>OX328013.1:4499214-5699214 GCA_946811545.1 Netelia fuscicornis
GATTGATTGATTGATAGTTTATTCTTATGCCCTAGAGTACTTTGGGGCAAACTGTAACAATTTTTGAAGTACATAAAAACAAAAGTAAAAATTAATAATTTGTTTGATGAAATACATAGAAATTAATCGTATTCCCGAGAGAGAGAGAGAGAGAGAGACAGAGAGAGAGGGAGGGAGGGAGAGAGAGCGAGAGAAAGATAGAGAGTGAGAGAGAGCGAGAGAGAGAGGGAGAGAGAGAGAGAGACAGAGAGAGAGAGAGGGAGGAAGTGAAAGAAGACCGGAAGTCGTGTCTCGCAGTCTGCGCTGCAAAGCACCTCGAGTGTGCCTCGAGACGCGACCTGAGAAAGCGCGCGACAACCTCTTCAAGCTATGCATCCACTAATAGCGGTATACCCGGTGGCCACTCGAGATAAAGGGTGGCGAGAGTTGGGTACGCCTCGGAAACAAAAAACGTAAGAAAAAAAAGCAAAAAAAAGGAAAGCCGTAAGAATAGGACACATGTGGTCAAGGATGAAACTGCTCTGGGGGATTGGCAGAGGCTGAAGGATATTTTTAACTTCGAGTGTTTACGAGAAATTCTCGAAGTAAATGAGTACTCGTGGGATCGCAGTGAACAGAAGGGATGTACGATGCGATATGATTACTTTATTGTGTCCTGGTATGGTTTGGAGCGAACTTTGTAACAATTTTTCCAAGATTGAGTAATAATTTTTTTCCATTTTCACAAAAGTTTAGAAGAGAATTTGGAAAATTAAACTCGATAGAAGAATAAAGATAATAAAAAATAAATAATAATAATAATAATAATAATGAGAGAGAGGGAGAGAGAGAAAGTCCACCATTGCCAGGTGAATTCTTGCGATAAGAATTTTCAATTTTATCAATTTTGCAATAATTCTTGTGGAAGTTTCATTTCGTTAAAATTATTTGAATTTCACGATCGACTTTTTTTTAAATTTTTGCAACGCATTTGAATAAATTGAAAACGAACAAAATAGCAAATTCATCGACAACGTCGACGATTCTACGTCTCGTCATTGGAACTTTTTTGTTATTCTTCTTTTTTTGTTTTTTGTTTTTTATTGAAAAGTTTGCACTTCGCCCTGTCGATCTTTAGGAAGTTTTCGTATCTTTTATATCTTATTTACGCGTATAATATTTTATATCTATATATCTTACGTAAGATTGTTTCTTTTCGTTCGATACTTTATCGAGCCTGACTCGCTTCTCGTCGAAGCCTCGAGTCTAATTATCGGTTCGCGCGTCACTTTTCTCTCACGGCTCGTTATTCTTTCTCGTCGTTTCGAAGGTCCGCTCGCGAATCTCGAAAAGAGGCGGGCCATTAGCGTAACTAAGTTACGAGAGTCGCCCATAAAAGCTCTTCGCTACAGCTTTTTTTTTCTTTTCCATCTTCTTCTTTTTTTTCAATTTTGTTTTTTCACGCGGTATTGGCGCTTTCTCTCTATCGCCTCCTTCGCCGGCTTACTTCATCCTCTCGCCTCGGGGAGGAAGAGTTTCGATCTTTTGTCAGTTTCAGTTAAGAAAACCAGCCTCGTCGTTTTATAACTCTTCTTCTTTTTGCTTTATTTTTCATTCACCTCGCACTTTCACCTCGCTCCTCGCATCGAGAAGTGAGAGAGAACATTTTGCATATTCATCATAAATCATTGCTAAAAACAGAAATCTTTAACCCGTATCTTCGAATTAATAAACCAATTAATGAAATTTTGCTGTTTTTTTTTTTTTTTTGAAGAAACGAAAATTCTTACGTAACATTTTTTAATGTTGCGTGCATCTTTACATTTCGTCAATCGCGTTTTATCGAAGAAGCGAATATTTATATTTTTATATTTACACAAATATACAGGGTGATCCATGCAACACCAGAACCATTATAATTTTCAACGTACGCGTTACATGGAAAAATATTATATACAAAAGTTACATTATTTAAAAAGAGTGCACTACGCAGTACATCAATTTTTTTTATAGTTAGAATCGTTTCGAACATTCGAGGGATAAAAAATTTCGAGAGATGAAAAAAAAAATTTTGTTTTTTTTATGCGAAAGAAATGTTCAAGTAATAAAGTAAAAAATTACTCATTAACTATTAGGTTTAGGACTGATAAAGGTCAATCCTTTTTTCCTCAAAATTTGATTTTCTACCATATTTTGCTATAAAAAAATATAGCATTCGGTTAAAAAAAAGAAACTTGTCATTCGAATCTTCGAAACGCCTCGAGCTATAAAAAAACGATGAACTATGTGGTATATCTTGTTAAATTATGTAATTTTTGTTTATAACATTTTTTCATGCAACGCATACTTAGGAAATTATAGCGTTGCATACGTTGGGTGGAACACCCTGTATATAAATATATATATATTTTTTTCATATTTCAATAGCACAAACGACAATGGATACATAATAAACTACAAATATCGTATCGAATGATGCACACGTAGTTTCAAAAGGTCAGCGCGACGCGCGTTTCATCGTGACAATCTTTGTGCTCGTCCTCGCGAGAGATGTCGCGAATTTATATTTATATAGGCGCGCGTATATCCCCAAAGGGTTTCGCGTCGTATCAATATTTTATGTACACGTATATCTACGTACGTACAGAAAGTACGACCAAAATCCGTGGAGAGTTGTGCGGCGTCGAAAAATCCGAACCGAACTCGGACACACACATCCTTTTTATCTTTTTATTTTTCGATACCTTTTGGTTTCACGATTTCCGCAGTGTATTGTACAAAAATGGGAAAAAAGAAAGCTACTATTGCGATGATAAGGAAAAGGGGAAATGTAAGGCTGAATGGGGAAAACAATTGCTTCGAGAATTGAATATTTGCTGTATATTTATAAACTTTTTTCTTTTTTTTTTGCGATTCTCGGGAACGATTCTTTCTACTTCTTTAATCTCGAAGAAGATCCAAACCGAATTTGGACCCAATCATTTTGTTTTTTTGTTTTTCGATACTTTTTGATTCCACGATTTCCGCAGTGTATTGTACAAAAATGTAAAAAAAGAAAGCTACTATTACGATGATAAGGAAAAGGGTAAATGTAAGGCTGAATGGGGAAGAAAATTGCTCCGAGAATTGAATATTTGCTGCATATTTATAAACTTTTTCTTTTTTTTTGCGATCCTCGGCAACGACTCTTTCTACTTCTTTAATCTCGAAGAAAATCCAAACCGAATTCGGACCCAATCTTTTTGTTTTTTTATTTTTCGATACTTTTTGATTCCACGATTTCCGCAGTGTATTGTACAAAAATGTAAAAAAAGAAAGCTACTATTACGATGATAAGGAAAAGGGGAAATGTAAGGCTGAATGGGGAAGAAAATTGCTCCGAGAATTGAATATTTGCTGCATATTTATAAACTTTTCCTTTTTTTTTCGACCCACGGCATTTTCTACTTATTTAAATCTCGAAGGAAAAAAACAATGTATACGAGAGAAAGAATCAGCGAAGAGCAGCGCATCGAGAGAAGAAAATCAGTGGCGTTAATAGAGTGCAATGAAAAACCGGGTATTTCCCGGCCTCGTTGACTTTGTGTTCCCAGGCCGTGAGCGCGCCACACAAATGGGATACTTTCACGTACCTGACGCCAACCTTCTGCGACCACTGCGGCTCGATGCTTCACGGCATTGCGCATCAGGGACTCAAGTGTTCAGGTAGCTAATAAACAAAACAAAAAAACAAAAAACAAACGAAAATTAAGAGCAATTAAGAAAAAAAAAAAGCACAAAATAATTAATAATTAACAAAAATCAAACATCAATTATCGACATAACGTTTAACCACTCTCATTTACGCCCGTGATACATGCATACGTGATAATGCTAATGTGCACTACATAGGAGAATGCAAAAAGTGTATGAGTCGTAGTAAAAAATCCAAAAAAAAAAACACCAAAACGAGATTCTTCAGAAAAAAAAGAGAAAAAAAGATGATAAATGTGGAAAATTTGTTCGAGTAGAAAATTGCACGAGTAGTCGAAGAACAAAATAATATAAAAAAAAAAGAAAAAGAAAGGAAAGAAACAAAATACCGATCATTTTTTTCTCTCGTTCGAGAAGCTCGCTCTCGTCCACGAGAGTTTGATAAATATTGATACGAGAAAAAGAGACGATCGAGTCGATATTTAGGGACTTTTGTTTGGTGGAGCATGGGAGAAGGGTGATCGGTTCGAGGGTTGAATGAAATCGGTTTCATTTATTCTCGGTGTAAAAAAAAAATAACAAAACTCACCCTCGTATCTGCGTACGCCACTTTCGCATATGGCCACGCGTTTAATACGTAATACCTTAGACCCTAGACGAGCCCTTAGGTTTTTTTTCACAAGGAATTTTGAGGCGATCTACGCGTTTCCTTCCACCTCGACGCGGCGTCGTTGCTCGGTCACGTGCGTGATTTATCGCGAGCCTCGTATCAGCGTTACGTACATCGCCCATAACACACGTATACATTCTCGTCTACTCTTGTTCGCTTTCTTCGCGAAGAGAGAGTCGCAAAAAAAAAAGATCAACTCTCATCCCTTCCTCTCTCTGTTTTCCTTTTTTTTTTTACTTTTTTTCTCTCTATTATCGAATTCTTCTTCGACAAACGTGACGTAATTCGAGCTTTGAAAAAAAAACAACAAAAAAAAGATAACATTAAAAGCTTCTCCCGATTAGTCGAAGCCTCGTTTTTATTGCGAAACGCACGAAATCCCCTTATCTCGAAACCCTGGAAAGAGCCTTTTCTTTTTTTTACTCTATTTTTGAAGTTTTTACGTTTTTCTTTCTTTTTTTCGTACACTCCCGTTATCGTCATTCCACGGATAGGATGGCTAGTCTTTTTTTCGACTTTTTTGTATCGCTGGGAACGTTTATTTTTGTTGAAAAACAAAAAAAAAACAAGAAATCTGTTTTTTTTTTAAAGTTATCTTTTATCACGTTCCACTGTTCAGTTTTTCGTTATTGTCGTCATGGAAAATTTAACTGGTTATATTTATGTCTATCTATATTTATTATTTGTGTTCTTACAATATTTCTGACCCCAGTCCCACGAAAAAGCTCTCACTCACTCTCTCTCTCTCTCTCTCTCTCTCTCTTTCGACATTCGTAAAGCTCTTTTTAGCTCTGACCCTCGCGTCGACTCTACGATACGTAATACTCGTTGTAAATTTATTAAATTCCATCTACGTATGTACTTACCCTCGCAATCATCTAAATTATAATGCAACCTATGACTTTAATAATAACAACGAATCGTTCAAAAAGAAAAAGAAGAAATGAAAAAAACATTTGAAAAATCTATTTTTCTTTCGTACTAGTCGTTGCAAGCTGTCGTTCTTTTTCAGTACAAATCAAAACAAACAAATAAAAAAAACAAAAATCCACAAAGTATTCTCGTAGTTCGAAAACAAAGTATGAACGTATTATTAAAATCCAATTTAATGACGAATTGAACGAAATTTCCGACAATTAAATAAAATCTATTCGGTCAATTTTCGATCACCGAATTATTTTATTCAATTCCAACGAAATTCGTTTTATTCACATGTTTTTTTTCCCTTCTTTTGTTGTTGTTATTGTTGTTGTTCTTGTTGTTCTTGCTGTTGTAAGACGAATCAATGGTTCTTTTCGCTGTTATTCGACGCGATTCGCTCGATGAATTTGCACCGATCGAACATAGATTTTATTCTTTTACGAGCTATTCGACTCACGCATCACCACTGCATGTTATACACACTCACATATATATATATATATACATATATATATATATATATATATGCGTGTATGTATATATCTATATCTATATATATACATTAATATATCATACTTGATCGTACGGTAGACGACACATAGCTAACTTTAAGAATACTGTATTCTATGTGTATATATATATCCGCTAGATATGTATATATATATATATATATTAAATCCATATATATGTCCATATATATTTATACGTTTCTCTCGATTGGACTTTCGACCTTATTTCCGTAGTTCCACTTTATTATTGATTCGTGTCATCACAGCATTACCCGTGTAGCTAAATACGATTTAACAAAAATAACCACACAACTCTTTTTGTAAATATATGTGCAGAAAAGAAAAAACAAAAAAAAAAATTGAGACAAAAAATAAACAAATTGGGGGAAACAAAAACATTAGGACGATGGGAGGAGAGGGGTTTTTTTTATGATCAAGAGAGAAAAAATCGACGACGATAATCAATGATCCAATGACGTGTAGCATGCGACATGAACGTACACAAGAGGTGCGAGGTGAGCGTGCCAAATCTTTGCGGTTGCGATCACACGGAACGACGTGGTCGCATGGAACTGAACATCACCGCCACCGGCAACAAACTCATTATCGAAGGTAAAGGTTTACTCCGTCAACAATATTTCTCCTCATCGATTCGAGTCTATCTTCGTGAACAAAATTTATTGTTTGCGTTCTTCTTTGGTTTTTTTTTCTGTTTTCTCTCTTTTTTTTTTTTCTCTCGTGCTAAAAGCGAGAGAAAAAGGAAATTGTCGACTTTTTCGAACCGCGACTCTCTGTCGAGTCCGATTACCTAATTAAAAGTTTGCCCGTGAGATGTCGAGGGGTAGTGTACGGGAGTTCTGAACGTTGTTTACAAAGAAAGCGATATTGCGCGAGGGGTCGCGGGTCGGGGAGATCGTGGTTAGCCAACCCCGGGGTTAAATTGAAATTAACTTTTTACCGGGGGCAATTCCCGAGAATCGTATTCTCGTTCATATTTCGTCGTGGTATTTCGCGCTGATCCTGTTTCTTTTTTGTTGTTGTTGTTGTTTTTGTTTATAGTTTTATTTTGTTGGTTTTATCGAATGACGAAAAATCGACTATGACTAGACGAATTTAATTCTCGCTTGCTTTCAGTAAAACAGGGTCGAAATCTCATCCCGATGGATCCGAACGGTCTTTCGGATCCTTACGTCAAGCTAAAACTAATCCCGGACACGGATGGAGTGAAAAAAAAAACGAAGACAATCAAATCATCTTTAAATCCCGCCTGGAACGAGACAATCACCTTGTAAGGACGAAATCATTTTTTTCGATATTTTTTTTATTGACAATTATCATTTTTTTAAATTTAGGAATAATTATTTGAATAATTATTCTTATTTGTTTTTTATTGATAGTTATCAGTTTTTTTTGTAAATTTAGGAGTAATTATTTGAATAACAATAACAGTCACAAATATAATGATAATAATAATAATAATAATGATAACGAGTTTATTTTTCGATATTTTTTTATTGATAATTATCACTTTTTTTAAATTTACTAATAATTATTTGAATAATTATTCTTATTTGTTTTTTATTGACAATTATCAGTTTTTTTTTTAATTTAGGAGTAATTGTTTGAATAATAATAACAGTTACAAATATAACGATAATAATAATAATAATAATGATATCGAGTTTATTTTTTAGATATTTTTTTTATTGATAATTATCACTTTTTTTTAATTTAGGAATAATTATTTGAATAATTATTCTTATTTATTTTTTATTGATAATTATCAGTTTTTTTTTTATTTAGGAGCAATTATTTGAATAATAATAACAGTCACAAATATAATGATAACAATAATCATAATGATAACGAGCTTATTTTATAGATGTTTTTTTATTGATAATGATCAGGTTTTTTAAAGTTAGGAATAATTATTTGAATAATAATAACAGTCACAAATATAATGACAATAATAATAATGATAACGAGTTTATTTTGTAGATGGTTTTTTATTGATAACTCAGTTTTTTTAAATTTAGAAATAATTATTTGAATAATAATAACGTTAATAAATATAATGATAACAATAATAATAATGATAACGATAATAATTATATTATTTTAATATTCTCAGTTTCGCAAAGATCTCAGTACAATGAAATTAAATTCTCCGAGTCTCGCCATCGTCTCATATGCCACTGAAGCTCGCGTAGCACAGAAAGCTTCTGTAGTCTACGAAACAGAAAGAATAATTAAATCTGCGGAGATTACAATGGAGTATACGAGAAACCCTTTTTGCAATGACTCGGTCCTGATATGTAATTACTTAACTAATTATTCGACTCGACGAGCCAACGAAGAAGAAACCAGAGGAATAAAGGAAGAGAGAAAAAAAGAGCCACGTGTTTCTCGATAAACAAAACGAGTGGAGATCCCTTACAATGTTCGTCGAATTAAAAAAAATCTCGACCATTTTACGATAGTTTTCCTTTTTTTTTTGTTTTGTTTTTAACGTTGCGTTTATTTTCTCATTATCGTCGTTACGACGCTTTGTTTTTCCAGCGACCTCAAAGCCGAGGACAAGGACAGACGACTTTTGATAGAGGTTTGGGACTGGGACAGAACGTCGAGGAACGATTACATGGGTTCCCTGTCGTTCGGCATATCGGAACTGCTGAAAGCACCGGCGACCGGCTGGTTCAAACTTTTGACACAGGAGGAAGGAGAGTTTTACAATGTTCCCGTGCCGGAAGAGGGTGTCGATCTCGCGGAGCTCAAGACCAAGATGCGAGTACGTTGAAATT
Source organism: Netelia fuscicornis (assembly GCA_946811545.1). Taxonomy (NCBI): domain Eukaryota; kingdom Metazoa; phylum Arthropoda; class Insecta; order Hymenoptera; family Ichneumonidae; genus Netelia; species Netelia fuscicornis. Next base: position 4,507,788 of record OX328013.1, read on the forward strand.
TGACTTTGCGCGAGATAAAACACGTTGAAATAAGAAACAACGAAGAAAAACTTTTCTTTCGTACCTTCTTCCCCGTCCTCGTGTCGTCAACGAGACGGGGGGAAACGAGAAAAAAAGAATGAAGAAAATTTATTCTCGTTTCTCGCCACGCTTTTGCCTCCAGGGTGAATTGACGGATAGGCTTATTCTTTTCTCGTCATTTGTTTAAGAAAACTTCGGTGACGAAAAAAGTTCCGATGACACAGGACCGAGAGGTACCACACAATATGGGCAAGAGCGACTTGATAAGAGCGAGCGATTTCAATTTTCTCATGGTGCTAGGAAAAGGCAGTTTCGGAAAGGTTGGAAACTCCACTTATCTTCATTCGTCTCAATTTTAAAAAGAAAAACAACAAAGAAACAAGAATATACAATAATGAAATGTAACGTGAGAAAAGTTCTCGAAGTTGTTATAAAACGTTGACGATCTTGTTTTGTTTTTTCCCCCAGGTATTGCTAGCCGAACGAAAAGGCACGGACGAACTCTACGCGATCAAGATTCTCAAAAAGGACATTATCATCCAGGACGACGACGTCGAGTGTACGATGGTCGAGAAACGCGTACTTGCACTCTCGCACAAGCCACCGTTCCTCGTCCAACTTCACTCATGTTTCCAAACTATGGTTAGATATTGTCGAACAAAGCTACGCGTTAAACCTACCCCCTGGTATCTCACCCTCTTTATTACACTTGTGCGAAACTTTGCGTCTCGTTTTCAGGATCGACTGTACTTCGTTATGGAATACGTCAATGGAGGAGATCTCATGTTCCAGATACAACAGTGCGGCAAGTTTAAGGAACCCGTTGCAGTGTAAGTTTTAAAGTTTCAATGAACTATTTTGATTTATAAATACGAATACGTACACGAATGTGAATATTAATTTCCCTTTTTCTTTGTGAAAATCGTTACTAAATAATTATCTTTCTTTCTGTGGAACAGATTTTATGCGTCCGAAATCGCGATCGGTCTGTTTTATCTTCACGCCAGAGGAATCGTCTATCGAGATTTGAAGCTCGACAATGTATTGCTCGATCAGGATGGTCACATAAAAATAGCGGATTTTGGAATGTGCAAGGAGGGAATTACCGGTGATAAAATGACCAAAACTTTCTGTGGCACGCCTGATTATATTGCTCCAGAGGTAAGTTGTAATTTTGGAAAACAAGACAAGATTCTGAGAGTTGCAAAAGTAATTGACAATTTGTATTCGTTCAGATTATACTTTATCAACCTTATGGAAAATCCGTTGATTGGTGGGCTTACGGAGTTTTGCTTTACGAAATGCTCGTCGGTCAACCACCTTTCGACGGCGAGGACGAGGAGGAATTATTCGCTGCGATCACGGATCACAATGTCAGCTATCCCAAAAGTCTCTCCAAGGAGTCTAAAGAAGCTTGCAAAGGGGTAACGAAAATTTGATCATTCCACTTGATTATACAACTTTAGTTTTACTAAAATTTTATTGCTTTTCCGTTTTGCAGTTTCTCACCAAGAATCCTAGCAAGCGGCTTGGCTGTGGTTTTCGTGGTGAGGAAGATGTACGGGGTCACGCGTTCTTCCGACGTATAGATTGGGATAAAATTGAGAATCGTGAGGTCCAACCGCCTTTCAAACCGAAGATTGTAAGTTTCAGTAAAAAGAAAAAAATTGTTTGCAAATTACGACAAAATCTTTATTCTCTTTACAACCTTGTTCTTTTCTTGAATTTGCAGAAACACAGAAAGGACGTGAGTAATTTTGACAAGCAATTCACATCAGAGAAGACAGACCTAACGCCAACCGACAAGCTATTCATGATGAATCTCGATCAAACGGAGTTCATGGGTTTCTCGTACCTGAATCCAGAATTCGTCGAGACTATTTAAGTAAAGAAACAAAAAGGAGAAAACAAAGAATAAGAAAAAAGAGAAAGAAGAGGAAGAAAAAAAATTGTCATTTTGTCATTCGAAACTTTCGTCAAAGTCAAGTCAAGTCAGTAAAGTTTCTTTCTTTCTATCTCGCTCTCTCTCTCTCCTCTCTCTGTCTCTCTCTGTCTATCTCTCTCTCTCTCTCCCCCCTCTCTCTCTATCTTTCGTCCCCTTCACATTTTCTCTCCCCTTCATTATCGCGTCTCTCGATTTCTCACACAGCGCGAACATATATTTACTTTTGTCGAACGAAAGTAACGTAAAATATGGCAAAGATTAAACATATAATATTCGAAAAACAAACGCTCGTGACGACGACGATGACGACTACGATGACGACGACGACGACGACGAAGGACAATTGCCATTCTCGACGTTCACCATTTGTTCTTCACCCCTTGTTAACTATAAAAATACCAAGACTTTTCAATGTATTTTGAATTTTAAGTATATCGGACGCCGCGCGTCCTCATCGCGATTATATTTGGGCGGTTTTCGCTTCGCGATAAAAGAAAACAAAGAAAAAAAAATGAAAAAAAAAACAGAAAGAAAAAGAAGAAGCGTCGCCGTGAGTTTTATTCATAGAAAGAAATAAAAATGTGATTGCGGATTTAGGGAAAAAAAAAGGATGATTATCAATCATGATAATGAGTAATAAATGACGATTCTTACGTTGAGAAATACGTTGATGATAAGATGGAAATACGAAGATTGATCGGAGGAGAATTTTAAAAATAAAGCAGTCTAATAAGGATGGAAAAGGAGGAATGACGTGACAAAGTGAAAAAAAAAAGTGAAGAAAGGATAAGAATATGAAAGGAGAAAACAAAATATGAAAACTGTCTTCGTTTTCTGCGTATATTATGCATTTACTTCAGTAGTCTCTACTGTCGCCTTCCAGAGTTATATATATAATATATTTCACATATATATTCGATGAATGAATATATTATACATATATACATAAAATAATATATTTATAGGTTACGGACACACGTAAACATATATACACACACACACACCCACACACACATAAAACACATTAAAAAAAAATACACGTAACGAATGGTCGTACCTCAGGGACCTTGTTGGGTGAAGAGTTTCGTGTGAATTCGACGCTCGGAGGTAAAACCGTGAGTTTTGTGAGACAAAATGGTTGCCACACGACATTTGAAGATTGTGATATCGTGAGGCAAAATGCCACATGTGGCGAGATATTGCGAGAGAGTCAGGGTGGCAGAAAGAGAGAGAGAGAGGGAGAGGGAGAAAGAGCGTCAAGAGGGATTTTTTTTCTTTTGTCGTGAGTCCAGAAGACTGAGCGTGGCGATAAAGAGAGAGAGAGAGAGAGAGAGAGAGAGAGAGAGAGTGAGAGTTTCGGTTATTTGGGGCGGAAAAGAAAGAAAAATTGTAAATCCTGAGGTCTAAGAGGACTCCATCGAGGTCAAACGGACCGCGTGTACGACAAGAAAAATACAAGACGAACAATAAGAGGGAATAAAAGTAGGGACCGGTACAAGTGGCTCATGCGAAAGCTCATGGGAGAATACGACCGGAAGACCCAAGATACATAATTTATCGAACGACACACGTGGCCAAGCTTTGGACAACGCCATTGAGCCAATGTTCTACAATACCCTCGGGAATTTTGTAATGGAAATAACGGTGTTAAGGGTGACCAAGGGCGTAAAACAAAGGGGCGATCTTTAGGAAAAAAAATGAGTTTTTCACCCGAAAACAATGGGAAAAAAATAGCTTATTGAAAATATTTTATTTTACCTTGTCAAATATTTTTCAAATACTTCTTTTCCTTTTCTTGTCTCATCCATTCTTTCTTTCCCAGTTAAAGTTCAATTGTTTTTCTCACGAACCTTATTCTCACGATATTGTTTCCTTTTCCCATTCAGTGAAATGAAAGCTATTAAAAAAAAAGAAAATGTCTGTGCCTGTAGGAATTTCTAAATTTGTTGTTCGTGTCCCATTGGGCAATACGTGACCGGTCTTATATAGAGCCAAATTACCGTAGTAAGCATTAATATCGTAGGTCGTTGGTTCCACCACGACAAAAACCCTCTTTCACCCTCGAAGCTCTTTCTCCCTCTCATTGTCAGTCTCACTGACTACACGCGTCACACACAGGACATAACTACGTACGTGTAATATAAGTGAATGTACAGGCTGTCCAGTTTTTCTATATTTCCACAATCTAAAAAAAAAAAAAGGAAAACTCCAAAAAAAAAAACAAAAAAAAATATTCTTAATTTCGAATATTTTTAGTGAACGTAGTAGTGAATTTTTAAGGTCGGTCTCGTTGCGAAAAAATACATGGAAGTCTTTTTATATTCTCTCGTTAGAAACGAGAGGTTGCTCACGTGATAACTCACGTCACGTGATACTTTAATTTTTCATGCTAAATGACCGGATAATTTCGGGTTGAAAGATTAAAATGGGATATCCTGTGCAAACAAACACAGACACGAGAAAAAAACACGCTATCCTCTCTGTCTCCCTCTCTCTGTCTCTTCCTCCCCCTCCCTCTCTTCCTCTCTCTCTCTCTCTCTCTCTCTCGCTCTCTCTTTTTATCTTAATTCTTTTTATATAATATGTACACACACACACAGATATATATATATATATAAGTGTAATCACACTTACACATACACACACACATACACACACAAACGCACGGAACTCAGACACAAGACTCGATTGTCCCGGGACACGATCGCCACAGGGCAGTTCTCTATAGTGAGACACCCCGGGCCAAGGAACGGCAGAACGAGACACGAGACGACCTTAAAAAAAAATATATATATACATACATATATATATATATATATGTCTCATCGTTTCCTCGCAGCGCCAATTTTCGTCTCACGTATTATTACCTATATATATATATATTTCTACATATATATATATATGTATCGACATAATACCCATAAACATTAAAAGAAAATATCGGTACATATAATATTAATTAATTATTTAAATGATAATAATAATAATAATAAATAATAATAATAACAATAACGATAATATATAAATACATAGAGATAAATCTTTTTTCATCAAATTTAATTAAATTAACATGATCATTGATCGGTGTGTTTCGTGACGATTTGGGAAAGTTCCAACGACGAGGGTTCGAACATACGTATCCAGCAGGACGATCGATCGATCGATAAATCGTTCGTACGATACTATTGAATGAAGCGAGAACGAAAGAAAAAAATGAAACCGAAAATGCGAAAAATAAAACATACGAAAGAGCTACGCTATTACGTCATATCTCGAATATTTGTTTGTTATTAGCCTAATTGCGGATACGGACTCCGTCTCGTTTAGACCAAGCGTCGTAGGAATTTATGGATAGTTCGGTAATTTTGATTTCCGGTCGAGAAATTAAAGAGAAGAAAAAAATAAAATTATCGACCAAAAAAAAAAAGAAAAAAGAAAGAAACAAAACGCGTACTCTCTCTCGGTGATATTAGCGGATCGAGCGACAGAGGGCGCGATTTTTCGAAATGATCCGACGGTGTGAATGTGCTGTAAATATCGATCGATCGTCCATGACCGAGAAACAAAAAACATTTACAAAAAAAAAAAAAAAAAAATTATTATTATTAAAAAAAGTGAATACTCTCCCTCTCGTCGTGTTCTCGAACCAAACACGTATGCGCTATAGAGAACAAAAATTGTATTATTATTATATTAAAGAAGAAAGGGGAAAGCGAAGAGAAAAGAAAAAAGAAAGATGAAAATGGGGGAAAAAAAACAAGAAATAATAATTATTAACGAACGAAGCGAAATAATAACTTGCACGACGTCTCCCACTCGGTATCTCGTAATAGACGTCTCTCTCTAACGTCACCCTCACATCCCAACTGTTCGACACTTTTTGTCATTAATCATTTTACCATAATGTGTATATTTCTTCCAACGCGTGGCGCCCACAAGTTACACTGTTTAATAACTATTATAAAAAGAAAAAACCCAAAAAAAAAACGAAGAAATGAAAAACAAAACAAAAAAAAACGCTCGAAATCTATTCTTGTACCAATCTCAAAGAGTCTTCCACGTGTGTATCGCTCGCGCGCTATTTTTTCTTTTATTGTTTCATAATTTTCTCCGCTATTTTTATTCCTTTTTTTGTTGTGTATACACACAAAGTATTTGACTTGAATATTTTGATTTCTTTCGTCTTTGTGCACTGTCTCCCTTCGCCTCTTTAAACTGTCCTCGGTTCTTACCGCTTCATCACTTATGCTTCGAGTCTTACGTACTTTTTTTTTTTCAAGACAATTTGTTTAAACAAAAGAAAGAAAAACGAACGCGATATACGTCGTCACTCGCTCTTTCTGTCGCTCCGTGTCGAAATCTTACATAAGTACACACACACACACACAGACATACACAGATACACATACAGACACGTAAACACACACAGAGACACACGAGAGAAGAGAAAACCAAATATTCGGTGTGTCGACCACTTCTCCTCCCCTTCGTGCGCATAATCGATTTTCGAGACGTGCTCAACCCTAGTCGAGAATCGAGATGTTCGCGCGAAGCAAAAGAAATAAAGAAAAATAATAAAAAAAAACAAATAAAATAAAATAAAATAATAATCGCCTCTCGTCGGGCGTTATTTAGATTTTACGAATTTTCCTAGTTTTTAGCTCAAAGATACGAGGGACGACAATTGCGGAAGAAAAAGAAAACAAAGAAACAAGTAATTTGGGAATAGGAATAAGGATCGAGGAAGTGGAGCGAAATTAAATTCGTGAACGACGTATTTATTCGAGGATCGTTTCCTACGCTCGAATAAAATGTGAAAAATACAAAAAAAACAAGAAAAAAATTGAAAGAAACTCATGCGATTCGCGAAATGATTAGCCGACCGCTCTCCTTCTTCCATTGTTCAAGCGATCGTTTTAGTTGCACGAGATACGAACCAACAGAAACAAATTAAAAAAAGAAAAAAAAAACAACTGTAACAATATCAACGGACGCTGCAAAAAAAAGAGAGAAAAAGATAAACATACGTACACACAAACACACAAACATACACAGACATTTTCGAATCCGTCGTTCATTGTCGATAAAAATGGGAAAATAAGGAGTTGAGAATTAGACGAGAGCTTGTACATCAACGGAATATATTTGATTGAAGAAACAGGAGAGGGAAAGAAATGTTTTAGTGGTGAAAAGAAAAAGAAAACACGGTTATTCCAAGTCGCGTAGCTTTACTCGTCTCCAAGTTGTAATCTATCGCTCTCTTATGACTTACTGTATATGCATTATATACATACACAAACATATATTTTTAAGATGTTTTTGTGCATTTATAATGTCGTAATAAAAGTTCCGAATCGTGTCATGAGAACATAATTTCCATCGATTTGCGGGTAATGTTGTCCTCGATGATAAGTTATCTCGTTCTTTTTGTTTCACGCAACCAAGCTTTCGCATCTCTGTGACTACCCCGCGTCGAATAAATACAACGTGTCCTTAAATTCCACTAGAAGAAAATCTTACTTTATTAAAAAAAAAAAACCTAAGAAATAAACAGAAATCATCCGTTTCGTCAACGTCGAACTAGCTTCTAACAGCGTCTACATCAATCTCGTTTACGTGCCAAGAATCAAAATTACATTTACCATTCGATGGACGAGAGTTTAAAATTAATATGTACAGAATCGTCTCGTTGACGTTCGAATGGCTGAGTTCTTGAGCGGAGGACACGAAATTTGTTTGTAACTGAAGATTATAATATTTTTGGGAATTTCCAGATAGGACGTCTTTCCTGTGTGCACGCATTCGTTCGAGATTTTCCGATGCAAGAGGCGTAGGCGAGGAAATGAGGGATGTTACTCTGCTGCAAAGTTCCGGTGAACAGATGGGCCCAAGGTCCATTGGCAAATATCGCTACGTCGTCACCACCGTGTGTTTCCGAGTCGAGAGGCGCGAGGGTCGGTGACATGTAACGAGGATCGTCTGTGAAAGAAAGGAGATGAAACGTTATTATAGGTGTGGTATTGATAAGAAAATTTTTATTTGAAAGATAAGTTTAATTTCTAAGAAAAAATAATTATATCGACGTTCACTTACCGTAATTGCCAGTAGCAGGATCGTAACGCGAGCCATCGTCGTTCGACTCTCTGTAACCAGGACCATTGGCGTACGTGAGAGTCGCGTAGTGAATATCGTCCGTAGCTTTGCGGCCGACAAAGCTGTTGATAGGATTGCCACGTTCCGGATAACCGGAAACGCTCATCGTGTGAGCGTGATCCGACGTAACGACGATAAGCGTCTCTTTCTCCGAAGTCATTTCCACAGCTTTTTCAACCGCTTTGGCGAGCTCGACCGTCTCGTCCAACGCCAATGTCGCGAATGTTTTATGATGAGCGTGATCGATTCGACCACCTGAAAATTTTTGAAGATTGTTATAGTAAGTTCACGTTTTTTGTTTGTAATTTGATGATTAACGACACGTGGACACGTACGTCGATAATTTTTACAGTAAATTCCAGGAGCTATATTAAATTGTAGTAAGTTTTTAAAGCTATTGTCAACGTTCGAATTTTTATAGATAACAAATCTAGAAATTTATGGAAGATAAGATCGTCTTACCTTCGACGAAGAGGAGAAAACCATTTTCCTCTTTTTGAAGTATTTTAATAGCGGCTTCAGTCATTTCAGTGAGTGTCGGCTTGGTCAAGGGCGAGGCTTCGAGGTGATAGGGACAGTGGGTCGTGTCGAAGAGGCCGAGAACGTGATCGTAATTCTCCGGATGTTCGATAACTTCGTGCAAAGACGTTCGATTCCAGACATAAACGCTTCGACTATTACTCTCGTCTTTGTCGCGCTTCCATTCCTCGATAAGATTTATTCCATCCGAACGTTTACCCATCTCGCCCTCCTCATCGATCGTGTCATTCGGTAGAAAAGATCTTCGACCACCGCCAAGAATTACCTTTTTTTTTTGTCAATGGAACAAAGTGGACGAAGGTGAGTCTGGGGCAATAAAATGATACAATTCTATTATCAAATTTGATTATTTTTGCGTCATACCTTAAAATTCTTGCCGGGACTCGATCTAACAAGCTGTGTTGCAATGTCCAGGCACGTTTTCGGATCATAATGGTCTACTAATACGTTCGTGTCGGTTTCCCAGTGTCTCTCGGCGGAGTGAGCGTAACCACCAGCTGGAGAGGCGTGAGTTACTCTCGTAGTCGTAACGATACCCGTTCCTTTTCCATGTTTCTGTGCCCATGACATTATAGATTCCACGTGATTTTGTTCGATTTGTGTTTCGCATTTGCCGCGGATGACATTCCCGTTCAAACCCAGGGTTCCCTCTTTGGTCTTGACACCACCGAGATACGCGGTACTAGTGCACGCTGAATCCGGCACTTGTTTATCGAGGCACCATGTCTTCATGAAGAGAAATGATTATGGTAATTATTAAATTTTTGATAAATTTTTAATTAATAATTCGTTCGTTTTTGTAAATTATTATAATTACCTTTGAAAGTCCTGTGTAGGGAAAATGTTCCCAGGAGAGTGATCCTTCCTCGCCAGGATTGCCATTGAGCTGCCCGAGATAAGTTCTCGCAGCCATCAACGTTGGAATGGACATTCCATCTCCGACGAAGAGAATTACGTTTTTGGCGACGCCGGTGTTTAGAGTCTTGTGAACTTTTCGCTCCAAGACTCTCTTAGCATCTTCGTACCAGTACTCGTTATCTGTTTGACGAAAAGATGTCTATCATTCTTACCGCTATTCAGATATCTTCGATATAGTTATAGACGATTATTTGTTCTCTCTTATTTTCAATATGTAAACAGATAAGGTTTGTAAAATCGTGGAACGAGAAATTTCGAACGATCGTATCGAGACCGCTCGATTGCTTTGTCGATTTAAAGATCAACGATTTCTTTAATCCGTTTACATAATAATTTTATTAGTGTTCGAAAGTTTACTGCCTTCCTCGAGCTCTTGAACATTCGCATTGATATCTCGTCGATATCTCGGACATATCTTAGAAAAATCGATATCCGGATTGTGTATTTCGTCAGTAAAATCTTTATATCTATTTCAATCGCTTTAAAAACGTTTTCGTAGGCTTACACGTGTCGTTCGTTTCGATAGCGACGATCGAGTGTTTCTCAATCAATTTTACCTGTTTCATGATCGAACCAACGGCCGGTTGAGGATTTCAGGGTATCCAAATTCCCCGGAGAATTCTTGTCTTGACAGCCGTGCATTATGTCGTCCATCGCATCGTCTGTGAAATTTCATTGAAAATATTTCATTGCCTCGCTCACCTCCTTAAACTCCTCAAGATTAGGGTCAAGTGTCAATAAATAAAAACCAGATTTCTCGACCGATGAATGATAGTGGATAATCTAAGATTGTAATATTTCTTCGATCAATAACGTTTCGATGATTTTTTAATTGATTGCAAGCTTAATTAATGTACACCCTGACAGTTCTTGATTAAAAAGCAAATTGATTTAAAAGTTGCAACAACGTTCTTCTTCGAAACGACGTCAATCTAGATACAGTTATTTTTATAGTTGGCACGACGATAGAGGAAAAATTTTCAAAATTTCGGAATAAGCGTCAACATTTTTATAGCCTTGAGACGTATGCTTCGACTAGACGAGCCTTTCTATCGGCTCATACGTAATCGAACGAGTCGAAAATATCTCGTTCTTTTTCTGTTTTTAATTAGTCACGCGAAATCAATCTCGGACTGACCTTTGAGCTTCCTCCATTTCAAATCGTCCATTTGCTCGGGCAGTGATACGACGATCTGAAGAACGACGGTGGCGAGGACTAGAATCGACGCGTGTTGTCTCATCTTGTCACGGGATCGACGAAATTACCCGGGGAACCGACCGGCTCGTCGTTCAAATTCGCGAACTTCTCTACACGGACACCGAGCGAATGATCGAATTGTTTCCCAAAGCCGGCGACTAAATAGCCGCCAAGACCGCGATGTTCTCTCCTAGGTTTCACTTCCCCCACTCACTTTATCACTCGCTACGTCCGCGCTCGTGAATCATGATTATTCGTAATCGTTCACGATCTTCAGATATCGAACGATTGCCAAATTTTATTTCACAGATTTCACAGATTAAAATTCTAAATCATTATATTCAAGCGGAAATAATAAAGATTATAAGACTGAAATATGAAAGATACTTTACCTTGAAAAGTAAACAAAGGAAGAAAAGATTGGTCAATGTATTTATCGACGAATTGATTAAAAAAAAACATCCACGAGTTCTTACGAATATAAATCTTTTTATTTACTCGCGCTTTGCGTTCTACAATTTAATTAGAAAATGTGGGAAGAGGACGAAGAAAATTGGCTAATGCTTTGGACTAATAAATGTATACATTGTCTCGCGTCATTTCGATTACAAAAATAAGAGAAGAAATACGAACAAAACATAGATAGAGAGATAGACAGACAGACAGATAGACATAGGACACGTATAGACGATTGAATAGATTACTGATGTGATAGGCTTCGACTATGTACAGCTTCGTTAAACAAATCTTCACGTAGGACAGGTGGGTTTTTAATGCATCTAGCTAAAAATCGTCGTTGTACGATGAACGATAACTTTTTTTCTTTCCAAGACACTAAGTATCGAAACAAAAAATATGAAAAACAAGAAAATACAGGTAGGAGTAGAGAGACGATGGAGCGTGACAATAAAAAATAACAGAACGTGATCGATCGGATCGATCGTGTCTCGCACAATTTGCACGCGTCTGTGTTCATATATACATTCGTGTCGTTTTAAAAAATAATTATAACATAAGTAACTAATTTTTACGTGCTAAGTAAGTTTCGTCGTTTCATTATTTTACGTTTTCTCTCGACGTAACGTCGTAATTTCGTTTTGTCGTCGCGTTTCTTTGTGTTGGATTATTACTTAAAGTTACATTTAACAATTTAAGGAGGTCTTAGGGATACGAGGGCTGAAGTAGGAGGGTTGAGGGAAGAAGGGGGAGGGGCGTTAGGGATGCTGGGCAAAGGGTCGAGGGTTTCTTCAGCCTAAACGAAGAGATCCTTTTTAACGCATCGCGCACGAACGTTTCTTTGTTCGCGCGCTCGTTATCCTTTCCTTTTCTTTTCATTCTTCTTTCTTTACACTGGGATGTAGACGCTATGCCGCGAGCCTGCTCATCGGCCGAAATACTGCACGGTGCTCTGAAACATTCGATCATAAACAAGATAATGTCAAATAGCTTGAAATATATACGTATAGATATGTGTTTACATTTTTTTCAACAAATCTCCAGACATTTTTTTCAATGTTATCGTCACGTGTATCGTCGTATCGATTCGATACGACACACATGTGTGATAAAAGTTGTACGTTTTTTGCAAGATGTTGGCCTTGCAAGAATATACTTCATGGTTGAAATAATTGGAACGAGTCGTGTCAAATGGAAGAATCGGGATAAAATTAAATACGTAGTGTATCAGGTGGTTCGTTCGACCCGATTTAGACGTTTTGATCTTTGAGAGCAGATATAACTTGATCATATATATATGACGCGGACAGAGAGAAAAACAGACGAAGAGATTTGTTATCCAACGGACTGGTCGAGTTTCGAGCCTCTCTTTGATCAAGGAGTTTAATTACTTCGATAAGTGATCGAGTATTACAAAAAGACTACGACTATTTGCAATGATCTTGAGATTTTCGATATTGGTCAGATGGTCGTGATAAGAAATTTGTTTGATTGTTTGTTTTTTTTTTAATTCTACATATGTGAGCGATATTATAGGTGTAAAATATGTGTATGGATAGTGAGAAATAAAAGATCAATCGTCAAACAAGAAATAATACAAACATTTCGATTAATTGAATTGATTTTTCATTAAAAATTCAAACTTTTGTTTGGGTTTGATTGAGATTTAATCTTGAGACCTTCAATATTGAGCGATTGGTCGTGATAAGAAATTAATTTGATTGTTTTCTTTTTGTAATTATACAATAATACGCGATATTATAGGTGTAAAATATGTGTATGGATAGTGAGAAATAAAAGATCAATCGTCAAAGAAGAAATAATACAAACACATTTCGATTAATTGAATTGATTTTTCATTAAAAATTCAAACTTATTTTTGGGTTTGATTGAGATTTAATCTTGAGACCTTCAATATTGAGCGGTTGGTCGTGATAAGAAATTAATTTGATTGTTTTTTTTTGTAATTGTGCAATAATGCGCCATGTTATAGGTGTAAAATATGTGTATCGACAGTGAGAAATAAAAGATCAATGGCCAAACAAGAAACAATACAAAAATTTCGATTAATTGAGTTGATTTTTCATTAAAAATTCAAACTTTTGTTTGGGTTTGATTGAGATTTAATCTTGAGACCTTCAATATTGAGCGATTGGTCGTGATAAGAAATTAATTTGATTGGTTTCTTTTTGTAATTATACAATAATACGCGATATTATAGGTGTAAAATATGTGTATGGATAGTGAGAAATAAAAGATCAATCGTCAAACAAGAAATAATACAAACACATTTCGATTAATTGAATTGATTTTTCATTAAAAATTCAAACTTATTTTTGGGTTTGATTGAGATTTAATCTTGAGACCTTCAATATTGAGCGGTTGGTCGTGATAAGAAATTAATTTGATCGTTTTCTTTTTGTAATTATACAATAATGCGTGATATTATAGGTGTAAAATATGTGTATGGATAGTGAGAAATAAAACATCAATCGTCAAACAAGAAATAATACAAACACATGTCGATTAATTGAATTGATTTTTCATTAAAAATTCAAACTTTTGTTTGCTCTCATCGTCCATACACGTTTTGATGACACTCGAGAACGTAAATTTACTCACCGTTAATGCATATAGACACGAAACGATGACTAGTAAATTCTTGGGACAACACACCCCGTCGTGTTCGGCGGTGCTTCCGGTTGTAGGGCGAACGAAATAAAAAAAGAAAAAAAAAATCTACAATTTTACAACCGAGTGGGAGAGATTCCTCGTGAGAAATTCATCGCGATTCTCGGCAGGATGCGCGTCGCGCGATTTTTTATCTCGCATATCCGTGTGATATTTACAAGAATAAAAATTCAAAATCGAACAAAAAGTCAGTAAAAATAATAAAAATAATATGCCGCGTTGGAAGAGTTGGAAGCGCGATGAGCCACGATGAGAAACGAAAATTCGTTCGAGGCTGGATGATGAATAATAAAAAAAAATATATATATATATATGAACGAAAACAAAAGAAAGACCAAAAGTCGTTGGTCGGTCGGACGCGATTAACGAAGACGTCGTCGAAAATTCGTCGGTCCCGTCATCGTGTCCCAGACCGTGCGACATCTCGTTGATTTTCGCCAGAGTGGTAGTTGTATCCCGAGCCTCTGGCATTCGTGTACGTAAGCGACGAAAGATTCGCAGTAACAATTGTCCGTGGGACACTCGCACATGTCCTGCAGGCACGATTTGTAGTACATTGTGGGATTGACCTTTTTGTGACAAGGCTCGAAGATCGGTGATGTGAGACGATTGCATAGTCTGAAAATTATAAATCAATATCGTATAAATATATCAAGATCAACGATATGTGATATTTTACGATTACGAATTTGCCGATCGATCGATAACGTCGATAACAAAAAAATTGAACGAAATCGAAGATCGTTATCGATATTCGGACTGTATCGATTATTTTTCGAAAACGAGACCGGAAAGATATATTATCGTCGCTCTATCGAGAATATATTTTTATTGTTATCTTTTTTTCAACGCGATACAATTTCCTCCTAAGCGACTTTGATAGCTCGTTGAACCGGAAATTCATATCATTTCAGGTTTGATATTGACGAGAAATAAACGTTTAATTGATAATGTTTTAATGAAATTACGTGGATAGAAAAATTTCCAAATTGTAGATTTGTAAGTCAGATCGAGTTTTCGAAAAATTGAGGTAAGATTGATTTTTTGTTTTGTGTACCTGTGATCTTTTCTGCTACGACAACGTCGGTCGCGTTCTACATTCGCGCCTGGACGAGGTCTTGTGCAAGCTTTTTTCGAGCCCACGGCCCAGGATTGTCCGAAGACGTGAGGATCTTGGAGAAGACGTCCTCGTCGCGTTGTAAAATCGTCCTTCGGTAGTGAATTGAAATTGCCACATAGGCCACAGAGACTACCCCTGTAGGTCGTTGGTACCGAGACCTCGATGAAGCTTATACCGTCCCACAGTACTTTCACGCCTATGTGAGTACTCACGAGAATACTGTCGGACGTTCGATTGATCTCGACCCTACTCGGCTCGCGATAGGGCACCTCCACCTTCATACCGTTCACTTTGACTCGCATCTTCTGACCGAGATTTATTCTTAGATCACCGACCTATTGTTCGAAATGAAAAAAAAAACAAAGATTATTATTGTTATCAGGTAAGAGAATTATTATTATCAGGATAGAAGAATTCCTGTTGTTGCAATAATTGATTTACAAGATCTCTCTTTACAAGAATTTTTAGATAGGAAAATATCTGTCGAAATATTTTGATCGAATGGTAAAAATATGAACCTTGACGGTAATGGTTTTGGTCCAAGCCGAAGATTTCGTTGATCTCGCGTCGTTGGTGACTCGAATACCGAACGTGTGACCGACGCAATCGGTCACGAGTTGATATTTGCACGCCCCGTTGAAACTATAGAATTTTCCATCGAACGTTCGATAATGAGGATCGCCGAAAACTGTACAAACTCCATCACCTGCAGAAGTGGAAATGCGAAATTTTCAGCGAAACGTAGAATTTATAATGATCGTTAAAATATCGGTTTGATAAAGACAAATAATAAATACTCACTTTCAACACAGCGTGGACAACACTGACCCTCGGGATGTTCGAACCGAGTGTTCGGTGGACACGGCCGATTTAAAGGCGGACAGACGGGCATGGCGCAGCGCACCTTGCCCTGTTTGCAAGCGCATGCCTTGCAGGGATCAAGCTTCCAAGTTTCGCCATCCTGCCTAGGAAAAATTAGGACGTTTAAACCATAAAGGCGTTTATGAAAATTGTGATTTATATTTTTGAGTGAGCGAGACGATTTTTTTAAAAATAAATTAATTATTAATTGGAAATCATTGCGATTATATTAATTCATTCAATATTCTTATTATGCGATGTGATTAATCATTATAATAATAATTATTGTTGATAATAATAATAATTAATGTAATAATAATAATAATAATAATAATCATAATAATAAATAGATAAATAAATAATTATTATTATTATTATTATCGAAATTATTAATGATCATAATTATTATTATTATACGAGTTATTAGATCATCACTCCCCGTTCGCGTTTTTTCCTCATTTGTTTTTCCTTTTGGAATTTTTTTTTTACAAAAGTACAAATACTTGCCCCGTAAGTACGTCCACCGTATGTGCAAGATGCTCGACTCTCCTCGACGAGAGGACACTGCGGACAGCAACGTCCATGCGGCGTTGTCTGATGCTCGCTGGTGCATTCCAGAACCGGACAAGTTTCCCTCACGCACGAGACCGCCGAATTCCCGCAAGTGCAACGCGTGCATTTGTCCTCGTAAAATTGCTTTCCCGAGTCGTAAACTTGTGAGCCGAGCATACAGGCGCCTCGCGGTGGTGGAAACAACTTTCGGCTACCTGGTGAAAAATAATGAAACGAGGTTAGACCCTTGATCTTCCGATAAACTAAATCATTAATCTCAATTTTGCAATATTTATTTGAATAAACACTTGACATTTTCAGTGAAATTATAATTGTAACCACGTTCATTATTGAAAATCGAATTTTTTAATTGATATTAAAATTAGAATTTTAATTGTATTTTATAATTTTAATCAGAAATGAAGCAAGAATACCTTTGCAATACGGACAACACTCGCCGGGTTCGTGTACGAGATTCGAGGGTGGACAATGAAGTACGGGACATGCCTTTTTCGCGCACGTCAATCTTCCCATGTTGCATCTGCACGTCACGCATGGATCCTCGGTAGTTGTTACCGTTCTCTCGGCGGTGACTTTCTGTCCGTTGACGTAGCAGCCCGGACAGATCGGACAGCACTGTCCGGGCGCGGCGGCAATCGGATTTGTGCAAGGTGTGTAACAACGCAATTTCGACTCGGTTATTACGCCCGCCTTGCAGGTGAGAATTCTGCAGGGGTCGTTGGCCTCGGTCCACTCGGTATCGGACGCGTGATGTACACCGTTTCTTACGCATCCTGACATCGACCAACAGAACAGCCGAGATTAAAAAAAACGTCGCAACGAAAAAAAAAACAAGGTAAACAAGAAAATAATTTGCATTTACATTGAAATATCGGGTTTTTATCGTTTACAGGAATGCGCGTGATAAAACGTTCTTTTCTTTTTGTTTCAGTCGATTCCGAGAAGGAAAAATGGATGAAAAATGAATCGATGCGTTATGCAAATATGGGAGAAAAAAAATTACCGGGTACGGTCGTAATTTCTGGAAATTCAATTTTCTGTTTTATCTTCTCATCGATACGAACATAAAATCGGTGAAAGGATTGTTTTTATCGAGGTCTTGTAGCGATACCATGAAATAATTCGATTAAAAAAAAAACATTTTTATTTAAAATCGTTCGTAATCGCGGTTGGAACTGAGTCACGGAATTTCTCCACGGAACAATTAATATTATTCCATGAAGAATAATCCACCCTCGTCCCTCGCTTTTCTCCCCGCTCCACGGGAATTATTGTTTCAATTCCGTTAATTATTTTCACGAGTTAATTATCGCCGGGTCGGGAATGCATTTTATCGCGACAACCCCGTGCCGTCTGTGTCGGACGAAGATGAAATTGGCGCGATGCGAGAGATGCAAGGGGGTGAAAGGAGTCGAGAGGTCGAGGGAGAAGAAGGGGGGGGGGGCAATCTCAGAGGGAAATGTTTGAAATTATCGTTCTCGAGGTCGTCGTGCCGTATGAAAATTTTGCTACGATGATGAAAATATGTCGGAGAGAAGAGAGGTCACCCGTCGATATTTCAACGTGGATGTCAGAGAGTGGCACACGAGGGTGATGATGGCGCGCATACAGATCTTATGTCACAATTAACATAATTAATAGCGACGATAAGAGACACATAGAGAGAGAGGAGGGAGAAGTGGCGAAGATTCGAACATCTGTCAGAACGAAGTAAACAATCGTTTTTCTCGCTCGTTCTCTCACCAGAAAGAGACTCTCGCGATCGTTTTATCGGGCTTGTACTCGCGGAATGAACAGTAGCTGGCTTTGTGTTCGACTAAAAGGAACAATGATCGGTGAATTTAACGCGAGCATCTCGCGTTTTCTCGAACGAACCGTGTGCAATTGGAGCGACGAACGGGGCCGTGACGATTTATAAATATACTCGAATCGTTACTCGATAGGTGGTCCTCCGCGAATCGTACTACAAAACGATTCGCTCTTATCATCGTTGCCGCGCGTCAAAAAAGAAATCGCTAATTTGTCATCCGGAGAAATTCTCGATTATTTTATTTTCGTCGATTATTTTGTTCCTTTCCGTTCCTCGATTCCTTCGACAAATTTTCATTCTCCACCTCTTCTTTTTTCTTTCATTTATTACCTTTGCAACGTCGACAACACTCGTCCTTTCCCGGTTCGAGGAGCGTGTAACAACCCTCGATACTGGGACATTGTTGCTTTCGACATTCCACGAATCCGTTCTGCAATTAAAAAGAAAAACAATTTTTTTCTTAATACCAGAAAATTTGTAGAAAAAGTTGCATTTGAGAAAATTTGAAAATTAGCGAAATTGCCATAAAAAGGGCGTTTGCGATTAAAAATGGTATTCGTTAAAGTAGACAGACCTCCATATCGAGCGAATAGGAATATTTATAGAGTAGGACTGAATCGATGTAAACCGCGAGTACCGAGAGAGGGGCGAGCGATGGAGGAGAAGGTGGAGGAGGAGGAGGGGTGGGGGAATAGCGAGGGGTAGAAGCAACCCGCGGTATGACGTGACTCATCGCTTCGAGAATTCTCAGTTTATTATTTTTATTTCATCTCAATACACGAGAACGGTATTAATACTTGCGATACATAAAATCGAATTCGCACACGTTTCAATCGTTCACGGTGTCGTGATAAAATAAAATGGTAAAAAATCAAAATCGTTACGAAATTAACTACGAAACAAAACTTGGGCAAAAGTGTAATTAAATTTTTAGTTTTTGAAATAAAATATACGAAAACTTTTGTTTTCCACGCTTTTTAAAGAAATATCTTGCGTGTAACATTGAAGAACAATAAGAAAAACGAAAAGAATGAAGAAAATCACTTTTTTGTTGTTATTGTTGTTGTTGCTTCTGGAAGTTCAAAAGCGTCGTGTGTTTATGCGTGATTTATTTCTATTTTCGTCGCGAAACGTTTGACGATCCAGAATCTATTATATATATATATATACATGGTTGGTTTATCGCGGGTGTTCTCGAGCACTACGGAGAGACGACGGACGGGAAGCACCAGACCGCAACGCGTGTTTCTGTGATCGCATGCACACAAACAAACATATATATATATACATATATAAACATGTATATATGTATGCACAGTATGACAAACATAAGAGGCAAAAGATTGAGAAAGAGAGAGAAAATTTCAGATGATATATGCGCATAAAAGCAAGCCGGATAATGTCGCGTCGTGACTCTAATAATTACATATCGCTCTCGAATAATTAAGATATTTATAATGTTCCATAGGAACAAGATACTTAATACACCATATAAAGTACGTGGCATGCGTACACACTCATTAATATATATATATATATATATATGTATGTATGTATGTATACATAGACATATACAGTTGTAATATCGTCACTGCGGGTGCATTTAACTCGAGATTTATAATCGGCTAACGACCGCGAGGATTCTCGAGACTCCCCCCCCCCCCCCCCCCGCGCTCGCTGTCACTGTTTCTGTCTGTCTGTCTCTTTCTGTCCTTCTGTCTCTCTCTCTCTCTCTCTCTCTCTCTAGAAATGCACGACGCATGAAGACACGCGGCAACGAGTCGCGAGGATAATCTTTTCGTGTTCGTTTTTTTTTCGATTTGCCTTTTTTGTGCACAAACGATCGACCGTTGATCGGCAAACAGTGAGCGCACTAAAAGCTATTTAACTTCGAGCTTCGAGCTTACGTAAGTTATACCGCGGTGATACACGCGGCTTGCATTTCTACAGACGCGTATCAACTTTTTTTGTGTACTATGAAAGTTGCGTTAGTGAGAAAGAGAGAGAAAGAAAGAGAGAGAGAGGTTGTAGCAATGATCGAGCGTCGATCGATCGGATCGGCGACCGCTTGAT
The DNA here is from genome assembly GCA_946811545.1 of Netelia fuscicornis. Taxonomy (NCBI): domain Eukaryota; kingdom Metazoa; phylum Arthropoda; class Insecta; order Hymenoptera; family Ichneumonidae; genus Netelia; species Netelia fuscicornis. Next base: position 4,528,147 of record OX328013.1, read on the forward strand.
CTTTAGCCCCCCCCTCCCTCTCCTCTCCCCACCACACTCCCTCACCCTTCGTTTAATGACAACACATAATTATGTCACAGCCGGCATTGGCGTCATGCGCGTTACATTAAAATATATATATATATATATTTCATTATTGGACGAAAACAAGAAGCGTCATAGTCCTCGATACGATGGAACGTGACGAGTCAATGAACCAACAAGACGCTCCCCCTCTCCTCCGCCCCTTGTCGCTGTCTCTCTTGTCTGTATTTCCGTCTCTCTCTAGACGGTCGTTCGTGAGATAAGTAGGCGAGTGCGCACAAGCGAGTAAAAGAGCAACGAAAAGCGAGAAAGAGTCCGAGATAGAGAGAGAGAGAGAAAGATGCAATTGCGGCAAAGATCGCCGCGAGTGAACATCGAAGAAGTAGTGTGTGCCCGGGCTTTACCGCGTGTGCGCATCGACGTCGAGAAGAGCACGAACGACGTCGACGACGACGACGACTTCGACGACAACGACGACGACGACGACGACAACCGGCAGAGATCGGCACAAGATGAAGACGAACGTGAGGACCGTACCGATCGTACCACCGTCTTTCTTTTATTTTATTCTCTTTTTACTCTTTTATACCGACTCTCTCGACCTTTTATTTTGTATTTTTCTTATTCTTCTTTTGCGAGGCGGCCGCGCGCCGCTCGCCTCTCGATAATTAACGGAGAGCGACGATAGACGAGCAAGAAAAATCTCAACTGGCTTGTGTACCTTTATATACATATATATATATATATATTTATTGAAGCACGTATATATTACGTGCTGCTCGTCCTCGTCCACCTGATGTCTTACCGTTTCTCTCAGTCGCACATATACACACCTCTATACATATATATTGTGTATATATGTATATATGTATGTATATATACTATATAGGTAGTATATAATATGTACATGTAATAGGAATTCCCGAGGGAGATCAAAGAGAGTCGCGAGACCGGAATTCATCGAGAGGCGCATTAGCTCTTTGGAAGAAAAATTTATTTATCATTATTATTGTTCTTCTGCGAGAACGTCTCGTCGTTGGCGAAGACGTATATGGTCCGTCGATACGAGAAGAGAGTTTCATTCACGTTGTTAGAGGTGGATTTTTTGAATGAACGAGCAACGCTTTACTCGTAAATCTTTTACATTGAGTAAAATGGATTTATTCGCGAGTCGACAAAGTTCGACGAACCGTACCTCGGTGGTGGTCGTGATAATATTTTTATCGGCACGAAAACATCGAGTAACGATCCTTCAGGAATACGTTTCGATTTATACCGGGATTTATGTTTCTGTATGTGTCTATGTGCGTGTGTTTTTGTTTGTCATTCGTTTATATTTAATTACCTTACAGATGCAACTGAAACACCTCGTGTCGGGAATTTTGTCGACGGTGAAGTCCTCACCCTCGATGTCACAGGTCTCGCGACTACCTGTGAACAGAGGACGATAACACTGTGTTACATTCGCCATTATCATCCTCTTATCGAGAAGAAAAAACAAACAAAAACAAAGTAATAAATCGTTAATGCATTTATCTTAGACCTTATCGTTTAATCACGAACTAATCGATCATTAATTGATCGATAATCGATCAAGAAAGTTGAGAAACAATCCGTTTATCTCCATCAAATTTTCCATCGATCTCGCATTCTTCTTCCCTCCCAAGTAAATAAATAAATCAAAGTAGATCCTTCTTGTTGGAGTCAAAGAACGAACAACATCTCGACTTCGTTACAAGAGATTCACGTTATGATTCTTAGATATCCTAATCGTACGCTGTTAGACGAGATGGAGAGAAAGAGAGTTGCCGTGGCAAGGACGCGAGGTAATTTTCCGAGCAAAGCCCGTCGTCTTCTTGCAATAGACACGCTCTTACGCATCTTCTCTCTCCTCCCATATATACATCCATATACGTACACGTTCTTTTAGTATCTTCCTTCTCGTCGCAGCTTCTATCACTGCGAACCTGGCACTCGGCCTCGGTGTAGAAATTCAATGACGATATATATTCACACATTTGCAGCACGTGTGCGCAACCTGTTCCACATATTACCCGCTCGTTACAACCTCTCTCCCACTTCTTGACTTTTTCTATTTCTTCCTTTTTTTTTCTTCTTTCAATCTTCATCTCTCTCTCTCTTTATTACATCTCTTTAAATTGATGGTGCTCGTGCTTTCTCCGTCGTGCTCGATGTAACTCTGTCGTACTGTGGCAATAGTGTTTCTCCTCTCTCGATGCTTCGGGGGAGGGACGGGACTCTCTCTGTCTCTCTCTGTTTCTGTCTCTGTCTTTCTGCCCCTCTCTCTGTCTCTGTCTCTGTCTCTCGTGTGAAACGGATAATCACCGTACGGCTCGGAACGTTGCGACAGTCTTTACACCTCGTAGGAGATAAATTCAGTTCGTAGTATCACTTTTGCTCACCGACTTTGATAGATATCGGAGATTAATATTACGATACATAGTGTCTCCGTAGTATTTTAATATCTCGCGCTAATCTCCCACCGGGAGAACCAACGTGTGGGCAGTTATGTTCTTTCGTTGATTTTTTTTTACACTTTTAAAACTTTTTGTTTTTTCTTTAATTGATAATTTCCCTTTTTTTTCTTCTCGCGAACGTTCTCTTACTACGTTTATTATCGTTAGCGATATATTTGATTTCTTTTTACGAGCGATCGTTGGGTCGGCAAGATTGTTCGATGTATTTTGCAAAATATTACGAATTGCGTCGTTCGTTTTGGAAAGAAAAATAAAGTACGATATTATTTATTCAATTATATTCAATTCGTTTCATTATCTCGCTTTTTACATCGCTAATAATCGTTAAAGCGCGCGGGAATGCGCGCATTCGTGATTCGCGGACGAGCGATCGACGGTAATTACATAAATCGCGGCATAGTTCATCTTTTTTTTCTCAGTGATGTTTCCTCTTCGCGAACAATTTTGTTGTTTTTCTTGTCTTCTTCTCGCGGTCGAGGCTCGAACTGTTATTTGTTCGTTTCGTAGCGAGTACGCGCGAATATACTTGGTCGTGACTCGCGCGAACATCAATTTGCGTTACGCGAGAGTTTCGAAAAGTGTGCGCGCGCAACGCCCGTCCGTGTATACGCGCATGCGCATTTTCGTTCGAGCGAGCCTCGTGTTTATACGACACTACGAATCACAAATACAAACTCGTATCTTTACAAACACACACACACACACGCACACATGTATATACCGATTTCTATTTCAAGAATAAATCGCGTCCTACGTGTGCCGGTTAGATCTCCACGTTATAATATAGGTAATATAATATAATATAATATAATAGAATATAATATAATTGCAATATAATATAATATAAATGTAATATAATATAATATAATATAATATAATTATAATATAATATAATATAATATGATATAATTATAATATAATTATAATATAATATAATATAATATAATATAATATAATATAATATAATATAATATAATATAATATAATATAATATAATATAATATAATATAATATAATATAATATAATATAATATAATATAATTATAATATAATATGATATAATTATAATATAATATAATATAATATAATATAATATAATATAATATAATATAATATAATATAATATAATATAATATAATATAATATAATATAATATAATATAATATAATATAATATAACATAATATAGTATAATATAATATAATATAATATAATATAATATAATATAATATAATATAATATAATATAATATAATATAATATAATATAATATAATATAATATAATATAATATAATATAATATAATATAATATAATATAATATAATATAATATAATATAATATAATATAATATAATATAATATAATATAACATAATATAATATAATATACTATAATATAATATAATATAATATATGTAATAAATATATAATATACGATCTCACGCATATATATGCGTGAGATCGTGTATATATATGTCATTATATACATACGATCGTTCGAGTATACGGGAAATCGTTGGGGCGCGAACACGCTGGACTCCGCACGCGAGACACACTCGGCGACGCAAGTGTTTTTCCTCGGAGTGAAGTTGATTTGAGTCGAGTCGAGTGGTGGACACGCGTCGTCGAGTACCCGTACGTTTGTCTTCCAGACTTTTTTCTTTTTTTTTGTTACCTAAGCATGTGTCTATATACGCGTTTATATATATATGGATAGATTTTTTTTTTTTTTTCAAGTATACGTACGACGCGCTTATGTATCGATATATACGCGACATATGTAAATTCGCACGGTTTTATCTGAACGTTTCGGTCGGACGAACAAAGCGCACGGGTGCAAAATACATACGTACACGGCGCGGTATCGTATATAGATAAACGATCGTCGTGTCCGTGGCAAAAAGCACAGTGGCGAATAGAAGAAAAAAAATGAAAGAAAAGAAAAAAAACTGGGTACGCCGCGCGTGCGGTTGTCGCGCGAAACAGTCGAAAGCCCCTCGAGGACACGAAGGGAGTTGTGCCTCGTATAGTCGAATGGTATGCTATTATTGTCACGATGACTGGGGGGGTTGTGCGAGTCAGTGAGTAAGACGATCTCAATGTCGCCCGGCAAGGTAGAAGTAAAAGTCGTAATCGTGAAATTTCACGAGTTTCATATCAATTTGTTTATTTTTATTTTTGAAAGAAAAATAGAGAGTAAATATAACGAGTTTTTGTTTCTTTTTCGTTGGTATTTACGTGTGTTTGTGTGTATGTGTGTGTTTTCATCGACCGGGAGATGCGATTAATTAATCGAGAATTTAATCGCCGCCACGACGATTAATATGCGAGTCAATGTACACGCGTGTCAAAAGGTTGATAAATAACGTTATCGTGAGGTACGGAATGCTAATTGCCATCCGCGTGCAATGTTACGTACGTGAATTTGTCACAGGCGCTCGCGCCCGCGAGAGAGAGATAATAATTCATATGCAAAATTGGATCGATTAAATCGTGGTAAATGATCTATGATTATCTGCTAAACGACAACTTCGACGCGTTAATTCGATTCGCGACACACTTTTTTATTGTTTCCGCGTTACCGCAGTTCCCCACCCCCGAATCGATTCACGCCCCCTCGAGCGAAACGAGTATGCGTCGAAAATATCGCGGCTATAACTTCGAACCCGCTCGATTGCGTTTCGATGAAAATTTTACAATTTTTTGCCATATATAATATTATAATTATATTATATTATATTATAATTATATTATAATTATATTATAATTATATTATAATTATATTATAATTATATTATATTATATTATAATTATATTATAATTATATTATAATTATATTATATTATATTGGAATTATATTATAATTATATTATATTATATTATATTATATTATATTATATTATATTATATTATATTATATTATATTATATTATATTATATTATATTATATTATATTATATTATATTATATTATATTATATTATATTATATTATATTATATTATATTATATTATATTATATTATATTATATTATATTATATTATATTATAATTATATTATATTATATTATATTATATTATATTATATTATATTATATTATATTATATTATATTATATTATAATCATATTATATTATATCATATCATATCATATCATATCATATCATATTATATTATATTATATTATATTATATTCCGTTATATTATGTTATATTCTGTTATATTATATTATATTATGTTATATTATGTTATATTATATTATATTATCTGTATATATACATATATTAATCGAAGAATAGCTTCCGTATGCGAAAACAATCAAAAATATTATATTCTCACGCCTTTAGTTTTATATATTATATATATATATATATATATATATATATATACATATATATCGAGAAATAGTTCCAGTGCGCGAAGTTCGTCGACGAGATTCGACCTGACTCTCTCGACGCGAATGGTGCAAAATAGACCAGGAGATAATGCTGATTAGACTAATAATAGAAGCTTTGAAAAAGAGAACGCGTGTGCGCGCGGCGGTGGCGGGCGGGCGAATTATGTGGAGCGTGACGCGTTCCGATTAAGAGCCGTTGCACATATGCAACGTAGTGCCGGCTTCTAATATTCTACGGAACGCAGTGCATTGTCAATATATATACTGTATATATAACTGCATCTACATATATATAACTGTTCCGTGAATCGTCGTTGAGATAGCGAGAGTCGCGACTGCCGTCGTGCCAGACTCAACATATCGTATGGGAAAGTTCGCAGCCAATACGTACGAGTATACATGTAAGTATAAGCTTACCTATACCGTTCCCTAGATCGTCAAAAATTCATTTTATTTTTTCAAAATACGCTTGAAAAATTTCTAATAAATATTGTCTCTTCGTCCCTCCTCCTGTATTTCAATAAAAACAAACGAAACAGAAAAAACTAATACAAATTTATGAAACTATATAAAAGTGCGGACACTTTGACAGAGAGAGAGAGAAAGAGAGAGAAAGAGAAGGACTCACCGATAATACTCTCGGAGGCTGCGGCGCATCTCGTCGTACCGCACACGATTATTACGAAAACGAGGGTGAGTGCCGATAGCCTCGAGGGCACCGACCTGGTCTTCATAATTCTCGGCGTCGTCTCGTTGATGAACGACGGTTGTTCTCGTCACACTCGTTGATGTCCGCAAGACGATGAATTCACTGTTAACAGACATAATCGTTACGCGTGAATCAACTATGCCGCGTTCCCCCGTTGGCTGTGCAACGATAAAGATCGTTGCCGCGTCGTGGCAACGATCGTACACGTAATATTGTTTATCATCGTCGAATCGCGATCGCAATGAATCACGACGGTTATATCGAAACGGACCCGATTTCGCGAACATTTTCATCGCGGTTACCATACACGCTTGTACAATGAGCGTTAACGTTCACGAGTCTCGACGATGTTCGCGAAATTTCGATCGACCGTCGGATTCGATTGTCTCGCGCGACTCGACAGAGTTAGGAACGTCCTGCGTCCTTACGAGATCGTAAATATACATCTCCTCTCTAACTTTGTTTAGCCTTCGAAGGCGATGATAATAATACGAAAGCTATAACAACAATTTATTCGCTCGATATAAAAGAATTTCTTTTTATTCGATCATTTCCTATTCAAAATTAATCGTAAAAAATATGTGATCATATAAAATTAAAGGAATTTTTAAATATATAATTAAAGAAATTTTAAATAAATAATTAAATGAATTTTTAACTAAATAATTAGATGAATTTTTAAGTAAATAATTAAATGAATTTTTAAGCAAATAACTAAATGAATTTTTAAATAAATAACTAACTGAATTTTTAAATATATAATTAAAGAAATTTTTTAAAATATAATGAATTTTTAACTAAATAATTAGATGACTTTTTAAATAAATAATTTAATGAATTTTTAAATAAATAACTAAATGAATTTTTAAATATATATTATAATTAAATGAATTTTTAAATAAATAATTAAATGAATTGTTAACTAAATAATTAGATGAATTTTTAAACAAATTAAAGGAATTTTTAAATAAATAATTCCATAATATTCTTCTCAATTTCATTCGGCTTGAATTAAAACGATATTCGATTCAATTTTTCTCGGAAAAAATACTCAATTTTCCCAAGATATTTTTTTTCATTTAACGTCAACATTTATATTTATCCATCAGCATAACATACCACCCATGTTGAAATAAATTCTACATCCGAATCTGTATAACGATCGACAAAGTTCCTGTACCACGCGACCGATATGCCGGCGTGCAAGCTCGCATGTGTGCGTGTGTGTAACGTGTAGTACGTCGATGTACCTCGCCACGCCATCGTGTAACGCAGGTGTTTCTACCGCGATACGCGCACGCTTCTCGTCAATGCAGCGGGAGCCTCGTGTACGTGTACTATCTCGCAGACTCCACCAGAGAAGTTTGTACCGAGAGCTCAGCAGGTAGATAGGCGTTATGATACATTCGTGTGTAAGTTTATCGTCCGTATGTATAGTAAACGGCCTCGCTATAGATATAAACGACGCGCTAAAAGTGCAGCGCGGGAGCTGCATGCACGTGCAACGAACGGTGAGCTAGCTCCCGGCTCGGGGCGTTTGCGCAAGCTGCGCCCCACGTTTTTACGCGTACGCGCACGAGACACTGAAAAATCACACACATATATATATATATATATATATATATATATATACATATATATATATATATATATCTATTTATATCTATATCTTTGTAATAAAAAGATTTCGTTGCCGCCACCGCGCTGCGTGAGAAACGAGGGGCGGATGTATCGGGTGTCTCGGTACGGAACGTGTGTTATACCGGGTGACATTGTACGTATACGAATGTGTGAAACGAGTAGATCTCTTATGTTTTGTTTATGATATGGATATAAATTATCCTGTTACATGTAGGGATCGAGGAACGCATTAATATATGTATATCGATCACATTGTTCTTATACATTTGGTATATCTATAGAAATCAAGACGATACGGCCATTGGAGCGCTAGCTGGCGCGCGCGTGGTGGGGATATGGCCGCGCCTGCGCATACGCGCTTGGAGAAAGAGACATATAGTCAGGAGAGCAGAAGGATCGCGGTCCTGAATGGGCGCGGACATACGCGTAGATCGTTAGTTAGACGTAATTAATCTTTAATTAATTTATTCGAAATAATTAAAGATTGACAGAATTGAGAGTTTTTCCAAGTCGCGAGGGAGGCGAGGTTTTTTATACTTAATTTCGCATCTCGATTGTCCTATTTTCGAAATTCGTGCGGCGGTTCCCTGAAATAACAAGGCGAAGATTATCGAGTCGAGTGTCTCGAGGCTTTCGCGAGAATTCATCGAGTCTTCTAGACAAGAAGAGAAGGCAAAAATAAAATACGAGATGTGAGTTTCACGGTGAGAGAACGAGGCGTGCGCATCCCTGAAGGGATACGTAGCCAATTATATCGAATATACATATCTGTTCGAGAGATAGTCTTAGCGCGATATAGGCGTGTTGCGACGATGGGAGAGGCACCGGAGAGCATATATAAGCAGCAATGGAAACGGCATATGCATTCTCGGTTCTCGTGTCACACAGCCTCTTCGCATGTGCATATATCATTGATATATGTATATATGTAACGCGAGAGAACTCGGTACGCACCTGTCGGACTCGGGGCGTGATAACGCCCGCGTTATCCGGACTCACGACGCGATCTCCTGTACCGCGTTGCACTATTATACGTGCCGTATTGCACATATAGAAATGTGCACCGGCAAGCTAGTTAGCTACTCGCGATCGGAAAACAAATCCTCCGGAATTTTGATTTTACGAAAATTAATTTATAATTGCTCAATTTCAATTTATTATCGATCTTAATTATTATTATTATTGTCGATAATTTAATATCTTGTAAATAATCGATACGACGCAATATTAAATCGAAGTTACTCGCGATCGGAAAACAAATCCTCCGGAATTTTGATTTTACGAAAATTAATTTATAATTGCTCAATTTCAATTTATTATCGATCTTAATTAGTATTATTATTGTCGATAATTTAATATTCTGTAAATAATCAATGCGACGCAGTATTAAATCAAAGTTACTCACGATCGGAAGACAAATTCTCCGGAATTTTGATTTTACGAAAATCAATTTATAATTAATCAAATGCAATCTATTATCGATTTTAATTATTATTATTATTGTCGATAATTTAATATCTCGTAAATAATCGATACGACGCAATATTTAATCGAAGTTACTCACGATCGGAAGACAAATCCTCCGGAATTTTGATTTCACTAAAATCAATTTCAATCTATTATCGATCTTGATTATCATTATTATTGTCGATAATTTAATATCTCGTAAATACTCGATAAGACACAATATTAAATCGAATAATGGATCATTATCGAACAGTATTATATTATTGTATGATTTTATCGTTCGAGATGTAATCTAGGTTCGACTCTTTGGCAATTACGTTTTACTTTGAACAATTAACTGCATCCGTGCAATTATTTTCTCTCCCTCTCTCTCTCCCATCTTCTACCTTTCTTTCTCGCAATACAATAATAACGATCAGCTGTCGATGCTCGAGAGGAATCGGAAAGAGGGCTGAAGGCCGCCGCTAAACAATAAGCTACAGTCGATTCCTCTCGTCTCATCTCACTGTCCGCACGCTCTCTACCTCCTCCCCCTCCCTGTCTCTCGTGCGCAATTTAACTCGATGCATCGGTGCACGCCACACCAGTCAGCTTACGTGTAACTATTCTGTTATATCACGAACGCGCCGAATGGACATGGGAATACGAACCAACGGAGCATATAGCTACGACAAAGTATCTATACCCCCACCCCCCTATATATATATATAGATAATACAATGGATATCTATGCTTATATAGGAATGAGCAGGTAGCACGAGCTTAACTATGTGTATATAGAAATGTTTACTATGATCGCCGCGTAGATGCGCGACCACAGGCATTATGGTCGTTGTATACTCTATTAATAAACGAGAGGAGCCACAAAGCTATACAGCGAAGCAGCCGACCGCGTAGAAACAGCAAAATAGATGCATCAACATTGAGGAGATGGATTCGCGCGTCGACGTTAACGAGATAGTACGCTATATATATATATGTGTGTGTGTGTGTGTGGTCTTTGAAAACGCGCAATGTTATATAGCGCTCTATTCCGCTTTACACACTTGTCTCATACCGTGACCGAGAGAGGATATATGCGCACCGACATAATGCATTCTCTCGCGAAACGAGGAATCCCACGAGAGAGCAGAACATGAATATCCTTTGAGACCGAACGATAAATTGCATTATCAGCGTCCCATCGCGACCTTCGCCACTTGCACTTAATGCGATAAATGTATATGACTCTTCTCTTTCGCTCTCTCTCTCTGTCTCTTTAACTATAACTATATCTATATTTTTGCTCTCCCTTATTCAATCTACACGTATATATACATATATATTGCTATACCGGCGTTTATAGACTTTTATTGGGGTCCAGTTAATAGTGAGCCATTAGGCTTTACGGTGTCCATTAAACTGTCGTTACGGCGCACTACGGTCGTCGCTCTCTGACTATATATCTTCCGAATAGTGCTAAATGACAGTCGTTTTTTGTTTCTCTCTTTATTACTTATTTTTTTTTCTTCTTCTTCTTCTTCTAACGCAAAAGTGTACTACGAGACAGAGTCTAGGTCATTTGCTGCGTTTGCCGATAGGAAAATGTGAGGAGGGAATGACGATTCGCGTAAAAATTTGTCGATCGACGCGATAACGGTCAAAATGTAACAGGGACGTAGATTTTTGACGTATGACAAGTCGATCGATTTTAATTAATGCGTTCTTTTGCATTCGAGATTTCGAGTAATGATAAAGTTTGAAGGATGACGAATTTTTACATGCGATTCTGTTACGATCCTGCGATACGAATCGGGACGTTCGAAAACCTCGGACACTATTTTATATCGGTGTCATTCTCGCAATGCACGTTGCATTATGCAGAACTGCAATTACAAGATTTACAACATTGACAGCGTAGATAATCTCGTTGGAGACGAAACAACGAAATAAAAGAAACTAAAACGCATGAAAAAACAATTCCATTTTTCTTTCTTGTTCATCTCTCGGTGCAATTTCACGTGGCACACATAACATTTTATTACGTTTCACGTGTCACGAATCGTCCGATGTATCTCGCGTCTCTTCGTGCCGGAATTCTCGTGGGTCGAACAGGGTCAAGACATAAAGTACGCGAGAATGCTCGTGCGCTATATAAAACGAGAGCGATTATTAAAGGTCGAGGAAAATATGTCGGTTCGAAAATATATCTTTTTTACAAATCGAAACCTTTTTCTCGGTCGACGCTGCGAATCGATGAAAAACAAACTTAAGAACAAATACAAAATTGAATTCGATCGCTTTTATCGATGTCAGAAATCCGTTGTCCCTCGGATTGAAAACAAAAATTGCGAACGAGCACCGGAAGTAAATATCTCGCTAATAAATTCTTCTTCACCCAGCGCGAGGCTTTATAACATAATCGAGCATTAAATCGAACGGATTAAAGCGGTAATTAAAAATTATCCGACGCGTTGTCAGCGAATTGTCAGATTTGCATAATTGACAGGAGCGATCATGCGAGGAAGACGAATAAGCGTATCGTTAAGAAACATTGTTTTTTCTTGAAATATCTCGAGAAATCTCAAGCGATGAAAAACCGAGGGAAGATCGCGAGTCGAACGAACGCGAATTCTCTTATCGTGATAAAAACTCGTAGGAGCGATCAATGACGATCGAAGCTCGCGAATCGACGCGAGAAGAATCCGCGCGTATGTAAAACGAGAGATTAACGAAGACTCGCGAGTTTCCACGAAGCGCGTGCCTTTTTTTGTTTCGCGTGGCGCCTCGCGCGTCTTCGGCATCGACGATGCGCGAAGCTCGCACATCGGCTTTGGCCGCGAACGTCGCCGGTCGCTCGAGATGCGAGAGAGCACTTCTCTCCTCGCGTTTCGAAACACCGACGGACGGAAGTCGATCCGACTTCGTTTTTTTTCTTTCTCTTTCTTTTCTTTTACCCGTTACTTCCGGTTTAACTTCTCCACGACTTCCTAGCTGAGGGGGAAAATTTTATTCTCGATCGAACGAATCGATCTCTACAGTTTGATCGAGTTGTCAATTGTCTCGACATTTTTTTTATCGACTGGAACAACAAAATTTTTTATTCGAACAAATTGTTTAAAAAAAATACAATTTAAATTTTATATTTATGCCTCGTCGTGTAAACGAGTTTTCGATTCGTTCCATTAAAAGTTGTAAAGATCGATCGAACTATTCGCCGATCGCAAAATCGTTTTATCGTTATCGGCGGAACGAAAGACAATTTTCGTACGACATTGACTCGATCTACGAACGCGACTCGTTACACACCGCTATCTCGACTAATGCGCGTTATAGATTCGCGGGCAGGTTGAACTCCCACACACGGAGAAAGTTCAATCAGTCTCGCCGCCTATACACGCCTCGTACGATCGCGAAATATTCCCGCGAACGACGAATTTCCGTCGTTTATTCAAAACGATTTTCCTAATCACGAACGCATACGAACCGATATAATTATCTCACGTACACAAGCTCGATCTAATTCAAAACCAACTCGACGAAAATAAACAAACAAAATGAAAAAAAAAAAAAGTGGAAGCAAAAGACTTCTTCGTAAAATTGAATTTCCCTAACACTCGCGTTCGTATACAAATCGCGTAGCGTAGATAACCGAGCAATATTGCTGAATGAACTCCGGGACTATCGAGAGTGACGATAAACAAGCTCGCGGAATTTAATAAGAGAAGTAGGAAATTCCCGAGAGCGTAGCGACATCTACGCTCAACGAGTAGATTCGCATAATCCCAAAGCGTTTGATCGCTGTACCCGATCGCCTGGCATTAACGATCGAAGAATGTATCTCGCTTCTCCGTCTCGTTCCTTTCTCTCATTTCTTTCCACGAGAAACGTACGATAATATAAAATTGTACATCATATACATATATACATATACAAATATATACATGTATATAGCAACGATGATTAAACTTTCTCTATGCCGTTCTCCAAACCGTAGCGTATCTATATCTATGTCTCCAGTCTCACCGGGCATCTCCCTCGCGTTATTTCGTATCTCATCGGCTTTCACGATGAGAGAACTTTGGGGTCGCGATCGTTCCTCTTTCTCCCATCCACGTACATTCGTTTTTCAAATTATTTCCTTCTCTTCCACTCGATCTCTTCCTCTCTCCAGCGATATATCGATATTAACTGTCTAACTTGTGACGCTTCGCAGGTTCGTCTCGATCGAATGAAAAAATTCGCTCTTAAGCATTGAAATAAATTTATATATATATAAAACGTTAGTTCGTTAGACGTTAAGACAGAGGCAAAAAATAGCTCACCGATAGAACTATGTAATATAATCTTCTTCGTCCTCGGCGTTCTCTTCCTCCTCTTCGTCCTATCTTTGATTAGCTCGCGTGCTTGCGTGCGTTTGCACGCGCACGCATTACGAGACGTGTGCCGCGTTACTTCTCGTATATATTATCTCGATACACCGAGTATTTATTGATTTAACAAACACACACTACATACATATATATATGTATATACGCTCGATAGGTACGTATCAGTTTTTGCGTTAGTAAGACCGAGTCGAGCGGTAAGAGCGGATACCGGGACGATGATGGTACCGGTGCACGCACCGCGCGCACAAAACACGACAAAACACACGATGCACCGGAGATCCTTGTACACAACACACGTCGATATGCACCTCGACGCAGCGTATCGGATACGAACGACCGGGTTACGTTCGACTTTTAAACACGAAACTTCGACACTTCTCGTCAATACTGCTTCGATGAAGGAACAAAAGAAAGAAGAATAATTTGAAATAATAATAATAATAATAATAAATTTGCAATACTTGATCGTGCGCGAATGTAATCGTTCGTTTCTTTAGTTTGCTTTCCTCTCTTTCTTTCTTTCTTTCTTACGAGACGCGTTTTTCTCGGAGAAGAAGAATTTTTGTCGTTTCTCGTCTTGGCGAATCGAAGATACGTTTTTCCGCGCACCTGTCTCCGATAAATTACTCGCGTAATATTATATATCCGGGGTCTGGTCACACGTCACGAGGCACGCACACTCGTCGATGTGGTCTGCGCGACGATCGGAGCACGACCACGAGGTCAAGGAATACGAAGACGAGTCGAGTCTTTCTCGCTTCTCGCTTCTCGTCTCTCTCTCTCTCTCTCTCGCTCTCTCTCTCTTTCTATCCCTCTCTGTCTTTCGCTATCTATCTCTCTTTCGCTTTCTCTCTCGCAAGTAACACGGTGTATCTTTAATTTTCTTCGACACACTTGTCAATTATACGTTTCTATTATTCGACGAATTATTCGATCTTTAAACAATTTCATTCTGCCTGTCGTTTACGGCATGATCGTTTTATCAAACGTAAATAAAATCGATCGATCGATCCGATCGATCGCGATCGATCGTGACGTATAGGGAATTCGGTGGTTTTGATTTTAACGAAGATATTGATATTGACCACGGTTCGATGGATTCGATTATGTCAAAAGCGTATTTCACCGTGAATCGCTCAGCGCGGCGTCCGCCACTTTTCCTGCCACCGCACGTAGTAACCGCAGGTTTACCCGCGTCAGCTGCTCGCCGCGGCTGCACTGAGTTCCGTTGTGACTACTACAAACTGCCTTTGCGAGAAGAGTTGGAGTTAAGGATGAGGAGGTGGTGGTGGTGGTGGTGGTGGTGGTTCGCGGTGGTGGTGGCGGTGGCAGTGGTGATGGTGTGCGAGAGCGCGGACGAGGTGGAGGAAAAAGAAGGAGGAGTGCGCGGAGGATGAGGAAGAGGTGGAGAGACATAGTCAAGGGGGCTTCCATGTATATAGTTATATACATATATATATATATATATATATATATATATATATATATACATGTAATAAGTGCGACAGAACGAGAGAGAGCGAGAGATGGAAAAGAGTGACCAACGTCGAGAGAGAAAGATGGAAAAATACGAAAGAGGGAAGCAAAGAGAGAAACGAAGATAGAAAATGAGAATCCAAGAGAGACAGGGAGAGAGAAAGAGAGGGATGGAGGACAGTTTGTAGCAAGTGCGAGTCAGAACGAAGCGAGAGGCAGAGAGAGAAAACTATCGTCGTGTAAAACGTCGTGGGGAAGAGAGAGAGAGAGAGAGAGAGAGAGAGAGAGAGAGAGAGAGAGAGAGAGAGAGAGGGAGAGAGAGAGAGAGAGAGAGAGAGAGAGAGAGAGGGAGAAGGTGATAAGCGAGAAAGAGCGATCGAGGGTCCGTGGTCGAGCAAATGAGATACATATAGAAACACACGCGCGCACACACATGTACGCAAATTAAAATACATAATACGTGAATGTATATGTGTGTGTGTATGTGATACGTTTGTGTACGAACGAATATATAGTGACAGAGTGGAAACGGAGGGAAGAGAACTCCGGAGTTGCCCCGGTGTGGTGGACGTTACGATACGTCGGATGGTGGGGAGTTAAACTCGCCAAGAGACAGAGACGGAGCGAAAAGAATATTAACTTCTCCCTGGGTAGAGGAGTTAACGAGTGCGAGCGAGTAAAAAAGCTCTCTCTCCCCCGTGCGCGCGAGTGCGATCTCTCCCTCTTGTGTCCAGCTTCGCGTTGGTGACGTGGAGAGGGGTTGTGCAGGGGGCGGCGGGGGGTGGGAGGAGGGACGAGGGCGGCCGCGACGGGGTATATAACGTTTATCTGTACTCTTGGTAAGTGGGAAAGAGAGAGAGAGAGAGAGAGAGAGAGAGAGAGAGAGAGAGAGAGAGAGAGAGAGAGAGAGAGAGAGAGAGAGAGAAAGAGAGAGAGAAAGAAGAAACGATCAAATGGGAGTCTCTCTATTACAGCGCTCACGCACTCCTCTTTACATACACACGGAAACACACACACACACGCATATACACATGTATATATATATCGACAAATTTATAATACATAAAACGTGCAGTTCATACCGGTGAACACATGCACGCGTATCGTTTATAGAACATATGTTACCGAGAATATGTATTAGAGAGTGCTCTCGTCGTTTGTTGTTGGTGCACGCGCGTGCGCCCCCTTTGCCTCGACGTCCCCCCTTGCCCCTCTCTTTTTCTCCTCATATACCCCCCTCTAAGGGTACTATATTGCACTTATATATATATATATATATATATATATATATATAGATATATGCGTAATAGTGTAGGTATAATATTCGTGATGCATAATGGTATTCTCGCGCGCGTCCGCGAGAACACTCTCGCGATATGCGGTGGAGAGCGAATAACCACAGAGGGAAAGAGAGAGAGAAAGAGAGAGAGAGAGAGAGAGAGAGAGAGAGAGAGAGAGAGAGAGAGGACCCGGGGCTGTGGTGCGTTACGTCGCGATATTATATTCGCATGTATATATGCATATATATATATATATATATATATATGGTGGAAGTATGGAGAATCGCGGTCCATCGGGCGCGCGAACGAATCGCCTTCTTATACGCGGTCGCGATGTCGAACCCCAGGGGGAACAAAAAGAACGGTCCTGGTAAGAGGGAAATAGAGGGAAAATCTTATATCGGCCGTGAGTTTACATGGCGTATAGATCACGGTACACACCGCGGCTCAACACGAAGCGTGTATTAAAATGCACACGTGTGGACGGAGGATGCTGCAGGAGGAATTCTCGCCC
This sequence comes from Netelia fuscicornis, assembly GCA_946811545.1. Taxonomy (NCBI): domain Eukaryota; kingdom Metazoa; phylum Arthropoda; class Insecta; order Hymenoptera; family Ichneumonidae; genus Netelia; species Netelia fuscicornis. The sequence goes on from OX328013.1 coordinate 4,545,519, forward strand.
ACTCTACATATATACATATATATATATATATATATATATATATATATATATATATATATATATATATATATATATATATATATATATATATATATATATATGTGTGTGTGTACAAGTTTATATACATATTTATGTATATTATGTATATTGGTTGGTATATTAGTACGCAGGAGGTATATGTGCACCGTCTCTCGATTCTCGTTTCGTGTCTCTCATCTCTCCGTGCGGCTGGTGTAAGAGACGCGTCAGGATCAGGGCCCCTGTCCGTGATGCCCTCGGGATGTGACGACTTTCCGTCTCTCTCTCTCTCTCTCTCTCTCTCTCTCTCTCTCTCTCTCTCTCTCTTTAATCTCTCTTGCTCATTCGCGCTATATGTGTAATGATATATAATGTGTGCATACACACATGCACAGACATCCATATATATATATATATATATATATATATATATATATATATATATATATATATATATAGATCTCGTATCCTCGGACTCTCCATATATTACGAGGTGGACGAACCTTCGGCCGCGTGTGCGCTGCTCAAACACGGAATGCACGCAGGGCTTTCACGAGGAACATCGCGCAGAGTAACTCGGTGCTATTGAGAGACTACGTGATATATACATATATGTGTATATTTATATATACATATATATATCTATATATATATATATATAGATGAAAGAGTCGAGGTGTAATCAATGAGCGAGCCGTGCGCCACACCTGCCAGCAGCACGTAAGATCGGTTCAGTCTCACGCCGCGTGCTTACAACTGTATATACGAGCTTACGTGTATGCGAGTTATACACACACACACGCACATATACATAGGTATATATGTAGGCGAGTGGCTGGACCGGAGACATAATGATGAATAAGAGAATGACTACGGGGACAAGAGTTCGAGCTTGCCAGTAGCATTATGCATGCATGTATGTATACGCTCATATATATAAATATGTGTGATTAATCGCATGGAAGGGGAAAGCGTATGCAAAATGCTAGGCGCTATCGGCCATAGGTCACACGAATGTCTGTTAAACTGGTAAGAATGCGACCGAAGGGTCTTCGGTCGCTCGGCAACGAGCGTAAGTCGATGTTCGTATTATTCTCATATACGCACACATACACACACATGGATATACATAATATATATATAATATAATATAACTTAATATGAATATTATATTATATTATATTATATTATATTATATTATATTATATTATATTATATTATATTATATTATATTATATTATATTATATTATATTATATTATATTATATTATATTATACTATATTATATTATATGATATTATATGATATGATATTATATTATATTATATGATATTATATTATATTCTATTATTTGATATTATATTATATTATATTATATTATATTATATTATATTATATTATATAACATATTATATTAATATATTATATCATATTATATAACATATTATATTAATATATTATATTATATTATATTATATTATATAACATATTATTTTAATATAATATATTATATATGTATATATACGTTTTCGAATATTTACACGACGAAGATTCTATGTTACAATATTTGTGTTTCGTGAACTCATCGTTATATGTATATTACGATATATGTATGAAATATCACACACGCGATACCAATATACGTATAGGAGTTAGCCAAGAGGCTGAAAGAATTTGCAATCATCCGTGCGAGAGCTCTCTTCTTCGAGTTTATATATAGGTTGATATTCTCTCTCTCTCTTTATCTCTCTTTCATACACATACGCACACTCGTTCTCTCCTGCCTCACGGTCCAGAGAGACGAGAGAAGCCCCCCTGCGATGCTCGCGAGTTTAGTACTACGTACGAGAGATCTGTATTTTATTTATACGTATACGTGTGTCCGTACTATATACACAAAGTATCTGTTCTACGAAGCGGACGTACAGCATTCGGAATGCCTGACTTTCTCGAGTGAGGAACACCCGTGATATCGAAGCTCGGTGCGCGACGGTGCTCGGGTTTTGCGCGGCTACGAGTTCCGCTATATACAACGTTCCAATACAAAAATTCGTACTCTTTATCATTTCTTTTCCTCGTTGGAAAGAAACTAATCGCCTGAAAATATACTTTGTCAAACAAAAACAAATCTGTTGCTAGACCAGAATGATCATCGCATCGCTTATTTTTTCATCCCATCGTTCGATCTTTAATTGATTTTTTAATTTTCCAGCTCTAACGCAAGCTAAACCCGGAATCAATGAGCTCGACCGTGCAGTATAACACACATACATGTACATATATCTATATATATATCGGTGTGTACCAATACCCACACCTGCTGTAGCCGTGGACACATTTTGCGCTCTCCCCAGACGAGAGAGAGAGAGAGAGAGAGAGCATGCAGCACAGAGAGAAAGAGAGAGAGAGACTCGAAGAACGACAGTGGTCCAGGCAGTGGTGCATACACGCAGTCCTGCTTCGTGGAAGCTGCGAGCGAGCCTCTCTCGCGGCATAAGAGAGAAGAGAATGGAACGGAATGGCGCGAGCGCGAGCGCAAGAGCGCGCGGTTCTGTGACTCTCGTGTGTTTGCTGCTGCTGTTCACGGTGTATGGGGCTGCTGTGTGCTCGCCACCGGGATTTATTATGCGACGGTGAGGCATTAGCGCTCCTCGCGACTTGGTTCCAACTCGAGATCTTCGCGAGACGCGATCGTGCTCTTTTATACACATATATCTTTGTATGTGTATGTATGTGCGTGTGCGTTATATAGTTATATAGAAGCAAATAGCAAAGACTTCGTCACGAAGCCGAAGCGGCGAGGAATCACACACGTATTCGCCGATACGTGGTAAGAGTTAGAACCAATAATATACGGTACGTGTGCATAGGCTTCGAGAAAACGAGCACGATATAACACACGTTGGGGAGATGCCGTTCGTACACTCGAAGCGATGACTCTCCGCAGAGTCGTGCTCGACGCTCAATTAGGAACGTTATCGTTGAAATTCACGAGAGAGACGGACAGAGAGAGAGAGAGAGAGGAACAAAAATGTAAGAAAACATATACGCGAGGATGAATATTGTATTAGGATGAAAGGAAACGTTGTTGCAATATTTTCTTGTTGGAAAATCACAGCCATAGCGAAACAACGATTCCATGAATCAAATTTACATCGAACGAAAAATCGATAAAACCGAAGGATGAACGGAAATCGTTAAAATATCGATCATAATATCGTCAAGATTTAACGAAATTGAAAAAATCGTCGATCTTCAATGTGCGAAAGATTGTCTGGATAAAAAAAAATTCTCGCAATCTTTACAATCTATAAATCATAAATTATACGCCATCGTGAATTACCATATTTACACCGCCTAGACTATGCCTATACGGTGTAATTTACGTTATTTCGCCACCTCCTTATCTAGCAAATTGGACGTCAGATCTTTACAAAAATTTGCATCGAGCGAAAAGATCGGGATAATCCTTTACAAAAGTATTCCTGTATTCGTCTTAAATCCTCTCGATTGTTCCTTGCACTCGTAAAATTATCCTTATTATTATTATTATTATTATTATTATTATTATTTAAATTATTCAATTATTTTTATTACGAGTCTTAGCGCGTCCCTTGATAAATTCTCAGGCCTGTCCGAGAATGCGAGAGAGAGAGAGAGAGAGAGAGCGAGAGAGGGAATTCCGGGTCCGGTCGATGAAAGATTAATATCTATCTCTCGTTTCGATACAATCCGCGATGATGGATATCCCGAAATTCGATATCTGGCTTCTGCTGCCGGGCGCAGGCCACCAGACGCAATTCGTCGAGCTCCCGAGTTAACGAAACAAAAACAAAAAAAGAAAGAGAGAGAGAGAAGAGAAAAGGAACCGTCTCGAAAGATTTAATACAGCGGAGAAAGAATGAGAATGATCTCCCCGCTGATGCTGTTTCTATTATACAAATATATAAGTGGGGAACCGTTGAGGTCCGACGATCGACCTGCTACCCAAGTCGTACGTGGACCTACCGCGCCGCACACGGGGTAGAAAGAGTCGTATCTCGACGTTCGGATGAAGGATTAGGGTATCGCGTGTGTAAACGTATTCGTATACGAGAGTGATTTCTTTTTAATTTTATTTCGATCTCTTTGTGGGCCAGGTGAGATAACGGTGAGTCTCTTTCCCATGGGTTCACTGCCCATCTCGTACCCTCACTCTCTCCCTCCTTGATGTTTTTCACATTGTCCATTTATCGCGATAAGAAAGAAAAATACAAAGGAATATAAAAATTACTAGCTATTTCGAATATTTAATAATAATCCTCCGTTAATTTTACAATTCTATGAAATAATTACTCGAAATAATAATAATAATAATGATAATAATACGAAAATTATTATAGAAAAGTCAATAGTTTTTGTCGAGCGTGGATAATTATTTTTGAACTAAGAAATTCTCGAATCTATCAGCATTTGCTTCAAACGGTATTTAAAGAGCGCACGGCTCTCGTCCGGATTTATTTATCTACTGGGGCATACGGTTATAGTACAGAGAACCCCGTATCGTACGGGAGAGAGAGGTAGTGGTACAAACTGTCCGATCGTTCCGAAGAGAAGATTAATTTCTACCGTGCTCAGATATATGTGTTACTACTATATTATGTAGTACACCACATACATACAACCAACATACATACACCTATATACATACATATGCATAAAGTATTACACAAAAAGCCTTGGTAAGGACGCTCGGAGTGACTTGCGAAAGCGAGAGAGTCGAAGGAGTGCTGGGAGTTGAAAAGAGAGAGCTCTCGGAACGGAGATCGTGAATTTGTTGCGTTAACAGGCGCAAGGCCGTTTAAATTCCACCACCCGCCCGAAAATGTATGCGCGTCCCTCTTCGCGAAAACAAAAAAAAAACATGAAATAAAAAGAGGAAAGGAAAAAAAGAGCAACGACACTCTCCCTCTCTCTGTCTCTCTCGCGCGCGTACAAATCTCACCCAGGACATATCTTCCGAGCTCCGGAGACTTTCATTGCGCGCCAGATGACGATAAATCCAGATATATGTGGATTTATAGACATAGATATAGGTCTCTATACAAAGTGTGTTATTACCATGTGGTTATATACTTTAATGGGCTGCTCTTTCTCTCGGCAGTCGAGCAACAATCAGCGATCGGAATAGATCGCGGAATAATAGCCTATCCGGCAACAACAAGTTGTATATATATCCATTATGTGTAGATGTGTAAATATATGTGTGTGTGTGTGTGTGTGTGTGTGTGTGTGTGTGTGTGTGTGTGTGTGTGTGTGTGTGTGTGCAAGTAACGGAGGATGGAGCAGATTCGTTTTTACTGCGTACTCCGAATGCTCGGACCTCCGCTATTCGAGATTCCTGCATTTATTCTCCACTCGTAAGTTTATATCGATATATATGTATGTATGTATATATGACATAGATATATATATATATTGTTTTTTTTTGTTACGTTATAAGGACGACTGCGACGACTGAGCCAGCTGCGCTCGAGGCAAGGTCGATCGAGAATTTCGCACGTGCCAAACACCTTTCCAACACCACGCGAGAGAGAAAGAGAAATTGGGGGAGAAAGGAAGACAGAGAGAAGCGAAAACTTCTCGCCATTGCGATTATATCGCGGGCTTTCGACTTTTCGTATATATATGTATATATATTGTGTATAAAGTACATACGCTCTCGATCGTCTCCCTACCCTCGAGACGCGGGATACGATGCACTCGCGAGTGCATTTTTTCCGATTACACGATCGAGAACAAGAATTGTCACGGTTCGAATATTTGATCGGATAAATTTGGAGGATTTTTGTTTTTTTTTCTGTGATTGATATTCGTTAATAAAAAATAAAAAAACAAATAACGAAGAGGATAAAAATAATGTCGATTTCATGTTATTTTGGTCAATGTGTTTATTAAAGGTTTTCTTTTCTTAAATATTTTTTTTAAATATTTTTTTATAAACGAAAGCTAGACGCGAAGTAAACGAATTTACGTCGCGTTTTACGTTTTCTTCTCAGGCCAAAGATTTTTCTCCTCGCATCCACCCTGAGAAAATACGGAGACGCGAGGATCCTCTCTCGTGAGCATCGTGGAAAGTAATATATACGATAGCGCGTATATAGATAGACAAGCAAAACGAAGATGGGGAGGGGGAACATACACCCAGTGAGAGAAGCAACGTGCCAGCTGGTGGTGACTTTAACTGCTGTGTTACGAGAATGAATCATCGATGTGTTTGAATTAACGAAATAATAAACGGAGAAGCCGGGAGGTACAAACGTTGTACGGTTGGTGGCGCGGCTGGACAGAGATCTCTGTGAGGGCGAGAGTTAAGTATTTTTCCAGCCTCGTAATATCGCTTTGGTAAGGATCAAAAAAGGCTTCCGAGAACATGTTCGTTGTCTGTATATTACACCCCCTCCACTTCTTCTCACTCGTATAAATTCTTATATTCGGATTTATAAATTATACGCAAAACTTGAATATGAAATTTTTCGTATCGGGTCGCTTCCAAAGTTATTCATAGATTTTTCCATTGTATATATACGCTAGAATTCTGTATAATTCACTGTCATATGCTCACGTACATTTTATTCATGAGTCTAGACGCGACGTGACGTTGAGTAAACACACATCCTATATCTATATATATATATATATATATATATATAAGTATGTAATTATTATAGATATAAAGCATATGCCACGAGTATATATATATATATATATATGTATGTATGTATGGAGCGAAGAGGAAGCGAAAGCTTTCAAACGTACGAAATCCAGAATATTATCATCGCGGGGTTCCTTTTTCAACCCCCGTTATACAACTTCGGTCTTCATGTACTTACTATCGAGAGAAATTTGTTATCTTACACTCTCTCTATCTCGCAGACTGTCTCTCCTCACCAAGCCCGTGGTTAACTGCGCGTCTCGTTTTCATTTTCCTCGAAGCTCAGTTCGCCCGGGCAAAACGCTCTCGCGGAAACTTCGCGGCGATATACAAATCGGCGATTGGAAAAATATACGTCTCGTAGTCGCGATTACGAAGAGAAGAGGCGTCTATCGATTATATATATATATATATATATATATATATATATATATATATATATACGCACGTAGACAAACACGTGCGAGACTCGTGGCAATTTTTCTTTTTTTTTTCTTTTTTCATCGCGTACGTTACGATGATTATCTTGAATCGATCGTGTAACGTAGAATGAGAAAAAATTGTTAATTCGTAGCGAAGTACGATCGATACGTATCGATACGCGAATTATCGATCGCGCACGATCGAAAAAATAAAATCAAGAAGCCGATAAAATTCTAGTTTGAAAATAAATAGAAAATAACGAATTTATTTTCTTGGAGGTCTCTCCCTCTCTTTCTCTCTCTCTCTCTCTCTCTCTCTCTCTCTCTCTCGCTCTCTCTTTATGTTCTCGCACGAGCGACCGCGATATAGTTTTCCCAATGCAACGACGAAATAGTCACGTTCAAGGATACCATTAATTTTTATTATTGTTATTGATTATAATTGGCGCGTTCACCGTACACACACCGAGAGTATCGTCTACGAGAATTAGTCTATATACCAGAAGACGGAAAGTTTGTCCTCGGGTGTGCGTGACCTCGTTAGTCTCGTCTGGATTTTCAAAACTTGAATATTAAATAATTCGACCGTGAGACCTGCACGCGTTATATTCCCCTCTCCCTCCTCCCTCTCCCTCCATCACTCAGTTAAAAGATTCAACAAGATTTTTGGGGCGTTGCCGATATTCAATGTCGCACGCGTATCGAAACTCGGGTCAAAATCGCACGTACGAAAAACAAACTTATTTCATCGTTCGTGAAAATCACGATATTCGTTCTCTGACTAATTCCACGGTTACCCGCCACGTGTGATCTGTGTGTTTTTTTTTCTTTTTAACTCCCGATCGATATCGATATAGTGATATGCGCAGATAACCGTGAGCGTGTCGAATAGGATCTTGACGCGGATAAAACGACGTATGTATATGCGGAATCGGCATAAAAGAGATTGTGTTATTGAGCAGATATCGAGTGCATATATATATTTATTATTTCATTATATTATTATATTCTTACGTTATATTATTATTTCATTATATTATATTATATTATATTATATTATATTATATTATTATATCATTATATCATTATATCATTATATTATTATATTATTATATCATTATATTATTATATTGTTCTATCATTATATTATTATATTATTATATCATTATATCATTATATTATTATATTATTATATCATTATATCATTATATCATTATATCATTATATAATTATATTATTATATAATTATATTATTATATTTTTTTATTATTATATTATATTATATTATATTATATTATATTATATTATATTATATTATATTATATTATATTATATTATATTATATTATATTATATTATATTATATTATATTATTTTGTATTATATATTTATATATATTGTATGTATATATATAGAACGGCGTGATTATACGTACTACGTGGGTTACACAGGCGAATCGGTTATTAAGCCGACGCTTATTATACGTGAGATATCTATGGGCCTCCCTGGAAAATATAGACGGGATTGAACATATACAAACACATACAAATATATATATAGATATATATATAACCATAAATCCCCGTGGAATTCCCTTTCACTCTACGTCGTCATCGTCGATCGTCGTCTCGTCGTAGCGCCGGAACCTTTGATATACTCGTACGTTTATGACTATAGTACCCGAGGCACCTTTATTTCCAGATCTCCGTGCAACACAACCGATTACGATTGAGCGATTTCGCAGGTGGATTGTTGTTGGTGTTGCTCTAGAAACTGAAGCGTGCGAAACCGATTAATCGCGTGACCCTGCCAACCTATTCCACGTGGATATTACTCCTATATACACACACACACACACATCTATATATATATATACCGTGTATATAATACCGCGTAGTATGAAATATGCACAATATCGATTTGCGCAATCGATCGTACCCAAGATCCGGTGTTTGCACTTACATACGTACGTTACGTACTTCAAACAAAGCAGGTCAATCGAATCTCGTAATATAATTGAGTTTATAAAACTGCGTTGAGTCCTTTGGAAACGGATTTATTAGTTTCGTCATACTGATTTATCGTGGCAAATCGAACCTCGTATACCGGAGTCAATTTCCTTTTTTTTTCCTTCTTTTTCTCTGTTCTTTTTTCTTTTACATCGTTTCGCAGAAATGTAACGAAGATTAATTTATTTGTAAAGAGAAGCTGCACGATCGAACGTAAATGTTTGAGATACATCGTGAAAAAAAAAAATCAAAAAAATTGCTGAGCCAGAGTCACGGGGAGTGGACCACCTGTGCGCTATCGTCGCATACCAACGCGAACGCTAAGAAAAAGAGAGAGAGAACGTTCTCCGCCGAACACGAGACAAACGGTCGCCGAATATCCCACGTGTGTCCAGCAATACGCTTCTCGTTCCGGGAACTCGGAAATGTTTCAATGTATCTATGTATATATATATATATATGTAAGTATGATATTCCAACCCATTCATATCAGTGTATAGCTAAGTATATACGATATAGTTACCGGAGAAGAGACACTCCGGGTTGTCCAACCGCGAGCATTTCCAAACTTCGAAGACAATATGTTTTAGCCGACGGAATTGTCTCCCTCTCATTCTCTTTCTTACTCTTTGTCTTACTGTATAGATATGTGTCCGAAAAGCGCGCACCCATTAAAACGAAAAAATATATCTCTCGAAAAAATCTCGTGCGGTGTGCACTCGTTGCCTCTCTCTCTCGCTCTCGAGTCGCGTTCGCGGAGGAGTCCGCGAGTCACAAGGGGACCACCTGCAGGGATCAGGCGAGCCGACGACGTAGGATGGCGAGAGGGAGGGAGGAAGAGAGCCATCAGCACACGAGAAGTATATATAGCTGCTAAGGCCCTCGATCTCTCTCTCTCTCTCTCTCTAGGTTGGGCCTGCAGGCAAATCCTACGATCCGAGAATCTTTCTCGTGTGTCCATCTCTCCCTCTTCCCACCCCGCCCTCGCGGCATTCCCGCGCGTTCGCTCTTCGCTAGTCTTTTAGAGACCGAGGAGTATAGTCTTTATCTCAGCGGGTCTGCGATCTCTCTCGCTCTCTCTTTCTCTCTCTCGTGCCGTCGTCTCGAGAGAGATCGACCAGGGTGGAACCGGGGTAATCGGGGTCATTGGAAAAATAGCGATGCGTTACAAAAAATCCAGAATCGATACGAAAATAAGGGTTGATAGTTCCCTCGCTATAATCCAAAACAATTTGGTTGACCTTACTCCGACCTTTCGACATTTTTGGATAATTTTTTAAAGTACAAAGTAAAATCGTATAGATGAGATTATTACTGTCGTAATGACGATGAATTGACTTGCTTTCACCCTGGGAATTAAGTAATGATGATTAGTCAAGGGCAATTTTCGATAATTCGCAATTTTTTATAAGAGAAGCGACAAGATTTACCGTCGTGTTTGTTTTATTCGAAAAAAAAGGAAGTTTATGATAAAAATATTCGAATTCTTTCTTAGGTGATCCTCATTGACCGACCCTAACTTTATGAGCCGACGAGGAGGCTGACGAAGAGGTGGAAATACAGAACCCGCGGTCGAAAAAACAATATCCATCGTATCGGTGGGTTATATATATAGCGGCATACTAAATGGTTATTTCTGGTCTTTCTGTTTCAGCGCCCCCTCCCCCACCTCTACTTTTTGCCACATAAGGGGCGGGAGGGAGGGAGGGGAGGGGAGAGGGTGCAGAGTACACGCGCTATTGAGAGATCATTTTCTACGAGGCAGGACCACCTGCGAGGCTGTGGAGAGCTGCCTTCTCCGCGGTGCGGACCACACCGGCTGAACCTGCGAGAGGGGCCCTATGTTGCTGTGGAACTTCGAGATGGAGAGAGAAAGAGAGAGGGAGGGAGAGAGAGATGCAATGTGGTCCCATGAGGGAGTTTGCGTGCGCCCCCGCGGGAACAACACGAAGCAATCTCTCTTTCTCTCCCTCTCTATCTTTCTCTCTCTCTCTCTCTCTCTCTCTTCTCGTTCGGTGAATCTTCAGAGTGGAAGGAATAACGCCGCGTTTATATCTCCCCGTGTTTTGTCTTCCACGAAAACGATCCTTTAGCTTCTCTCGAAACAGCCCCCTCTGTGTGTGAGAGAGAAAGAGGCTAGCGGTAACGAGCTACTCATCTCGAGAGACTTCGGGACGCTTTCATCTGCGCGATCTCTCCCTCTCTGACTCACTATCTCTCTCTCTCTCTCTTTCTCTCATTTTTGGTTAGAAACTCTCAAAGATGGCGCGAGGAGGGGCGAGAGAGTTTTGGGTCGTGTGTCTCTCATCGAGTGTGTGGGAAAACCGAGGAACACTCATTTAAGCTGGAGGAGAGGGCTTGCCGTCCATGGCAGACTCCGAGTCGTCATCCAGGTGGATGGACGAATAACGATTTGTACACGTCCATTCAAAAATCATTTCGATTTTGTAGCTAGACAGTTTTTACAATATTTAACTATAAAATCCAATTATCGACAAATTAATTAACTAATTTGCTCGAAAAGTGTTCGAATCTTTAATTACTTTATCCTCCCGAAGCCTAATTATGAAAATATAATCGTACTTATTTAGAATCAACGTGTACCCATCGCCTAGTGTAAATCGCACAGTAAGACGCTAAAGACAAACATCACGAACGCCAAAACTGTGGTTGTGGAAAGGTCTCCTTTTTTCCCATCTCATCGTCGCATTTTCATCCCATAGGTATGTCGATCTTAACAGCGAGGCCGGGTTTGGTGCATTTAAAGGTATTTAAGTAAGAGTTGAGTCGTCTTTGAACTCTCATCGTCATCTCTTCCTTTTTTCTCTCCATTTCTTTCTCCGTCTCTCGGTAGTCGTTCATCTCTTTTCGACTCTACGTCTCTCGAAGGATCTTCGAGAAATGCCGACGGTAATTGGTGCCTCGTTTTGTTCCTGGGAGGCCGGAAGCCATCAATTACCGAAGGCCCCCGAAAAGCAGAATGAATTTGCGGGTCTCTCACTCTCGTCCTCTCTCCTTCATTTTGTTCTCCTCTCTCTCTCTCTTACAATGCCCCTTGGCAAATAAACTCGAGAGTTCGTCGTTGATCCTTCAGGATCCTTCTTATATACATAACTCTTACTTCGTTACTTGTGGTAGTTGTACATACATAGCGACTTCACGGCGTTCAACGTAGCATCGTCGAAATGTTTTTTTTTCAGGATCTTCGTGGCAACGTCACCACCACAAATGCATCTCGCTCTTTTTCAACCTTCGTCCATAATATAGATTCTCCCTTTCTTTTTTTTTGTTTCTTCTCGTTTCCGCCCTAATTATACCACACCAAACGTGGTAGAGGAGGCGTAAGCGTATAATACCAGACTCCGCAAATATATACGAGGTCCATCGTTAGTTTCCCGAATTAAGACGCAGGAGAGAAATCTTACGTGCCGGTGAGCTCCTTTCGGCAAATCCAAAGAAAAAAAAAGAATACTCTCAAATTTCGTGGATTCTTGCAGATCGGTCGAAACGCCCATTTTTTTTGTCTACGTTTCAATATTTATTCTTCTACGACAAAAATAAAATTCAAATCCCATTCGTATTTTTAAAATCGATTAAAGATCTTATTTATCTACGATTTTATTCGCACGATAATTATAGATAAACAATCTCGTAATTACAGTCGACAAATTAATTTCGATCCAGTCTTAATCGAATGAGAAGTGAATTACGAATAAGAAAAAAAAACAAGAGAATTACGATCTTCGTAAATTCCGCGTGTAATAATCTTTTCGTTATCCTTGATTCTTGGTAAAACCGACGCTACCGTAATACCGTATCGCGCGGATTATATGCGCGCCGCAAGTGCAACGGGAGTAACGAGAGGCAGGTGAGTAAGCGTAATTACACCATCGCAAAAAACACTCGGTGCGAATACGTACATACATACATGCATATATACACACATATACACATATAAATATACATAATATAGAATAATATATATATATATATATATATATATATATATATATATATATACCATAATATAATAAATTATAATATAGTACAATATAGTATAATATAATATAATATAATATAATATAATATAATATGATATAATATAATATAATTTAATATATTATAATATAATGCAATATATTATGATATAATATAATATAATAATATAATATAATTTAATATATTATAATATAATGCAATATATTATGATATAATATAATATAATATAATATAATATAATATAATATAATATAATATAATATAATATAATATAATATAATATAATATAATATAATATAATATAATATAATATAATATAATATGATATATTATATATAATATAATATGGTATATTATATATTATAATATTATATAATAATATAAGTAATATAATTAATATATAATAATTCTAATATATATAGTTATATAACCCATATCCATAAATCATATACAAGCGGCACGAACGAGCTACGCACAAAGATTTTCCGTTTTTTTTTTCTTTCTAACGTTCCCCGAGGTTTCCAAGAATAATATGAAAGCGCCGAGGACAAGGTCTCTTCCGCGTGTATATGAATCGCTGACGACCGATATTATAGCCGACAGCAAGAAATTAGAAAAAAAAAAGAACGAAAGAAAAAAAGTTGCAACAACAACGAGATGACAAATAAAAACTTACGACCTAACGCCACACCACGTGTATCTCGATCTGTCACGAGAGTCAGTCGGAGATTTCGTTATACACGAAGCGTATACGTATATCGCGTACGTAAGCTCTGGTGCAGTGACGTGAGAAAAATCAAGAAGCGCCACGTTATTTCGCAAGCTAGAACGTTCGCACGCGTATATAGAAAACATTCAATCGGCGAAGATGAGAATAACAATGTTCTCGATGATAGTCGAGTTCTACGAAGTAATATATGTGTGTAAATATTAATGTAGCGTTATTTACATAATATATATATATATGAAATTTATATGAACACGTTAGCAGAAGAGACTGCGAGTACTTCGCTTGAACTATAAGCTTTTATTGGTAACGATACTCGTGACTGTACACTCGTGGACGACAAACTGGCGAGAGAAAGAGGCGCTATATTACTGTACGCGTCATTTAATAATGTGACTCACCGGGCGTGAGCTTTTATATATATGTATATATATATATATATGTGTGTGTGTGTATATGTGTATATATAGATAGATATGGATGTTTATACAAATATATAGATATACAGATATATCAAATGAAGAAAAGTTCATCACGTGAATCACTCAATTGCCGTGATGTGAGCTGGCACGAGAGGAAGGGGAGAGTGTCATTTCGTTAGTCCCCCACAATTTTACGAGTAGATTAGCATATAAAAGTACGTAACGTAATGGTGATACGAGGGAGTGATGAAATTCAACGAACGCGATAATGAATCAGCGTTAGGGTCGCGAGACTCGTAAAAAATAAATTAAATTAGAAAAAACGAAGAGAAGAAAAGCGGAGGACGGAGAGAGAGAGAAACAAATAGTCGTAAATTCATTGTAATTTAGTAGTGCGATTCTACGTCGAAACGTTCATTCGTTTCCGGTCTGACGACTTTATTAATGTAAATTATTGCTGTTGTTTCTCGCGAGGTTTATCTTGCGGTCCTTCGAGCTTCCTTCCCCTCACTCTCTCGCTCTCTCTCTCTCTCTCTCTCTCTCTCTCTCTCTCTCTCTCTCTCTCTCTCTCTCTCTCTCGTTTGTCTGTACGACTCTTGGCAATAATACGTCACACAGCTGCGAACATACGAATGATCGTACGAGAGAACCGAGAGGGTAAGAGAGGGGGAATCGAGGCTTATCAATTTCGGAAGCTAATTAGTCCTCGCGTCGACTATAATCAATTTCTTTCCGGACGTTCACGATATTTCTTACCCTTCTTCTCGTGTTTGTAATTGCATTTTAGCGTTATCGCGAAATGTAAATGATTTTACAGATTTAACGAATTTACATATTCGTGAAAATTGAAACATTCTTACGCTCGAATACAAAATTAGAATATTAATATTAAATCCTTTAGTCGTTGCGACTTCGGTCCGAAAGAATGACTTATCGTGTGTGTTTGTAACGTCGATCCTCGTCAGCTTGAGTTTCCTCCTTCTCACTCGATGTACGTCCAGCCGCGACAGGAAGTTCCCCCCCACCTGTTAACCAGTCGCAGAGCTCATTCTCACACGGAGGATCCTCGTGGCTGAGTTTTCTGCCTCGAACCTCTTCCGGGAAGGACGATTGCAAAGGTCGCATTAAACGATTCGTATTTCCACGTAATACAACGTGAGAGATATTAATGAATTCTTAAGTACGAATCGCATAAGACTAGACGATACGTCGAATGAATTCTCGACGAATTAGCATAAATAAAACGTCATGAAAATTCTTATTTTTTTTTTTCGATTAATCAAACCGTGCTTGAATGAATTTTCGTTTAATTATTTCAAAATTACATTACGACTAAATTCAACTTGTTGTCTAATTAACCCTCTCGCAACACACGGTTCGAAAATTAAAAGCTGTTTTAATTATCTTGATTCGCTGAACATTTCCGTCGATCGGTGATAAGAATGATTCATCGAGAAATTTGTATTCATATTTTTCGCATCCAGAATTCGTAGTCATTATTTTTAAACGCGTGGCTTGTAATTACGTTGCATTCGTCACCGGTGGCTAGGCCGAGGTTCGATGGCTCATCGAGGATGCGGTTGATCCTCGCGTCGTTCCCATCGGCTCGTTCCTCGTCTACCACTCGGTTCTCTGACTCCCTATCTCCCCGAGACTCTCTTCTCTCGCTCCGTCTCCCGCTGGTTTTGTCGTTTCCGATGACTGCGATTCACAATTTTCCGCGAATTAGCCTGAAACAAGAGAGATTGATTATCGCGTTCTATGAACTGAGAGAGGCGCGAATAATATGATTCAAGAGAATTGTATCGTCTACTGACGTTTCTAGCTTGAAGGTCGAACGATAAGAATATTTGGAATTAATCTCATTGCCTCCAAATTAAAAGTTTTGGTCCAGCGTCGCTGACAATTTCATTTATTTCTATTATTTTTTATTTTTATTTTTATTCTTTTATTACTCTCGTTACTAATTATAAATAAGAATGATGTTGAACGACGGAGAAAATCGCTAGAAAACAGCAGCGATAATTGTCCCTCGTGACAAAGTTACAAAACGGCTTTAAAATAGCGAATTACCACAGCCGCAACGTGATCATAGCCAACCCCGCGGTCACAGTTCCCCTACGACCGCGGCAACGCCTCGACCGAAATTACCCCACAACCGCAGCCACCCTACAGGCCACAATTACCCCACGAGCATGCCAACCCCCCTGACAACAAACTCCACAAGGTCGCTGTTAACAATCGCTAATATTTCCCGAAGAAAAAATCCAAACAGTTTGAAAATTTCGCTCTTTTTTCGGATCGAATCCATCTCCGTCGTCTGACAATTTACGCAATTTTCCCCGGTTAATTTCTCCCTGACGCACCGACCCACAATCGTAGCCACCCTACAGGCTACAATTACCCCACGAGCATGCCAACCCCCCTGACAACAAACTCCACAAGGTCGCTGTCAACAATCGCTAATATTTACTGAAGAAAAAATCGAAACAATTTGAAAATTTCGCTCTTTTTTCGGATCGAATCCATCTCCTTCGTCTGAGAATTTACGCAATTTTCCCCGGTTAATTTCTCCCTGACTTGCCGATCTATTCGACCTAAGCCTCTCGCAATTCCCTTCACCCTCGTGTTTTCTCCCTACCGAGTGCAAGTACAGCTCAGTTTTGCCTCGTCCAGGTTTATAGGCTTGCGAACAGCCTCCGGGGTATCGCAGCCCAATGATCATTCTAATTCTCATACACTCTCTCATCAATGGTGAAATCTTTTCATAACATACGTAGCAACGTAAATACCGCGATACGAACTCGAGACCGTTTCCGATCGTCAATAGAGCCCCGCGTTCATATCCAGATTTATCCAATCCCTAATTATCAGCGCTAAGAAGGAGGTACGCGAAAGAACCGCCGCGGCTTGTTTGCTTGGCGCCATAGCAATGTCCGGTCGTCTCGCGTTATTAAAAAAAAAAAAGAAAAAAAAATAGAAAAAAAAAATCCGCTGTCTAATTGCGAGCGTTTACACAGATCGATATCGCACCTTATCGATTACATGGAACATAGATCGATCCACATACACACTCTCGGGAATGATACACGTACGTGTCCCATTGCGATTACCTTCCTTTTTGTTTTTTGTCGTTGCCCTCGTCGTCTCACTCGCGTGCTTCGCACGATGTTGTTCGTTTTTTAATCGACGATTTTTTGTTTACGTTTTTGTTGCTTTTATTTCTTCGTAGATCAGCTATTATCGTTACGTACTGTCCGCGGCGGTGATAAGTACCGTCTATTACACACATCTTACGGGCTCGAGCTCTCACCTCTCTCGTGGCTTTTAATGCGAAAATGAAAACTCACCGGGTTCGCGGGTAATTTACGTTGCCACACAGAAACCGTAGCCGAGACGGTAAGATCGAGGGGAACACAGATTTTTCGCGCGAGACGATCTTCCGATATACACGAACCGTTGAGAGATCTTTCGCGACTTTGTGGCGCTCCCCATGGCTGTATGTATATGTTATTTTCTATACGTGTACGTATCTCGCTTACAACGCCACCCATCAGGCAAACTCTTTCAACTGCCAATTTTCGCTGGCTGGCGAGGTTTTTTTTTCTTTTTCTTCTTTGTTTTTTGCTCGTTTCTTTTTCTTCCCTTCTTTTCCTCTGTCTCTCTTTCTTTTTTTTTTATCACCTCGAGTCTCGCGCAGACGTCGAGATATTCCGACGGGAGAACCTGTAATTTTCGTGTACACGAGCGCGCGAAATCGTCGAATCGTTTTTCATCGCGACTCTCCTAATCCTTCCGTGGCGAAGAGAGAAATTACCAGCTTCTTGGAATATGTACCAGTCGTTGGCACGTTTCATTATGATAATTGACTGGAGGTAATCGAGGGCGATGTAAAAAAACGCTAGGAACCGAACGCGGGTTGACTCGGTAGGGGAGAAAATTAATTTTTAAAACACGCTCGAGTCTCGTTGCTATTTTGCATTGATCGTTGATAAACGGTAGATTTAATTCCTCCCATAAAAAAAATAGTAAAATCTACTCTTCGATCGGATAAGGATAAAGTTCTAAGTCGTACAATTTTCGCCCAAGTAACGATACGAAAATCGATCAAAAATTTTCATTACACTCGTTGTACATCGAGTCTCTTCTCGTACAACTGGTACACCAGTATCGAGTTGGAACAGCGAGCATTTCGCGAAGGAGTCGTAAGTCACCCAGGGCGAACAGGAGTCTCGATTCGCGGCAACGACAAAAATCTGCAAGTAAGAGAGAGAGGGAGAGAGAGAGAGAGAGAGAGAGAGGGAAAGAAAAAAAGAGAGATGAGTACTCCTCTCTCGCTTTGCTCGCTCCGATCATTATCCACGACGGAGTTACTCTTTCCGCTTTTGCTCCTCTTCTTCTTCTTCTTCTTCTTCTTTGGCTACTGATCCTGAGCTCGCGCGCGAGGGTAATTGAGCATCCTTGAGATTTTCATGATAAGACACAGGCGAGAGGGAAGCTTTTGCACTTGGGCATATACATACATACATACACACATACATGCGTTGAATGAGGAATAAGTGCGAGCACGCAGTGCGTGTACTACTGTGGTACACGCAGCATCCGACAGAAACGGACGGTCTCTCGCTGCCGCTGTTCCTCTTCTACATCTTGGACAAGTATACGCGTACTCTGTGACCACACTGTGGCGGCCGGCTGCCTCGGCGTAAGATTTATCGTCGTCGTTTTATTTTTACAACGGGATGTGTTATACCCTAGTGCGCGTGTGTATATATATATATTATAATATAATATATTATATTATATTATAATTATATTACATTATATTATAGTATATTATATTACAATTATATTATATTATAATATAATATATATTAAATTATATTATAGTATATTATATTATATTATAATATAATATATTATATTATAATACATTATATTATAAAAGATGTTGGTGGTCTTGTTGTTAGCGTTTGAGCTCAATACATTATATTATAATTATATTATATTATATTATAGTATATTATATTATAATATATTATATTATAATACATTATATTATAATTATAATTATATTATAATATATTATAATTTATTATATTATAATTATATTATATTATAATTATATTATATTATAATATATTATAATTATATTATAATATATTATATTATAATTATATTATAATTATATTATATTATAATATAGGTATTATAATTATATTATATTATATTATATTATATGATATATATATATATATATATATATATATATATATATATATATATCATATAATATAATATAATAATATAATATATATATAATAATATATATATATATATATATATATATATATATATATATATATATATATATATATATATATATATATATATATATATATTATTATAATATATTATATTATATTATGATATATCGTATTATATTAAATTTTAATATATTATAATATTATATTACAATTAGGACTTTTATAATTTTTTAATATCAGAACGAGATTTGGAGGATTTCGGGTGTTTCTAATTTACCGGACTCGATTTCCGCGATGTCGGTTGCCTTGTTGAGTCGTTCCACCGCGTGTACGACGCGTTTCTTCAATTTCGCGATGTCCCTCGCGGTCTCGAATTTGTTCCAGTTGAGGGTTGGTCGAACTGCCGAAGCTTCGGGATTGTCGGACTTGCGAGAAGTGAAGCGTAGTAAAGCGCCCAACGCAACGTCAGCGACCTCTTCCCAATCCTGTGTGAAAATTTCTTAGGCGTAATCGATTTGCAATTTCAATATAGTGTGCGATAACAGCAATTACACGGCGGGGCTTCCTGCTACGGGGTACGTACCGGGAGCTTGTGACTTCACGACGATATTAACATATACGGGAGAGCCGATAAGTACGTATTTATACGTAGGTGTATATTATGAAAACGCGCATCGTGCCAGCTACGAAGTATCTCGGCGAATCGCCAATTAATAATTACACGCCGCGGAGTTTAATGTTCTGGTACGACACGCATGTATTACGTACAGTGAAAGCCTCGTTAACGAGCGCGTTTTGTACTTTACCGATCGCCTTCCCCCTCCCCACTTGCGACGCTCGAGCATCCCCACTCCCGGACTCGAGCGCCCCCACTACTGCGCTCGGCAATCCCCCACCACCGCGCTCGTGCGACCAAACGCTTAGAGTCCTCGCGAGCGAGAGTGGGGAGCGCACGACGCGATTGGTTCGCGGTGAGAATCGTACGACGAATCAACGCATTCGCTAACGGAGTTTACACTGTACAGGGTATAATGTATTATAACGATACAACGAGGGAATACACGAGAAGGGGCTACCGTGTACGAGCGTGCAATTCTCGTATGCACGTCGCAGCGTTGCAAAGAGAGACAGAGAGAGAGAGAGAGAGAGAGAGAGAGAGCAATAATCTCGCACCGGCTGTGGGGTGCTTCAAGCGATATAAATCCATTACACGTGCGCTCGCGCGAGCACGCGTAGCTGGAAGTCTTCGCGGTCTATGGCGAGAATCGCACGCATATACACACATGCATTCGCAAGTTTCCAAGGGAATGACGTGAGAGAGAGAGAGAGAGAAAGAGAGAGAGAGAGAAAGAGAAAGAGAGAGAGAGAGAGAGAGAGAAAGAGAAAGAGAGAGACCCTTTCGATTTTGCAGCGGACTGTTGCGCGCAAAGCTCCCTCGCACCGAGACACATAAAAGTTTACGTACCATCGCCAACGCGCGCTATATAGTTAATAAAAATCAAAACTAAAAGAAAACGACAGATGCGAATGAGAAGAGAGAAAAGAAACAAAGACGATCGATGTTCGAGAACGAAAGAATGGAAATTGCGCGAAGCGTTGTTCTACGTTTAGAACGGTATCGAGGAAAAACTTTGGCGTAAGAGGAACGGGTTGCTAGCGAATGAAGAGAAAAAAAAATGATAATAATAAATTTATATAGGAATTAATCGAGAATGCGAATCTTTAGCTGCGACCCAGCGCGATTCGAATGCTTTGCCGCGCGTGCAATCGCGCTGTATAAGCTTGTTTCAACTATACCAGGAGGGCATTAACGTACAGTACCGTGATAATCGCTATAACATATCGCATGTAAATATATATATATATATATATATATATATCAATAATATAAATAATGTGTGTGTGATACGTACGACATCGTCGCGCAACTGCGGTTCGAATCCGATCGCAGACTCGAGCATCGCGTACTTATCGTCGTTCACGTTCAGCCGTAGAAGTAGGAGCAGTAACCTCAGTGCACACTGCAAGTCGTGACCGGCTCGCTCTCTTTCCTGCAATATGACATTTGATATTGCTTGGAGAGAAGGAGGAAGACCCGCGCGCGATATCGAGATCGCGACTTATTCTGCGTTACGTCACTCAAAAAAAACACACACACACACACACAGAAATGTGAAGAAAAAGAAAACAATTTTTTCAAGCGTGAATGCAACGATTTTTTCGTCACTCTTGCATGCTTAGTCATACGATATGATAAATCAAGGATATTTACGAAGATAACAAAAGTAAATTGTACGACACAAAGCGTCCAACCAAAATAATCGAATGAAGAAAGAAATCGTAGTGTACAAGATTTTTTCCCTTTCGAGACTTCTCGTTTTCGCGCGTAATCATTGCGGAATCCCTGTTTTTTTCTTCTTCTTTTTTCCTCCGTGACTTCCGATTAGCCCGAAGATACGAAAGCTCTCCGCCCTCTCGACGCTTCGGCCTCTTCCACTGTGTTGCGTCCAGCGATCTAATAAACGTACCTAACCGAGGAAAAGGAGGAAGATAGAGGCGCGCGCGGGAGTTTTAATACGGGGAGAAAGAAAAAGGAAAAAGTATGGAAAAGCCACGCGGAGAGAGAGAGAGAGAGAGAGAGAGAGATATGGTGATATGGGAGAAACGTGTGTGCGTGCCTTAGGCTAGAATGGAGCCGGCGCCGGTCTTCTTCTTCTTCTTCTGCAGCTTCTTCCTCTTCTTTTCTTCCTTCTCTCGCGTTACGTCCAGTGTGCGTTTACCAGCATTATCTTCCTTTCGTATACGTATACTTGGATATTCTTACGAGGGTGAAGATAGACAGAGAGAGAGAGAGGAGAATGAAGAGAAGAAGAAGAAGAAGAAGAATAAGAAGAAGAAGGGAGAGGAGGGATGGCGAGGTGGCGCGGTATAAAAGTGTATATACGTGCTTTAGCCGTGGCCAAGGAACACTGTGCGCATGCATGTAACGAGCAATTACCGCTCGTGCGGCCGTAAGATCCTCCAAGTGGGCGAAGATCGTGCGATACGTCGATTCCAAGAGGGTCGGGAGACCGGTAGCGGCCAAAGATCGGGAATTCCTTTCCCTGACGCCGCGGAGAATCCTCCTCTCGATGTTTCTCAACTGGGTCGTCAGCAGCCCGATCTCATTCTGATGCATGTTTTCCATGCGTTGCAGATAAATGTATATATATAAGGAGAGAGATATACATATATATGTGTGTGTGTGTATACGTGTATGTGTGTGTATTATACGCAAAGGGGCAGCATGGTAGCGCGTGAACGGGAGCCGACGTTTTGCCGTCGCCGTCGTGGCGATGGTAAGAGAAGCACAAGAGAAAAACGAGGGTAATTAATCTGCGATGATAAATCAGACGTCCGTCTCTCGCGCGCCTCACACACACCGACCGTAATGCGAAAGATATATATATATATATATGTATATATCATTACTGTATGCTCGACGATCTCGCGCTCTCTTTCTCGATCTTGCCCCATGAAACGTTCTGACTTTCTTTCACACTCCGATATAGCACCGTTCCCGCCTACACTCGCGCTCGAGATCGTTCCTAAGAGAATGCTGAGATCTACATTCACGCGCCGAGCCATTAAATCTTTTGGCCTGTCGGACTACGATCGAATCCCAGAAAGAAAGAAAGAAAAAATGAAAGCTAACAGAACTTTTGCTTTACTTTCCCGAATTTTTGGCGAAATTTTATATTATTTTATACCATAAATAATATAATATATAAATAATAATATAAATATATAAAATATAATAATTATAGTAATATAATAATTATAGTAATATAATAATATAATAATATAATAATTATAGTAATATAATAATATAATAATATAATAATTATAGTAATATAATAATATAATGATATAATAATAAAATAATAGGTATAATAAAATAATAATATAATAATATAATAATATAACAAAATATAATAATATAATAATATAATAATATAACAAAATATAATAATATAATAATATAATAATATAATAATATAATAATATAACAAAATATAATAATAATAATAATAATACAAATAAAAAATATAAATCTATATAAACTTATTATTTGTCTCAAAAATTTACTTTATTTATAATTATATATATCATATCTATAATTATATGTATATAATTATATCAAAGACGAGAGAATTGCTTTCTGCATTCGATATTCGCGTGTTCCATACAATTCAATAACAGTAAGCAAGGTATTTCGTATGAAAGGAGATTCCGTTTCTCTCTCACTGACGTACACCGGTACACATATACTTTCTATCCACGAGCTTGGCATTCGTATATATCGCAAGCATTATTTGTTTATTTTTTATTTTTATTTCATTTTCTTTTTTTTTTGAGAGCGAGGCCATAATCCCAGGGGCATTTTGCCTGCGGTGGATTCTCCGGGCTTCGTGTCTTCTCTCTCTCTCTTGCTCTCTCTCCGTCATTCTCGTTTTACAGTTAAGGACGATGCTACGATGAGATGCTCTTGTACAGAGAGCGAGTACTCGAATGTCTTTGTGTATATATGTATGCGTTTGAATTTGTGTATGTGTGTATATGTGTGTATCGATTATACGTACGTACGCGTGACGCGGACACGCATCCTCCTGCCGCGGCTTACAATCCGCGAATGCGTCGCCGCCTGCTGCCCCGCGGTCGCCACTCCGCCTGAATCTTTCGTTCGGGAAATCGGCCAGACGCTTCGCGCGCGCTAGAGAGGCGAGCCCGAGCGAGAACGAGAACGGCAACACGAACGCGTTGCGATATTTATTCAGGCCAAAGTACAATGAACACGAGGAATCGAAGGATCGAGAAAATAATATTTACGAAAATAAACACTATTTTATATACCCAATCGCAATAAAAACAAAAACGTAATAAAACGCAATGAAAAATATAAGAAATCGAATTCTCACAGAACACTCGCAACGAGTATTTTGTTTACACTTTGTAAATTGAATAATTTCATTTCCGCGACGATGGAATTTTTGTAACGATTAATAATTGCGAGTCCACGAGTCAGCGTCAAAAATTCGAGCCTGCGATACCAACGTTTCACAAAAATGTTTCGTGTGTGACGTCACGTCTCGATGGGGACAGAAAACGAGCGGTCGAACGAGAGGCGAAAGAAAAAAAAATGAAATCGCCGATCGCGAAAGAGCGAGGGGTCCGAGAACCAGAGACAGACGTGTGTAGAGTACTCGTTATGTAGTTTAATATGTGTCTGTGTATATATATATGTAAAAGTTTATATATATATATATATATATATATATATATACGTTGACTTACCGTGATCCGTTTAACGCGCTGACGAGTCGCGAAGTGGGCCTCGATCTGGCTCTGTACAAGCTGCAGATGGTTCTGACCGATCGTCGCGACGTAACTTCCGGGATATCGTGACTGGAGTCTGGCGACCAGCTGCTGAAGCACCAGGGTCATCGACAGCGGATCGTTCGATTGTATCCTGTAACGATTCGTGCTCGTGCCCGCTACTATCGTAACAACGTTACCGGTATGCGAATACTGCAATCCGAGAGCGTTCGAGCTCGATCTCTGCGAATGCTCGCCAATAAATTCTGTAGAATTTTTAAATTCGTTAAGAATCGTAAGGATCGAATGACCTCGGGACGAGAGACTATCGTGTAATACGAAGGATTATAAATTTTTTTTAAAGAGTTAGAGAAAATAAAAATTTGATATCGTTAAATTGGACGATTAATTAATTACAATTATATTCTCGATTATTGAAATTCGATCGATCTAGACTTACCCGGAAATAATTGACTAAAATTGACAAGTGCTTTTTCCGTATTTTTGATCGTCGCGGAGAACGATGCGGTGTTTTCCGGTGGACAAGCACGTAGAAACATTCTCAGCGGTAAATTCGCACGTTTTTGTAAAATTCTCAAATTTCCATCGTCGTTCTCGTACGTCGCGGTGATATTGATCTCTGCGGAAAGGGGAGGTAGATTTTCCGCTACGTGGATCGTTGTCTGGAAAACCTGACGATCGGCTGACGATTTTTAAAATCGCGTTAAACATTAATTTCCTCCAATTCGTACGTAATCAATATATTTGTTTAACAATTTTCTTGTTTACACTTACCGAGAGTCGAAAAAACTTGATAATTTTCGGACGCTACGAGAGGTCTATCGACTTTGACATTGACCTGAACATCGTGAAGTGGCGTGTACGAGGACAATTCCACGTTAACGCGACACATAGTGCCGGATCGCCCTTCGTTATCGTCGCTCGTTTCCGCCAGAGGGCAAGCCTCGAGATCCTTGGACACATTGATAACAACGAGAAGTTCCGATTCCACGGTCGAATTCGCCAGTTTATCAGCTGTCGAAACGGGAATTACGTAAACTTTTTAATAACAACGAATTAAAAACATTCCGTTCTTTATCAGCGAGGACGTAAATAAGTCGCTCCAGTCCCCGAAACGAAAAATAACAAAATAATATCCAACGAGCAATATAAATACCACGCTTGCGAACGAATGAATATTAACGATAATAATAATAATAATAACAACTATACGAATCAAACCAAAAACTCAAGAATTACGTGAATTACCAGTGGCTGCCGATTCTCTTGCCTCTTTGCGCAACTCGAGTAGCTCATTTTCGGCGGCCTTGTAGTCGAATCCACGACGATGAAGAGGCGGAGCGATGAAGAGAGACGGCTCGGCGCCGAGGTAGCATGCCTCGAGCCGGCCTTCGTCCGAGAGGACGACGATGACCCCTTCCAAATGCTATTTACGTATATACATATATACATATGTACATACATACATACAGATATATACGTACAATAATTATTATATCACAATACATATGCGTATGTGTTACGCGAATGAGAGAGAGTTGACAAGCTTGGGTTGAATCATGGCGAATCATGAACAGATGAGATATTAACTCGGCCAACTAAAGCTCCGGATTGTACAACCACATATATATATATATATATATATATATGTGTGTCTGTGTGTATGTGAGGGCATTTGTATGTGTGTGTATAAACTATATCCACTTGTAATTTCGCGGTCGTTACAACCGGACATTAAACAAAAGTAATAACGAAGAAAAATTAAACGAGTTCGTGAGTCGCGCGAGAGGTCGTCAATTTTTATCTTACATGGTGTATGCTTCTATATATATATATATATATATACATATGTATGTATATATGGTACAGCAGACAAAAAGATACGAGCCGAAAGTTTACGAGTGGCAGTTTCCCCTCGAGGGTCAAACCGAGAGACCTCGAAATTCCCGCATCATTTCTTCTTCTTGCTCTACTGTATTCTACGTTATATATATATATATGTGTGTGTGTATATATATATGAGGCAGTGGTAACAAACAGTTTCGTCGAGTGGACCATTAGCTTATCGCGGCAATGGGACCCCGAGGAGTTTCCGAGTTTCTCGTTGGTGTCGAATGGCAATCCTCTCCTCTCCTCTTTCTCATCGCGTGAATATCCCCTTTCTTTTTCTCAAATCTCCGGTCGCGCGTTAAAAACCCCCGAGTGAATCCATGAAAAAAAAAAAGAAAAACAGACGAGTGGCTTGGGCAAAGAAAGATAAAAACACAAAAGCAACAGGAACGAAAAATCTTGGGCAGAAGTGAGGAATACCGAGAATGGAATTCGTCGGATTTTCTTTTTAGCCTCGATGTGGAAACGGGGGAGGTCGAGTCACCGGGAACGAGAGAAATATGTTTTCTCGTTAGTTGTTAATGCGTGTGAGAACTTTTTAATACAAACGTATATATATGTGTGTGTGTGTGTGTATGTGTGTGTGTTATACAGCACGCACTCCGGCCGATAAGATAAACCTCGACGTGTGCCAATCGCGACGGACGCGACACCTACAAATTCTTCCTATTCGCACCCCGCGCTTACAAGCGCGGCGTACTACAAGCTCGCTCTCGATTTTTCTTTCCTCCTTTTTTCTTACTTCCAATTTGAAAGCTTTTGCTCGCTCTTGTATACGCGCGAAACACAGGAACATGCCGAGTTCACCTGGGAATACAAGAGGCACGAGTATTATTCGCGAACGGAGATTATCGCGCGTCGAGGATCTTCGAGCGGGAAACAAGCTCTCTCTACTCGAGTTCTCGCCGATCTTGGATATTTCCATACACACACACACACATACACATACACACGTTCATATGTGTGTGTATGGATCCCGCGAGAAGGAAGAAATTCTATTGGAACACGGAAAACACCACACGGACGTGAGATAAAACGTGCCAGTAAAGTCTCGGTATTACACGCATCGAAGTGCGCAACGAGAATCAAACAAAAAGGCGGTATCGCGCATAGTTTTGCATTTTAAACGAGTCCCTTTTTTCACCCTTCGAACATGGCTGACGTAGGTTAAAACTCGTGTGATC
Source organism: Netelia fuscicornis (assembly GCA_946811545.1). Classification (NCBI taxonomy): domain Eukaryota; kingdom Metazoa; phylum Arthropoda; class Insecta; order Hymenoptera; family Ichneumonidae; genus Netelia; species Netelia fuscicornis. The sequence continues at coordinate 4,573,526 of OX328013.1, forward strand.
GAGACTAAAATCGAGTACGGAAGAGGAACGCATCTTCGATGAATCGGAAACAGTGAAATAAAAATAAAAAACGGCCGATTCTGTTGCGGCGCGTGTATCGAAGGTCTCGATTTCGTTGTCAAAGGTCATCTCTTCTCTCGATTACTCGCTATCGTTTCGTTGCTGTTGATAACGAATCTACCCCGGTGTGTTGCACGCCATGTATATATATATTTATACAACGCGATACGTCGAATGACAAAAAGAAGATACGAACGTACGAATGTTTATCTCGTCTTACGCCGTATGTCCTGAATTGACAAAATAAAAATGGAAAAAATAAATAAATAAAACGGACATAAATATTTCTCCGCTATTTTTGTCGTTATACGTACATCTCGCGAGATAGACGTTGAATAAAAAAAGAAAGAAAAAAAACGAGCGATACCAGTGATGGGTTGGATGAATGGACCACTCGCGTTTCTCACTGGCTCTACGACGGATCACGCGGATGCGTTGTCTTATCTCGAGACAGCGAACTGAAATAATGATCGAAATTTCGTGCGACGTTTCATTCATCTCATATACGAGTCTGTGTTTGTGAAAATTGTAGATTGTCAAATTTTTATCAAAAAGAGACAGTAAAAATGGAGATCGAGAGAATAATATTCGAATACTTTGGCTGAAAACAATTCAATCTTCATAAATTTCCATCCCGAAACGATTTTTTTCAAAATTATCAATTCGCACGTGTTCTTTTCCTCGCGTATAATTCTCAATTGTTTTTCTTTCTCGTTGCACGGCCTGTCGTATTCTACGCTCGGTGTTAAACGGAGAATAAAAATAACTCGTTTGTATTGGCAATTGTAACGAGGAGCGAAGGGTGAGCGAGGTAGAGGAGCGAGGGAGGTGGAAAAGCGGGAAGCTGCCTTCGGGTCTCCAGCGAATTATGAATAAATAAGTTGACGAGAGAAAAACGAGAGAACGCGAGGGAGATGGAAGATCGTTAACTGGGTGCCCTGGTGACGACGAGGACAACGTCGTCGTCTCGTGTGTCCGTCGCGTAATTATAATTATACGACGTATATACGTACAAACAAACTCACGTACACCCCTCTCTCTCTCCCACACACATATAGTTATATATATATATCGATACGTGTGTACGTATATGCGAACAGTTTCTCTAGCACTTTGTACTCTACGAAAATAACTCTGGGGCTGCGCGAATTCAGACGTACGTATTAACTATCTCGCTTTATAATTGCCGAGAGCTAGAGAGATAGAGGAACGGAGCGATTAACTCGAATATATAACTCGTATGTTCTTTTACATATATCGGCATAGATGTATAATGCTCTATCGTTGATCATTGCTCGAGGGAGAGAGATATACATACGTATAAGAATAATGAGCGAAATACAAGTTTACCTGAAAGTGGGCTCTCGCAATGGCAACAGGTGTGAAAGGCAATTGTGCGGACCACTTGAGTGTCGTGCCTTCGTAAAGTAGAAGCGTGTCAGTGTCGGCGACAACGAGTACCATCAGTTTGCCATCCGGTTCTGTGTAAGAAAAAGACAAAAAGAATTAAAAAGGAAAAAACGTCACGCCCGTTAAGCGCACTGTTCTTTGCGACCAAGTTAAACACACGGACATATACGCGAACGAGTGTATACAGAAGTCGTGTGTATAAATTCGTATATACAATGACGCTAAATTTACATACGACACGACGAATCTTACAACCAAGTGTCGAACAAATCTCGTCGATTCGATAATATCTCGAATTATGAAGAGAAGAAGGAATAAATAATCGAATAAGTAAATGAAAAAAATTAGAAATTGACAAAATGTCTTTGTGGATCGTTGAGGACGAAATATTTTTTCGCGATTCTTGATTTACGTTTGAAATTTTAGTTCGCTCGAGTATTTTCATCGAGTACTACCTGGTATGTTTATATGCCTAGGTTTATATGGTCATATGTGTCTATAGGTTGCATTTACCGATTACGTAAGCTCGAAAGCAAACTGGATTGTACTCGAGCCTCTTCGAGTATTTTAGAGCCGTACAATTGTCGCGGAAGCAGTAGAGATTCCTCTCCGCCAGGACGACGATACCGACCTCGAAGCTGCTCAACGTGACGGCCTCGATCCCGAGGACAGCCTCGCCGAGGTTGTACGTCCAGTCGGGCTCCAGTCCTCTCGTATCATCGACTTCAATGTCCCTTGCGACGTCGCCGCTTCTCCCGGATTCTGCTACGTTCTGATACCTATATCACCTCTCGTTTTATTCGCTGCGATTAAACCAATTTCGAATAACTTCACGATCGTCGGAGACAATTAAAATAACATAAACGGAAAATTAATAATCGCAAATGCATTGTCGCGATAAGCTTTCGCGTTAATACACGAATTATTTCGAAAATACGAAAATGACGAATCGTTAATTATTTCCTAAATTGAAATAAACAATAATCTCACTGGGAGATTTAATAACGAATGAATTTAGGACTGTACGAGATAAGAATAGTACGTTGGATCATAGAAATTAAAAAAAAAAAGATTCAATCGTTATTAGCAAATAATGTTACATGTAATGTCAAAGTTTGATGTTCGAACGGCAGGGAGAGAAAACGAGAGAAAAGAGAGATGGAAATCATCGAGCGAGAGTCAAAGTGATGAGGCAACGTTCCTTGAAACATAGTCGGGAATAATAACTGCGCTTAAACGTCGAAAGAAAATTTCACAATGGCAACATCCAGAGAGACACCAGAATAAAATGAAGCTACGAGCCGAGTGTATGAAGCATCCAGGCTTTATGCAGTTTCTCCGCTAGTCGCGGGCTGCCGTTGGCTGGTTCGCTCTGCGGTGATCGCGTCTCTCTCTCTCTCTCTCTCTCTCTCTCTCTCTCTCTCTCTCTCTCGGTTGTGCATATCTCTCGCAGCAGCCTCAGCAGCATAAGCTCGAGTCTACTCGTATATGGTTATACATACCTCGTAACATACATTATTCATCGGGAATATACCACTCGACTATTTCAACCTGCGCTCGGCATAAGAATCCCCCCCGACCCAACCGTCCCTCCCCTCCCGCTCTTCCTCATCGCCGCAATTCCGACATACATATTTATATGGGCGTGTGTGTCGCTCTCTTGCGCGCGCACACACATTGGACCACGTAGATTCAGCGTGTGCAAATCGCGTCTATGTTGTCTCTAATGGTACGGTGATCGCCCAGTGGTGTATGCGATACGAGACGAGGAGGGACATCGACGATAAACGATATCCGTGTCTGGTAACTCGCGTTCGTGAAGGAAAATGAAAAAAAAAAAAACGAAACACGTGGAATAGGAGGAAATCATACGTACCGAAAGAATATCTGGACGAATGCATATACGAATGCAGGCGGTAAAAGAAAATTCGTGATAGAAAAAAAAGGCTTCGTCGTTGGCTTCGTCGACCGCTTTCCATACCGCTTGTTTATTGTATCAAAATATATTAATATTATTATAATATGGATATTGATATTATATTAATATTAATATTATAATGATATTAATATTTTTATAATATTATAATAATATTAATATTTTAATAATATTATAATAATATTATAATAATATTAATATTTTAATAATATTAATATTTTAATAATATTATAATAATATTAATGATTTAATGATATTAATATTTTAATAATATTATAATAATATTAATGATTTAATTATATTAATATTTTAATAATATTATAATAATATTAATGATTTAATGATATTAATATTTTAATAATATTATAATAATATTAATGTATATTAATATTAATATAATATAATATTCATATTAATATTATAACAATATTAACATTTTAATAATATTACACTAATATGAATTCATATTAATATTAATATAACATAATATTAATATTATTAATATTATGTTATATGTTATATTAATAATATTAATATTATACATTTCAGTACAGCGTTTGACTCGGTAGACAGGAAGGGAATGATAGAAGCGTTGAAGGGAGCGGGAGTTGGTGGAAGACTGTTAGGAATGATAGAAAAAATATACGAAGATACTCAGAACGAAATAATAACGGAGAATGGGGTGACAAGGAGGTTTAGAACAGCAAGAGGAGTTAGGCAAGGATGCGCACTGAGTCCTACTCTCTTCAACCTGTTCATAGAGGATATGGAGACAAGCTGGAAAAGGAGACGAGAGGGGGGAACGGTAATAGGAGGGGAAAAAATATACGCGTTAAAATACGCGGACGACGTGGTGCTGGTAGCCGATACGGGAGAGGGACTCAGAGAGATGATGAAGGACTTGGAAAGATATGTGGAAAGAAAGAAATTGGAGATAAATATAGGAAAGACCAAAGTGGTAATCTTCAGGAAAGGAGGAAGACAGAAGAAGGAGAGAGGATGGGTAATAAACGGCAAGGAAGTGGAAATAGCAAAGGAATATAAATACTTGGGAGTGTATTTTTCGACGGGGAATACGTTCGAAAAGCACATAAGAATGGTAGAGAGTAGGATAAGGAAGGCAGTGAACAGCGCGTGGGGCATTGCAAAAAGGGCAAGAATAGGGGGGTTGACGGACCGGCTGAGGATAGCGGAGGCAATAGCGAGGAGTGGACTTATGTATGGAGTGGAAGTGTGGGGATGGAAGAGAAGAGAAAGAGTGGAAAGGACGCAGGCCAGATACACAAAGATGGCAATGGGGCTAAGGAGTAATACGCCTGAGTATATTTGGAAAATGGAGGCGGGGTGTCATGGAATACACATGGTAATGGTAAAAAGGGCAGGAGATTACATAGGTAAAATATTAAAAATGGAAGAGGAAAGATGGCCAAGAAAGTGTCTACTAGAGGAGGCGAGAGGACTGGTGAATAATGATGGGACTAAATGGGGAAGGGAGATGAAGGCAGCAATGGAGCAGGCAGGAGAAGGGCAGATAGCAGAGGCAATAAGAAGAGGGAACAACGAGGAATGGGAAATGAAGGTCGGGAGAGCAGTGCAGAAGATGGCAGAACAAGAAATTCAGAGGATGTGGGGGAAAATAGAAACGTCGAATTACTGCAGGGAGTATAAACAAAGGAAAAGGCAGGTGGGAAGAGCAAAATACTGGGATGACGGAAGAGCGAGGGGAGAGAGCAAGGAAACATGGGCAAAGATGAGGTGTGGAAGTGTGGGAAGAGAGGAAAGAAAAGGTTTTAAGGACACAAAGTGCAGAGTGTGCACAAGAGAAGAGGAAACGCTGGAGCACATATGGGGATGCGAGGAAGCCAGGAGATTGATGAGCGAGCAAACCCTCAGGAACTATGAGGATTGGAGGCAACGGCAGGATGAACATCCGGAAGGAGGCTGGCAAAAAGCATTGGAAGGAGAGGAGATAGTTGACGAAATGTGTGAGGTGGTAAAGGAATTGGAAAGTATAGCGAGAAGAAAGGAACGGGAAGGGAGAATTTAGATAGGGGATAAAGTAAAAAGGGAGATGGAGAAAAAATGTAAATAGATCTGTAAATATAGAAACTAAGGAATGGAGTAAAAAGGGAAGACGGAGATGGAGCGAAGTTGTAAGGAGTTATGTAAAAGCCCGTGAGGGTTGACATGGAATAAAGTATCTTATCTATCTATTAATATTATACATATTAATATTAATATAACATAATATTAATATTAATATAATATCAATATTCATATTATAATAATATTAACATTATTATAATATTATTATAACATTACATAATTATAATTATAATATTAATATTATATATATTATATAATTTTATATATTTTAGTATATTGATATAATATTTTATATATTATATATATATATATATAATATATAATATACATATATATTTTAGGAATGATAGGAACGATTTGCAATGCTCCATGGTAGATTCGATACGTACGAAGTTCTCGCGTGGCGCAGAGAGTGACCCGTCTATGCGTCTCTCCGTAATATATCATGCAGCATACTATGTATGTACAATTGTCGTGTGGCCGCGGAGCGAGCACGTTCCAATTAGCAAAAGAGACGAGAGATTGAAACGCCCGCTCTGAAACTCCAATGCTACGGAACTCGCCCGTCAGTGTGAGAAAGAGAGAAAGACAATTACACCCAGATATATATATATATATAGTGAGAAAGAGAACGAGAGAGAGAGAGAGAGAGAGAGAGAGGGAGAGCCTGAAGCAAGTGTGCCGTTTTGCGTTCCTCCTCGACTCTGGTGCACGGTGCTATCGCGAGCGACTATGTTGGTCGCTGCGAACGTCACTCGAATAATATAATTGTGTTTTCCGTCGCGTGGGCGCCAATTCCTTTTTTTTTCTTTCTCATTCTTGCATTCCTTTTTTTTCCTTCCAGTTTTCGTTCCTCGCATCGCCTCTTCGCCACTCTCATTCCCTCTCCGTTCTTCGCTCTCCGAGATAGTAATCGGTTTTTCCCGTTAGTTACTAAATGTAATACGGAGCACGAAGTAAGAGCGGGGTAATGACGATCGCTCGGACAAAAATCTGCACGTCTTCATCAAAAAATTTCATATATTTTTAATTAAACAACAATGTTTTTACATCGTAAAGTTACATTCGATCGTAAATCGCTTATAATCGAGGTGAACGTGATTAACTTCTCTGACTCGCATTAGCCCGCGTCTTTGGTTAAAGTGCGATGTATAAGTCGAGCATTTCTGAGGGCTTGTTTGTCAGGAAATACGTGGAAGTCGCGACGAATGCAAGAGAGAGAGAGAGAGAGAGAGAGAGAGAGAGAGAGAGTCAGCAGGTTCGAAGCTTTATGCCGCGAGGAATGCGACGATAACGTACCTGTAACATTCCAGAATCCAGCCGGAACTCAGTGTGACGAAGACGTCGTTCCGGGAAACGTAAACAAGCGGCTCCGGCAGTAGACGATTGTTGAACGTTTGACGAAAGGTATGGGCCTCCTGCTCGTAGAATACGAGCGTACCATCGAGGAATTGTACGCAAAAGAAATCACGACCGCGAGCAGCGCCGAACGGTCCAGTGGTCAGTGATGCTGGAAAACGCTGGAGCTCGTGCTCGTAAACGGGATCGAGGGTGCATCGATCACCTGTGGACAAACGACGCGCGTGTCTCGTTAGTACGTATACGATAAAGAAACAGAAAAACAGAAATAATCGTGATCATTGTATTTTTATCACTTTTGCGTGTCTTTGAAATTCTTTTTTTTTTTTTTTCGAAAGAAAGAAAAATTGCGAAAGCGACGAAACGTTAAGGGTGCTTCGTGCGGTATAGAGCGAGTGATAAGAATTGTAGCGACGCGTGGCTACGAGAAGTGATAAAAAAATTCAATAAATTATTGACGAAAACAAAAAAAAATATATATAGATATACGTATGTACATAATTGAATAAAATACGTGTTTGATCCTCGTTCTCTCTCTCTCTCTCTCTCGCTTTCTGTTTCTCAATAGAGGACTGATTTTAGCATCGCTGCGCAATCACCCACGTCACATTTCGCCCACGGATCTCGCTCTTTCGTCGTGATAACCCCGGAGTTCCATCCAGGGGCAGATATGCACGATTAAGGGGACAAGCTATAATTAAATAAATTGGGAAAGAAATATATTCCCGGCGGGTAAGATCGTCTGACGAAATTCATTATTCGATTAAAATTCGTGTGGCTAAATATACAGACGTCTGTAAGCAATTAGACATATATATATATAGAAGAGATAAATACAATATACGCGTAATTATTTTCGTCCGGCACGAGCAAATTGAATAAGCAACAAGCTGCGAAATTTTCAAGATATAAAAATAAATTATTGTTTTTTTTTTAATTCGAATTAATTTTCGATTATACGTGCAAATATAACTTCGATTATAAAATATTTCTTTTTAAGTATTTTAGAAAATAGTAAAATTGTTCGAGGAGAAAAAGAAATAAGCAACAAGCTGCGAAATTTTCAAGATATAAAAATAAATTATTGTTTTTTTTTAATTCGAATTAATTTTCGATTATACGTGCAAATATAACTTCGATTATAAAATATTTCTTTTTAAGTATTTTAGAAAATAGTAAAATTGTTCAAGGAGAAAAAGAAATAAGCAACAAGCTGCGAAATTTACAAGATATAAGAATAAATTATTGTTTTTTTTTAATTCGAATTAATTTTCGATTATTGCGTGCAAATATAACTTCGATTATAAAATATTTCTTTTTAAGTATTTTAGAAAATAGTAAAATTGTTCGAGGAGAAAAAGAAATGAGCAACAAGCTGCGAAATTTTCAAGATATAAAAATAAATTATTGTTTTTTTTTTAATTCGAATTAATTTTCGATTATACGTGCAAATATAAGTTCGATTATAAAATAGTTCTTTTCAAGTATTTTAGGAAATAGTAAAATTGTTCGAGGAGAAAAAGAAATAAGCAACAAGCTGCGAAATTTTCAAGATATAAAAATAAATTATTGTTTTTTTTTGATTCGAATTAATTTTCGATTATCCGTGCAAATATAACTTCGATTATAAAATATTTCTTTTTAAGTATTTTAGAAAATAGTAAAATTGTTCGAGGAGAAAACAATAAGCAACAAGCTGCGAAATTTTCAAGATATAAAAATAAATTACTGTTTTTTTTAATTCGAATTGATTTTCGATTATACGTGCAAATATAACTTCGATTATAAAATATTTCTTTTTAAGTATTTTAGGAAATAGTAAAATTGTTCGAGGAGAAAAAGAAATAAGCAACAAGCTGCGAAATTTTCAAGATATAAAAATAACTTATTGTTTTTTTTAATTCGAATTAATTTTCGATTATACGTGCAAATATAACTTCGATTATAAAATATTTCTTTTCAAATATTTTAGGAAATAGTAAAATTGTTCGCGGAGAAAACAATAAGCAACAAGCTGCGAAATTTTCAAGATATAAAAATAAATTACTGTTTTTTTTAATTCGAATTAATTTTCGATTATACGTGCAAATATAACTTCGATTATAAAATATTTCTTTTCAAATATTTTAGGAAATAGTAAAATTGTTCGCGGAGAAAAAAAAATGTTGACTATATTAGTAAAAGAGGGAAGACGATGCACGAATGGCAAGAGAGAGGGAGAGAGAGAGAGAGAGACGAGGCGGAAAAGACGCATAATAGCGAGTGCGTGTTAAGAGTTGGAGGGCTCGACGCGCACTGCGTGTTTAAAAAAAAAAGAAAACAAGAAAAACAAAATAAAGCGGGGTAAAGCGACGAGTTCGACGAACCGTGCTCGCTCGATTCTTGACTGAGTCCGATCCTGTAAACGACGAGCTTCCCAGGCGTGAGTATCGCCAATCGAAGTTCCTGAGAACCCCTGTAACAACGAGCGATTACGATCTGTGTTTAAGGTGACGTAAAATGACCGGACCGGACGGGAAATCGAGGCTGTCGCCTCGTCTCACGCGCGGCAGCAACCGGGAGATTTTTGCATTAAAGCGAGACAGCTAGCTTGGTCGATTCCGAGCGTCTTGTCGCTTGTACTTGGCTCATTTGAAAAGAAAAAGGGAGAAACGTGTATAAAGAAAGAAAGAGAGAAGGAGAGAAAGAACGGGGGAGAGGAGAAGTAAAAGCCTTAAGAGTGAATGCTAATGAGTTCTCTCTGTCGGCGAGCCGCGTGTCGGAGATGGAGGGACCCCCGTCATAAGCATCGCGGTATCGAGAATGCACCGAGAATCGAGGGACGATGCTAATGATCCTGAAAATCTCGATCCTGCCGTATAACCAAATTATCCTCGTATACGCGATCTTGGTGTACGCCCTCTGGGATCGTCCAAGTGGCAATATACGCAAAGTGCCGGAAGAAGAACGACGAGTAGAACGTCTTTGAGATTGGAACAAAGGACTACGATAATGTCGCGCAAAGACCGTATCGATGATTTACAGGACCTTTTTTCATTCCTTTTCTTTTTGTGGAGCGTGCAATTTCCGTGAGATACCTCGGTAATCTGAAGGGAGATCTGAAACAAAGATTTACCATGAAGAGGCAAAGAGAAGAGAAAGAGAAAGAGAGAACACGCGGAGAGAAGATTTAGAGACCACGTGGAACGAGTCTCGCAATACACGAGGATAAAATATTGCAATGTGAGGCAAACTGTCGACGAGGCTAATAAATCATCTCTCAATCATTCGTTGAGCAGATCGCCCAGGCTTCGAGCTATAAACGTTGAATGGTGACAAATAAGGAGCTGTAATGAATTTAAATCTCCACGCAGATTGATACTACGATTCGAATTTAACACGTTCCCTGCCAGACCGTTTTTAGAAGAATTTCCGTTCAAGCCGCATGGGGCGTATGCGCCCCAGGCTTTACAGTTGTAGTATTTTGTTTCTGGCGTATGTTTTACAATAATTGAAATTGTAGAAAAGTCATAACTATCAAAGAAAGGTTGTATATAGTTTAACATGCATAACACAACAAACCAATAAATTTATTTTTCTAGGAATTAATTTCTAGGAATTGTTTCTCTAAATTCTTCATTGTACAACGATAATACCAAACGGCTTGAACGGAAAGTCCAGCGTGGGCCGTATGCGCCCTACGCTTTACAGTTGTAGTATTTTGTTTCTGGCGTATGACTCACAATAATTAAAATTGTAGAAAAATCATAACTATCAAGGAAAGGTTGTATATAGTTTAACATGCATAACACAACAAACCAATAAATTTATTTTTCTAGGAATTAATTTCTAGGAATTGTTTCTCTAAATTCTTCATTGTACAACGATAATACCAAACGGCTTGACCGGAAAGTCCAGCGTGCGGCAGGGAACGTGTTAACAAAGTTTCAACGATGCATAGATTTTGCTTCGCGAAATTGCCTCGCGTGTACTCGATACACAGTACGACAATTTTTAAACCTCGCATCGACGATCTTCTCCTCGACTCGACAATTTTGGAAGAACTTCGATCATAAACTCGAAATCAACCGGGAGATTGCTTTTTTTATATTTAAGCGTATCCACGTTGTTCCTTATGAAGCGCAACGACTTTGCAACCCCTCGACAACGATGCCCGACGGCGCATAAACGGAAAGAGTTTCATTCACTACCAACGTCTCGGTAAACGACGACCTAAAAAAAAAGAAAAGAGAGAAAAACAGTAACGTGAAAACTCGTCTCTCCGTGTGGCTCGTAAATATAAAATTCAACAATGGACTTAGGTAAATTGAGGAAAAGAGAAAACGCTGGAGCAGAAGCTGTGTCGAGCCTAATTGCCGGCGCCAAGAGTAAACGAGGCGAGAATGCAATAAACCCAGGGCTTGGTTTAGTCTCTCCCTCTCCTTTGTTGACGTTTATCTAATAAAATACTATGGTACTGGTCTAGGTACTGCGTTAATACCCTACAGTGTAACGCACTGTGAAGAAATACACTATAGATCCATTTTTCCAAGTCGTAAAGTCTAATTCACGATGGTCGTAGTAAAAAGAGAACGTTCTGTATTTAAAATAATTTTTCTTCTTTTTTTAAATATATAAATGTATTATTTTTAACAGTTGGATGAACGTGTAATTAATTTTGTCGCGAGGAGTTAAAATATAAATTCGTGTCTTATTATTTATTGATGTTTAGATCGTTAATAAAATTAAATAATAATTTATGTAGATCTGTGTTTAGGTGTAGTGTTACTCACGAGACGAATTTTCCAGCTTTGAGGTCGATTATACAATCGACTACCTTCGTCTCGATCATCAAATCAATTGATGATCGAGATAATTTTTCTTCTTTTTTTTTATATATAAATGTATTATTTTTAACCATTGGATCAACGAGTAATTAATTTTGTCGCCAGGAGTAAAAATATTAATTCGTGTCTTATTATTTATTGATGTCTAGATCGTTAATAAAATTAAATAATAATTTATGAAGATATGTGTTTAGGTGTAGTGTTACTCACGAGACGAATTTTCCAGCTTTGAGGTCGATTATACAATCGGCTACCTTCGTCTCGATCATCAAATCAATTGATGATCGAGATAATTTTTCTTCTTTTTTTTTTATATATAAATGTATTATTTCTAACAGTTGGATGAACGAGTAATTAATTTTGTCGCCAGGAGTAAAAATATTAATTCGTGTCTTATTATTTATTGATGTTTAGATCGTTAATAAAATTAAATAATAATTTATGAACATCTGTGTTTAGGTGTAATATTACTCACGAGACGAATTTTCCAGCTTTGAGGTCGATTATACAATCGACTACCTTCGTCTCGATCATCAAATCAATTGATGATCGAGATAATTTTTCTTCTTTTTTTTTATATATAAATGTATTATTTTTAACAGTTGGATGAACGTGTAATTAATTTTGTCGCCAGGAGTAAAAATATTAATTCGTGTCTTATTATTTATTGATGTCTAGATCGTTAATAAAATTAAATAATAATTTATGAAGATCTGTGTTTAGGTGTAGTGTTACTCACGAGACGAATTTTCCAGCTTTGAGGTCGATTATACAATCGGCTACCTTCGTCTCGATCATCAAATCCGTGAGTTTGTAACCTGTAGGTGCTTTGTTCTCGTCCACCCATTGCGACGATGGACAATATATTCTGAGATTTCCACTGTGACTGCCGACCACGATAATGTCACCTTTCTCAGGACCGAATAGAGGAGCGACTAACAAACTCTGTCTGTCGAATGTCTCGTTCGTTCCACACGCTGTTCTCCACCATTCTTTCGTCTTGAACAGAGACATTGTTTTCCTTTTTTTAGGTCTTTCAACTATTCACCTCGCGTGCATCTCAGTTTTGTAAGTAGAGGCTTGAAGAACGAAAGAAAATTGTACACCCGAGTGGATGCACTGTGGAACTATGTAAAGGGGTTGGGCTGTTGTCATGGAGCTTCTTGGCCCAAACAATTGCCTATGATTCCATGTGACATAACCTCAAAATATATTGAAGTATTTTCTTGTTCTGCAACTGGACTGGAATATTATTTGTTCGAATAATGTCGAAAATATTTGATTGGAGAGAGAAATATTGGTTTTTATAAGAATAAAGATTATTTCGACGTTTTTAATCATACTGCAGTTTTTTTATTAATAATTGTTATCAATGGGAATAATTTAATAGAGTAATAAACTCACGTTGAACCAAATATGTTTTTTGTGGTGTTGATAGTTCTCTTGGTTTCGTGTAATGACAGTATAGAAATATAAAGGTTTCAATTTCGACCGCTAGAGGGCAGCACCTCACGCACATAACATCGATTACTTCCGCTCAACCGTGGCTCCGCAGTTGTCACGGAGCAGACGCATCAAGTTTCATTGTCAGGTGTGTCGGGGTATCCGTCAAATAGGATTGTTTACAGTAGATTTTAGCTTTGTTAGATTATCGAATTAATCGATCCATCACTATGGAGCCTCAGGATATATATTACAACAAAGCAGAGTACGTGGGAACGGTAAGAATATAATTTTGTCTGGTGCAATGCGAAATATACGAGAAGGTCGAATATAACCTCAAAAGTGGGCGACTGGTTTCAGGCTTCGGGCAATAAAGTTAGCCGTCAAACGGTTCTCTGTGGCTCGCAAAATATTGTTCTTCATGGAAAAGTGATCATACAGTCAGATGCGATTATTCGGGGTGATTTGGCTAATGTCAGGACCGGGCGTTATTGTATTATAAGCAAGAACGTTGTCATAAGGCCACCTTTGAAGAAATTCAGCAAAGGGTAACAGCGAAGCAATGATTATTTAATTTTTGTATTGTTTTATGTATTCTGACAATAATATATATGATTTTTGCATTTAATACATTTTCAGGATTGCCTTCTTTCCCCTGCAGATGGGCGATCATGTCTTTGTTGGTGAACGAGCTGTTGTAAACGCAGCAGTAGTCGGATCTTACATTTACATTGGCAAGAATGCAATCATAGTATGTATTTCTTTTTATTCCTTTATTTTTCATTATAATCTCGAATTTTACAAGAGAAATGTTTTAAATCAATGTATCTTCGTTCCACAGGGAAGGCGCTGCATTCTCAAGGATTGTTGTTACATAGAAGACGGAGCGGTTGTTCCACCAGAGACCCTAGTACCTTCTTTCTCGCGTTTTGCCGGCAATCCCGCTGTCTGCGTTGAGGAATTGCCCGAGTGCACGCAAGATCTCATGCTTGACTTCACAAAAAATTATTATCAACATTTTCTACCCGCGCAGAAATAATTTCTCAAACAAAGTTACACTAATATATATGTATATATGAAAGATCATGTGTCTTAGTCACAAATGAATTTGCTGCAAATATTGACGAGAGTATACTTTATACAGAAAAAAGATCAATAATCAATTTTCTTACTCGATCCTTTCAAGATAACGTAAAACTTATTCGGCGAACTCGATATTTGAAAATTCTTCCTTCGTTCGCGAGGAACTCCTATTGGCACAAGATTAAACATATTTCGTGATATATTAACTCGACGAGTATCTCGCATGAAGTTTTGCGCTTACCACTTGTGCCATATCACTTCGAGAAGTAGAACGCCAAGAGTAACGGCAACACCATAAGCAACTGTCATGAGAGCGGCGTAACATTCGGTTATGCCAACGCTCAGGAAACTATTCTGTCCGTGACAAACGGGTTTCTCAGGATAGATTCTCGATGCCTCACGATATTGGAGACCAACTTCGTGTATCCAAAGTGCCCTGCCGATTTGAGCTAGTAATAATCCTTGGGGAAATAACAACGCAAACACGTTTTTATATTTTCTCACCCAACACGAACGATTTCGAGATACGGTGTTTGCTTTTGCACGATCAGAAGCGGTCTCAAAACATTGAGATAATCGACCTCATGGATACCGCACTTTTCATCCTCTTCAAACGTCTCCTGCATCAATTGATAACCCGCACTAACCTCAACGTGAAAAGCGAACAGACCTTCTCTGATACGACGTACGCCCTCCTCGAGATTCATCCAGACCCCTTTTTTTCCTTTAATCGCCGTTTCGTAGAACTTCTTTCTCTCCGGATCTTGAGCAGCCTGAAACATATTCAAAGATTTTCTTCCCAAAAATAGAACACCGTTGCGCTTAAAACAGCTATTTACCTGAAAATAATAATGATTGTAAACAATGTCGTAAACACCAAGTTTCAGCGGGCTGTTCATAAGATCCGTGAGTGTGTTGATCGACGTTGCGGTCGATTGAAGAAGAGCCACGATGTTCGCGGTATAAGAAGCATAGAGACTGAGAGCCGATATGAGAAGCATGAGAACGATTATACGAGCAGGAACCGCTTGAGGTTCGTAGGAAGAGCCTGCAATGTAAACAAATTAACAATACCAATTTTTGTTCCTTTGTAATGGATTGTAAATATTTCAAATTCCAGACTCATCACCTTGCTGCGAAACTGCACCGATGACAACGAGAAGATCGTCGCTCAACGATGGAACTTCGTTAACGTTACTGGACGTATTCTGCCGGGCTATTAAATCTTTCGATTTCATGGTGTGTTCCCACTTCATAGCCAAGTATAAGAGACCGATAACGAGAATGAGAAATACACCAATGGCGATCCATACGCTTCGTCCAAACGGCAAAGTGAACAGATTGGTGACATAAGACAGCGGAGGTCGTCGAAATAAAAACTTGGACCTACATTCGTCCGATATTAATTCGTCAAATATCTGTATCACGTATACTTATAGTTATAAGTGAATATCATTGGCCTTAATTTGTATATGAGAAAGCGCGTTGGACAGATGCGGACTCGCGTTACAGACAGCGACGTTGCTTTGTCCCATTCGACATTTAATGATACAAATTAGCAATGATATATATAAGCTTATCGATTCAATTGTACGTGTATCGTGTGTCACTTTACAAATGCAATCGATGCAATTTATTTTTCAACCTGTCTTTGATCTTACCCAGTAGGCGTGTACAATTGTACGTACTCGACGACTCCGATACGTTCGGGTGTGAAAAAAGTAGCTGTACCACCCAAATCTATTTCACGACGATCCAAAAGTCCAACCATACCGCTCCATGAGCCATTTTTGTCGCGATATCCCCAAGTACTTTGCCTCGTGAAATTGATTCTAAGAAATTTTTCAAATCAAATATCAATCACATTTCTCTTACTGTGTTAAACCTGTTATAGTTTCAACAAGAAATTTTTGTGGCGTATTTCCAGATAGTGTAATTATAATTTGTATGTTTCTGGATTATTTATTGAGCTTCGTGAATGGAATCTTCGAGCTTTATTTAACTCACGTTGCGTTCATTCGTCTTACTAGAAGAAGCACCCACGGATAATTCGCTTTAGTCACCGCATCCACATGCCTGTCACGATAATCTTCCAGATGATTAAGCGTATCATCAACCGTCATCTGAGATAGGACAGAGAGATGAGATAAGTGAAAAACCGTTCGACGGAAAATTTCATTTTATAAGGGGCTTTCCATTTTTCATCCGTTGAAATTAAATTTTTCATCAAAGTCAATATTGGTAGGATGGTTGTCACACTAATCCTCTTTGCAAAATCTTAGATCTTTTTCCACCAAGTAGCACGCTATAGGCTTTCTTGGAAATTGTAAGCTATTGTTGATTACATTTTAGTAAAGAAAAACCTTTTAAGTTTTTTTTTTAAATTTACCACAAGGCAAGACTTGAGCAATGTTTGCTGGAGATTCGTTCTTCTCCTGGACGTAGGTAAACGATCGTGAAAAATCAAACCCTCGTCCTTGGTCCAATATCCTCGATCCTCGACCATGACTCCTCTTTGAGGACTCGGACGATAGGGTGATAAGAGCTTGATGTAATTATCATGAATTCTACGACCTAGAATAACTTCGCTATCAGGAAAAATTTCAAAATCACGAAAATTCTCTTTTATACGTGAAATATCAGCATTCTTGATCAAATTATCAATATTTATCGTTGCATTTTTCAAATAATTGATATTTCTCAGATCCTGAAGCAACAGCCATTTAGCTGGCGCGATGAACTTTCTATTCTGGCTCGCCTGTAAAAGAACAAAATAATACAAACTTTTCCTACAGTTCGATAGTTCAACGGGGATAAAAGATAAGAATTGAGCACACTTTTTTTTAATTATCGACGTGTATTAAATTTATACACTACGAGTCGACGTATTACCATTTTAATCGTACTCGTTAGCGTTAACCTGCGACCTGATAGTCGATAGATAAAGATCAAATCGATTGATAACGAAAGATAAAAATTTTCTCTCTTTTAATCGCGATACAGTTATACAATAAATTTGTTCCATCTCGCTTCGAGATTCTCAAAATATGAGCAAAGATGTTCGCAAGATCGTCGATTAATACCTTGATTAAAACATCAAAAGCTCCAGGACAGTCGAGGTCAAGAACAATGAGATTTTGGTGGTGAAGTTTCATCGATGAAATCCTCGAACCTTCGAACGATTTCCAAATATCGTGTATTACACGGTCACGCGACATTTGTCGAGAGAAATCGAAGCTTTCCTCTGAAATCGTGCGAATGTTGTAATAACGTCGAAACGATAACGATCGATCGGATGGAAACTATCGAATTTAAATCGACGTTCGATAATTCGTACGATCGAGATAATATTATTGTTTAATTATCAACCAACCATCGTTGACACAGAGGAGAGCTGTAACCGTCGATGGCGAGAATAACGACGAAGAAGCATCGACGATGAAATTTCTGATCGTCGCGTCGATTCGATGCGATTCCACGATTCTCGTCAAATTCACGATAACGATGAAAATTTTCAAAACTACGAACATTCTCGTCTGGAAACAATCGCACAATATCTCGAACCTCTGCGAAAATCAGACTGAGTCTTTCGAGGGATTGAAGGACGAGTAAAAATAAAAAATGTTTTTCTTATCACCGTTTTCGATGGTTTGGATAAAAGGATTGTTTTATTTACGAATATTTAAGAAATTCATGAGTTCGAGAAGGAAAAAATTATTGGGCTTTGATTTTTCTTCGTACACGTGTCATTAAGGGTTATGGAAAAATAACGAGAAACCGATTCGCAAAGGCGAGGGTCAATTTTATTCACTCTACATGGTCGAATCGCGTGTTCGTCGTCATTTGTGATTGATTATACGGCGAGGAAGAAGGTAAGAAGAAAGAAAGAAGAAAATTGAGGGGTAGAACGAATAATGAGTGGGCCAGAGGAACGAGCCAACTCTCAATGTTCATGTCGGTTGTTTAGAAAACCCTTTCCCCCTTCCATTTCACTTGCCTTCTGCAAGAATGTCTGGGTGACTGCAGACTGTTAATTTCTCACGAGTTGTCGAGAAAAGAAGAGCTGGTTTTATTAATTATTAACAAATTATTAATATTATCGTCGAATATGATCGATTTAAATCATAACAATTATATTGTAGATGATAGGTATAAATAATAATTGTATGAAACATAAATATAAATATAAATAAATTATATAAATAATATTATAATATTAATAAATATAAATATGAAAATAAATGAATTATAGAAATAATATTATAATATTAATAAATATAAATATAAAAATAAATAAATTATATAAATAATATTATAATATTAATAAATATAAATATAAAAATAAATAATTTAGATAAATAATATTATAATATTAATAAAAATAAATATGAAAATAAATAAATTATATAAATAATATTATAATATTAATAAAAATAAATATGAAAATAAATAAATTATATAAATAATATTATAATATTAATAAATATAAATATAAAAATAAATAAATTATATAAATAATATTATGATATTAATAAATATAAATATAAAAATAAATAAATTATATAAATAATATGATAATATTAATAAATATAAATATAAAAATAAATAATTTAGATAAATAATATTATAAAATTTAAATAAAAATAAATATGAAAATAAATAAATTATATAAATAATATTATAATATTAATAAAAATAAATATGACAATAAATAAATTATATAAATAATATTATAATATTAATAAATATAAATATAAAAATAAATAAATTATATAAATAATATTATGATATAATATTAATAAATATAAAAATAAATAAATTATATAAATAATATTATAATATAATATTAATAAATATAAATATAAATAAATTACATAAATAATATTCGCTCATTAAAAACAAAATCCTTACTACTTTTCCATCGATTATTTTATTTTCATAGTTCTTCGACGATTTCGAACAATTGCGTGAGAGCGAAACGCGCCTTTCTACACAATTAACGAATCAAACGGATCAATGATCGCGCATCACGTGCTCTCCCGTGTTTTTACAACTATATACCTATACGTATCTCGTTTTATCACGCTTTATGATTTTACGATCGCGATGATTCGAGAATCCTTTCCATTGCGCGCTTGTGTGTAAACGGATTTCGCGCACCGGTATACGCAACAAGAGGGATAACCGAGAGATCCACGAGTTCCCCGGGTTCCCGAATGACAAATCTAATTCTTCGGTTTTCGAAAATTTTCCCCTCCAGCCGCGATCTTTCAGCATGAACGACGTTTTATTATTGCTTCGAAATTTTAGCGAACTCATGCCGATTATCGTCTGTAACAATCGTTTACCCAATAACATCGTAATATCGCGCTACGACGATTATGCCTTGTCGATGTGATAACGATCGTTGACAGAAAATAAAGCCCGAAAAAGGAAAAAAACGTACCCGAGACGAGCAAGCCACGTGACGAACGTCCTGTCTTCACGTGTTTTGATTAAACGAAAGACCGATATTGATATCGCACGCTATAAAACGTGATATCGCACGATATACATATAGTACGTATACCGTACCGTACTATATACCGTACGTATATAGTACGTACGGTATATAAATAAAGAGAGAAATGTATTATCTTAATCAGAACACACACAGCGTACGGTTTTTTTTTTGGTAAATTGTAAAAAAAGATTGATAACAATTTTTCCATCCTCCTTACAATTAGTCACGAGACGACGATGGTTTTTTCGTCTTTCGCTCTGGACGATTTCTTCGTGTATAAAGGGTTCTTTCTCATAGCCAAGAAAAATTATAAATTTAAAAAATAAATGTAAAAATTAATAATTTCGTATAAAAATGATTTTTTAGTTTTGTAGATTGGTAACAATTTTTCGATTCTCCTTACGATTAGTCACGAGATAACGATAATTTTTCTACTGTTACTCCGGTAACATCTTCGTGTATAAAGGGTTCTTTCTCATAGCCAAGAAAAATTGTAAATTCAAAAAATAAATGTAAAAATGAACAATTTTGTATAAAAATGATTTTTTAGTTTTTTAGATTGATAACAATTTTTCCATCCTCCTTACAATTAGTTACGAGACAATGATAATTTCTCTTCTGTTGCTCCGGGTAATGTCTTCGTGTATAAAGAATTCTTTCTCATAGCCAAGAAAAATTGTAAATTCAAAAAATAAATGTAAAAATGAACAATTTTGTATAAAAATGATTTTTTAGTTTTTTAGATTGATAACAATTTTTCCATCCTCCTTACAATTAGTTACGAGACAATGGTAATTTTTCTTCTATTGCTCCGGTTAATTTCTTCGTGTATAAAGAATTCTTTCTCATAGCCAAGAAAAATTGTAAATTCAAAAAATAAATGTAAAAATTAACATTTTCATATAAAAATGATTTTTTAATTTTGTCACAATGACACGTACATCGTGCTAAGCTCGATTTTCAAAAAAAGTCAAATTTTGTAGATACAAGTGTCGTTGTGTTTGAAAAGATGGCAATAGTCAATTCCATCGAGTGTACGAGGAGGCTAAGGCCGTTTAGTCGAGAATCACATGGACGGTTCGCGTGGACAGCCAATGATTGGCGCATGGGAGCGAGCCTCCGGCACATGCTTCATCTCGTGCAGCTATTTTATCAGTGTCAATTCATTCCCGAGAATAGCAACGGGAATGCTACGTTTTCTCAAACACTGATAAGCGATCCATCGGTTTTGCAGGTGTGATAACTGTGTGCCCCCTGTGCGACATACGAATATTTATTTTCACGAGAAAGAACGACGCGAAAAATGATATTTTTCTGACATTTACTGATAACGATTTTCTCTCTTTGTCTCATTTCTTATCTGCGATATATGACGATGCAACAATTGCCACTCAGCCACGCCGATATTTTAAATACGTTTTATTTTTATGCCCGACCTTCGATCGTCCGAAGGACGAGAAAAATCCTGACACCAGGAAGAGTTTAAAAAAGAAGTCTTGACCTCTCGTTAAAAAAAAAGCTCGACGTTTAATTTCTCTCTTAAGAACCCGACAAAAATCTCAAACAAAATATTGTAGAAATTGAAAAATCTGAAAATATTTTGAAAATTGGTAAACAAAAATTATAAATTCGAAAATTACATTTTTGCTACATAGCGAGAGCGACGAGTGAGCGTAACCCGCTTTCCGGTTACGAGTGGACACGACAAGACGAGGTCTGTAGGTCGAGCGACAACCTCGACTTCCAGATGAAGGAAGTGTTCGCTTTGTTCGAGAAAAGAAGGCAAAAAACAAAGAAAAAAGAGGCAAACAAAAATTCTCCATCGTAAAAACGGATTTACAACAAAACGATAAAATACCTAACGCCTAACGCCATAAGCAGAGACAATATTAGCGCGGTTTATCTCGGTTTTTCATCGCCATGTCTTTGGAACGCCCGGATTAATCCGAGAGAAAAAAAAAGATGGTAGCGATGGTAAAAGCGACCGAGAAACGTCACGACGTAAACACAATTTTGCGTTTCTTTTTTACGGTGCTTTACCGAAATCATTGTGGTACCTGGTACGACGAACTTCCTCGTTCACGAGCCCTTGAAATAGATAAATAAAGAATTAGTATTAAGACCACGCTTTAGGCACTTATTTTTCATTGACTTTCAACAACGATTTTTTCTTTTTTTTTAGACCGTAATCGCTCGACAATACGTCTGGAATATTCGAACCGCGTTTCAAAGGAAAAAAAAAGAGAAACAAATATCGTAGAGAGTCTCCCGGGGCAATTATGCTTCTCCGTAGCACGAAGTACGAGCCATTGAAAAAATGGACAAGATTGACGGCCGACCGAGTTTACCGTACGATACGAGAAGCCTTGGTAAAATCGTTGAAATTCACGGAGTAAAAAGAATTCAATGGTTGTCGCACATCGACGTGCGACTCGCTAATCGTCGAGAATGTTTGAAGCTCTTGGCGTATCGTAAAGCGAGTGTTAAATTGAAAATGGAAACATATCCGCGGCGATGATCCCATCCTTGGAGCATTGGCAAATGCCGACAGTTCGTTCTTGGCAAATGTCAAACCGTCGACGTAAGTAACGTAATTAAACCCGGAAGAAGGAAAGAGGAATACGCCAAAATTTCTAGAATTTTTTTTTAATTAATATTTGTGTCCCGAATAAACATCGATCCAAGGAAAATATCTACCTTTGCAATTAAACTTTGCAAACACAACTGGACTAACATAATAATAAAAATAATTGTAAAAATAGAACGTCACAATTCAGTAATTTATTTTTTCCTATAACATCGCCATTTTTCTATTCTTTCTTTCATTAATTGAAACGATTATAAATATTAACGAATTTATTCCCTTTTTTGAATTAATCAATCTATTTTTTATCGATTGTTTCCATTAATGAAACAAACGAGATGACGTCTTTAAAAAAAAAGAAAAAAACAAATGACTAAAATCTCACGTCACTCGCACCTGTCAAATCGTTAACTGCCACTAGCATAATATAAAAAGGAAAGTAAAAATAGAACGTCAAAATTCAATAATACATTTTTTCTTATAACGTCGCCATTTTTTGTTTTTTTTTCTTTTATTGAACGAAACAATTATATATATTATCGAATCCATTCCATTCTTTGAATTAATCAATCTGTTTCTTATGAATCGATTTGATTAATGAAACAAACGAGATGACGTCTTTAAAAAAAAGAAAAAAACAAATGACTAAAATCTCGTGCCACTCGCTCCTGTCAAATCATTAACTGCCACTAGCATAATATAAAAAGGAATGTAAAAATAGAACGTCAAAATTCAGTAATTTATTGTTTCTTATAACGTCACCATTTTTTGTTTTTTTTTTCTTTTATTGCACGAAACAATTATAAATATTATCGAATCCATTCCATTCTTTGAATTAACTAATTTATTTCTTATCAACCGCTCCAATTAACGAAACAAACGAGATGACGTCTTTAAAAAAAAACGACCAAAATCTCGCGTCACTCGCACCTGCCAAATCATTAACTGCCACTAGCATAATATTAAAAATAAATATAAAAATAGAACGTCCAAATTCATAAATTTTTTTTTTATCACAACATCGCCATTTTTTCTTTGTTGTCTTTCATTAATCGAAACAATTATAAATATTACCGAATTCATTCCATTCTTTGAATTAATTAATCTATTTCTTATCAATCGCTCCAATTAACGAAACAAACGAGATGACGTCTTTAAAAGAAAACGACGAAAATCTCGCGTCACTCGCACCTGCCAAATCATTAACTGCCACTAGCATAATATTAAAAATAAATATAAAAATAGAACGTCCAAATTCATAAATTTATTTTTTATCACAACATCGCCATTATTTCTTTTTTTTCTTTCATTAATCGAAACAATTATAAATATTACCGAATTCATTCCATTCTTTGAATTAATTAATCTATTTCTTATTAATCGCTCCAATTAACAAAACAAACGAGATGACGTCTTTAAAAAAAAAACGACCAAAATCTCGCGTCACTCGCATCTGCGAAATCGTTAAGTGCCACTAGCATAATATTAAAAATAAATATAAAAATAGAATGTCCAAATTAATAAATTTATTTTTATCATAACATCGCCATTTTTTCTTTTTTTTCTTTCATTAATCGAAACAATTATAAATATTACCGAATTCATTCCATTCTTTGAATTAATTAATCTATTTCTTATTAATCGCTCCAATTAACAAAACAAACGAGATGACGTCTTTAAAAGAAAACGACCAAAATCTCGCGTCACTCGCATCTGCGAAATCGTTAAGTGCGTCTCATCAATTATGGACCCTGTTACGTATCGTTGCGCTATGTGATAATGTTTTCGCAGCAAGTGTTTGCCTTCTTTCGAATCCCTCGTCTCGCTTCGTACATGAAGTTCGTACACCTACGAGGCCTCGATGACAATGCGACGAGAGAAACAAGATCGTACGGTGAATGACGCGAAATAAAATGTACGTATACCGTACGAGTTTGCGTTATACAGTTTCGTTTCTTCGCCATTACGTGAAATCATCCGCTACGATTCGTTGCCACGAGTTTTTCCCCTTTTCGTAATAATATTCTTATCGTCAAAAATAATTATCGTCCATCTCATCGTGAAAATTCTCGCGCCTTAATCCATTAACGTCCTCGTAATTAGATTTTTCGATGAACGATAGCGGACGTTTCGTAATGATAAGAATTAATAATAATAAACAATAATAATAATAACAACAGATAATAATTAAAATTTTAATTATAATCGTTACTAATTAACGTTAGGTTACAAGTTTTGCGGAACACGCAGTTGGCGTTACGCTGCACCGTAATCGAGAACGTTCCAAGTGCACGCTCGTAAAAACTCGAACGTTCTCCAAGTATACCTGGGCTCGACGTTGTTCTCTCGGGTTTTGTTTCACGGGATGAAAGTCTTCTCCACCAGCGAGAAGAAGGTTGAAGAATTTTCTAGCGAAATTATTCTTTCGATCGTGATTAAAAAAAAACGAGACGTGTTTACATCAGAAACAAAAATCTTTGGCGTTCTTGCAGATGGGGTTGAGATATTATCAATAATTCGATCGATCATCGTTCGATATTTACGAAAGGGAAACGAGCGAGACAGTCGAAATAAAATTGTTTGTTTTGACTTTAATTCAGCGATTATAAAAACCGGTTGATAATGTTATTTTGTCGCGAGACGAGTGAGAAAAGAGACGGGAAAATTCGAACGAGGAAAGTTACCGGTAAAAGTTTCGGTGAGAACTTGGCGAATGAGAAAAAAAGAAATAGATGAGAATGAAAAAAGAAAAGAAACGGTGAAGCAAATCTTGCACGTAAGGCTTGTGCGATGATGACGAGTTCGTGTAATGAAGACAGTGAGCGAGATAGAAGGAGAGAGAAAGAGAGATCGCGATTCGAAGACGAAAACCCGCGGGTACCGCGAGGGCGTCCCAGGACAAAGTGGGGAGAACGAAGCGTGGATTGGACCGCGTGCGCAAGGTGTCGAGTGTCTAAAGTGTCGGGGCTAGCACCGGCTTCCTGCCAGTGACAGAGTGACCACCGTTCGACAACGAGAGACGCATATTCGTCGGCTAAACTCTGATATCACAATTTAAAATATTTTATTTTCTATTTTTTTGTTTTATTTAAAATTTTTGATTTCCAACATCGTTAAACATCCTTATCGCGAGAAACTCACGGATTAGATCGAATTTCCGGTGCGAGAGACGCCGTTCTATCGCAAGGAAAGGAATCGTTCGAGCGACGTTTATCGTGATAAAAAAAAACAAAAAGGAGAATTAAGATCGTGCGTATCGTTCGTAATTAATCGAGCTAACTTTGTGATCGATCGATTAAAATCGGGGAGATAAATCGAGAGAGGAATTAAAGAGAGATGGGCGTTGAACACGGCAAGACTATGGACCGGAAACCGGAGACGAAGTATCCGGAAATGCTGGAAATCGAAGTTATCGCACCGAAATGTAAGTCGAAATTGATACAAATTTATACGTTAATACCGTTGAAAATTATTTTCTCGTTCGGACGATCTCGTATGTTTATGTACGTTCTCGCGTCTGTATAAATATCAATATCCGTTCCTCGTCAAAACGAAACGCATTTTATTTCAAACATATTTTTTTATCGCCTCGCATGTGCGACGATTTTCATCCGGCGCTTTGATAAAAAAAAAACACGTGTGAACTCACTCACCTACGAATCGTACTCGCGCCTTAACACGTGAGACCGTCACGATTCCTGATCGATGAATAAAAAGAAAAGTTTCTTTTCAATTCGTATTTTTCAATTATTATTTCCTAACGATCGATCGAAATTTTATCGTTATCATCGGAGCGATTAAAGTGCAATTATTATTAAATTATCCGTGCGATAATTGCACTCGGCTCGTGAAAATAAAAGTCGATAATCGAACCTGTTGGACCGTAATAATTATAAAAAAGCTTTCGTTTAACGGCGTAACGCGAGATTCTTTTTTTCTTTTTCAAAGCTCTTTTTTATAATTAGTATCGTTGACGTGTAACGTTGCAAAAAAGAAAAAAAAAATGCGTTTTTATATAATTAGAAACGGATATTTCTATTCCGAGGTGAAACGAGGGATATAACTATGTAGATCGGTAACACGTGGTTCTAGCACGTCCAATAACGCGTGTTGCCCTAGTGCCCTTAAAACTCGCACGGACATCGCGGGCGAGCTTGTTATACGCGCATGCGCATATGCGCGAGCTCACGTGACGAGACGAACGCTAGAAAGGGCCGAGCCCGTAAATTATCCAAACGATTTCCAAAAATCGAACCACCTGTCGTTCCCTTTGCCTTTTTTTTTTACTTTGTCTCTCTCTCTCTCTCTCTCGGGCTTTCTCCATTGTTCGCAATTATAGACTCGCGCATAACCACGAGGCAAATTCAGCAGACAAACGCTCGCCGGTTGGCGAAAGGACTCGGAAATAATTGAAATTCCAACCGTCGCGTCGCGAATCGGCGCGAAAATGCCGATACATTCGCATTTTCCTTTGATCTCTGGAAGAAAGCCAGCTGATCGTCGCGCAAACGCGTTGTAAACCACCGCCTATCGAACAGGAAATTCCACTTGCCCTTCGCAATTTTACGAACTCGCGAGAGTTGCGCATGCGCCATTTTTTTCAAACCTTTGCGATCTTTCTTATTTCTCGATTCGCTTTATCTAAAATTCCTCTGAAAAAGATGTTCGCAGTTGACGAGACGATTCCCGCACTCGTAATTTTCGTACTTGTTATCGCGCGATTTGAATAAAATTTCGAAATTAAAGAGATCGAAGTTATTTCTAGAAGGAACTATGAAAAACAATGACGAATAACTTCATCGAATGGAAAACTCACGATCTGTCTCACTCCCGCGACGTTTAAGATCTTCGCGTACCTCGCGATCTTTTATCACCGTCCATTGTCGTTCCCTGCGTTAAAATAAGTGGCTCTCGCTCGCTTCCTGACAATTAACAGTCCCGAACGATAACTCGTCGCGTCGTTAACTACGAGCTCTCGTCGTGCAGTTTTTATTACGATCTGAGTGACAGATGCGCTCGATTAAATCGCTGTATAATATTACCGATAATTAACTATCTTCCTTTGCATTATAATTTCTTTTGTCCAACGCCTTCCTACCTCCTCCTCAATTTTACGCCTTAGTAAGAGCGTTTCGTAACAGTTTTTTTTTACGAAACAAAATAAACGAAATGAAAAAAAGCGAAGAACATTCTCCGACCTCAGAATTTTCATAACACTCGGGTTCGTTATACTCGCTGAAATGAGTCAACGATCTTACAAATCGTTAATAATCATAATTATCGCAATTCTTAATCATCTCGAGTGCTCTCGACAAAACGTTTGTCGCAGCTGCGCGAGCAACCGATGCTGTTCGCTACCGATTGCACAATTGCGAACAACTGGTCCCCCTGAGTCGGTGTGATCGGTACGTCGAGTGGTAGGAGGGTGGGAGGGGGGGGGCAGCGTAAGCTTCGCGTTGGTAGATCGTTTTCGTTGGAGCAGGATATCCGATACAATTAAGCAGTCTATACGTTGGTACGTTCACCTTCGTTTTTTTCCTGTCATTTTTTTTTGTTACGCACGAATGGAAAGTGGGCCAAGCGTTCGTCGATGTATCGCGTATTTTTTCGTTTTTTTTTCTCCGCGCGTATTCTTCTTCTTCTTCTTTTTTTTAATTGCCAATCGCCTTATTGAGGAGTTTCTGAAATTTTTCAATTAAAGATGAGAACGTAATTTCGCAATCGTTTTATGTAATAATGTAAGTACGTGAGAGGATTTTGCTCGATGGAAGAATTTAAGAGATAGACGGAGAAATCGGTGGAATTTTATTGGATTAATTAAAAATCGGTGGGGGTTGAATTAAAAATGAATGTTTGTTGGATCGAAATAAAGTCGAGATGCGAATAAATCAATTTCTCTTGGCGATAAAGACGCCCAACGTTTAATCGGGTCTCGTTACATCCGATTTTTTGCTACCGGGCGTAGGTAGCGGGAGATATTTGTCGAGCAGGAAGTCGAACCGATACGTAGATAATATTGGTAACGATTTCTCCGCAACGTTGACGGACATTGGAAATAGCCTTTCGTATCTCGAGTCGCTACAATTGCATCATCGTGGGAGCGGCTAACGATTTAACGATCGGATATACGAACTATTGTAAAGGGTGATAATGTTTCGTATCGTCCGATACGCTGGTCGTTCGCGATCGGTACATATAAGAAAAATTATTCGTTCGCTGTCATTTTTTTTTCTTTTCGACGTCTCGTTCTCCATCGAACTCGATCAAATCCGTTTCAAATCAAGATCGATACACGCGAATAACGTCATACGCACGCGTCGATTCGAGATCAAAGTTTACCGATGGCCGAGTCACGATTTATTATCCGGTTCACGTACGCATATCGAACGTATCGATCGCTCGCAGAAAATGAATTCGTAAAATGAGAAGAAAAAAAACGAGACTCGTCTCGTGCACACATACCCGTCACTTCGAACCACGGATGGAAAGTTTTTTGTAAACAAAAAAGAAAAAAACAAAGCAGTTGGATTGGTGCGTGGAATTTTACAAAGTTGTCACCTCGATTATATTTGACGATGTGAATGAAAGAAATATTTGAAAGTTTCTCGAGGTAAGAAAAAAGCGATCCCCCTGGAATTTCCTTTTCGTTTGGTTGGAGCGTTTCGGCCACGAAAAATTTATCTGTAATGCGTGGTGGAGATATACATCTGTATTATCTCCCCCCACCCCTCTCTCTCTAATATATTATACTCTATATTATATTATATTATGTTATTATATTATAGTATTATATTATATTATTATATTATTATATTATTATATTATTATATTATATTATTATATTGTATTATTATATAATATTATATTATTATATTATATTATTATATTGTATTATTATATAATATTATATTATTATATTATATTATTATATTGTATTCTATTATAATATCATATTATTATATTATATTATATTATATTATATTATATTATATTATATTATATTATATTATATTATATTATATTATATTATATCATATCATATTATATTATATTATATTATATTATATTATATTATATTATATTATATTATATTATATTATGTTATATTGTATTATATTATATTATATTATATTATATTATATTATATTATATTATATTATATTATATTATATTATATTATATTATATTATATTATATTATATTATATTATATTATATTATATTATATTATATTATACTATATTATATTATAATATATCATATTATATTATACTATAACACAGTATAATATGTCATATTATATTATCCTTATATTGTAATATATTATAATATATCATATTATAATATGTTATATTATATCATATATCTAATATAAATATTATATATATAGCTCTCCCTCTCATAGCAAGCAAGAGTCATGAACGAAATGGCAATCAGTGCCAGCCGGTGCCACGCCTCGCACGAGTGACCGTACAGCGATAGAGAGAGAGAGAGAGAGAGAGAGAGAGAGAGAGAGAGAGAGAGAGAGAGAGAGAGAGAGAGAGAGAGGAAGTGAGAGAGCGATTGTAAAGGAGAAACAAAAAAATAGAACGAGGAAAACTAATCAACGTAGTACAATTCATGATCACCGACCAACCTATATTATGCGTACCTCGCCCGCTATGTCGGAAGTTTTCCGCGACAGCTCCGGACCGTCCATATTTTACGCTTCTACTGCGTCACGAGATCGAGATTCTCGCGGCTTCGCGAATTACGCCTTCGCGTTTCTCTCCAACCTTCTAAGTATTTACAAAAATCAATGACTTTTCTTTTCCCTTAATTATTATTATTATTATTAATGTCTCTGTTATTATTATTATTGTTATTTCTATAAAAGCGTTCCAATCAAATAATCAACAAATTAATTTTATTCGACAGATACAATTTCCATTCGCAGCGAGTCCGTATTATAAAAAAATTAATTATCCCGCGAAAATGAAACCAAAGCGTTAAAATTAACCGGCTCTCTCGATTTTGAGTCCGATAAAAAAAAGAAATATTTGATTATCGAGAATGGAATTCCTTATGACGTATGATATACTCGACGATCGTGACCGTCTATTGTTATCGAAGATATTAATATATTATTACCATCCACAATTGGCGAAACACTTGTTCGATCCGCTCAAGTAGGTATTTTATCTCCCACGCATACAAATCTAAACATCTGTACTCCCGTCGCATGTAGAAAACGATCGTATCTTCGCGCGTTTATATATACGTATCCTCTTGTTTCTTTATCTCTCCTCAAAGTATAACGACGAATTATTTCGATCCATCCGTATACGTCTTAGTTTCCTGAAGATATTATAATTGGTACACAAATCGCGAGTTTCGTCAAAATCGAATCAATCGCGTGCTCGAATTGTCTCGCGAATTCCCCCCCCCCCCCCCCCCGCCCGGGATCAAGATAATTTATGTACCTACATCATCGTGAATATGTTGTCATTGACAAACCGTTATATAAATAACGATCGTCGTATCGTGACGATATCCGCCAATCGACCGCGAGGTTGCCAAATACATCGCGAAGATTTTTGTTTTCGTCTCACACGTGAGAATCGAACGTATATATATATATATATATATATATATATATATATATATATATATATACGTTCGATTCTCACGTGTTCACGTGTTCGATTCTCACAAAAAAAAAATTCCGAGAACAGCACGCGAGCGTTTTGAAATTCATTATGAATAATACACGTAGGAATATATATATATATATATATTCCTATATATATATATATATTCCTACGTGTATTATTCATAATGAATTTCAAAACGCTCGCGTGCTGTTCTCGGAATTTTTTTTTTCGCGTACGAAACACGCTGCACAAACTTTCGAAGGTCAGGGCGTACAAGCTCGTCAAGTATTCTATGAACGTCTCGCGCCTTTCGACCGAACAACAAACCCCGAATTATTTTTTGCAAGGTTTTTTTTCAGTTTTTTTTTTCTTTTTTCAAGGGGCTTTTGGTAGCGATGCGGCCGCTATGGGCGAAAGGTCGTTATCCGCTACTCGTAATTTTGCCCAAGGCGAACATCAAGTGCTGTGTACTTATTAATTTGCGCGCGTATGTTTTTTTTTACGATCGTCCTATCTTGCGCTAATATAATTCGGCAAAGGCCCGGATCCTCGAGTACATAGTGTTTATGTACTGGTATGTATATTTATATATACGTACGTCCGATATTTCAACACGAGTTACCAAATCTTACGACGCGTGTGGCACGATGAAAGGTAAACTAGAAGAGGCGAGAATTCTTTTCTCTTTTCTCTTTTTTTTTTCTTGTTTGTCTTTTTTTTTTTTTAAGTTATCTTATCATTTAACAGTACCGGATCTCGAACTCGTACAATCCACTAGAACTTATCTCACCATCTCGCCAGCTTATTTTAGACAATTCTCGCTGTGCATGACTGCTCAACTTTTATTCACGTGCCAGAAAACGTTTTGTCTTTTTTTTGGCTTGTTAACACTTGACTCGAATTACGAAATATCGAAAACTATAATCAACGACGATAGATCGATCGATTAATCGATATAATTAGAACATCGATATATCGTTCTTAATGATAATTGAGTTTTAGAAACTTCGAGTCATCGAAGAAATTAATTATTCCGGGAGATATTAGTTCGTTAATCCATTTTCATATTTTATTATTGGTAGAAATGTTAAAGCTTATCTCACCGGTTTATTTCAGACAATTCTCGCTATGCATGGCTGCACAATTTTTATTCACGTGCCAGAAAACGTTTTGTCTTTTTTTTGGCTTGTTAACACTTGACTCGAATTACGAAATATCGAAAACTATAATCAACGACGATAGATCGATCGATTAATCGATATAATTAGAACATCGATATATCGTTCTTAATGATAATTGAATTTTAGAAACTTCGAGTCATCGAAGAAATTAATTATTCCGGGAGATATTAGTTCGTTAATCCATTTTCATATTTTATTATTGGTAGAAATGTTAAAGCTTATCTCACCGGTTTATTTCAGACAATTCTCGCTATGCATGGCTGCACAATTTTTATTCACGTGTCAGAAAACGTTTTGTATCTTTTTTGGCTTGTTAACACTTGACTCGAATTACGAAATATCGAAAACTATAATCAACGACGATAGATCGATTAATTAATTAATCGATAGTTAATTATGAGTAATCGATACAATTAGAACATCGATATATCGAGTATTACTAATTATTGTAGAATTGATCAAATCCTTCGATCGATTATCGTCCCTAATGATAATTGAATTTTAGAAACTTCGAGTCATCGAAGAATTTAATTATTCCGGAAGATATTAGTTCGTTAACCCATTTTCATATTTTATTACTGGCAAAAACGTAAATACTTCCGTGCTAGAATTCAAAACCAATCTTACGATCTTCCCTCGTTTGTTTTCTTTTCTCCCGCGCTCTACGAAACTCATTCGATCGACGAGCATCGATAAACTCGCTTCGCGTAATTATTGAACGAGAACTTCGCAGCTAGACTGTAAAATTTCACGTTAAACGCGCATACACGTTGGTACTTGCTAATATACGACAGCGCATTTCCGACTTCGTAGATATCCGATAACAAGAATGATGTATGGGAATTTGCGTTAAAAAAAATTAAAATGTACAAAAATTCGATTATATAAAAAATGGAAAAAAATCGAAGCGCGATCAAACGTGGAACTTTATCAATACTGTTAATGATCAAAAGGGCGTAACTCGCGTGTCAAACTGGTCGTTAGAGTGATTTTTGATTTTTCAATGCGGCAAGACAGCCGAGTTAAATAACTTATTATACGATCGAGCTTTGCACGTGTTATACGTCGATGGTGGGCGGGAGGGGGGGGGGGGGGGTTAGTACGACAAGTCGATATAAACGTGTATAAAGCGGTACGACGTTGATAAACTCTCGAACGTCACGGTCGCAACGAGAACTGGTTCCCACTTGCCGTGGATTAGATAAACGCAATTATACCGAGCAAGATGCGATCGGTTCTGTTATTTCTTCAATTTTTTTTTTTTTAATTATCTTTTTAACGTGTCTATCGTGCAAAGGGAGTCGATATTACGGTCGTTATAATTTCGTCGTTCCGTTAATTCATCGTTTATACGCCTCGTTACACGATTTATCAATCGATTTGAAACAACATCGTCATTATCGTTGTATCACAATTGCCTTAATAAATAATTAATAAAAAAAACAATGATAATTTTAATTCTTTAAATTTCCTGAAGAACGAGAAATTAATTAATTTTTTATAGTTCGACCGAGGAAAGACGATAGCGCGAAGAAAATTGACGACGAGATCGAACAATGTGTTTTTTTTAATTACTAAACTTTCGCAATGAAAGAAATATTAATTAATTTTTATCGTTCGACGAGTGGCGTACGAGTGCTCGAGGAAAATTAACGACGAAATTGAACGATGTTTTCTACTTCGGACGTTATCGATACCGAGTCTTATTACGTTATCGGTGTCGCGCGACAGTAAAGTCCGTTAACCGAGACGTTTGAAATTTTATCTCGCACCGGTTGGAAAGCGCGCTCGCTACGCGACCGTGAACACGCGAGTGGTCGATGTTTTTTTTCACTCGTAAAATGCACAAATGAAAAAGAAACAATATTTTTGTTTTTGATAAAATGCGTTGATATCGATGGAATTTTCTCGTTCCATGCGATAAAAACGTGCTGTGCCATAAATCGGTTAACAATAGAGTCTCGAATATTCATCGAAAAGTCACTTAAGCTCTTAATTACACGCGAACCATAAAAGATAACTATAAAACGATCGAAGGATATCAAGTTTACCTAACGATTTCGAGATATGACAATACCGATCAAACATTTCCGATCGATTATCAATTTAGCATACGCGTTTATCTCGTATCGAGACCTTTTCCACGATTTTTAATCGATCGGAGAATAATTAAACAACAAAAAATCGGTATGAATATCTACTTCTGTTTTTGTCTTTTTTTTTTGTTATCGAGGGAATTCTGTCGTTCTGTCTCGATCGAGGTATCTCGGAATCGAATTAACATTGGTCCAGGATCGATCGTCGGAGAGAAAAAAGGCATATCGATCGCGATCTAGGCCAGACCGGATGCACTCGGTCGACTAATCGATCAATGCCACGGCCCTCTCTCGATCTCCGTCGTTGCGAGACATCTCTCCCTCTCGCTGATGTATCAGTGCCTTTATACGGAGTTGCTCGCTCTCGTTCCACACAAATAATCGAGCTATATATATGTATATGTCGAATAGGTTGCGAATTATGTATCGAGACAATTTATCAAACCGTAAAATCGTACGACGAACGCAACCTCTCGCGTGTTAAATAGCAAAACGAGAATTGTACGAGAGGCCGTGAATGCACAAATCACCTTGCTACAGCTGGTTACGTCGTGAATTTACTGCTACGGGACACACGCCGAGATCGTAACGTATCGAGGACTCTAAAGACAGGATACAAAGTTTCGCATATCGCGAAGGTCAATTCGAAAAGTCTCATTCAAGATCCTGAAATAAATTTCGACGAAATAACTTTCACTGTCAACCGATTTTATCACGATTTTTTTTTGATGCGTATTAGATAATTAAATCGAATTATCAATTTTACGTTAATTGGAGATGGATCGATCATTTCCAATCGCACGTATCGACGATAATACGAGGAACGATCGAGCGATGTTTAATCGATACAAATCCCTTTTTCTCGAGAAATCGGTAATTTATCGATTTGTTTATTTTTTCTTCTATTGATTTATTTGATAATTTTCCGAACGAGGAAAATCAGCCGTGAAACAACAGCGATATAATCAAGGGAGTTTTATTTGACGATGGTACACCTGAGACGCGAGTAGATGAAGCGCAGGTCTTGGAAGATAACGACGCGCCATTGTCGATATTTCTTTATTATATATCGATCTGATGAATCGACGAGTTGACGATACGATGAGGCATGTGTTGTTTGAAACTCGGAGATCTCCTTTGTCTCCGTCTTTCCTCATAAGCATTGTCGACTTTGAAAAAGAATCGATTTCTTCCGATCGTTTCGATGCCGAACCGATTTTTATGCCAAAAAAATTGTCTACCTTTCGAACGATATAAAAGACAGGAGGTATAACGAACGTTTCACCTGGATAACTTTGCGTCACGTTCCGGGTGTATATGGTTCCGGTGAAGAAAGGTGAAAGCGAGGTGAAAAAGTCGCGATCGGTACTGGCAACGATCGTTGTTGGGTCGAGCAACGCACGATGCGTCATTGCAACGACGTCACGAGACGAGACACCGCGTGTGATGCTTCGAATTTTTACCGATAATTTACGTTTATACATCGCCGATTTCGTCGATCGGTCGGAAATCGGTTATTTTCAGTTGTTACTTTCGTTAAAGTAGTCTCAAAAACTGTCAAAGTTACAATGACAATCGTATCGGAATATTTAATTCGATTTCCTTATCACGAAAGAAAGATCGTAATTTCGCGGATTCGACGAGAAACGTGGGCGATCGTAGTCGCAACGATCCCGATCATTGAAAGATCTAGCGGTTACAAAATTCCTTGGCAGAATGCGTGCATGAGTCACGTCCTTACGCGTTAGGAAAAGCGAATGAACATAATTACCACAAATTACCCGCAGACCGGAAGTTCATAAGTGCACAATTGTTCGAACACTTGTGGCGTGCGCGATCGAAGTGCGATCCGATTTTTTTGTTGTTTTTTCTTCGTTCGCTATAACAACAACACCGATCTCGATCGATTCCATCCGCACGTAGAAGATCGCGGATTCTTCGATAAGTGTCGTGAATTCGATCGCGAGCGATATTCGAATTACAAATCATCCATAACGATTTTATAAGAAATCGATGGCGAAGAATTCTTTTCAAAGAGTAAAAAACGAAAATACATCGTACTTTTTATAATTATATAATAACGATTGTTATCATCCCAGACGATTATTAATATTTTTTGCGCCATAGCGAGTCGCGATGATTTGTTTACTTTGAGAATTTGTCAGAACGATTTTTCTTTATTTCAATATACGGATCGTCATCTCATCAAGGTCGCTCTAAAAGTCTAGGCCAAGGATCGATCGAGCTAACAGCTAACTTGTTTCAATTTGGAGTTAAATTCAAATCCTCGAAAGTACCAAATATTTTTTTTAAACAGACATTAAAATTTATAACGACGAATGGGAAAAAGAGGGGGAGTTTGGCGACACGCGACAGGGATTTATGGGACCCGGTTTCAATATCGCGACCTCCAACGTTGATAGACTCTCCGACCTTCTCTCTCCCTCTCTCTCTCTCTCTCTCTCTCTCTCTCTCTCTCTTCTCTTTCCACCTCCCGCTTCCACGAATATTATCCCCCGAGTTTATAACCCTCTCGATCTACGCCGTGCACGCGCTCCGACCCGGGGAATACCTATCTTTTTCCACCTGTGGCCATGTACCTTGACCACGAAGAGTGCGTTCCGGATCGCCGTTCGATGAATAATGCATACCAGCGCGCTTACGACCGCGCGGTCCTTCGATAATTCGAGCGTAGATTCGTGCTTCGCCCTCCCGGTAATACTAAATAATCACCGATAATAATAGTAATAATAACGCGTAATTATCAAAAATTTCATTCGCTTCATCGACGTATAATAACGTTTCCCTTCCGTTCGACAAATTGTCTTTAAACCGTCCAATCAAAACCGGAAACGAAACGAAAATTTTCAATTTTTCTTTATTTACAATGCATTTTCCTGAAAATTTCAGTCATTCATTTTTTTTTTACTGTAACATGCGTCTGATTATATTTTTTCATTGATACGCTCATCGATTCTTGACAAAACGAACCGTATCGACCGAACATCAAGCATTCGTGTGACTCCCCGTATAAGATTTATATCTTTAACGTTTCTCCGTAAGTCGTCATTGGCACATCACAGAGATTAGAATCGGATAAGTATATTCGAAACGTGATGTGAAACTGTTTCGATACAAAGAAAAAAAAAGATAGTTTCATTGCCGATAAAAATTCTATAAATACTACCGGCAGAAAGTTTCCGGACAAGAGCAGGGATTTTCCTTCATTTGGGCTTTTTAAAAAAAATTTTACGATTTTTTTTACAATTGGTACCCAGTTTTGAAAACGACAATTTTTGGTCGTTTTTTTTCTTGTGCAAGTGGACACCCTTTGCAGTAAAAATGTGTTAACGAATTTCTTTCACCATACTCATAAAGGGAGAAGTCTAAGCTTCAATAATATAATTATAATTATAATATAATATAATATAATATAATATAATATAATATAATATAATATAATATGATATAATATGATATAATTAATATAATATAATACGATACGATACGATACGATATGATATAATATAATATAATACAATACAATATAATATAATATAATATAATATGATATAATATAATATAATATGATATAATATAATATAATATAATATGATATAATATAATACAATACAATACAATACAATATAATATAATATGATATAATATAATATAATATAATATAATATAATATAATATAATATGATATAATATAATATAATATGATATAATATAATATAATATAATATGATATAATATAATACAATACAATACAATACAATACAATATAATATAATATAATATAATATAATATAATATAATATAATATAATATAATATAATATAATATAATATAATATAATATAATATAATATAATATAATATAATATAATATAATATAATATAATATAATATAATATAATATAATATTATACTATTATGGTATATAATATAATATATTATATACTATAATATATATAAATTATATATATTTAATATATTATATATATATA
Source organism: Netelia fuscicornis (assembly GCA_946811545.1). Classification (NCBI taxonomy): domain Eukaryota; kingdom Metazoa; phylum Arthropoda; class Insecta; order Hymenoptera; family Ichneumonidae; genus Netelia; species Netelia fuscicornis. The sequence goes on from OX328013.1 coordinate 4,611,757, forward strand.
TATATATATATATATATATATATATATATATATATATATATATATATATAAATCGTCACGTTTGCACTGGTGCATGACTTAGCTGCAAAACAAAGCGCGACACGGATACGAAAGATTTCACTCGGATCTTTTTTCATACGTCCCTTCACTCCGCGGGAGCAAGTTTTAAGTCGACATAAAACGACAGTCGCGCGATCCCATTAGGCAAATACGGTAACGGCGACTTCGTCATTTACTTTTTTATCCGGCCGCTGACGATTGTTATTTCTTTCTTCTTTCAAATATTTCGACTACTTCGCAAAGTGCAATAATGCACGTCCAGGAAAACACAATTCTCTATCCGGGTACTCAGCTCGTAATTGTTTTGACATTGCGCTTGGTCGTTGCAACGCTCGAGATAGAAATATCTGTCTCGTTCGACCGACGATAGACGGCGTTCTTTTTAACGTTATTGTCCTTTTTTTTAAAATATAAATTCATTCGCATTTTCGCTTTTATGTCAGAGTTTACGCTCTGTTCTTTTTCCATCACGATGTCATAATAAGCGACGGTTTTACACGAGATTTGGTCGTAACGATCGTTTACAAATCGACAATGAAAGATTCACGAAGTTAATTCTCGCTACGGTTTATTATCGTTGCTCGTGAGAATGCGATGGCCTAAAGAGAGGTACAATAAACACTTTCTCCCGTTTCGTGACGAAGACTTGTACGATGACGCGTTCCAGATTGTTCCGTTTTACGAATCTTCGCGGCACTCGCCGTCTACCACCTCTTCCTCTTTCGTCCTATTGTTGTACAAAGAAATGCGCGCGTACACACTTTCGCGTCACGTGACTCTCTCTTTCATACATCGTACTCTCACTCGTGATTCACTTTACCCGCATTCCTCGAGGAATTAACGCGTTTCTTGCTGATCTATTTATAATGACTCACCGCGATATGAAAAAAAAGCAAACGCGAATTAAATAATAAAACAAAAGAAATTCCCGACATCTCATCGTTATCACGAGCACGAAATTAAAAACTCATAAAAATCGTGTCGTATGAGGAAAAATTATAATTTCTTAGACGATAATTCGATGCTTAAAATTAAAATAACAAGTCTCATTCCGCCTTTTTCAACCGGACAGAACAAAGTTTGTTAGAACAGCTGGGAATTGCGACGTTGAGAATGTTCGCGTTCGTTAGTAGTTTCATAAACAAGGAAAAAAAAAAGAAAATATATGTTTTACATTATAATCAATCTTTCGCGATAAAGTGTCGATCGTAGGGAAATAATACGTATAGTTACAAGTTCGTGGGTTAATGATATTTGCGGCGATGACTTTATTGTCCCTCGAGTCGGATGATTTAATTGATGGCACTTTAATCGATCTTGGAAAGGGTCGAGAGAATACGTCGAGAGATAGACAGAGAGAGAGAGAGAGAGAGAGAGAGAGAGAGAGAGAGAGAGAGAGAGAGAGAGAGTAAGCTGCAATTTCATTAACACGAACAACCGCGCTCGTGCGCGCTTCTGGCCTTCTCCCTCGTGCGCGCATGCAGGGGCATAAATACGATCGCGCCACGGGATATATTAAATTGCTTCATCGTCGACTCGTCGCGTAGGGCATTATTGCCATATATATATATATATATATATATATATATAGTACGTACTTTGCCGGTGAGAGCTGCGATTTGATTGGTCTCAATTAATTGTCGTCGATGCTAAACGAATTCCGTAATATTAAGACACGTACCACACATAAATAAATATATAGTTCGCAAAATATAAATATGATACGGTTACAAGTTATTCCGATACATTAAACAATTAGGGACGAGAGAGAGAGAGAGAAGGGAGGAAGGGCGGAGGGAGGGGGAGGATCTACGCGTATCATCGAACGATCTTAATAAGAGAGCTATGAGACGATTATAAATCGAGTTACGCGATGGCTAATATCGTGTTGCAAAATGTTATCGAGTTTGCATCAAGAATCGCTCGGCCGCGCACGTCCCAAGAGAGAAAGAGAAAAACAGATCGGCACCATAGTTATCGTATAAGGTAATGACGAGCTATCAGTGCACGAGATACAAGCGATGTAAAATTGATCTGATTAAAAAAAAAATAAAATCGACTTACGAGACGACTCACGCGACTTTTTTTTTTCAAACGTATTCATTCCTCGTCGCGATCGTTATCTGTGTAAAAGAGTGATTTAGAGAGACGGGGACTGTCACGTTCTCTCGTAACAGAACGCGAAACGTCCGAGGCGTGAAGTAAAATAAGTTTGAAAAAATTGTACGAAGTTTCTGTTTTTTTTTTCTATTTTTGATAAGTAAAATCGAAATTTATTGTAATCGAATTTTTTCAATTCGATAGTGTGGAGTATATCTCTGGAATGTTGAGTGTTCGATCTAATCTATATTAGAGGCGTGAAACGTCGAAAGTGTCTCGAGCATTGACGTCCGGTTTAATTTGATGAAAAAAAAGGAGAAAGGAGAAGATCGTTCGAGCGATATTCAAGGGTTGTAATCAGATTGTATATACCTACTTGTGATTATCCCGTTATATAAATACACATGCCGGATGTCAACGCTTAAATTATTGGAGCGAACGCGATAAACAGCCCGGAGGAATTTTTTTTCGGCTCGATACATGAAAGGAATTTCGCACTTTTTTTCACTCTATTTCTCTCTTTCCCTCTCTCTCTCTCACTCTGGCGTATAAAAGCTGTCACGACTTTCGAAAACTCTCGATATATCTCGTATCTCGAAGAATCTCATCTTTGTTCGATTCGACAGCGTCAAATATCTATAAATCGCGCGGATAAAAAATCGTCACGTGACCGAGACGAGAGACAATCTTCGTCCGATAATTTCCCCGTTCGAATTTGATCGATTTCCATACAATCTTCTTTATTTTCCAAACAATATTAAAAAAAAACAACAACAAAAGGAAAAACTTCACTCAATTTTCAGATTTTTTCAATTAAACAAAAATCAGGCAATTTTTCAAATTCTCTGTTAATTAAAAAAAAAGAATTGTTTCATCCCAGTCAAAGATTAATTTTTTGATATCCCTGTACGAATGTCGTCGAGATTGTTCGCGTGTTAAGATTTACGTGTAAGAGAACCAATTTCGTATTTCCGGGTTCTTCCTGTTGACACAGAATACTTCGAGAAGAGAAGCTGGGTTGTCATTAGGGTCGAACGTGTGCGCGGGGCTAAATGACGTTCGCAAGGGCTCGAGCTTCTCTCTCTCTCTCTCTCTCTCTCTCTCTCTCTCTCTCTCTCCCTCGTACGTCTGCACATACGAGTCTCGATTACACCGCGTAATCGAGTAATCAGTAAATCGTCGACATCCTCGTTCGAGAGTTGTACACACATATTCTTCTCGTTTCTCTCACTCGCTCTGTCTTTTACTCACTCGTGTCTTGTACGTCTTCATGCCCGACATAATTCTCATACGTCGTGTATACACTCGAATATTGTCAACGTCGTAAAACTCCTTGTTCATCGCGTGTGACGTCCAAACAACGCCGAGAATTACAGTTATTAGCGGAGTGTGTTGGACGCAAGTACATCCGCTAGTTTGAGAGAATGTCACGGTTGGGAACGAGACGTGATTCCTTGGTCTGTGCTCGATTTTTTTTTTCCTCTTATTTCGATCTCTCTTTCTGTCTTCTACCATTCCTCGCTGTGACTTTGTCGTACCGTCCTTCTGATAAGAATTGTCCGATATCACACAAGAGCGACCTGTAGATATGAAAATATATAAGTACAAATTTCATTTGGGAGTATACGTTTCACTTAAGGAATGACAGTGTTGTCAACTGCGAGTGGGCTGATCACCTACGACTTCATTCATGGGATAATATTCTATTTATTTATTCAATTTGAAAATGTAATTATGAAAAATAATGAAAAATTGACACTTGTGGAGGGATTTGAATTGGAATGATAACGGGAGTTGAAAAAATTAAAGATATTGAAACGCAAAGTTATAATTAAAACTAAATTAATATAATTCTTTTCATAATTATAAAAATAATGATAAATATATAATAAAAATTTTCATTATCATTGTACAGAAGAGTGTATCGATATATCTGCATTACCAACTTTCGATGAAGAACATTTCTTGACAATGCTGCAGAGTGCATACGGAATTCCGCCAGATGTCGCCACGAGCTGCAGATCGAATGCCGAACAAATTTTGTAGATACCTGTTTTATCGTCGCTAATCGATAGGACGAACCGATCGTCAATAAACGTCGCTTTTATCGTTCGATCAATGAAAAAACGAAATCTTTGAGTTTCTCATTTCCTCCGATAGATGTCGCAAGGTGTCATTTAGACAGAAAATATTTCAAAAGCTTGCATTCGTCGATCATCGTAGCATTTCCTATCGCAATCGATCCGTATCGATCGATAACGATCGAGACGCGACAAATCTCGATCCAGACTCGTAACAATAATCCAATATCGTTGATAATCGATTGTTTAAAATTTTTTATCATTTATTTAAAAAAAAAACGTTCCCGAATATAAAAATCGTCGATAATCCGATCGATTCGAGATATCGATATAAGGACGTCGCTAAGGTCGAGAGTAATGAGGAAAACCTTCATTAACGAATCATTTATCCTGAACATGTAATCTACGTAATAAAAATGAGAAGACGAAAAAAAGCTCGTAAGTCACGCGTGACTTTCCAAACAGTACGTGGCCATTATCTGTCTTCGATCAATCGTCGCAACGAGATTTCGTTATCGTCACACTCGACTCGTTCGTTTTGGCTACCGGGCCAGACGAACGTCAGGATTATCGTATCGAATAATTTGCGAGACGAACTCGCACACGCGCCTTACGCATAGAACAAACTTTAAGGCGTTACGCGACGATTTACGTCACGACGCGGCTCGACGAGCTTCGAGTCGAGATCTTCGATGGATTAACGACCGAACCAGATCGCTAGGGTCAATGGGTCGGAGAATTTTTTCACTATCAGCCATTCTCACACGAGAAACGATAGTCGACGAATACTTTACTTCGCACACGCGCACACACGAATGCGTGCGCGATTCGAGCTGGAAATTTTTGTGACGAATATAAATCCACTATCGGTATTCGTTTTTACTTCATCGTTGGAACAACAACGTTTAACAAAGTCCGAAGAAGAGGATGAAATTTTTTATTTTCGCTGAATCATGATTTCTCGTTGAAATTCATATTTTCCTGCAGTTGCGAGTCTACAGAGCGCAACCTTGCGCAATAATATACGTGTCGGTGCAGCTTTACACCATTGTAATCGAAACCGAGCGTCGATGTACACGCTACGAGTGCACACATAAATTATATAGCTTGCGCACGTAAGTAATAATCAAACGGGAAATTTACGATCGAGAGACGATTATTGATTTAAATCTGTGATAAATTAATTGAGATATTTTTTTTATCGATCGAAGACATTTTACGATCGAAATCGTTTTGAGCGATCGGTATATAATATTTTCTTGTTTATGAAATAAATGATTTACAAAATATTTAAGACATTATAGTTAATTAATAATGATTTAAATCTGCGATAAATTAATTGAGATTTTTTTTCATCGATCGAAATCGTTTCGAGCGATCGGTATATAATATTTTCTTGTTTATCAAATAAATGATTTACAAAATATTTAAGACATTATAGTTAATTAATAATAATTTAAATCTGCGATAAATTAATTGAGATTTCTTTTTTATCGATCGAAATCGTTTCGAGCGATCGGTATATAATATTTTCTTGTTTATCAAATAAATGATTTACAAAATATTTAAGACATTATAGTTAATTAATAATGATTTAAATCTGCGATAAATTAATTGAGATTTTTTTTCATCGATCGAAATCGTTTCGAGCGATCGGTATAAAATATTTTCTTGTTTATGAAATAAATGATTTATAAAATATTTAAGACATTATAGTTAATTAATAATGATTTAAATCTGCGATAAATTAATTCAGATTTCTTTTTTATCGATCGAAATCGTTTCGAGCGATCGGTATATAATATTTTCTTGTTTATCAAATAAATGATTTACAAAATATTTAAGACATTATAGTTAATTAATAATAATTTAAATCTGCGATAAATTAATTGAGATTTCTTTTTTATCGATCGAAATCGTTTCGAGCGATCGGTATAAAATATTTTCTTCTTTATAAAATAAATAATTTATAAAATATTTAAGATATTATAGTTAATTAATAATGATTAAAATCTACGACGAATTAATTCAGATTTCGTTTTTATCGATCGAAATCTTTTCGAGCGATCGGTATAAAACATTTTCTTCTTTATAAAATAAATAATTTACAAAATATTGAAGAAATTATAGTTAATTAATAATGATTTAAATCTGCGATAAATTAATTGAGATATTTCTTTTCATCGATCGGTATAAAATATTTTCTTCTTCATAAATTAAATAATTTACAAAATATACAAGAAATTATAATTAATTAATCGAGGGTGAGATTTTTCGTATCGCGTGATATTGTAAACAAAAATATAAACCGAGATAGAATGACGAAATGGAATTTTATAATCGCGATTACAACGGAAGTCTCGTCACGATTTAGCCTAATTTATCGTATCGATCTATCGTCTTGAGATTTTATCGTTCGCCAAAATTTGCCCGGCTAGCTTCGACGAGGAAAGAAACAAGTTTTTCTACGTAGACGTTTTTTTTATATATATAGAACATAGTATTTTTAGATCGATGGGATACGATCGATGACTTTATTCAAGGCTATCTCCTCTGCACTCGTACATCCCGCGCCTCGTGTATCGTAGAAGAACTCAAAGACATATGGCGTGTCGATAACGATAAGAAATCGTATCTCTCCCGACATCGACGACACGATCGACAAGTTTTCTTACTTTTTCCTTAAATTCCATTGCGCAATTAAAACTCAATTAAAACAACAAAAAATCTTTTTAATTTTTAAAGAAGATTCGATTAGAAGTGTGAAATCGAAGCGTGATGATCGTAGCGACAATTTAATCATTATTATTTATAATCGGTGTCTCCGAAGTTCGAAGATGCGTCAACGATAAGTGTGCATATATTTTTTGTTGGGAGGAAGTACGATTCGTCATGTGTGATATTATTTTTGATCCCATTGTTTATTAATAGTGTCACGATGACGAACGAGAAGATTATTCGTAGGTTGTTTCTAATGTGATAAATGTCTCCTTAATCATGACAGAAACAATAACTCCGATAAAACTAAAATTACGAATTTTGATATTTATATATAGAAAATTATCTCGATGTGTACTCAAGCCCATTAATTCGTCATTTCGCATCTCGTATTCGGTTTGAGAGATGACATGTACGAATATAATAGTAAATGTGCTCGTACCTGTCGTTTCTTATCTATTCCCATAATACGATTACGCGTTACAAGACATTTCCGCTAATTAATCGGACTGACGCAATCGTCATTAGCGTATAATTATTTTTATCAGATATTGGTACGAAATGAAATTTATTCTTCTGTCAGAAAAACAAACTAATCGATTAATTATTTACAATAGAATTAACGAATTAAAATTTGTGTAATTAAATACAATAAAATTAATGAATTAAAATGAAAATAATTACATAAAACAATGTTTTTATTTGAATTTGATGAATTTCGTTTGTAAAATTTGTTTTATTTAGGTAAACAAAGAGAGTCACGTTCGAGGTCGGAGGCGACAGTGTTTGAGACGAAGGGAGAGAGGGAGAGAGTAATAAATGAGTGCTTAAGCAAAGATTTTTGGCACATTTTCGAATACTTTTCTAATTATAGAAATTTCTCGCCTCCGCGTTGTGCCTCGTATTTCCGTCTCGCTTCATTTTGGCGAAATGACATTTCGCAGGATGCGTGTTAAAGTGTAGTCAGGAAATTTTGAGGCCCTTAAAAAAATCGCAATTTTTTCGTATTGATAAAAAAATTATAAATATTACATTTTTATTTCTGTTTTGATAGAAATTTTTGTTCAATTGTATCGTTTTATTTTCGATGTGCGGTGCACGTGCTCGAGTTGCAATTTACATCGTTCCATAAATCACAACGTAGAAAATAATCGTCCACGAGAGAATCGCGAAATAACACGAATTCTGTTTTCGAATATTCTATAATTCCTGCGCTCACGCCCACTTTGCGAACGAATGTTTTCCCAATACCAACCTGAACAACTAATTTACGCGGAAATCCATTTCCGCTAACCTTCCTGCTCGACCTAGTCATTTTATTCTCTCTCTATTTTTAGTCAACGGTTTCTGCCATTTTTCTTTATATTCGCGTTCCCAAACGAAACATTTTTCAACAGAAAAATTCGAAAAAAGAAAATTGTCAAGAAATATAATTCACGACAAATATTCAAAACAATAATTAATTGTAATTAATTACATTCCATCAAAAATTAGTAAATTATAAAATTAATAAATCCAATTAATCAAAGAAGAAATCGTATTTAGGCTTTTTGTTTAATATCGAAGACGCAATTCTTAAAACAAACACAGAATTGAAAAAAAAAACAGGTAGAACGAAAGTGGGAGGTAGAGTTATTTTCCTACAAGAGCGAAAAGATAAAAAATCGCTGATTCAACTAAATTAAACATCGCTCTAGCGCGTCCTAGAACGTACCTTTACGTTCGGCTTAACGAGGGGAACACCGTCAGATACAATTTGAAATCTTCCCATCTTCGCAACACGCCAATAGCTCGAGGCTTATTTACCACGTGTCATCACCTCGCTGGAAACTCGCTAAATCAACATCGCGTTGTCGCGAGAAAACCGGCGATTTAAAAAAAAAATGACTCGATTAAAATGCGTCATCGTGATTAACGAATATTTAATTAACGTAAATCGTCTCATTAATTAATTACTCGATCAATTCCTCCATCTCGTTCCGATTATCGTACAAAAAATTCTTAAAAGGATTTCAATGAAAACCTTGATCCAAGATCGACGCGTTTTTCTCGATTAATTACCGTCGATTCGTGAGATTCGAAATTACGAAAATTGCCAAACGAAATTCGCGCGAACGTGTTTCCTTGGATCGTTGAACGTTTAACGAAGCCGACAGGAAGCGGATGGAAAATGGATAAATCGTCGCGCATGGAAACGTCGAGCTCGAATGTTTTTTCCGTAACGATTTACTGAGAAAGAATTACTTAATCGCTTCTCGAACGGAGGTCTTTCATCAATCCAACTTCTTTTCCTCCACCTTTTCAACGTTGTCACGAAGGAGGTGTCTGACCTCGATTGCTAGTTGCGTCTAAACGTAGCTGTCGTCTCCGTCGTCGTGACAATTTTTTATCGTAATGACGTACCGCGCCAGACTCTCGTTCACACAATCATCTCTCTGTCTTTCTCTCTCTCTCTTCCTCGACACGTCGCGGGTAATTTAGTTTTTTTTTACTGCGAAGTTTAATCTCCGTCCTCCCTGTACTTCGTTCCTCCAACAAAAATTATCAACCATATCATTGTTTATTTTAGTCGACGTGGGGCCTCGAAAATTAGACTTTCAGTTGTTACGGCTTTGATAACGTAGACGGGTTAGAAATAATTCCACGGACTATAATAACGCGACATTCTTGAAATTTTCTGCCGACGCGATTAATCTACAAAACCGTAATTTTCCGTTAGCGTCGATCGAGACGAAGATAACTCGAGCTTGTCAATTTCAGGGACCAAATAACAATTCGCGAACGCTAATATAGCGTTCGCGAATCGAAGAAATATCGAAGAAATATCTTCGATTTGGGAAAGTAAAGAATGGAATAGAAACGTCACGCGCGAGGTGACGATTATTGTTTGTTCGTGCGTTCGTTCGTAGCGATAAAATTAATTTATGCGAAGAATCTATAAACGACGTATACGAAAAAAGGGCGTACGTCAAGATCGCGGGACGGATTACATTGTCGTTGATAGATCAATCGCGCGAGAGACGTTTTTCTCAATATGCGCGTCGAAATAAGAAATATATCTTAGCTCCTCGTTTCTTTACACATCCTCGCGAATAAATACGTCTCAAGCGAAAAAATCAAACTGTACCAATACACATCGTCCACTCCTCTGACGAATTAATTTGCGACTGATAGAATTCGTTGATTCTTAAAGGAAAAAAAAAAGAAAGAAAAAGATTAAAATTGCGTGGAAGTGTCGAAGAAGGGGCAATCTTAAAAACGATCTAGACAACGAATTAACACGAATTGCGCATCAAACGACGTTTTTTTCCTTTGGGAAATAAATCGACCGATAACGATTGAAATAATTCAATAATTAATTATTATCTAGAAATATGTAGTTTGTTAAAAATGTCCGGGAAAGAAAGCTTTATTATTATATTAACAAAAAACAAATTATTATTATAAATTATAATATATTAATAAATAAAATATAAAATTGATATAATAATAATTAAAATTATTATTATATTATATTATTTAATAAATATATTATTATATATTATTTAATAAATATATTATTATATATTAATATATTATTATATATTATTCCATTTATTTATTATTAATATATTATTATATATTATTATATTTATTTATCATTAATATATTATTATATATTATTATATTTATTTATTATTATATTTATTAATTATCATATAATAATAATAAAAATTATTATTATATTTATTTATATACGAAGAAAGATTTATTATTTAATGAAAATTCGATTAAATTATTACGCTAATAAAGAAACAAAAAATGGAGTCGATTCGACGATCGATAGATCCACGTGAGAATGAAGAGTCACGTAGGAAGCGATCTAGCGTACGAATTTCTCATCGGATTGCGTCACGTCGTAGCGGTGCATTATCGTGATCGTCGCGAAGGTCAAGGATCTCGCGCATTGATCGCTGCATCATCTCGCGATTCGTTCTCGCGACGTCTCTCATCCCGAGGACTTTCGCAAGAAAGCGTCACTCGTTCCTCGTTAAACCCCACGGGCGTTTACCAACCCGCGTCATCCAATTTTTTGGATCACTTCCACGTGGTAGCGTTGCCGATTTATTTTCGTCACCGTTAAAACAACTGCACGAACGTACGAGCAACGAGATGCGCCAATGTTCTTAGGGAAACGCGGGGAAAAACGACGAAAAATTGTATACATCGAGTTTTATCGTATATTTATCAATCGCGAGTATTACAGGAACATTCGCGTCTTTGCCAATCTCGTTCTAATAATGGAAATGGAGTAAGAGTTAATGTACCAATAACAATAATCTATAGGCCACCACGATTCACTTGCCCACTCATTCATAGATTCTTTTTTTAACATAAACTCGCATTCGCCGTTTTTTCATAAAAACAAACTTACAAAAGAAATTTTCGTTTTATTCTTTTATGAAACTAGAACTGGTTTTTTGGTTCTTATGAGACTCAAGCGATCGCTCGTTTAATTAAAAAAGAAAAAAAAACAGAAAAAACGTTGATCGGATATTTACCGGAGAATTTCAATTTTACACTAATAATTCACGGTGCGTTCGACGAAGAGACAAAAAAAAAGGTGTAATAACCCGATGAAACGGCGTGTTTCGGCCACGCGTCGGGTCCAAAAAACGAGAGCGAGATACCTGGGAAGCGAAAGAGGTGAAAAATTGACGCACAGATGTTCAAGCCGAGGTAAATGAAAAGGAAGGCAAAGAATAAACAAAAAAAGTGTTTCTCCGTCTCGACAGGCGCCAATTACCCTCTCTCTTCCTCCGCTGTCGGTGACTGTACAGTAGCGGGGAGTTTGCGATTCGTTATCAGATGCGCGCATTTATAAAGCCACGGGCGTTATTCTCCCGTCTCCAAAACGCCAAAGTACATCGAACGTGGATTAATTTCCCATCCGTATCGTCGAATTTCTAAAATTCGCGCCTATTTCCTCACGATTCGAGAAAGCGCGGTGTCGCGTCCGGAGCTTCTTAAAATCGACGTCTTGGTGGCGCTGCTGTAGCGCGCACTGTAAAATTCTCGAGGTTGCACGAGTGCGCGCGAGCGAGACACGACACGAGCGACCCGATTGGTCGAAGGTGGCGCGCGAGTAGTTATCGTCGAGTTTGCGCGGTTCGTGCAAACCTTGCACGTACGCACTAACACGCGAGAAGATAATTTTACTCGCTTACTCGAGCTTCGTCGAAATATAGCGAGAAAGAGAGAATAAGAGCGAAGCGATCCGACAGAGAGAGACCGTGAGATAGAGAAAGAAGGACGTAAACAAGCCCAAGAGAAACGCGATTGTGTGAAATTTCACAGACGCGCAAAACACAAACTAACATCGTCTCTCTCTTCGTCGCTCGACCGCCGTCGTTGTCCGCTGGCTACGTTGTGTCGCGTGGTAATCGAGTTATCAGCGTGTTTGTCCTCGTATCCGCCTTGTTCGTACAGACGCGTGCGCATGTGGTTCGCGCACCTACACGCTCTCGCGACTCGAGCGACGTCAGCGCCACACGGACGAGTCGCGACGATCCCCGCAGCGCCGTAGCGCATCGGGCTTGGGGTGGGGGTAAAAGAAGAAAAAAGACGAAAGAAGCAGCAACAGAAGAAAAAAAAACGGGGGAAAAAACGAAGGAACGAGGAGAGAAGCCGAGTATAGTAGTAGTTGTCGCGGCGCGCGCAGTGTGCTTCTCGCTTAGCCTTGTCGGGTTTTACCGTGAATTTTCTCTCTTCGTCCCGGCGTTGTGTGTTTCTTCGGTTATAGATATACATATACACATATATATCTATACTGAGACATCGCTGTTTCGGTGAGCTCGTTACAACACGTTTTAATGCGTATCATCGTCGCGCTCGACTCGGAAATCTGCAATGAGACAAAACGTGGAAAATAAATTAATCGACGTCACTTCGTATCGCAAATTGGTGTTACAATAATAAAAAGAAAAACTATATAAACTAGAAGAGATCGAAGGGAGACAGTGTTTTTTCGTACGTTAAATAAGAGGAAGAAACTTGTATCGCTACGAACACGCGGTCGGGAACGCAAAAAGGGAGATCCGAGAACGTTTTATCAACTCGCACCGACACTCGCGTCGTCTGTCGCCACTCTACGTAACCAATATACATATATATACACAAGAATTATATCGGGACAGTCCGTTGAAGCGGATACGGAAATAACGAAAGCAAGAAATCGACGCTTATAACGAGACACACGGAAAGGGAGACAGAAAGAGAGAGAAAGAGAGCAAAGCGAATGTCTTCCCTCTCGACTTCGTGCAACATTCGTCGGAGAAGAACGAGAGTCAAGTCCCGGTGTCGGAGGTAGTTGACGAGGGTCCAAATCTCTCACAAGAGAGTAGAAAATCCTGTGTACATATATCTCGTTAGAGCGGCGACACACGCCAAAGAAAGAAGAAGAAGAAGAAGAAGAAGAAGATTGTAGTTAGGGAAAGAGAAAGAGAGAAGAATTAGAGGGAACAACACACACACGAGCAAGCACAAACGTCGTCTGCCTTTTCGCCTTCCTACAAGTCGCGTGGCTATATATATATATATATCTACCTACACACACACATATATATCTGGGGAAGAAGAGATTGAGCTGAAAATCTAAGAATTTGTCTCAAATACTTTGAGACAAGAATTTGAAGACAAAGAAAAAAATCATCCTACTTGTAACTCGTCTACAAATTTGCGTTTTATATATCGCTTCTTGATAAAATCGTGCGATGAACGGAAGACAGACGAACGGTGAGAGCCGAGGACGAAATGGCCACGTGCTGGTATGGGAACAGCCCGGTTTGGACGAGTCGGACAGACCACAAAGACAGCTTGGTACGTCGACATTTGTTTCTTCTTCTATTTATTTTCTTTGTCTTCTTACTTCTCGCGTTTCTAAATTACGTGCAAACCAGGAGAACGTTCGTGACGATTTTTTTCAAATATCTGTAAAGAAAATTAAGTTTTAGGAAGAAGTAAGCAAAGTATGAGAAATCTATAACGTGGTGACGAAAATTATTTCGGATCGAAGTTCACGATGCGACGAGGTGATTTTTGTTACTGCGTGCGCCGCAGATATTGTAATTCGAGACTCTCGATAGCATTACGTGCACTATATAAGTTAAAAGTTCACGTGTGTGTGTATGTGGCTGTGTGTGTGTGTGTGTGTGTATGTATGTGTGTAGTCGCGTGGACACGTATGTGGCAAGGGGCTAAGTTACAAGCTCGGAAATCGCGTGGTATGGATTCTCGCCGCCGGTTTACCGTCGTTGTACACGAGGCGCGGGTTGCACGAGCACGTGCACGCCGCTAGGCCGGTCCCGTGCTCGACGCCGCGCCGCCTAGTCGGGGAGTGTTTCGTCCACGGCACGATAGAGGGATGGAGAGAAAGAAAGAAGGAAAGAGAGAATGGAATCTACCCCGCATTCTAAACCGATGGCTCATTAGTAGCTTCGAACACGTTTAGGGAAGTTTTCCACAGGGAAACGATTATAAATGTTTCATGTTTTTTTTTTTCTTTTTTATTGATTGGAACATCGTTTTATCGAAGAACGCTTGTATAATATTTGTCGATTTCCTTAAGCTTTTTTTGTTTAGAGAAGAAAAAATGATTTTGAATTGTGCAGAAGCATTTTTGAGCGTTTGAGCTAAGCGAGCGACTTTCGGTTATTTAAAGACTCGCGGTAAACACGGAGGTACGACGATATACTATTTTGCGTAGGCGCGTGCGCTAAATCGCGCAAACGCCATCTTTGTTTCTTTCTTTCTCACTCTCGAGCGCTTTCTTATTCTCTCTTTCTGTCTTTCGATTATTTCGGATTGTAGCGATGGTGTATAAAAGAGAGTGTGGGGAAGGGTAGGGGAGGGGGGGTTTAATCTCAGTCTCGATGCGTCAACGTATAGCTTCGGGCTTGAAGAGCGCGTTGATGCATTATTATTATCGTTCAATAAGAAAATCAACCCCGACTTCTATCGATCGAGAAATTCTAGACATAATCTTCTCGGTTTTCACGCAAAATTATTTAGGAAGAATCGAGTTAGGAAATCGTTTTAGGAAAAATTGCTATAATTAGTTATCATTGTTAAATTATTATTGTAATTTTTGATTATTGCAATTTTTAAACGAGTCGATAAAGCTGAAATAAATTATTGAATAATTTTTAATTGAGTTTGTAAACATCAATTTTGCAATTTTAAAACGAGTCGATAAAGTCGAAATAAATTATTGAATAATTTTTAACTGAGTTTGGAAAAATCAATTAAAGTCGAAATAAATTATTGAATAATTTTTAACTGAGTTTGGAAAAATCAATTAAAGTAGAAATAAATTATTGAATAATTTTTAACTGAGTTTGGAAAAATCAATTAATGTCAAAATAAATTATTGAATAATTTTTAACTGAGTTTGTAAAAATCAATTTTGCAATTTTAAAACGAGTCGATAAAGTCGAAATAAATTATTGAATAATTTTTAACTGAGTTTGGAAAAATCAATTAAAGTTGAAATAAATTATTGAATAATTTTTAACTGATTTTGTAAAAATCAATTTTGCAATTTTAAAACGAGTGGATAAAGTCGCAATAAATTATTGAATAATTTTTAACTGAGTTTGTAAAAACCAATTGCTTTTTGCAAAATTTTGGAGCGAGAATGCAAATGTGGGAAGAATGATTTTGTTTCGATTGTCCTTCTAACAGGAATGAGCATTGTTGACGAAGGGCCAAAAGGCGTCATTTCTCGCTTCAACCCCTCGAATTGTCCAAACTTCTTTTTGAGAGAGAGAGAGAGAGAGAAAGAGGTAGAGTGAGTCCCGGAAAGATAGCCCACCGGGGAATGTCTGACATTTTGCGAGGGTAAAATAGCTCTCTCGTTCTCTCTCGCTGTTTTCTCGGAAGGAATTTAAACCCGGCTTTTTGGGACGGACGTCGAACGAAGAATTCTCTCTCCGTGCGCACCTGGACAAAAGCCCTTCGTTGTGAACAATGCCCAGATACGAACCCTCCCTGCCATTATTAAAATTTCCAACCCTGACGAAGAACCAGCTTGTATTGTTAAAAATAATGCCTCGCGTTTCTATAAGAAATTATTCCCGACGAATTAAATTCCGGAGAATTCTCATTCTCCCTTTGTTCTATCAAAAGGGTCGATGCGTCTCTGTGAAATAAATAAATAAAATCTAAGTAAACAAAAATTAAAAAATTGAACTTAGAAATCAAATTACAAAAAATAATAATAAATTTATTCAATTAAAAAGAAATAAATATTAAAGAAAGGAAGTTACTAGCTAAACGTTAATAAATTCGTTGAATTTATTAGCTTTTTGATTGAAACAAAAATACGAATGGAATACGAAGAATAATAAAAAGAATTGACAAATTTAAAAAATTTGATACCTCAACGTTAACAAGCTTTTTGTTATGTCGTGGTGGGCCGAGCATGCAGAATCCGCGGAGTAAACTTTACCGTGAGATTCGAGAAACTAAAAAAATTATTATTAAAATTTCCAACCCTCGCGAAGAACCAGCTTTTATTGTTAAAAATAATGCCTCGCTTTTCTATAAGAAATTATTCCCGACGAATTAAATTCCGGCGAATTCTCATTCTCCCTTTGTTCTATCAAAAGGGTCGATGCGTCTCTGTGAAATAAATAAATAAAATCTAAGTAAACAAAAATTAAAAAATTGAACTTAGAAATCAAATTACAAAAAATAATAATAAATTTATTCAATTAAAAAGAAATAGATATTAAAGAAAGGAAGTTACTAGCTAAACGTTAATAAATTCGTTGAATTTATTCGCTTTTTGATTGAAACAAAAATACGAATGGAACACGAAGAGTAATAAAAAAAATTGACAATTTTTAAAAATTTGATACCTCAACGTTAACAAGCTTTTTGTTATCTCGTGGTGGGTCGAGCGTGCAAAATCCGCGGAGTAAACTTTACCATGAGATTCGAGAAAAATTATTCACTCTCTCTCTCTGTTTCTCACATTTTGACAAGCGGGAGTTTCGTGGCACGTCGTATTTCTCGGTAAACATTTAACGAGTAAAACATACTCGCACACATGTCAATGAAGTTTCAGCATGGCGCACCCACGCGGCAATTAACGTGATAAAAAAAAAGAACCCGTTACTTTTCGTTACGCCTGCACGCTGAGCTTATTTATCAGGTCTATTCGCGCAATTGCGAATAGTCACAGGCATGACACACGCTTGAAAACAGAATTGTAAAAAACCTTTCGTAAAAGCCGAAAAAAAAAGAAAAAAAAAATTTAAGCAAATATTTTTTGTTTAATTTATGAGAAAAAAAAAATTGTAGAGATATTTCAGAAAATCGATTAATTCGTGGAAGATTATGAATCATTGTTGTCGTTATCAGGAAGGTAAATTTCGCTTTATCAAAACAATTGAATCATCGCGTTCACGATTATATCACACGATTCGTAAAAATTCGTGGAGGAAATTTAGCGCGAAGAATACAGGGCGACAATACCAGTAACTCCAAATCGTTTCATTCGTTTGCGATAAGACACGGCGATAAGGAATTTCCGAGTCTGACGTCATCGCACTAGCGGCTGGCTAGTCGTCAGACACGTTCACGTGAGTTCGACTCGGCACTCTCGGCGCGCATCCATGCTCTCTCCCCCCCAATCCTGTCACTGCGCATCACGAACCTGCGCTGTGGCAAGAGTGGGGGGTGTCCCCGTCGCCTCTATACGTATATGTATAGATATACATTGTGCATAAAACTTGCTCATATATATATATATATATATATATAATATTATTATTATATTATATATAGTTATTTATAATTAATATAATTATAATAATTATATTATATATAAATATAAATATTATAGCTGAGAGCTATATATAATAATATTATATTCTATATAATTATTTATAATTAATATAATTATAATAATTATATTATATATAAATATAAATATTATAGCTGAGAGCTATATATAATAATATTATTATATTCTATATAGTTATTTATAATTAATATAATTATAATAATTATATTATATATAAATATAAATATTATAGCTGATAGCTACATATAATAATATTATTATATTCTATATAATTATTTATAATTAATATAATTATAATAATTATATTATATATAAATATAAATATTATAGCTGATAGCTATATATAATAATATTATTATATTCTATATAGTTATTTATAATTAATATAATTATAATAATTATATTATATATAAATATAAATATTATAGCTGAGAGCTATATATAATAATATTATTATATTCAATATAATTATTTATAATTAATATAATTATAATAATTATATTATATATAAATATAAATATTATAGCTTAGCTATATATAATAATATTATTATATTCTATATAATTATTTATAATTAATATAATTATAATAATTATATTATATATAAATATAAATATTATAGCTGAGAGCTATATATAATAATATTATTATATTCTATATAATTATTTATAATTAATATAATTATAATAATTATATTATATATAAATATAAATATTATAGCTGATAGCTATATATAATAATATTATTATATTCTATATAGTTATTTATAATTAATATAATTATAATAAAGATATTATATATAAATATAAATATTATAACTGAGAGCTATATATAATAATATTATTATATTCTATATAATTATTTATAATTAATATAATTATAATAATTATATTATATATAAATATAAATATTATAGCTGATAGCTATATATAATAATATTATTATATTCTATATAATTATTTATAATTAATATAACTATAATAATTATATTATATATAAATATAAATATTATATTATAAAATTATAAATAATAATATTAATAGCGTAAATATATATATATATATATATATATATATATATATATATATATATATATATATATATATATATATACATATATATATATTTACGTAGGATTTAGCTCGCGGTGATTTCCTATATCGGTTTCACGATCAGCCGACAATGAGAGATCGTCAAGCGGTTCGAGCCGCGAGCGAAGAGCCAGGAGCACAGGGAGAGAGAGAGGTAGCTATTTCGACGACGACAAGAGCGAGTCGAGAACCACGTGCTCGGTGGCTGAAACCGATCGCATTCCGGTGGAATGTACACGATCGTCCTCGAACCCTGACTCACGCGCGTAAATTCGTCGCAGATACTTCCAATTTTGCGATTACACCTCTTTTTTTTTCACTTTATCGCACCTATTTTTATTTCGTCGTTTTTTTCAGCCTATGCCAACGATAGTCGGACGACGATTATTACAAAAATCTCGCTCGTCAGTTTTATTTAAATTTAAACGAGGATTATAGAAACGTTTAATGAAAATTTTTAATGAGAAAAATATTTTTTTTTTATTTTGCAATGATTATTTGAAATTTGAATTAATTTGAGAAGTATTTTCCTATGAATAAAAATGTATTTAGAAACAAAAATTGACAGATACGTTTTTGTCATTTATTTAAAGAATTACACGCTTCGTTGATAATTCAAAAAGACAGATTATTGGCAAACTAAAATTCTCTAAAAATATCATTCGCCAAAAGTCGTATTTTATCTAGTTTGGCTTTAAAATATACAAAACACAAGATCGGAGAACATTTCGACTAACTGGTTATTAAGGAGGTTGCCAGATACGTTACATGATGAAAAAAAAGCTCCGACTTTCTGTGAAGATGCCAGATTACTCTTAATCGCTTTCTTACACGAAGGAATTCGCATTGATTAGTTAAATCTCATCATGAAAAAAATTCTATTGGCAAATCAACGTTATGCTCGGTCAAATAGATTAATCAAACGACAACGAGAAAATGCAGACCAATGAAAATTCCAGGCCGCTAGAAATGCCAGTTGAAACAAGAACATTTATCTCCTCGCAAAATAAACTTCAGTCATTAATAAAAAAACATAAAAAAAACCGGTAATGTTAATAAAGAAGTTGCGAATAATTTCAATAAATAATTTCTTCTCTCTCTCTCTCTCTCTCTCTCTCGACATTTGATAATCACTAATAAACAAATAAATGTCACAATTCGCACGTAAATTCAAGAAAAATGATAATTTTCGTAACGCGATTCGCCTTTAATTCTTACGAAACGTTTTATTACGAGCGTTTATCTTGTCCTTTCGTTCATATCTCAAGATACATTTTCACTCGTAAATAAAATATGGAAAATCGTGGGTGAGACCCTCCGCGAAAGTTACGAGGGACTGGACCTCGGCCAATAAACTTTCGCGCTCGACCTTCGTCTCGGCACGCCATTATACATTTTCATTCATTATCGAGTCACGAGATTTTTTTTATTCGTTCTATTTTTCGTCAAAATTAAAAGAAAACAAAATTTGCTTCATCGACATTGAAATATCCGCTCGATCAGCGACGATCTTACAAACGTAAACGAGAACAAACTCGTAGCATCTCTCTTTCCTCTTTTCCCACTCTCTTCGCGGGATGAAAACAGCCTAAGTCCAATCGGAATTACATCCGAGAACGAGGGACGAGAAAATCTTTTCAAGAATAGTCTCGTACGTGAGAGAGGAGAGAAGTATGCTCTCTCTCTCTCTCTCTCTCTCTCTCTCTCTCTCTCTCTCTCTCTCTCTCTCTCTCTCTCTCTCTCTCTCTCCTCTCTCTCTCTCGAAAGAGAAGCCTTTTATAACTGGCACATTGCCATTGACGAGAGAAGAGCTCCAATCCGCGTTGGCGATCGTGATCCAGGCTCGTCAGGAACTCCTACGCATTTTACTCGCTATTATTAACCTTTCTAACGTCGATCTCGCGAAACTATATTTCAGCATATATATATAATATGTGTGTGAACGACAGTGATCATCCGATTTTTTAACCGAATTATCTCAGTCAACCGTGCAATACATTCCGTATCATGCGACGAGTCGACTTATATATTGAAACACTAGCACGCTGTTGCTCGTTATAAACCGCGAGATATGTACATGTGACGATACAGGAGTGTGTGTAAATTTGTAATTATTTGCGGCTGAGCAGCTGCAAATTATCTTTATTTCGCGCTCTGGGCATGAACGTCAATATATATATATATATAAACGACGTGTTATAGCAGCTGATTTTTTTTGAAATTTATTTTATGCAACAGCGAAGAAAGAGGGGAGGGATTGGAAATTATCTTCTATCGCACTCGATACGCAGGGTGATCAATTTCTTTCAAGATATCACGAGACTGGTTGCCTCATCAGGTTCATAAAACAAAACGAAAAGAAAGAAACAGGTCGTTTAATTTTGTTTTGTAAATAAATTGTGTTTTAATAATTAACAAAACAATAATTATTATTCGTCGATGTATCTCTTACTTTTTTTCTTCAAGTTGGATAACGAATAATTTTCATGAAAATTGATGCGATAAACGTGTCGGCGAATGGGAAAGAGACAATGTTTATTCGCGAATATTTTGTTCGTATCGCATAAAAATTCTTTTAGGTCGACGGTTTGAAAATCTTTCCATAATTTCCGTACCGTTGCAAGAGTTTATCGTCGCAGACGAATTCTGACGTCATCCTGCTATAACTGCGGAGACAACGGAGGAAATAATAATAATAATAAATAAATGAGTATTAGTAGCAGAAGTTACGTAATGTTCAGTCGCTGGTATGTATTATAATATCGAGGCTTTGCGGTGATCGCTCCGGCGCTTTGTAACTTCGTAACATTGAAATTCAGGGCCAAGTCGGCTTTTATGAGGAGTGTGACTGCGCTCTATCGATAGGTTAATCCGGGTCAATCGCTCAGGCTGAATCTCTTCTCCTCATCCTCCTCTTCTTCTTATTCCTCTTCATTCACATCCTCGAATATAATTTGTCGTTTACGAAGGAATCACGGTCATTCGAGACGATTCCGGTCGAGCTCGAATTTCAGTTGAAATTTCCGTTGGAATCGCATTTCTCCGAGGAAGAGGTTACAATCCATTCGCGTTATGCTAATTAAGCGTTCGTTGTTTTAAAATTCTTCTTCGTTGAATTATTCATTAAATTTTGTATGTCCTTCTCGTCGAACTTACAATTAGTCATTAAGATCGTTCTATGTACGAGGCGGCATATACAGGGTGAATTTTGTAAGATGTAACGGGCTTTATTATAAGGTAGATGGGATCATTACAAACAAAAGTTGCAAATGTACATTAGGGATATTTTTAATAGTTTACGAGATATACGTTTTTAAAATTGTTCCAATCGAGAAGCGTTGGATCCGCCCACTCTCTACCCTAGCAGCCGATACCCGAGAAATAAGAATGACTGTGTGATAATATAAGAAATAAAATTGACTGCTCTGAAGTTTGCAACCCCAAATATAACGCCCTACACTGCGTTATCTCTACGGCTAGGGCGGGAGTGGGCGGCTCCAACGCTTCTCGGCGCGGTCTGATTGGACCAACTTAAAAAATTGATATCTCGTAAACTATTAAAAATATCCCGAATGTATATTTGCAAATTATGTTTGTAATCATCACATCTATCTTAGAATAAAGTCTCATTACACTTTATGAAATTCACCCTGTATATATTCGTATAAACGAACGACTCTTTTTGTGTGTCAATTGGCTAAGTTCGTTGGCTAAAAGAAGTAGGCGTACACGTACGGACGAGCACGCACGGAATAGTCGCCATAATAGTTCTCCGGTTGTTATATATCGATAGCGAAGATGAGAACGAGAAGATGATGAGACGATGATGTGTGTCACGAATCGAGGAGTCTCCTCGGTTTCTCTCTCTCTCTCGTCTCGACGGATTAGACTCGAAGAAAATTTCTGTCGCTGCTGTACGAGGTGCGAGTGTCGAAGCTTTTCTTTTGTTCCAACATCTTAAACCCAAGTTCTCGGTCAAGATTTAATTTCTGCAAAATTAAAACAATTCGATCGATTAAATTCCATTCATTAATTCATAATTGAAATCTTAGATTCGAATTTGAAACAAATAGGAAAGTCGGAATGATCGGAAAATTTGTTAGAATTTTGTCAAAACTTTTGAATTTCGACGTTTATTTTGAAATATCGAAATTGATGCAAAAATTAGAACTCGCCACGTACCACTTCGCGGGAAGAAACGCTTCGGCAGGTGCGACGAGAGAATATCGAGGTCGAAACTTCTTGATCTTCGAGTATTTATTTTTCGTTTGCAAGGTCGATGTGTATTTACCCGTTGCTATGCGCATGCGTTTGGTTAATACGATTATGCAAACGTATCCGTTTGTTCTCTTCAACGAAGAAATTCCTGTGCATCGATAAGAAATCCGAGGCTTGATTGAAGAGTAAGAAAACAAATTAATTAATACGTATCTCTGCCTTTTCTTTTTTTTTACCTTTTCAAATTTCGTTCTCAAGGTCGTCACAAGATGAATGTCCATACGCATAATTGAATACATTATCGACGAGGACACGTAGTTTGTCAAATTGCAAACGCCACGCATCCACCTCACTTTATATTTATCTATCTTCCACTCCCTGGATCTCGTATCTCTCGTCGAGTCCTTGATCGTTCTCACCACTGGCCAATTATCCAAAAGATTTTCGCTCGAACGAGAACCGTCCCGGAAAGGTAATTGCCCGTGAATCACTCGAAGCTTGGCAACGTTCAATATCTTCGTCGTCGTCTGTAGATTTTCCTCGAAATAATTCAACTAACACAAAACTAAACAAAAATTAATGAAATTCTTAATTAAAATTCGATCGACGTATAAATTAATAAAACATTCGATTAGAATTGATCGAGTTGAAAAAAAAAGACAATTAAAGTCATAAAAAAACAAACGCTCTTAATTTTAGTAATATTACGAACGATTATTTAATCGTACGACTCTCAAAACGTACCACAAATATCGTCTTCGTAGCGACGTATAAACTTCGCGGTTATCATTTTCTCGTGGCCTGGCGGGAATTAAAAAAAAATGCTTCTTTCGCAATATCGCCCTGGTGCTTCTTAGCAAATGCGAGCGAATCTCATGAAAATATAAAAATTTTGCGATTTCGTCGAACGACTCCCTCGCCCCTTCTGTCTTATTCGCCTCCCCCCCCCCCCTTTCTCGGTGAGTTTATAATCGAAGTTTGGAATAAAATTTAATTGAGAAACGAGGCGGGTGGAATTATTCGAACGATATTAAGTCGGTCAAAGATCGCTACGTCGACGTCGTTATTATTAATCATTATTATGGTTATTATTATTATTATATTTACATTATATTATATTATATAGAATATAATATAAATATAATAAAGACTAGGTACGTACCGACCTGTATCGGCGGAGGTTTTCTGCAGTTTCCCTCCGTCCATGGCGAATGCGATACAGGGAGAGTAAAGAGAATGCGAAGCGGCTGCAGCCGTCCGAGCAAGGGGATGACAGAGAGACTAGATGTCAGAAATATACAGAGAGAGAGAAAAGAGAGACAGAGAGAACGGATAGGACAGATTGTAAAAACCCGAGAGGGTGTGCAATAAAAACTCCCACAATAAATATAAATATAATAATATATAATATAATATACAATAATATAATAATATATAATAAAATATAATATATAATAAAATATAATATATAATAAAATATAATATATAATAATATAATAATATTTAATATATTAATATATAATATAATATATACTAATATAATAATATTTAATATAATAATATAATATTTAATAATATATAATATAATGATATAATATATTATATTATTTATATTAGATATATATTTATCCCACAATAAATATAAATATAATAATATATAATATAATATATAATATAATATTTAATATATTAATATATTAATATATAATATAATATTTAATATATTAATATATAATATAATATTTAATAATATATAATATAATATATACTAATATAATAATATTTAATATAATAATATAATATATAATAATATAATGATATAATATATTATATTATTTATATTAGATATATATTTATTTATATCATACTATATTTATTATTGCTATATTATTATATTATTATTATTTTATTAACATCACGATTATTATTGTCTCATTAATGACGTAAGAAATTTAAATTATCATTATTTATCATTAACGGAATTAGCTACGTTAATAAGGAAAATTATTGTTTATAAATATCGTATAAAAGTGTCAGATTTTCGTGATCTTGTCACAGGGGAGGTAAGGTGGTTGTACCGTCGTCTCGTCGATGAGATCTCGACCTCTATCTGCCAACGAGAGGACGCGATCGTTCCCAACCGCCAAAATTTTCTTACGCGTGATTTATTCTTGGGTCCGCAGTCGCGCACTCTCCGCTCCGACAAAACAATAAAATAACCATTCGAACGAGACGACGCGTTTCTTCGATCACTCGCTCAAGGACGTTTTTCACACGAGTCGCACGTGTCATTGTTCCTTTTTTTTTTTGGAGCGCTGTGAAAATTGAATCGTTTACACATCGTCATTAACGCTCAGACTGCCACTAGAATGATGTTGCATTTATTTTCAAAATTTATAAAAAAAAAAACTTTTTTTTTTTTTCATTTTTCCTTTCAATCTAATTTTTGCTCGAGATATATTAATTTTCCTCGTTATTCGCGGGGCACAGTTTTTTTACATTTACTTTCCCAACGCCTCGACGATTCTTGTCAAGTTGGAATTTTTTTTCTCCATTATCTTCGAATCAAATTCTTGAGAAAAAAAATCAAAAAACGTCGATTTTCGAATCGTCAAAACCAGTTTCTACACACACGCACACACACTCGATTCACGACTGTCTCCTTCGCGAAACTCGCGATAATTCAATTTTCAAAAAGCTTCGACCTCGACTCGGTTTGAACGAGTTATTTCGCAAGAATCTCGACGTATCCCACGTAATTATCACGAAAGCCGTAAAATGTATACATCGAGATGATAAAAAGTATCGCTAAGAACGTAATTATAAAATTTCAATCATTATTCGATTTCTTTTTTTTTTTTAATTCGCGACGAGTCATTGTCGAACAGCAGGTGCGCTCGTCGATAATTATTACTACGACGATGCGCAGTAAACATAATTCGAATACAAAACCGCGTGACTCATCGACGAATTAACTAACGAAGATTATCGAACGAATATTAAATAATTCGTCTCGATAAATCGAATCGATGAATATTTATTTTGAAACAATTTTCTCATTTTCCTTTTTTTTTTTACGTTTATACAAAAATTTCTCTTCAATTTGTGTTTTATCGCGAGCGAAAAAAATTAATTCAACAACTTTTTTTTGTCCACGACCGCGAATCGTCGATTCGTAAAAATTGTTGATTTAGCAATTCTCAAGGTTGCAAGCGACTCGAGAGATTGCTAGGACGAGGAGAAGAGAGAAAAAGGGGAGGAGGGAACAAAGTTCGAATGACCAAATGCACAGAGTCGTCACTTTCTATCCGGACGCGTTCCGAGTCGCAAAAACAACAAACGATGGATAAAAAAATATCGCGATTAACGGAGATTGCTGAGTGGAATTTATCGTTTCGATTATCAATCTCGTACGATTTCGATCTATCTTTCGCATCTCCATGAGCCAGGCGACTTTTTAATTAATCGGGAGGATAGAAATTTGTGAAAGAAAAACAAAAAAAACATTTTTCATCGAAAACAAGAATTATCGATAAAATTGGGAAAATCGTTTTCAAAGATTTCCAACTAATTTCTCGATGCTTCGTTACGTTTATTCGATTGATTTTATTGACCTCTGATAAATATGACCTTATCAATAGACGTGTTTACGAGACGTCATTCCTGTGATCGTCTTTATAATTTCATTCGATCAGTCACAATAATTGTTCTCACTCGTTCACTAACTCTCTTTCTCTGTTATTGCTCGTTTACAGCTAGGGTCGGGTCGCGTCACATAGTGACCTTCATGCTTTTCCTGGGAATGGCGAACGCCTACGTCATGCGTACCAACATGTCGGTCGCTATTGTTGCTATGGTAAATCATACCGCGGCTGCCGGATCCGATCACGATTCAGGCGAATTTGTGGATGAGTGCGGAATAGGAAATGCAACTGCGGAACTCGATTACGATCCCGTGAGTTATTTTCTATTTTTTTTGTTCCAAATTCCATTTTTCGAAAGTTTCCATTTGTTTTTCTACATATTATTTGCACTATTATTAGTTAATAATAATAATAATTATTATTATTATTATATTCTTATTATATTATATTATTATTATAACAATCAAAATTAATCAAATAGTAATAAAAATAAATAAATATTATATTATTATTTTATATTTATTTATTTTTAAATAAATATTATTATTATTATATTATTATTTTATATTTATTTATTTAAAAATTATAATATTATAATAATAATAATTAATATTAATATTATTTTATATTTATTTATTTAAAAATAATATAATAATAATAATTATTATATAATATAATTATTATTATTATTATTATATAATATAATAATAATTATTATTATATAATACAATAATAATAATAATAATAATATATAATAATTATAATAATTATAATTATATAATAATGATTATTATTATATAATATAATAATAATAATTATTATTATTATTATATTATTATTTTATATTTATTTATTTTTATTATTATTTGATTAATTTTGATTGTTTACTTTCTTCATAATAATAATAATAAATCAAATAATAATATAATAATAATTATTATATAATATTACAATAAAAATAATAATAATCGTATCGAGCAAATTTCTTAGTTTGTTTTTTCAACAATTTGTAAAGCAACGTTTCATTTTTTTAACAGAACGCGGACGGCGAATATCCCTGGGACACAAAATGGCAGGGCTATCTACTCAGCTCGTTCTTTTATGGCTACGTTCTAACTCAGATACCGTTTGGAATATTGGCGAAGCGTTACGGCTCGAAATATTTTCTCGGTGTTGGGATGTTGATTAACTCGGTGTTCGGACTTCTCGTGCCGATCTCGGCGCGTTGGGGCTTCGGTTGGTTGATGGCGGTTCGTTTCATTCAGGGTCTGGGCGAGGTAAGTAAATTCTAGTGAAAGAGCAAAAAACGTTTACGAACATACGTTTGAGAGAAATGTTGAGAGAGTGCGAGTCGTGCGATCGTAATAACGACGTTTGGGGAAATGACGAAAGAACAAGAAAAAAGATTTAAAAAAAAGAGAGGAAATGGAATCAAGAATGCGTGTGATGAGGCAGAATGAGTTTTTTATTGTTCGTTGTCAAAACCCCTCGAAACTTAAAGCTAAACTATAAATTCAAATTTGAAACGAAATTTGGAAATAGATATTCCTATTGGAAATTCAAAGCACAAAACGACAAAACGAGCCTCTTGGCTCTTTCGTTTCCCGGCCCATTTTCCTAAAATTGAATTTTTTGTCTAAATCTTTAAAAAGAAATTGCTAAATAATTCGTCGATCAAACACAACGACGTTGCTCAAGTCTCTCAAGACTCGTACAGTCCTTTGATATTATAAATGACCTTTAACAAATTGAAAAATTTGATGAAAATGAAAATTGTTTTTCTTTAAAAAATGATTCTTCTCTCAAAAAAAAACCGATATAAGATGAGTGTGAACGCTTTTTGATTGTTCGGGTGTATTTCCTCCCCCTAGGAATGGATTATCCCTATTGCAGGGTCCGATCGTGCCATGCACGCACGCAATGTTGGCCAAGTGGATACCGCCGAATGAGAGGAGTAGGATGGGCGCCTTCGTTTATGCCGGTAAGCCAATCGATCGATATCGCCAATAACGATATCCGTTCGATCTCCTTTTATTATAGCACCGCGAGTGATCGAGGAAAAGAGAAAGAGAGAGAGAGAGATACACACACACACACACAAGTGGCAATAAACCGCGGCCAGTCGCACATCTCGAGTCGTCACGCCTCTCGTCTTCTCTGGTCCCGTTCTCGAGAAGCCATTCGCAAATTTACGAGACGAAAATTAATAAAAAGAAAAGAACAATTTTTTAATAAGGAAATACCAACGGTACTTTAACGTGGCCTGCCCTAAGCCTCTACGATGGGATTCTGGATCTACGAGACTCTCGACCTTCTCTCACTTTGATCGTTCTTTGATTTTCATTTTTTGTTTCAAGAGAAGAAAAAATAAGAGAGATAAAAAAATTTGACCAAGCCGAACAGGACGTTTCCTATAATTTGCAGCTCTTGGTCTACGATTCTTACTTTTTTTTATCTAGCTCTGAATTCTAAAGACGTTGGAAACTTGTTTTCTTTTTTAATCGTGCAAGGAACTATCAGGTTTACTTCCAGATTTATCGACTAATCGAGCAATTTTGGATTTGTTTTTTTTTTATCCAATTCACAGGTGCTCAGTTTGGAACTGTCGTATCTATGCCATTGAGCGGATTATTGTCGAAGTACGGATTTGCCGGCGGCTGGCCGTCGATTTTCTACGTCTTTGGAGCTGTAGGTACGATCTGGTGCATCGCTTTTCTTCTGACTGTTCACGAGGATCCTGAAACGCATCCAGGTATCGCCGAAGACGAGAAGAAATATATTTTGAGCGCTCTTTGGGGAACGGCTGGAGCATCGGTGAGTCGACTTTTTTTTTGTTAAGCTTGAATTTCTATCAAAGACAACAAAAATCCTATTAAACATTTTTTTAAATATATTTTGGTAAGTAGAACTCGACAATAAAGTATAATAGTAAATCACAAGGTTATCAAGAAATTCTTAATAATCCCAATATATTTTTACCTTGTTTCTAATTTTTTAACAGTCTCCGCCTGTGCCATGGAAGTCCATCGTCACGTCTTTACCATTCTGGGCAATATTGATCGCACACATGGGACAAAATTACGGCTACGAGACTCTCATGACGGAATTGCCAACGTTTATGAAGCAAATTCTACATTTCAACATTAAAATGGTCGGTTCAAAGTGTACTTTCTTATTTTGCCAATTTCGAATGATGAATTCTATCCTTTTGTCTGCAAAGGAAAACAAATATTAACATTTAATATATTTTTCGACAGAACGGCCTTGTATCAGCGTTACCTTATCTCGCCATGTGGATTTTCTCGATGGTAATCTCTCACGTCGCGGACTGGATGATCTCGAGCGGTCATTTCAATCACACGATAACGCGCAAGATAATCAACAGCATCGGCCAATTCGGACCGGCTATTGCATTAATCGCCGCTTCTTACACCGGCTGCGATCAATGGCTCACAGTCGCGTTGCTCACCGTAGGAGTTGGCTTCAACGGTGGCATATACTCTGGCTTTAAAGTCAATCATCTCGACATATCACCAAGATTCGCCGGTATACTCATGTCCTTCACGAATTGTCTGGCCAATCTCGCTGGACTACTCGCGCCAATCACCGCCGGACACATTATCGTCGGCACGGTAAATACGATGAGATGTTTCCAAAACAAACGTTTCGAGATTCTCCCACCTCCCTGAACCACGAGTTATCGATTCAAAATCGTTGATAATCTCGTACGAGGTCGACCGAAAAAAAGATTCTCAACGAATTTCAATCGACAAAGTATCCAAGGTGGTCAGGGTTCATTGAACTGGAATGAAAAATATTTGTGTGAATTGCAAAACTTATACTTCAGTTGATTTCTTTTGTTACTTACCAATCGAATTTCGTTCTGAATGAAATTTTTATTTTCAGCCAACGCAAGCAAAGTGGCGGATCGTGTTTATGCTCTCAGCGGGCGTTTATATCGTATGCGCACTGTTCTACATAGCATTCGGCTCGGGCGAGAGACAAGCCTGGGACAATCCTGACAAAGATGAAGAGAGAAAAAAGAAGAAAGACACCGAAGCAGGAATGAAGAATTTGACCGAGACTCAGCATTGATTGTGAAATATTGAAGAGATGCGTTTTGCAATGCAGTCTTTAGCTCGTAGAGAAGCGTTGTACACACCGGTGGTGTTACATTGCTACAGAGAGAGAGAAGAAAAAGAAAGAACGAGTCCAATTCGGCTACTTCTTTTTTTACACGTACATTCATTCCCTCCAGATTGTTAGGGCGAATATAGATAACAGAGCAAAGAGACAGAGATGAAAAGTTCTACACGGGTGCGATCTAGGTCAATTTTTCTTTTTTTCTTTCATATTCGTTACTAAGTTTTCTTTTCTAGGCATCGTTGCCAATATCCTAAGATACATGCCGATACACACGACGTTCTGATTAAAACGCCCGATCGAACGATCGACGATAGTGCTACTTAGCAAAGTCGTTTTTCTTGTACATGCCAAAACGAACGAGAGGAAGTTAAAACGGAACAAAAGAAATTTCGAGTGAAAGATGTACAGCGAGAGAGAGAGAGAGAGAATGTGAATGAGAAAATGTTTCGAAAAATTGCCCGTACGGATATTGTCAAAGAGAATTAATTATTTAAATTGCAATGCTCCGAAAAATCCATGGCGTGTTCGAGAGACTCGCGAGTGAATTTATTGAGAAATCGGCTGCTTATTTCGAAGACATTAAACAAGAACCAAAGGTTTGAAAAGAAGAAAACGGGAATAGTTTTTTTTTATTTTACTGCGATGCGAGAATCTATACGTTCGAACGAATCGCGAATGGTTCTCGCGCATCGAACGTTTATGAAATTTATTTATCGTAGAGTCCGAATCTGGACGCTCGACCCGTAAACCTGTGCTCGGTGCTCGCCAAAATGGGCATTACGTGATCGCAAACTACCCGTATATACATATATGTTCATCCGGCTTGGACAAACTTTTCGAAAGCAAAGAGGCGTGAGAAAAAACAAAGAGTCAGATGAAAGACAAAAAACAAATTAAAGGAAAAATGAAACATCCTGTCGTCTGAGCTGGATTCGACGAATCTTATGTCGACGTCGAGGCAGCAGTATTAGAGTGGAACGTCACGCGGTTCGCCACTCTTTATTATTTTATTTTTTATGACCAACTACTGCCATTTTGTATTGTTCGACGAAACTGCAAAAGAAAACGAAACAAAAATATAATAATAATAACGAACAAGGAGAAAACCGATCAAGCTGAGTTTAATTCACGAGCAAATAGTTCAATTGTCCGCCGAACATATATATTTAGGAAACGAAAAAAACGAATATTAAGAATACACGGGATTAACGAGGATGAGATATGAAAAAATTAAAAGAATTCCGTCAACTTCCATCGACACGACACAATACACAATGGTTCGTTATAAATAGTGTAGATATTATTATATTTCGTAGGATCGTAATAAGTTATAGGACCTTAGATGAATTATTAATTGTAGCTATTTATACGCGTACGAAATAGACCGAAAGAAAGGGAGCGAGGAGGGAGACGAGAAAATAAATGAGGATTTTGCCTCGAATAAAAAGAAGATACAAACTTGTAGCCAAGAAGAAGAAAAAAACTGTTCGATTCAAAGCTCGTGCGATAGATTGCATTTTTGTTGTTGTTGTTCTT
Source organism: Netelia fuscicornis (assembly GCA_946811545.1). Lineage (NCBI taxonomy): Eukaryota > Metazoa > Arthropoda > Insecta > Hymenoptera > Ichneumonidae > Netelia > Netelia fuscicornis. The sequence continues at coordinate 4,644,200 of OX328013.1, forward strand.
TTGGCTTTATTTTTCGAATGAATTGAAAGATATTGTTTTGTTCTTTCGTGGTGTACCACAAACTCACAACGGATGACAGAGATGTATATATCTGTATGTTTCCTTTTTTTACGATTTTGAGAATCGAGGCTACACAAACTTGAGGTTGTGATGACCACGTTGTTGAATCAATAATTATTAAAAGAAAAACCATTGCGGGTGCAAGTTTTTACAGAGGATGAAAGTAGAAACGATCATGCTGGTGATCGAGATATAAAATTGTGAAAGTTCTATTGAAAGGAATGAATAAGGAGAAGCGAGAAGTAAAAAAATTTCAAACGATACTTTACTCTCAATAGTCGTTCTCACATTAAAATTATAGTCTCTATGATGCGGCAGCTTTGTTCCTGCGATGAATTTCTTACAAACATCCTGTTTCTCCTTTCTTCATCTGCCGGCTACAAAGATACATATCAATGAAAGATTAGTGCGAGACACGATAAAAATAATGAGAGAAAAACTTGCACCGTGCACAATACGAATCACGGGCTCTGCCCGCAAGTTGTTAAACCATTTGTGTGAATAGACATATAGTTGTTAGTGTAATCGCAAGTTTCATATGCGATTTCTCTATCTATCCCTCTGCCTTCTAAAAGTGCCTCCTGCGTCAATTTGTCACTTTACCTCGGGCGTATCGTAAATCTTACAAAATTTTTGTGAACTTTGCAATGATGAATCGGAGAACAACATTTCTAAAAACAGAATAAAGTTTTTTTGGCAATGAACCGATGAGAGTGTAAGGCGCAGTTACCATTGATGGACGAGCAATTGATCGTTGAACAGTAAAATGAATCTTTTCATATTATTTGCACGTTTTTAATTTGAGAATAAAAATGGATTGAACAGTTAATTCGAATATCAGATAGGTGATTTGCTCGATGGTGAAACATAATATATATATATATATATATTGTAGAATAGCCCATCTCCAAATTGGTACGTCCCATATTTTTATAGAAATATTTATGAACGATGTACATATAGTTGAAAAACAAAAAAACAAATATATGGCCCCACGCAATGTTTACAAATCATGATTATATATTTTTATCGTTGGGATGATATGCATATGTGATAATAGAAATTGCAGATAAATACATCATCTTCTACAGCAATGTATGTGTTACTTTTTTGAAGTTCTTGAATGCAAAGTTCCTTTGATAGTCTCGATGGACATCAATGTATGAAGAACATTCTCTGTCAGGTTATTTTCCACTACTACTGTTTTTTTCTTTATATTTCACCATTCTACGGTATCCGAATATATTTTGTTTAAAATACACTCATACTTTGATGAAACTTGGCATTAAACATGAATTGAAAAAGAAGTTTTTTTCTGACAATAGCAAAAGGCATTACAATTAACGTTACACTTTTTCCAATACTTCATACTTTCAACTTTTCCAGTAATAACGAATTACCACATTGTTCACAACCTGCTGCAGGATGGTTTACACTATTATGATTTGTCAAGACAAAAGATAAGATTGTATGTCAATCGCAGGATTCAATTTAGAGTAAGAATTCGGAAACAGTTGCTTGTTTTTTTATACTTATGCCTACTACTGAGGCTATGGAGTTATTAGAATGATGATATTTACGTCAAAATGGGTAAGTTCGTGTACAGAGAAATTATAAAACATATGAAGAAACGTTACACTTTTTCCAATACTTCATATTTTCAACTTTTCCAGTAATAACGAATTACCACATTGTTCATTCAGAGAAATTATAAAACATATGAAGAAACGTTACACTTTTTCCAATACTTTATACTTTCAAGTTTTCCAGTAATAACGAATTACCACATTGTTCATTCAGAGAAATTATAAAACATATGAAGAAACGTTACACTTTTTCCAATACTTCATACTTTCAACTTTTCCAGTAATAACGAATTACCACATTGTTCATAACCTGCTCTAGGATGGTTTACGCTATTATGATTTAGCAGGACAAAAGATACGATTGTATGTCAATCGTGGGATTCAATTTAGAGTAAGAATTCGGAAACAGTTGCTTGTTTTTTTATACTTATGCCTACTACTGAGGCTATGGAGTTATTAGAATGATGATATTTACGTCAAAATGGGTAAGTTCGTGTACAGAGAAATTATAAAACATATGAAGAAACATGTGTTGGACTCTTTAAAAAGCAAATATATCATAGAACGAGCGGTGGAGAAAGCCTCTACATCGTATAATTACTGAAGTAAACAGAAAATGGATTGTTATCCATGCTCGTAATTCTGGATTATTCATCATTTGTTGGTGACGACTGTATTAGTGATATAAAGATATAAAGATGGACAATGTACTTCCATAATAAAGAATGTAATGGGAGAAGAAACTAGGAGCGTCCACTTCTGCTAACCGCCGCCGCGTTTTTGAAGCGAGCAATGGTTCGCTACTGTCATGCCCTCTAGGTTATCTGACGTTCAACGTGACGAACTAAGGACGCAATTGCGTCAATATAGACAGAGGTCGATACAGTGGAGAGGAAGATCGGTATGAAAGGTGGTGACATAGACGACACAGTATCTTATGACGTAGAAGGGACTAACAGCTGATTTCACACTGACGTCTTGTTATTAGACACGGTTATAATATAACTTATAATATCAAAAGAAGAAGTCAAACAAAAAAAAGCAAAAGTGTACACACAATCGATTTGTTCAATGTAACAATATATCGGACACTTGGGACAACGTATAAATTTTATACAAACGTAGAAAACATCTACTTTTTCCCGAGTTAATCTGTCATCGAGGAGATTAGAGTTTTCACACGATAGACATGACATCAATATCCAGGTGACTCACTCTTCATCGAGAATCTTAATTTCTGGTCTTTCTGCTGTTTTCAGGTAAGGTCTGATCACATTTGTATCAAATATTAATAAAATAAAAAATCAAATAACCTTAAACATCGTATCTTTTCTCGACAGATCATGACAACGTTTTTGTCAACATGAGTAAGAAATATCTTCTCTGCGCACTCTTTGCGACGTTTTTAACCGTCGTATCGAGCAGCGATATTACAAGTGCAGTATTTGGTAATGTGCTCGATGGAATGCCAGCAGCGTTTGGGGATTTCAACTCTGACGAGCTTACCGACGTGTTTGTATTGCGCAAAGATGGTAAAACACTCGAAATCCTTCTTGCGTCTGATCAGGAGCCTCTCCTGCAACCGAACACCAATCTAAGCTGCACATTTCACGACATTGTCACGAGTGTAGTGCCCGGTGATTTTGACGGTGATGTCTTTATGGATGTTCTTGTGACAACTGTTCACAAAGACGAGAACAAAAAAATCACTCGCGCTTATGTCCTCTGGGGAGGCAATGGACAAATGAACTGTACCGATGAGGCTAATCCTCTGGTTGAAATGCATGGTCAGCCATTGACGATTGATTACAATCAAGACATGATAATCGATCTTTTTGGCCTGGATCTCGAAGATCGTCGAACATTCTGGATATTCAATCCAAATCGAACAACCCCTACCGCCATACTCATGGAACAATCCAACGAGCTTCAAAAAATGTTACGTATAAAGGATCCTCATTCCAATGCATTTTTAGATCTTAATGGTGACTTTCTTCCTGATCTCGTTGTTACTACCGATCGATATTTCGAAGTATGGCGGGGTGTATCGAAAGGTTTTGTCTTCAATCATACGATCGAACTTCCTTATAACAGTACGAGTAAGCCACCGTTCACCGGTCACATCGGACAATCGCTTTTTCTCGACGTTGAGCTAACAGGCAAGATCGAGCTAGTTTTGCCTGTTTGCGTTACAGCAGACTGTTCAACGAGCACGATCATGATATACAGCGATGGCGTTTGGCACGATCTTCAGATCAAATTTAACGACAAGGACAATGTCTATTGGGGCTTCGTTCGCCCTACCGACGGTGCGTCGCGCCTTTATACCGACACGATAACGCTGAGAGGCGGAGACTTTAACATGGATGGATATCCGGATCTGTTAGCAACTCTACGATCACAACCGAGGGATGCTGCAAATTCGCAAACACGCTCGTTTCTTCTACTAAATGTGCCTTGCGAAAGCTGTGGAGATTTCAATCGTACCTTCGAAGTTCACTGGAACGCCCTCAGTCCCTTCAACAACGAGAGTGTAATGGCGGTTTTCTACGACTTCTATCAGGATGGCATATTGGACGTCATACTTGTTGAATATGACAAGATCAACAACAATTATCACACCGCTGCCTTCAAGAACAGCCTCGATTACGATGCTAACTTTGTCAAGGTGATGGTACTCACGGGTCTTACCAATAGCAAATATCCTATCTCTCCTGGTACTTTGGGCAAAAAGAAACGCACTTATGGCACGAATTTGCCGGGACCTTCGATAGCTTATAAAACTACGACACAAGACGGCAGCCCGCGCAGCGCTATCGCTGCCCAATTGCCTCAAAGTGCCCATTTCTCTCTCAATCTACCGTACACCACTTTTGGTCTAGGAAGAACACCGAATTTCATCGATACTCTCACGATTGGGGTAAGTGGCTGAAGTTATGAAAAAGTGAGAATTTACATGTTTTTACATTGTTATGGATTTTGAAATGTATTTCAGGTATCGGGAAAATTGCGCGAATGGCCGCAAATTATACCAAATTCGCAAATGGTCGTAATACCGAATCCTATTAGCGAACCATCGAGATGGAAAGCCCAATTATTCGTGACCCCTAGTAAATTAATTTTGCTCAGCGTCGCAGCTTTAACATCGACGTGTTGCTTGATCGCTGCGATAATTGTGGGACTTTATTGGAAAGAACGACGGGAGGACAAGATCGAGAGATTGCAGGAGGCGCACAGATTCCATTTCGATGCAATGTAGATTAGAAAACGTTGAGAATTTTCATTATTATTACATGTATATGTATATGATATTTAATTACTATTATTAATAAATTTACCTTTAAACATTAATCCGTCTCTTCGTCCCCCTCCATTAAAAATTTATCTAGATCGAGCATTCGTGGTAAAATTGACAATTTTATTCATCATCTTTGGACAATTGTACATATAAAACAGGACTCGTGAATATTCCTCACAATTTGATTAACGCACCGAGCGCTTAAGTATAATAAATCATTTTCAATGGAGTGTTTTCTTTTCCCTTTTTTTTGGTCACTGCGCTACGTGCAAATCAGTCGAACTATGTTTCTAACATAAAACGTGTTTTATTGGCATCGGTCGTTCTTTATTGCAGGATTTAAATCATTGAAGTAAGGATGCGCCATTGCTCCTTCCGCAGATAACCGAAGAGCTGGATTACAAACTAATAATCTCTGAAAAAAATGGATTTATTAGCAAGATTAAAAAGAATATATTTGAACGGTAAATTCTCGCGACAGTCACGAATGATGTACCTGAAGTAAATCTTTGCCTCTGACTGTGAGTTGGGGCGTCACTAGAGCAAGTCCCTGTGTAACGTGATAACGAGGGAACGATTTATAATCGGGAAGCGTTGTGAGATCGGGCCACGTCTCCTCGCTCGGTGTTCCCAGCATCTTGAATATTCTCTTCAATTGATCGTCTACATCAGATCCGGGAAATAGTGGTCTTCCTGCATTCGCTAATTCTGGAAAAGTGAGATACGCTTAAGTATCCTATGCTCGATGGAAATTTATAGGGTCGAAAAGTTTATGATTACCAGCAAATATGCATCCTGCGCTCCACATATCTATGGAAGTTGTGTACAGCTTTGCTCCAAAGAGAACATCGGGCGGACGATACCACAGAGTCACGACTTCGGCGGAATAACATTTAACAGGGATACCAAAAGCTCTTGCCAAGCCAAAATCTGCTAATTTCAATTCACCATTCTGCCACGGCGATGGATATTTTTGATACACTTTCATGTGTAAAAGTTCCGGCAGAATTATAATATTGTACTTACCTTGTTGATGAGTAAATTCTGTGGTTTGAGATCTCTGTGTAATACATTGCGGCTATGACAAAAAGCCAATCCACAGAGCAACTGATATCTGAAATATATCGAGAGACCTCTAATATCATCCAAAACTACATTCGAAGAAAATTGAAAATATTCAAGGTGCAAAAGGCATTGAGTATGCTTTTTGAGGTTATGTCGTATGTCCAGCAATCCTTCAAACTATATCCAGATATTACGTTCGATTTCGATCGACGAGAGAAAAAAAACGTGACAACTTACAAAAATGATTTGACGACATCCAAATCAATCTCGCCATTGAGACTATCGAAGTATTTCTTAAGATCCTGATCGCAATGTTCGAAAACCAAAGTAAGCTTCTTGTCGCTATGAAGTACGTCGTACAGTCTTACGATATTTTTGTGTTTCAGCTCTTTCAGCAAGCAAATTTCGCGAAGAGCTGACGATGGAACCCCCTGCACAAAACAATTTTTCGTTTGTTTACACTTTACACACACTTTCCTTTATAGAAATAGACACGAAGGAACACGACAAAAATTCCTAACTCACCTCGTCATCGTCGTCGAGGCGTACTCTCTTCAAAGCAACAATCTCGTGCGTTTCACGATTTTTCGCCTTAAATACCGTCCCATACGTGCCTAAAATTAAACAAACATACGGATATGAAATAACAGAGTAACGAAACGCAAACAAATAAACAACGATTCTGACAGTTCACCGCATTACCCACAAAAGCCGAGTAACACGCAGAATTATTCCCAAAACATGGATCACTTTGAAACACGTTTTTTTCACACTTCGAACACTCTCAAGATAAACAAAACGACTCGTACAATTCACTATCACTACACGAGAATACTCACCTTCTCCTATTTTTTCGAGCTTCTCATATTTTTGCATATTTTTCGACAGTTCCACGGGCGGAATGTACACACAGTGGTTAGCGCTGAGGTAGGAACGGCCAACCGTGGAACTAAATAATCTCGTGCTCGACAGCGCGCATCCTAATGCTATTAATTGCTCCAGAAAATAAAATAGGGGCTGTTCTTGTATAACTTCTATGTATGTATATGTTTATACAAGTATTATTATCGTGGTAATTTATAGAACGAGCTCCTTACTTTTACTTTCGAATTACAACGTCTCGACAAGGAATTATAGGTTAGCATCTAAAATATGACATTTATAATTTGCACACCCCTCTTTTTGATGGATCCATTTCTCACTATCCATCATGGCTGCTGTCAGTGTCAAAATTTAACACCTTTTCATCGTCCTCCTCAGCTAGGCAAATACCTGATCATATTACTTTAAAGGCAACATCATGTATTTGCTGTATCGTTTTTTCAATAGCGTTATTTTCATGCTGTTAAATCTCACTATTGCCATGTACACGTGTAGACGAGTAAGTTAATCTTAAAATTATTGTACCAGGATTCTTATTGTTTTTTTTTTTCTATTTTACTAATGACAAGGCAAATATTTTTTTTTTTACAGTTCTTTGACGTGATGAGAGCACACTACAAATTGGTCGCTGAAGTAACACAGTTTAATTCAATAGTAAGTGGAGAGTAAATATAAAAATATTATTTTTGATAATTGATTCAGTTTATAATTTGAAATAATTTTTTTAGGTTCGTCAATCACGTTTGAGCCTCGATTATATGAACAGTAAGGTTTCCGAAGCAATGAAAGAGGTAAGATTGTATTTAATTTGACACAATTATTTGTAAGATGAGAATTAAAGATTTTTTGTTGAAACAAAAATTGGAATTTTAATGAAAGTTTCTTGTTTGTATAGATAGAAGGAGACATTGGCAAGGAGCTTTACATGACTCACACTTTGACGAAGATAAGCTCTAAAATGGCTATAATCCTGCGACGTTTCAATGCTTTGGAGGAAGGAGTGATAGAAGTAAAAGAAATATTTCTAGTTGTAAATTATCAAGAAATCTAAATAATTGATCGTTTCAAATTACTTTTGTCAACAGCTGGTCCGCATGAATCACAACACCGAGAGTGTAAAAGTCGAGACACCGAGTGACATAAATACCGAAGTAAAGAAAATTCTTTTCGCTGCAAGAAGGAAAGAGCGACAAAGCATTCCCGAACGTCCGAAAACACCGAAAAAATTAAAAATCTCTACCACGACGTTAGAAGCTACGAACATTCAGCCTGTAACGCAAAATCCTGTCTCGAAATTTTCCACAGCGCAATCATCGATTCGTAGAAAATCGGATATTACAGAAATATCACACGACACATCGATTGTAAAATTGCTCAGCGAGAAAACAAATCAACCTTTCACGAAACCGATCGGCTTTCGTCCATCCTGGAACTGCGAATCTTAACAAAAAATATTTCTATAAAATTTGCTACATTTCGTTTACATTTTTATTTGTTTTATTATCATTTATCGCGGTTTTATTGCGAGGAGGAATATACATTGATAGTAAAAACACCGATTGCTCTACGCTCCAATAAATATCCATTTTATTGATGATACAATATAATTTATATTATAATTATTATTATTACACGAATCGATATAACATAAATAAATAATGAAAGTCAATACATAGCGAATAATAATTGGAACAATAATACATTCCACGAGGTTTTACTTTTCCTCGTACTCATTAGCATTGACCTCTCGATTGGATAAACGTAATTCGAGCTACCCATGCGATTGCAAAATTAAATCTTGAATTTACTATAATAAATATAATAGAATAATTAAATTTTCTCGATTCTAAATAATTCGATCAATTTTTGATTTTATCTTCGTCTCGCGACACACGATTCTCTACGTATTACATCTAATTCGAGAAAATGAGATCAATATTGTATATTTGTATATATATATATATTCTTTTTTTCTGTTTTAAATATTTTCTTTAACTCTATGAGATCTTGCTTACGCAAATTGCAAATACTTATCACGAATCTTGGCATTCATAAATCTTTCTCTTTCTTGTATTTTCTTTTAAATCACCGTCCTCGTTTGTAATAAGCGATGGAAAATTTAGCGTCGCGTCGTGGCGAGATAATCATTCGCGTTGTGACGTCTTTCGTAGGACCGTGATCCGAGTCCGGCCAGAGCGAGCTCGTCCAAATTGAGATGTTGCAAGAGATGTTGATTTCCGTTCTCGTTAACGTCTCTCTTCACGAAACTGTTGAAATCCGATCTGTCGATCTCGTCGAAATTTCTCTTCTCACCGACTTCCATGTTACGAGCGGTTTGTCCGTAAGACTCCAAATAGCGTCGTATCATCGCGTCGTAACGCCGTTTTGCACTAAAAATTGAAGAAAATAAATAAATTTGTCAGCCGATAAGAAAAATATCAATTAATTAGATCGAATGAAAATCGACTTTTCCCTCGAGCGTATTTTTATTGTTGCGATTTCGTAGCTCGTTACGTTTATTTTCTCACGTACGTTAATTCGCTCGCTATCGAGAGTATCAAAATTTCACTCTCACCGTTGGTTCTATAGGTACGTGCTCAATCGTATCGAATCGTCCCAGGACTATTTCAATTGTGATTTCAAAGCTCGATACTATATAGTTACGTTCGACTCTCGACACGTATGTGCGATCGAGTGTTTTGCTTCCGTCGTAATTGAATACGCTCCTATCCTCGTCACTCGTCGGATCCTTTCGACCCTCTCGAGGGTCGAGAGGAATCCTGAATTTGTGGAAAGTCGAATTAATCGACTCGATCTAAAAATTGGCTCTCGATTTCTTTTGACCATCTCTATTTTTATTTGTATCTCTTCATACAATTTTTCATCAATTTTGAAATATTATTATCGCAATTTTGCAAAAATTACTTTATCCAAAAAACTGCAAATTTTTATTATAAATTTTGTAAGAATTCTTTCTTTCGTTATTTTTAATTATGATTTTAATCTAAAGATATCATTGTCCTTTTTTTAAAACTAACTCGGTGGTATGAACAATAAAACGAGAGTGGGTGCAAGTGGTTTGCTTTTATTACGAGTTAAATTGTCCATTCGTTTTCCAGAATGGACCAAAGCGACGTTTCACGCGCTACGAGAACTTTTATTATCAATTATCTCAGCTTTTCGCGAACGTTATCGCGTAAAACAGTTTAATCATGGAATACAATATTCCTCGGTACTCGAGCTGTGAGAAAAGAAAATCAGAGTTGAATCAGTTAAGATTTAATTCAACGTTAAGGTCAACCGCGACGTTAAATAAATAAATACAAATGTATTTGTGCTCTTGGAAAATTATCCAATCGAGAACGAGAAAAAGGTTAAATCTTTCTCGAGCACCTGGCACGTCGCCTTCCCCAGAAAAATTCAAGAGTAATGTCCTGTTTTTTTTTCATTTAATGGTGACAAAGTTACGTGCGATAAAAAAAAAGCCTATGGGGTTTCCGACCGATATCAAGGGAAAACGAGGGTATAAAAGAAACGTTAAGATTCGAGACGTTCGCAACCTTCGTCCAGTGTCCTGGGTATCCTTCGCTAAGGTTTTTCCTCCTTGCACGAATATCCCTCGTCCTTTTTACCCCGCTCGTATCTGTCGTTTTTACAGCTAAAACTACTTCGAACCGTTCGTGACCGAACGAGACACCGAGGACAGCTTTCCCCTTTTTACGTAGCTGCTCTTTCTTCATTCTCCCCCTTTTTTTTTCGTTCGTCTGGAAATTTGTTTGAACTCGAAATAAAGTGGATATTTTTTTATTCACGAAAATAAGTTTTATTTACGAATTGGTGGAGATGACTCGAATTTATTCGCTGGTAAATATTATGATCTTTATTGGAATATCTTCAGTTACGATATCGTTGGGACTGCCACGTGTCGATTGGTCGATCGCGATGCGTCGAGGAGCAACGAATGAACAAAATAGACGTCGTAGTTGGACGAGGGCTTGTCACTTCGACACTCGATCGTTATCGCAGATAAGAAATTTGTATTGAAACTAACGTTCTAGGTCGACGCAGGAAGGACGAGGTGAGATTCGTGATAGGAAAATTAATCGTTCGATGAGTCACGCCGAGGAACTTACTTGAGATCGTTGAATCGTTTACTTCCACCGAAAGTCAAGCCGGATAGCGAGTCGAGGGTGCTGCGTCCCGGTCTTGCGAAACCTCTGTGCATGATCGTTTCGTAATTCTGAAAATCCGGTCGTCCTGGGAAGATAAATAATCGGATAATGTAACAAATTAAATCGTGCGAGACAGCAAGAAAAATAAATTTTCTATCGTTATAAATAACGTTTTTAATTCGATTTTTCGATTCGATCGAATTTTTTTTATTGAAAATTGAAGAAGCAAATTTGTTTTTCTTGCTGCTAGAAATATTTTTGGACAGGTGGTTGATCCTGGCGTCCTGAATAAAGAATAATATATATCTAAATTGTTTGTTCGAATACATTTTTATTGTTACAAATACTTCACAAAAAGAAGGAAAAATGAAATAACGTTGTAAATTATTCGCCGTTTCGTTGATTAGTTTTCTCGTATCGATGATTTCGTTCCAGTAATTTCGTTGCACAAGCTCGATCCAACGATCTTGTATTTTCCTTTAATTTTGCCGATTTTTCTACAAATAGTCACCGCCGTTGTAATCGACATTATCCTTGAGAAGTGACGAAGCATAGTTACTTCCGGTCGCGCTTCTAGTACGTCGAGATTGTTCGTACTTGTCGAATTCCGTATTGCCCAATATATCACCGGCTACCTGGTCAAGGTTCATTTGAAGGTCACTTCCATCGGTAAAATCGGCTTGATTGTAAAATCGAGGTTCGTTAAGTCTCATCGCACTTCTGCTATATCGCGATTGTTGATATTTGTCGGAAGCCTGGTTATCGATCAAATCACCGGTAAGATGACCCGTGTTCAACTGAAGGTCATCGTTATCGGTTACGCCATGTCGATTCGTTCTGGACACCGGTTTAGACTCGAAACGATTATACTCGTTCGGCAATCGATCCGATTTTGATTTTGTCGATCGCAACAGATTTCCACCACCGATGTGATCCAAATTTCGATTGAAAACTTCCCGAAGCAGATTTCCACCTCCGATGTGATCCAAGTTTCGAGATTCTTTGTCGTCGCTGCGACGATGTCTCGATTCCCATTCTGTAACGGGGAATTATAAATTGGCGTCGTAATTTGTTTTTTTTTTTTAACGAATTGGCAAAAGCGAAAGCGTTGATAAAATATAAAACAGCTGCATTGCGATATTGGCAGAAAGGACGAATTTAATTATTTTCAATTTGTTGATTGATTAATGCAATTTATACAATTTTTTGTTAATGACAGATAATTATAAATTTTGCAGTGTTAGATACAAAGCAGAGCTAGTTAAAAGCATTAGTGGCTTACCTGAATTTGTATTTGTCGTTTTTCGTTGTTTTACATAAATGCGACTGTTGACGATGGACGAACGTTGCGGTATATTTTGGTTAGTGACAGAACATTTAACGATTAATACGATTATCGGAGATACACTTGACAGAAACGAAATACTTGACACGGTTTATAATTTATGGGTTTAAATTCTTTTCGTCGGCGAGACAGTTTGAATTTATACGAGAGGGTATTGACTTAATAGCGATTATTTTCAGGTGAGCAAGTAACTTCCAATCTACTCCCGCAACGATTGGGAGAGAGTTCACAAGATTTTACACTCGACTTGTTCCTCAATTAGACAAATCTCAATTAACCGTGAAATTTGGGCCACGTTACAAAGTGACGAGAAATCGTCATTTGTGTAAACAAATCGATCGTCGGTTACATCATATTTGTAGGTGAGCAGGAAAAGATTTTTTTAAAGAATGTTTCCGGATTGTTAGGATGTAGAACGTCGTTAAAATTTTTTTAAGAATTGATAAAAGCGGAGAATTCGATCGATAAAATATTTCAAAAGAATTGATTATGTATGATAATTAATCGGTTACATCAAATTTGTAGGTGACGAGGAAACGATTTTTTTAAAGAATGTTTCCGGATTGTTAGGACGTAGAACGTCGTTAAAATTTTTTTAAGAATTGATAAAAGCGGAGAATTCGATCGATAAAATATTTCAAAAGAATTGATTATGTATGATAATTAATCGTTGATAATTAATCGGTTACATCAAATTTGTAGGTGAGCAGGAAATGATTTTTGTAAAGAATATTTCCGGATCGTTAGGACGTAGAACGTCGATAAAATTTTTTAAAGAATTGATAAAAACGGAAAATTCGATCGATAAAAATATTTCAAAAGAATTGATTATTTATGATAATTAATCGGTTACATCAAATTTGTCGGGGACCAGGAAACACTTTTTTAAAGAATATTTCTGGATCGTTAGGACGTAGAACGTCGTCAAAATTTTTTTAAGAATTGATAAAAACGGAAAATTAGATCGATAAAAATATTTCAAAAGAATTGATTATTTATGATAATTAATCGGTTACATCAAATTTGTAGGTGACCAGGAAACGATTTTTTAAAGAATATTTCTGGATCGTTAGGACGTAGAACATCGTCAAAATTTTTTTAAGAATTAATAAAAACGGAAAATTAGATCGATAAAAATATTTCAAAAGAATTGATTATTTATGATAATTAATCGGTTACATCAAATTTGTAGGTGACCAGGAAACGATTTTTTAAAGAATATTTCTGGATCGTTAGGACGTAGAACGTCGTCAAATTTTTTTTAAGAATTGATAAAAACGGAAAATTAGATCGATAAAAATATTTCAAAAGAATTGATTATTTATGATAATTAATCGTTGATGATATTTCAAGCCGTAACAAGCATTGACGTTTTAATCGCGTGACTCGAATAGCTATGAACAAAAGATTATTAAAGCTAAGAAAGTTTTTTGTTTCGGGCTTGAATATTATCGTCGATGAAAGAAAGACCCTTCGCGTCTCATTAAAGAGCCAGACGAAGGGTGAGAATCGATTTTCCGCCAAAGGAAAGACATTATACCGCTTGAGTTCCTAATCTCACGCGATAATTGCGATCGGAAAATTCACATTTTCTTTTAATTGTCAGTTTTTTTCAAAACTCTTTCACTCGTATAAATTTTCACGTTACAATAAAAAAATCAGCTGGAAGCTCCTCATAAATCATGTATTCGGGGTCTTGTAAATTATTCGAAGCTACGAGGGCCGTATAATTCTCGAATTAAAATGAATCTTTCGTCGAAACAAAAAAAAATCATAAATCACAGGAAACAACAAATAACGTATAACACAAAATTTACAAAATTATGTAAAACATTAAATATAAAGCATAACGTATATGTATTAATACACGAGGTGAGGATTCGTTGGATTATTTTTCAAAAATTTCTGATTTTTTTAGCAAGCAATTTTTTTTTTTTACAAAAAAACAAAGAAAATTCTTTTAAAAAAACAATTTTGCTTGATATCTCGACGTATTTAAGCCATGTGATTAACAAGCTTACATTAATTCTGCAAGAATTCAAAAAACAGTAAGAAAATTTTCCACTTTTTTCATTTTCTACTCGGATAATTATCGTTGACTCGCGCATTCCTAGGAATATTTCCCTTGCGAGATGACTAATCGTTCCAGGCATTTTGTTAAAAGTATGTCAATCGATCTATCCACCTACGTGTGCATATAACAATGACAAAAAGAGAAAAGTCAACGATAAATACGACGGGGCGTAATATCAATTATCAACTTCCTATTTCTAAAATAAACTAAAATGAGCAAATATAGTGAAATTAACGATCGTGCGTTACGTCATAGGGTAAGTTGTTTTCCTATTCTCTGCTTTGAAGGAACTCGTTCCCCGATAACGAAATCAAAGCTTCCGTTAATGGAAATTTCATGCGATAATGTACACACACACTACGATAATTTTTCGAATTCGCGTCCGCAGAATATTCATCCTACAATTTGTCCTTCTAATACGATTATCCTCCACCCCCTTTTAAAAATAACAACCGTCCCTTAAAGGATCGTCGTCCTCCGTTACGACAAAAGGGCTTTTATTACTCGTCTACTTCCCTCGCGTCTCGAAAAAATTCCAAGAAAACATTGTCTCGATCCAAAAAAAAAGAAAAGTAAAAAAATAAAAGTCGCGTAGGAAGAGGAACAATTATGGGGCATAATCGCGATAAGTCGTTGCATAATTTTTCATAAAATTCCTAATCGATAAGAGGAACAAAAAAAGTGATAAGCGTGATAAAGGGGTTCGTATCAGCCTCGAGCACGCGACGAAGAGGTAACAAAAAACTGAACGATCGAGCACGTGCATCTCGTAAAACGCAACTTCTCGTATCACTCAGGGTAGATAAGGGAAACGGGGTTGAAGAAATATTCACGATACAGAAAAAGAATCGATTACTATCGCCCTTTTCTTCTACCCCCACGTGCTACGTATAGGAAATACCGGAAAAGAGAAAAGTGAAAAAAACAAAACGAATGGTCCTCGAATTCGAAGGTATCTTTTTTATATCCAGGAATTTATCTTTTTTATTTTGTTTTATTTTATATCGCTACCCTCGCGCTCGAGGAAAAGAGCTTTTCGGCTATTTATTCGAAAATCGAGAAATAAAAGAAAACGTTACCGCGAGTTAGGAATATCCTATCCCACTCCACGCAAATGGCTCGCGACGATTAAGAATTCATGACGGAAAAGAGAAAGAAATTGTTCGCGGAAAGCTCTTGTTTGGGGAAGATGTTTATCTACGAGGGGGATGAAAGTGGCTTATCTATCATTTTCCGGAAACGTTTATCTGGTACTCACTAGTACGATGTAAAATATAGTTTTTTGGGAAAAAGAAAAGCACGGAAAAGAGAAAGAGGAAAGACAGTTACGTTAACCGTCAGACAAAATTTATTTTCAGATTGTAGAAGAAGAGACGAGCGGCTAGAAGCGAGCAAGTAGTAAAAGTCGGGTAGGTCAGACACAGGGAGTAAAGTGCTCAGCCGTAGCGGTAATGCCTCGAGTAACATCCTGCACTATCGCGTTTGCCACACGCTATCAAGAAAAATGTTTCGAGTGCAACTACGAAAATGAGTTCACTCGTCCCACCTCCCGTCGAGTACCACAAAAACGTCCAACTCGATTGTTCGTCTTCCGTTTTCTCTCTCTCTCTCTCTATCTTCTTTTTTTATTTTTTATTTTTTCTTCCACGACTTAAAAGCAACGCTATTTCCGGAAGCCTGTATACACGATTCGTATCAGCGTGTCCGAGTCTTTGAACTCGTTATTACCGTTTGCGCGACAATGAGGGAAGAGGAGAAGATTTTTTCATTACGAAGACGGGAAGGAAAGGTTCGACGAGGTTGGTGTAAATATCACGACTAATCCATCGAAAATCGTTCGACATTGAAAAAGTTTTTACGACGAAATTATGATTTTTATCCAACGAAGTAATATACGAACTATCGATCTAGTCTTTCAACAATTATTCGTTATTTTATACGAAAAATCATTATTATCTAAAAAAAAAATTTTTACGACGAAATTATGATTTTTATCCAACGAACTAATATACGAACTATCGATCTTGTCTTTCAACAATTATTCGTTATTTTATACGAAAAATCATTATTATCTAAAAAAAAAATGGAAGCTACTCTCCTTTTTTTATTGGATTATTGATCGAACAGCATCGAATTAAGTGATGTTACGTATGAAAAAAAAGTTGAAAATAAAGGAATAAGAAATTACGATGAAAAAATGACCTACCGAGCTAATCGAGCTGCATATCGATTATTCGAGGTTGGTTTATCCATCGTTAGTCGACTGCCTTGCAAAACTGTCCCTCGAGCCTTCACGTACGACCGTGTGTCGAGAGGCTTGCAAGGACATGGGGTAAAATGTTCGAGCTATCTTTATACGCCTTAGCGTTTATATATTTTCTCGTAAATAGGAAAACTCGAGGTGATTCGTGTCGTACCAAGTTCAATTGTGATGACAATGAAAATATAAATCGTGGCAGTGCTTCATAATACGAGCTGTCGGAAAATGTTTCTTGACTGTTCATTGAATCTTGAGTTCTTCGCTTTAGTTATATTCAAATATGAGCTGTGCATTCCCAGACACGAGCTGTCGGAAGTTTTCAGCATCGTACAAAGATGTTTCTTACTTCAATACGGTTTTTCACCGATGAACTCAATCGATCAAATAAAAAAAATGAAATAATGATAAAATGATAAATTGAAATTAATTTTGATATTTCGTAGCTTCACTTTTATTTTTCGTTATTTACGTATCCTTGTTTAATTATTTCAACAATTTCGCCCATGATTAAATTCAAAATTAGAAAATTGTAATATTTCCGTTTCTTTCATATTTTTAATAAAAAGTCTACAAAATTTATTATCGACATCGTTCCTACGTCCAGTAAAATTTAACGTGGCCTAAAACTTCACGTGGGACGTAATTCGACTGTCGATAAAATGATGAGTGAATACAATTTTTTTTAATTCTTAGCTTCCCACGTTGTAAAAAATATTTAGCACGATGAAAATTTTATTAGAATTATGATGACAATGTTGCCTGGAAAATTGTTTGGCACATATCACTCTGAGTATTTCATCCATGGGGAAATATCCACGTGGGAATTATTGGGTTATTTTTATATTTGTCACGCTACTAGTCACAGGTTTGACATTACGTAACAAAAATATACACATTGTTATACACAGGAAATAAGCGTACGTAAAATTTCATATAGTTAAACGTGAAACGAAGAAGTTTGCGTTATTTACAATGTATTTAATTAATTAATTAAAATTAATCCTTAACGTTAATGATAAATGAACTCACCAATTTTGTCGTAATATCTGGCCTGCGCCTCGGCCAGTTCGGGTGAAGAGTAAATCGTTTCCTCGAACGGCTGGTTACCTCCTTGTACCTGAAAGGGGATAAATAATTCTCGTTGTAAAATTAATAATTCAAAGTTAGAGCCAGAGGTAAAAAAATCATGGAACCGTCGACAAATATAGAATTTATCGATTTTCGGTCGAGTCTGATACGCATCAGCCCTTAGATCGTAAGCAACGTTTAATAAAACCAGAATTTCAACCCTTCCTTTTTCTTATCATTCTTATCACGAGGGAACGCGAAACTCCGTACCTTCGTTGGTCTTTAACCTCGGGCAATTTGCAAATCGCGCATTTTTTCCCTATCCACGTACTGTTTATAAATTATTCATCCCACGAGGATTTTCTTCCATTTTTTAATTTTTATAATTTTTTTTTGCATTTTTATATGTGTTCTTAATTTAACTGATACGAGATAACATTTTTTAAGTTTAAAAAAAATTGAGGTCAAATTTCGTATCGAGATTAATTAAATATTGAGAGATATTAATAATTTGATATGGAATCGTCTCGCTCGAGTGAATTATCAAGTGTATGCTGGATGGAAAATTATTGGATTATAATTGATGAATTAAGCGTCGAGAATCGCTCGAACACCTGCGAAATCGCAATTAACGCATTATCATTAAACGCTTTTAATCGATTCAAGTGTTTGCGAGTCATAAAATCAAGCTCTGAGATTTCCCGACGTTGACGAAAAATCTCAAAGTTTTCTGTAATTTGGTTTATGTCGCGAACATATCTCGCAGCTGGCGTCCGGATTCGATGCTTTGCGTTAATCGCGGTTTCAGCAAGCATCCGGTGCTCGTCTCTCTAACTTTCGACGCAGGCAAACTCTTTTAACGAACCACAGCAGGGACTGATAAGGTCGAACTTGCTTTTTCCGGCTAAGTAATTAACGATCGATTCATGCATGAGTAATTTTCCACTGCCAATAACGCGTTCGTTACAAGGTTTTAATTATCCGCCATTTACGCGATACGGAAATTACAATTAACACGACAATTTTTTAATTACTTTCCTGTCTAAAATAGTTTACAAGTGATATACTTATATAAAATAATTATCGAGAGTTTTTGAAAGAATAATTTTTGTTTTCTCGTCTGGAAATAATGTTCCGTTTAATTTAAAAAGAAAATTAATGTCTCAAAATGTTTTTGAATTATGTAATGTATGATTATAACTCTTTCTTATCTGCGTTGATAATCTGCGATGCGAATTCGTAAAAAGCATCGGAAGATCGTGTAAAAAATGTATATTTACATCTTCGATGATATAACGACGTATGCGAACCACGAGCATTTTCTTGGTCGCGTTTACATTAGTATTCATGGGAAAAGTTGGTCGGTCGTAATGGTAACTTCCACCCTCCGGGCACTCGCGTAATACCCGCGAGCCACGACCTACCGGTGCTCGCACATACTTCCAAGTTATTCAGGTATATCCTCGCTCGACATTTAACTTTCACGAGGATCAACGCCGTTGAGACAGTCACGCGTCAATGATTCCCATCGCACGAAAATTGATATCAAGATTATTTCTGTACACACCCCAGAGCTACCCAAGTCGAATTCGAATCCACGAAAGCTCATTTATAATTCGAAAATATTCGCTCGCCCGGGAGCGCCTAAGGGGACATTTTTTTTTATTGAATTTCACAAAAAAAAAAGGAAAAGTTGAAAAATTGGTAAAATTGGAGATCGAAAATTTTCATTTTTATTGGATTTAACACAGACATAGTAAAAGAAAGATAAGTGGTCAAATTGGAAAACGGAAATTTTCATTTTTATTGGATTGATCACAAAAAAACGAAAGATAGAAAATTGATGAAATTAGAAAATAAAAATTTTCATACAAATCGAAATATGTTTTTTATATAAAAAAATCCACGAAATAAAAGAATGTCTATAGTTTCAGTGGTATAAATATACGTTTTTAGAGAATTATTAAATATACAAAAAATAGAAAAAGACGTGGTAAAATTAGAAAAAGGAAATTTTCCTTTTTACTGAATTTATCACAAAAAAAAACATGAAAAATCGGTAAAATCATACAATAAAAATTTTCATACAAATGGAAATATGTTTTTTTTAAATATAAAACAAAATCCACGAAATAAAAGAATGTCTATAATTTCAGAGATAAATATACGTTGTTAGAGAATTATTAATTGTACAAAAAATATAAAAAGACGTAGTAAAATTAGAAAAAGGAAATTTTCCTTTTTACTGAATTTATCACAAAAAACATGAAAAAATCGGTAAAATCATAAAATAAAAATTTTCATACAAATGGAAATATGTTTTTTTTTAATATAAAACAAAATCCACGAAATAAAAAAATGTCTATAATTTCAGAGATATAAATATACGTTGTTAGAGAATTATTAATTATACAAAAAATAGAAAAAGACGTGGTAAAATTACAAAAAGGAAATTTTCCATTTTACTGAATTTATCACAAAAAAAAACATGAAAAATCGGTAAAATCATAAAATAAAAATTTTCATACAAATGGAAATATGTTTTTTTTTAATATAAAACAAAATCCACGAAATAAAAAAATGTCTATAATTTCAGAGATATAAATATACGTTGTTAGAGAATTATTAATTATACAAAAAATAGAAAAAGACGTGGTAAAATTACAAAAAGGAAATTTTCCATTTTACTGAATTTATCACAAAAAAAACATGAAAAATCGGTAAAATCATAAAATAAAAATTTTCATACAAATGGAAATATGTTTTTATTTTTAATATAAAACAAAATCCACGAAATAAAAGAATGTCTATAATTTCAGAGATAAATATACGTTGTTAGAGAATTATTAATTATACAAAAAATCACTGTATATGCGTAGATTAAAATTGACCATGGCAAAAGTTCGTCGATGTCGCGTATAACGAGTTGAAAAAAAATAACAAGGGCGATAACGAGTTTTATACGACGAAAGTTAGACTTCTCGTTTCTACGATCGCGCTATATAACAGCAAAAGCAACAAGTAGTCGAACCAGCGTTGTAGCGAAATAGAAATTTTCGAGCTTCCGTCCCGATTCGCCATTTCCCCTCAGGGAAATTCGATCTTTTTAATCAACGTCAACGACAATTTAAATTAACCAAAATAAGTTTGAAAATTTACGTACCGCCGGTGCTCCAGCGACGCAAGCGACGATCGCAAGCACGATTGCTACCGATGAGCCAAAAATCGACATGATTCTTCTTCCTCGGTCGTTCGTTTCCTTTTTTTAACGCGTACCAGCAACAACGACGTCGAAACCTCGTCGAATTTTCGATTTCTCGTAAATTCAAATCGAAAGAAACCTTTTGGACTCGTTTCTTCTCGGTTGAAGGGTTCAATCGAGCTCGTTTAAACGCGTGTCGAACAATGGTCCTCTGGCGCGCTGCCGCGAAATATTTAGAGCCGTGGCTGCCGGACTGCTCGGCCGATAGAGAGGGAAATGAGCGATTGCGCGCGCACGATTCTCACCCCGTTTCTCTCATTTTTCATGTTTCTCTCTATCTCTGTCTCTCGCATAACTCCAGAATTATGACGCCACGTTTTTACAAATTATAATATATCAAATATTTTCGAGGAAATGTGTTCCTACAATTTCTGGATAATATTGACATTTCTTCGTCTAACTCCATAAATTTCGATTTTCCTTATTTGCTCTGTTGGCGTAGTTAAGGCACAATATCCAATTTACGAAAAGACGGATGTCTCATTGACGTAATTCGATACATAATAATGAGAAATGATAAAAAGAAGAAGAGTCACTCGTTTAATTTTACGAACATCCGTATAAACTATTCCATATATTACATTTGCCAAATGACTTTTTATGACACAGCGAAACAAAATCAAAGCCAATGGCGATAAAAGCTCTCTTCCTTTCTCTTTTTTTTCATCCGCCTTGTCGTGTTAGCGAGTTTTAATAACGGCTCTATATCCACCGTCGGCTCGAAAAAGGTTTCGCCAGCTCACTGTGGGATTAGCGAGAGATTTGTGTCGTTAGGCGTTGAATCTCGTCGGACAACTGGCTCAATCTATAATCAGTCAAAGGATGATTGATCTGATGTTATTAATATTTTGCCAACTACGAATGTTTGGGAACTACCATTGTTTTTTGTTTACAATTGTCCATTTCGACGATAGATATTTGCCATATTTATTACAAACTATAATATATTCAACACTGTTATTATTATTATTAATATTATTGTCATTATTATTACCCATTATTGTTACTATTATTATTATTTTTCTAATCATTTTATTATTAGTATTATTAATATTATTGTCACTATTATTAGCTATTATTTTTATTATTACTATTATTTATACTATTATTATTATCAAACCCAAACCCAAACCCAAACCCAAACCCAAACCCATTATTGTTACTATTATTATTATTTTTTGTAATCATTTTATTATTAGTATTATTAATATTATTGTCACTATTATTAGCTATTATTTTTATTATTAGTATTATTTATACTATTATTATTATCAAACCCAAACCCAAACCCATTATTGTTACTATTATTATTATTTTTTGTAATCATTTTATTATTAGTATTATTAATATTATTGTCACTATTATTAGCTATTATTTTTATTATTAGTATTATTTATACTATTATTATTATCATTATTATTTAGTGGCACAGACGGTGCCGGGAAGGGTTGATCTATACCTCCGTCTCGTAAAAAGATTTTCGCGAGCTCGTGGAGCAAAAAAGTAATTCTATTACTACACAGTGAGAGTCGAGGGTAGAAAATATATAAACGGAAAGAAAAAAAAAGTACTATTTCATTTTGGCTATACGCGAAGATGATCCCAGAACGACCTAACGAGAATACATTCTGGTACGCGATGAAAACACATGGGTTATACCACATCTCGACATCCTCGACACGTTTTCTTTCCCTCGATGGCAAAACCTTTGTGAATAGAGAGCAAAAAAGAAAATCTCAGAAACCTCCGAGTCCTCGCGATGAAACATTTATTAAACTCGATTATCCGGATTTGATTATAGGGAGATAAGTGTATTAGAGAGTTTAATCCACGACGAATGAAATCGCTAATCTTATAGAGAGATTCGAGATTGTCTTCGTCGCGGGCAAAAACTTTTCGTGACTGTATATATAGAAAGGGTTGAAGGACACGAGAGGGACGAAGGTAGGAAAGAAAATAAGGGAAACATCGTAGTGCCTACCGATAACGATCGATTCTCGTCGTATCTGGCGCGGAAAATAATTGCCATTGCCGTGAAACTTGCCAATGTGTGCAACTAAGGGAGCGTTGGCAAAGGCCGTCAAGCTTTACATCGCGTTACTCTACAATCCGCTACGTGTATCTTGAAACAAGGAGATAAAATAGAACGATCGCACTTGAAACTCCTGCACGTGGTCGTATTTACAAAATAAATATGAATTTTCATAGTTGAAAATAGCGATCTGTCAATCGGATTTCTACATGAAAAAAAAAAAATTGACGAGCGTCGACCTACAAAATTAAAAAATCTGCGAAAAATCGTCAGAATTGAGCGACACGAGTGGCGATTCGAAGCTTGAACGATCGAGTATGCAACGAGCACTATCGACATCTTTCAAATTTAATAGAAAGTTGAATTGTTATTATTTCAATAAAATAAAACATTTCTGCGTCGAACTAAAAAAAATGAATTTTGTTTCAATTGGACTTTTTCATGGACCCGTTACAATGAATTATTTATTATTATTGTTATTATTATTATTGTTACGTCTAACGTCTAATAATCCTTGAGGTCAAGTTATTATCTCCGTAAATTCTTATAATAGATTCGTCATTTTCTGTTGGTCATTGATATCGAGGAAAATATTTCGTTATACCTACACGAATGTAAGCGCGTTATGCGTGGGGTGACTAACGATATCCTTGTATATTACGCGAATATAATATTCGAGAGAACAATGCGACAATTTCATGGATATCGTATAACGCCTAATGGCTCTTTTGTAAGAGCACGAATGGACCACATTACAGAGACCTCTCACCTGATCCCTAAGAATCGCTCCTATCATCCTCCTCGTTAGGAAAAATCGTATAAAAGCAGTATGTTACAGCCAGGATAACCGCAAAACGTCTTTGATATTCTGCCGAGTTCTTACGATCCTTACGAACAAGGGACAGTATGGCTAGTTCGACGGAGACCGTAAGATCTTATCTCGATTTGCTCCTCGTACGCACGAATTTACAAAAATCGAAACGTTATAATAATTTTATTTTTTAACGAAGTAACGATAATTACGAAAACAATCGTGAATTTACATCCGGCATGACGGTCGGATTAAAACTCGATGTTGCATCGTGCGTTCAAATTTTGTGCAAAAAACTGGATACGAATCCGATTGGACGATTTAATTGATAAAATTCGAAATTGTGCGATGGTCGTCTTTAACGAGGATCGTTTGATTCGCCGACGAGCAGTCGAATGAATTTTTACATCGACGATATATAATCGTGATTTTTAATTGGCAGATCGCGTTGCTCGTTTTTCTGATCGTGGTGGAAAGTACGAGGGTTAATGGTTTTCATCGCTGGGACGACGATTCCTTCCGGCGGGAAATCCTCGATCTGCACGATGATTGTTCCGGCGAACGTTGCGCCTCGCTGTTCCCGATAAAACGTAACGAGGAACTCGAAGAGATTGTCGACAAAGCGATACCGATATCGAGGGTAATTACGAGAAATCTACGAAAATTCGTTAAGAATTTTATTTCCTTCGATAAGATCGAGATTTTGATTAATTAATAATCGTCGATCGTCGATCAACGCGTTTGTGGAAAAAAATGTGATAAAATAATTGAATTAAATGCACGCAGGCTCTAGCTTCTTATCGAGGGATGGGAAGATCTTGGGAAGTCTCGTGTCCTTGCGAAACTCAATACGACATAACGGATCTGGGATTGGACAATTATCCAAGATATTTGGCGACTGCGCGGTGCGTTATCAAGGGTGGTAGCAAAAAATACAATCCATGCAGACTCCTACATTACAAGGTAACGATTGCAGAATTATTATTATTATTATTTCCTTATTATTTTCATTATTGTTATTTGCCTATTGTAATTTTTCATTCTCCTTTAAAGATTCACGTGCTTCGACCACGCGATGCAAGTTCCGAATACGACGGAAGCGTCGAACAACAGCAATACGTAGAAGAAATCATGCTTCCGGAATCCCTTCGAGTGAAATGGCAAATGAAGCCGATGAAAATAGCGGTCGCTTGCGTCGCTAACGACGGCAAGAAAAATTGAAAATTTCACATTCCCAACACGACGATAAACGAATTTAACACATTTCGCCATTGATTCACGATCGTAAAATAACAATTTCGAATTAAATATTATTGATTCAATCCAATTAGCGATTTTTTATTAATCGTCTAAAATTAAACGATAATAAAATGATAAACAAAAATAATTGATACGAACAATTTCTCGTTTTATTTACGCTTTTGCTACGAAAACTTCGTCCTGATTTCTATTTTTCAACTTAATCAAACGATTCCAACATTTGACCGACGGATCTTGTTGTATTTGTCACTCCTACGAAAGTTCTCGTCGAGAGAACGATTAAACGTAATAACGTCGAGTGAAAAAACAATCGTAAAATCGACACGTGGTTTACGTACGCGGGGGAGGTACATGAGCGAGGGGCAAGAGGAGGGAGGGGGTGGATAGGTATATCAAGATAGGATTTAACGAAGAAAATATAAAACGTGAACGAGGGGAAGAAAGTGGCGACGGCGTGGAGTGCGAAACCAATTAAGTCGGAACAAAACGAAAAATCGTGACCGAAGGGTCGAAAGAAAAATGGTATAGGGAGGTGGGGGAGAACGAACGCAACGTGACCAATTCAAAGTTCGAGAGATAAAATTGGCCATCCTCTTCGAGCTTCGTCGTCATTCAACACGTGACATATTTCACAATTATTCCCACATTTAAATATTACCTACCAATTCGGTTTTACATTTCGCTCGGGCGAAATTGTATTTTCCCGCGGATTTTCGATCGAGCGTACAATTATTAATACGGGGCAATATAATACGACTTTTTAGGTACTATATAAACATGGAAATAGAATAAAAATAACGTCTATCCCAATCCCTTTGTAGGTTGTTCTCGATTCATGAAAATTCGATTTGCGATGCAATATTCAACGATACGAGATATGATTAAATTCAAGCTCGACCCTTGGGGGGGGGGGGGGGGGGGGGGGGGATGATAACGATTCGTCGAGAAATCCAAGCGTGACGAGTTTATAGAAAGAAAAAAAATGGAGAACAAATCGTTTCATCGCCATTAACAGTTTTCCACGTTGCACAATATTTGTATTTGCATTTCCATTCCTTCCATTTTTTCCCTATATTTTTATTTTTTATTGTTAAACAATCACGTTGATACTTTCCAGTCGTTTATTTGTCTCGTTGCACGTTTCCAGAGTCGGCAATAAACCTTTATTTTTCTCAAACGCAATTAATTTGCGCGATGGGCGAACGGTGTGAAATAAATTTATTACGCGAGACGACGTGGTTTACCCAATAACAACAAAATTAAAAGAGCAAATACTTTTGGAGAAAAGAGAAGAGGAGAAGGAAGAAGAAAAAATGCGTTTTAACGTCGCCATCTTTTCCTCTCGTTTGTTCCAGACACGAAAATAGCTCATTGGCAAAGTGGATTTACAAGTAAAACGCCACAATGTGCGAATCTCGTAAGTAACTACCCTTCTCTAACTTCTACAATTTTCTTTGTTTTTTTTTTTTCGTGGGTGTTTTCGGGCAATCTTATCCGTTTTTTTTGCAAATCCCTCGAAATGATGGAAATGCAAATTTGTGTTTGGCGAACTTGTGTGCCTTGGCCCAGGAGGGGTCGAGAAAAATATATACAAGGTATATCGATAAAGACGATGGAAACGGAACTACCCGACTATCCCCCTTCCTCTTTTACCCTGGGCGGAAGTTCTTTCACGACGAACGGTGTATGAGATTTTACCCGTTATAAGGAACACGGAAATCCACTAGGTACACGGTGTGTTTTCGTCGTGGGTGAATAAAGAGTAAAAACATGGGTAGGTATAAACTTCACCCTCTGCTCACCCCTGTTTCACCCAGGGAAAAGAAAGTCTCCTTGTATCAAGTCGACGTGCTAGAATTCCTCGACCATATGTTTTTCAGTGTTCGTTAAGATTATGATCGCTTATCTCGCGATACTGAGAACATTTTTGGGTATCGTCGAGTCGAAAGTTTCAACCCCTCGTTGCCACTATGAAATCTAATCGAGGCAGTAAAGTAAGAATAAGTTGTACGATCGATGGTACGACATGTTTTATAATTTCGTTTGGAGGAGGACCATGAGTGTAAAAAGTTTGAAAAGGAAAGAATAAGTTTCCTGTCAGAAAAGGGATGATTGTTTGGGGTTGGAGAGATTTTGTGAATGGACAATCCCTCGCTTCTTTATCTCGTTTTGATGTTTGGACCAAATTTTTTAAAACATTTTCTAGTAAAAAAAAGGAGAGAACGAAGGTACTCGCGGGTTGAACGCGCCTGGAAAAAGTCAAGCACGTGTGTTCGTGCGAGCGGAGAGAACGAGGGGCGAGGGCAGTCGGCGGAAAAGCCGATGTATATGTTTGTTCTTGATAAACTAGCTGAAAGCTTCGTGTGCGATATCAATATTGATCGAGTTGCCTCTATGTACTTGTATGAAAGAAGATTAAAAAAATAAAATTTTACTCGCGTGACTAAAAACCGCGAAGTGCTTGCACTCAAAATCCTTGTTTGTTCACCCTCGCGACATTATCCGGACAATCTTACGCGTACTTGAAATATCAATAATACACAATGGCGAACTTTTCACCCAAAGTTATTAATTTTTGCCAACGATAACAAATTTTTTTTTCAATGGAATTATTCAATAATTATTGTTAAATATCTGTTATAAAAATTATTTTAAACAAAATTAATTCAAACTCGTGACCCAAAATTATTATTTTTGTCAACGATAAAAAATTTTTGTTTTCAATGGAATTATTCAATAATTATTATTATATATCTGTTATAAAAATTATTTCAAACAAAATTAATTCAAACTCGTGACCCAAAATTATTATTTTTTGTCAACAATAAAAAATTTTATTTTCAATGGAATTATTCAATAATTATTGTTAAATATCTGTTATAAAAATTATTTCAAAGAATATTAATTCAAACTCGTGACCCAAAATTATTATTTTTTGTCAACGATAACAAATTTTTGTTTTCAACGGAATTATTCAATAATTATTATTAAATATCTGTTATAAAAATTATGTCAAACAAAATTAATTCAAACTCGTGACCCAAAATTATTATTTTTTGTCAACGATAACAAATTTTTGTTTTCAACGGAATTATTCAATAATTATTATTAAATATCTGTTATAAAAATTATTTCAAACAAAATTAATTCAAACTCGTGACCCAAAATTATTATTTTTGTCAACGATAACAAATTTTTGTTTTCAATACAATTATTCAATAATTATTGTTAAATATCTCTTATAAAAATGATTTGATCCACTCGATATGTTTCGAACAATTGGAATAATCAAAAAATTGTAATTTTATTGTTCGTTAACAAATTATCGTAGGATTTTTATTGCATTCGTAAATTTTCAGTGTTTGTTTAATTTTTGTTTCCTGTCCTCGTTCATTATCTATCCTCTTGTTCCATATGCCTATGACGTTTTGCAAACACACTTTGCCCACGTTTTCTTGTCGAGTGTTTGCTCTGTACAAACGATCGTTCATTTACTTCTCACACCTGACGTAAATTTAGTCGTTAATAACACCAGTGCGAGGATCTAATCGATTGACATTGTTTTATCGGAAACTAGCGAAATATCTGGAATCCGGAAATATATAAAAATCTGATTCAA
This sequence comes from Netelia fuscicornis, assembly GCA_946811545.1. NCBI lineage: Eukaryota > Metazoa > Arthropoda > Insecta > Hymenoptera > Ichneumonidae > Netelia > Netelia fuscicornis. The sequence goes on from OX328013.1 coordinate 4,672,994, forward strand.
TAGAAAATCAAGACTTTACTTTCATTCTTAATTTCATTCCTATACGAATAAATGACACGTTATTAATTCGTTCTGCTTGATTTGATTTTATTACGACTTCTCGTTAGCAGTTTTATGAGCCGCAAAATTCTCGTGACTTCACAGAGGCGTCGCGGTGCGAATGATAAATTCGATAACGTTGCGTAACTTTGAAATCTCCCACCCCCGCTATTAATATAATGATACGTATATATCCTCGTCCCTTGATGAAACAACGCCCTCATGTTCGCAACTCGTCAACGTCATTCCCGTGTTCGTCCTCGCGTCGAATCCTCCGTGTCGTGTTTTGCATCGTGACAAGGTTCTTCTACACGATTTACCAGAACAACGAATATAATGTTTATCGCACAATTGTTTCTCCCTTGACAAACGTTCAATTATCTCGATTCCCAGCGAATAATATTAAACTCTTCTCGGTTCGGTCAATCGTGAAACATTGTTAACGCATCTATGATTCGATCCGATGATAAATCTAGTCTGGTTTATGTTATTTTGTAAATTTGTTTACTTTTGTAAACTCACCCCCTCCCTCACACAACACGTGTGACTCTGTTTTATTAAGGTAGTCCTATCGTTACAGCGTTTCCGTTAGATTTCACTGAAAATTTGAAGAAATGTTCTTTGATGTCGTATGTATATGTGTGTAAAATTTCAGGCGCCTTTATCGACTCAAAAATCACGATATTTATTCTCGAAAATCGTCACTTTTCGCAATCTCCCATAAGAGACCGTGTTAAATATCGCAACATTATACAACGAGTATCTCGATCATTTGGTCGATGAAGCCTGTTGAAATTTTGCACACATTTTTATATGACATCAAAGAAACTTCGATTAGTTTTTATAACAAATCTTATGGAAACAAAAATTCATGATTTTGTTTATTATATAACAAATAAACTTTCCGTACGATCAATTTAAATTTTGAGTATGTTGTTCTTTAGTCGATTTGCAACAACTTTTCTTAATGAACTTTAACGCTTGGTCCACTTCCAATGTGAGAAAAAACGGGAATAAAATTTTAATCTCTCACCCAATGATAGGATTACCTTAAAGACAAATCATTATGCATAATTTAGATGAATCTTCAACAAAAAAAATGGTAAAATTGGCAGATATATCGAAATTAATAATAGCGCGAGGCATAGCGGTTTGTTGTCGCAAACGGAGGCAACGAAGAAAGGGACTGTGGTCGTGGCTATTCCACGCTAACGATGTTAAACCTCTGGTGCTCTCAGGCACTACACGGTTCGTGGAAAGCTCGAGAACGCACTAATGATCGAAGGCCCGGTTTGGGAACCAGAGAGAAACGTTGTCATTCCTCCTGTCACTGTCGCCCTATATTTTACATAGGGCGCAAGAGACAAAACTGGGAAAGCTCACGTGAGGGCCGGCAACTCGATTGAAAAATGAAAATTTAATTTTAACGGTTACGTAATGTCGTCAGAGACCGGGTATATTCTTTATTTAGGGTCCAAAGTGCCGCGGGCGAAATAGCTTGGCCCTTTTCCTGGTCCATCACATGGGTCTTTTTGACAATCGCTTCTTTTATCATTCTGTTTTGTCCATTGAGAATCTGTTCTGTAAACGAGAATGTAAAACACTTTTGTGACAAGATCAAACGAAATTCAAATAATTTAACGAATGTATCGAGCAAAAAAAATGATAAAATGTGGATTAGATTAGTTTTAGCGAAGATTCGAGTGTTTTTACGATTTTGAATTGAATTGTTGAATATTAAAATAAGTCGAAGCAACGTAGATTCATCGAGGTAAAGTTGTGGCATACCCAATTGCGTATAGCAAATTTATAACGGTGAGCTACACAACCCCTTTCGAAAACATCGTGACCAATGGTGTTTAATAATTTACCTACTTTAGGGTAACATCGTCGTGAGACGTTTATTTATTCAAATTTATCGTTCGATCGCGAATCACAATAATTTTCATCGAAAAAAAAAAAAAACATAAAATATATTTCATGTTTTTGCATACACGGTACAAATATATTATACAATTTTTCAAAAAAAAGAACAATGATTTTCTTATTTTCAATTCGCAGAATGAGAAAAATCGTTATGTTCGCGTTTAATATTGAATTTCGCGCGATTAGCGAGGGATGGTGGAATGTTGGGGGTAATACGGGTCGGCGAGTATCTTCCTGGGGTAATATGGATCGGTGGATAATTTTTGGGGGTAATGTGGGTCAGCTAAATCGGCGACGATTTCAATGTACGAAAACTTATATCTAATTTATATTATTAATTAATTTTAGGGAATGTTATCAATGCGTAATGACAATTATAATTCTCTTAATACGCCAGCCTTCAGGCAGGTCTGAAAATGTCGGCTTTTTCTGAACTGCGTGATCTGGTTTATCGACTAACCAACGTACATACGTTTCTCACGTGACAGCCATGTTTAGAAATGACATTTACTCGCAGAATTTGTATATACTAAATGAGAAAATATTTGCCAAGAAGAATTGGAAGTGAAAGTAGTTCAGTTTGGTGTTAAATTATCAACGTGAGTGAAGTTCAGAAATTTAAAAAAATTGAGTGAGTACATTCTGTATCGAAGGATTTATAAACTTTGAGGTTAAGCCTGTACTTTGGAAAGGAGAAACCGTTTCTTCGTGTTGTGATTTAATTTCCTTTAAGGTTTGCTGATTATATTTATCGCTCGAGATTATTTTCAATTTTTCAATATTTTTTTAAGTTTTATGAAAATTATTAAAACGTGTAATTAGACGTTAGTCATTCTTCTCAGAAGTTATGTGGGCGTTACAATAATACTGGAAGTATGGTGACTCGTTTTGACGCAAGATGTCGCGTATGGTCAGTTCTCAGATCGTGAATTATTTACCAGCTGCTGGTAAATGCGATTTCTTTCCGGAAAATAAATTTATCGATCGTTGGTAACGTGATTTACATCCAAGTAGATTTCTGTATTTTTTCAAAGATGTTTGAAGATTTGTGTTTAAAGAAAATTCCTGTAAAATGATAAATTCCTGGACGAATGTGATTTTTTTTTTAATTTTAAATCTATCTTGAGAAAAACAAGAAAAATCGTTTCAAAAAAAGAAAAAATTTTGTTCACTGATCGAGAAAGTCTCGTAATAAAACTTCCTGCAAGGTTTTCGCTCATGGCGAGATTATTTTCAATTTTTTAATATTTTTTCAAGGTTTATGAAAATTATTAAAACGCGCGATTAGACGTTAGTCATTCTTCCCAGAATTTATGTGGGCTTTACAACAATACTGAAAGTATGGAAACTCGTTTCACCGCAAGATGTCGCATACAGCCACTTCTCAGATCGTTAATTATTTCTCAGCTGCTGGTAAAGAAAATTTCTTTCAGGAAAATAAATTTACCAGTCTTTGGTAACAACACGATCTACCTCCAAGTAGATTTCTGTATTTTTTCAAAGCTGTTCGAAGATTTCTGTTTAAAGAAAATACCTATAATATGAAAAATTCCTGGACGAATGTGAATTTTAAACAATTTTCAATCTATTTTGACGAAAATAAAGAAAAATCGTTTCAAAAAACGAACAAATTTTGTTCACTGACCAAGACAGTCTCCTAATAAAATTCCCTCCAGGGTTTTCGTCCACGCCAAGGGTTTCATTGATATTTCGTCGAATAATTATCGCCATAGCACGTCCGACAGTTCTCACTCGTTGATGTGACCCCAGCATTTCCGGCGACTTTAATTTTTTGTTTTATCGCCTACGCACGTGTCTCCACCTCCTGACATTATTCGAGAAACTTGTCCATTACGAAATCGTTTCGTAGATTAACGCGAGCGTTAACATTGGACGGCACGCGCCCATCGCAGATGCGAGGCAAGAAGAGGAAGAAGAAGAAGAAGAAAAAAAAGGAATTAAAAAAAACTAAGATTCTGCGCAATATACGATAGCAATACGCTTTTCGAAGCAATTTCGAAATGTCATCGAGAGCACTGATAGCGAAAAGGCCTTGACGTCCGTAGGAGACTCTGTAACACTTGATTCGCAATCGGAAGATGAAATGAAAAAAAAAAAAAATTATTATTATTATGTACATTATAGCGTCGTATTTAGCGAACGAATATATAAACGATCTTCGTTTCTCTATAATTATCTATTCCCATGAGAATTCAGCTTCGAGAAACAAAAAGAGAAACAATACTTCTCCCTCGTTATATAATTTTCATCCTCGATACGTAAAATTCGAACGAAAGCTACGCCACGATTATCGTTATTGTTAATTAAATTGAATTATCACTTATCTGCGCACGGAGTCAAAATTTAATTTCGAATTACGGATAAAATTACCGTTATGAAATTCCGTCAAGATACTTTGGATTCAAGGTCACGGTACGCAGTGGGATTATAATTGCGGGAGGGGGGGGGGGGATATTAATTTGTCGTGATGTAATCTCTCGCGAGTGGAAAAGAGCGGGACGATTGAAACAACGGATCGGGAGATAAGGGGGATGAGAGGAGTGTTGAAAATTTGACAAAACGTTTTGAAGATTTTTGTTTTTTAATAAATAGAGTTTAATAAAGCTAATGAGGAAAAAAAAGAAGAAGAAGAAGAAGAAAGAAAGAAGAATATTATCTAACGAGAGACTAATAATCATTCATAAATAATTGATACGAAGGGTGCAGGCAGCAGTCACTATCTCTCTACATTATCTTCTCGCTCGTTCTCTTTCTCTCTCTTTCTTTTTTTGTTCGTCACATCATTTTCACAATCTCTTTTGCTCGCGGTCTCACACTCATTTTCTTACAGATTCTCTCTCTCTCTCTCTCTCTCTCTCTCTCTCTTTCTCTCTCTCTCTCTCTCTCTCTCTCTCCTTTTCTCTCGCACTCCGACTCACATCGACAAAATTTTGATTCACTCCTTGCGATTAATTCCATCGATCGTCCATCGTCTCGATACGTTGCTTCGTAGACTTTTTTTCTGTTATTTATTAACTTATTTTAATTTTATAGTTTTCAAGAAAAATATTTAAACTCCACGCTCACCATTTTCTTTTTTTCTCTTAAATATTCTCCTAAAGACAAAAAGTATCGTATAATAATCAATGCACCCTCGTGTTTATTTTACGATTAGTTATAATTTATATCTTTTTGTCCAGTAGTTTCAACAGTACACACCGATTAATTTTGTACCATCGTATTGAATGTTGTCGATCTGCTCGTTTCTCAAATATATCTAACAGCGACTACATGATTTTATTTGCGCACAATCGACGATCTGGGCTTTCTCGCGCGTCCGTTCATCAATTTTTTTTTAATACTAGCTCTTATAGTAAAATCCATCGTTCGTACAGAAAGCCCGCAAGAACCATTAAACCCTGCACCCTGCTACACACGTATATATACGCGTATACATACACATACATACATATATATATATATATATATATATGTATATATGTATATTGCTACGATAAGCCTAGAAGAATAAATATCAACGGATGTATCGAGCTTTGGTAAGCTTACGCTAACCCTAACCCCGCTTGGAGACACTGCATATCTATCACACATCCTCTTCGCGGTCCCAAAAGTTATCTTTCCTGTGATTTTTCGACAGAATTATACACATTATATCTTAGGCGGATACAAAAAAAAATCAAAAGATCTTTTTTATCGTCCTAATACAACAACGTGTAAATCACCCACACCCACACATACACGTACGTATACATATATATGTATATATAATTCTATCTGTATATAGAGTATATATATATATATATATATAATATCGTGTACATATGCAATATATATATGTGCATATGTCACATGTTGAAATAGGGAATACGTATTTTTTTAATGTAATATTTCGCAATATTAACAGTACCAGCCTGTCTGAAATTTATTGCATTACAAAAATACGCTTGTATGTATATATATATATATATAAGTATCTGTGCGTGCGTGTGTGGGTTCTTGTGGATGAGAGTTCAGATAAATATATAAAAAAAGTTGTACCAAAACTTTACAAAATAATTGTGATTCGCTGTTCTTTCGATTGAAGGAAGTGAAAGAGAGAGATAAAGAGAGATAGAGAGAGAGAGAGAGATAGAGAGAGAGAGAGAGAGAGAGAGCGATAGAGAGAGAGATACCGACAGATAGACAGACAGAGAAAGAGAGGAAGAGAAAGAGAGATAGAAATTAAAAAAAAATCCATTCAAATACTTGTCAAAGAACTTTGGCATTTTTGGATGCGTTAAATAGCAATTAATACACTATATAAAAAATTAATTAACGAACAGAAGAACCGCGAAACCTCATACATACCGTCTCTCAAATGCAATGCCTCCGCGTTAGACCATACTATTAAATACTAACGGTTTTTTCAATATTTTTGTTGTTTCTTTTTTCGTTTTTGTTTTGTTTTTGCAATCTTGTCCTTCGCGACAATTTCTCGCGTATGCGTCGTTGTACATATCTTGTTGTCCATTTATTGTTAATTCTCGTCTTTCTTTTTTATTTTGTTTTTTTTTTTTTAGTTTTTATTATGTTGAGTCCATTATTTTTGTACGATATATTATTTTTGTTTGTTTTCGTTTTTTTGTTTCGATTTACACATGCTGGAATCTCGAGACGGGAAATTGACGCGATGCCGACTATCTCGTACCTTTCGCCCACGTTGAATTTGTTGCCAGGACGATTTACCTTTTTCCACTTCGAGATTTATTTCTCTTGCGGATGAATTTTTAATGCCGTAATAGCCGAATGTTGAACGTGCTCGGACGTTGGAATTCCTTCTCCTCCGTTTACGACGCGACTGTTTTTCCTTTATTTCTCCTTCTTGGGTTGGTCTTCGTGTGTGTTTTGTTTCCTTTCTTCTCGAATTCCCCGGTCCATATATTTTGGAAATTCGGTTATCGCTCATTCCACGGTATACTTTCATTGCAATTCGTGAATCTTTAATCATTCAACGATTCAATCTCAACGGGAAGGGAGTGAAGAAGAAAAAGAATCGACTGTCGCGAATAACACAAGTAAACGAGGAGAGTATTATCCTACCGATTTTCATGAAGAAAAATGTGGATTTACGTTTTTTTTCAGTCGTTCTTCTTTGTTCTTTTTGTAATTTTTCGTTTTCTTCAATCTCAATTTATCGTGATTTTTGGTTCGTGGTACTTCAGGCTCGTCCAGTCATGCTACGCGCTTATTGCGTGCAGAATTCTCTCTGTGGATTTATATTGTTTCGTTACTAACGCGTGGATTGCAGCGTTTTGTAACGACGTGGGTGTAGCATTGAAGAGGGAGGAGGGGAAAAGTGCTGGAAAGGTTCGATTAGTTGCTCGTGTGGCTCGGTGTTTCTCGATTAGACCATTGGCGCGCTCACAATTGACGCTTGCGGCCCATGTTGCATATCTTGAAATGACAGAGTGTCATGTCTGTAACATAAAACGATTTTCGTAATTTTCACTCCCTAGTTAACGTCGTAACGAAATAAAATTTACAACAAACATTTCACGCGTCTAATTTTACATAAAAAATGATTTTTTCTTTTAAATCGATCGATCGATTTCTCATATATCGGTAAATTTCTACGTAGAGCTTAGTCGTAGGAAAATAACGGAGGAGACGAACGAAACTCGAGATGTCACGAAGCATTGACATCGCGACGTGCGAGTGAAGGAAATCGTGTAAAATCCTGTTGATCGCGCGACTGTTCGGCGCCACCGATCGTAATGGATGACGATCGTTCGTGAGAAACGATGAATCGTATTGATATTAAAACGATCTCGCGCACGCGATATCGAATCTCGGCGGGGTACACGACTCTGTGCCAGTTATCTCGGGGGCATATTTTTGCAACGTCAAAGAGATCAAAGACAGGGGGGGGGGCAGAGGGAGGAGACAGATCGATGTTCAAATTGATTGATAAACGTGACGTCAAGAAGTCAGGTGTCAAGCGAGAGTCAAGCGTTTCAATTGGCAGATCAGAAATCTCTTTCTGTTTTTCTCGTTGGTCATCTCTCTTGGCCCCGATCTTTCGGTATATTTATACGCGTAGAGATTTGTCTTTTTTTTTATTAACATCGATTAATTACACGAGACGTTTTCGAGTATTTAATCCATTTTTTTGTACTTACAGCTGGTTCGTTTTCCCGAATTTGGCGGACGTACTATAGCTGCTGGTATCGGCAATTTCTCCACGTCTTCGTAATCCGATTGATCGATTTGTTGTTTATTGTTTCTTCGCGCCTCCTCTTCCTCCAGCATCGTACGAATCGCCGCTTTTTCGTTCTCGAGCTCGCGACTTTCCTCTTTCATTTCGTGCTGTCGCTCGACTATCTGACTCAGTTTCTTGAGTAAGAGCTGCAACGGAGAAAAAAGAATTGTGCAATCGTTATGAAATTTGCACTTTATATTTCGATTTATGTTTGTTTTTTTTTTTTCGTAGAGATATTTCTCACGAATTATATCATTTTTACGCAATTTTTGTTTTGGTAAATCTCAAATTCTCCGAGGAATATTTCGTTCTTTTATCTTTCGCGAATAAAATGTGTCGATATAAAAACGAGTCGCGTCTGGCGTCGAAACAATTTGGTTTTCCGGGAATTGATACATTTAGAAAGATACAGTAGTTTGAATTGCATCGTTTTTGTGCAATTCGAAATAAAGCTGAAAATTTTGTTCGCTGTCCTCGAAACGAATATTCCACAATCGATAAAAATCATTTCGTTTTATTGAAACTAACGTTTTTTTCTTAAAGAAATTCGATCGTATCGTGAATGTTTTTGATTATTGCCCTTTTTTTTATCGAAAATTAAATAAATGTATTATTATTATTATTTTTAATTAAATGTCTACTCACGTAGCTCTCAGCCTCATCGGCGAAGCTGTCGCTATAAATGAAACCCGGTGGCACGGGCTCGGGTTCAGCGACAACTAGATGATTGGACGACGAGGACGACAGGACAATCGCTAATAGCCAGAGTCCCGAAAAACGCACAGCTAATCTTGCCCTCATTTCTTGATTTTTGCACATCGTCGCTCTGAATAAAAACACAGAATTAATATTGCGAATCGAACAAAAATTTTACACCTCTTATCGTATTCTAGCAAAAAAAAAATCAATTTTCCATCGGTATAATTTCAATTTTTACTATTTAAAAAAAAACAAATTGATAACTCGTTTTTATTATTTTTAATTAATCTTTCGCGAGATACTTTCAATTTGTTTCACGTTGAATTCGATGCATATCTTCGGAATGACGAAGGCTCGTGAATTCTATATTTGCCATAATCGATCATTTTTCTCTGGCTCTCGTTCTTTTATATTTTTTTTTCCACCACACTAATGGCAATGCGTCAAACGACGCGATCGTATCATTTATTGTGACTTTGGGCCGTTGTTTCTCTTGAAACACGATGTTCCCGGTTGCATATTGCGTTGTCGATTACGATTTTACGTCGTAAAAATAAAAAAATATCCACCCCCAAATCCACCCCCTAACTATCGTTTTGACAATACCTTGACCTCGACAAGGTCACAATTGACGTAGGGTCGAACAAGTTGCAGTTCTAGGAAATGTATATCACCGTTTTAGCTAGTTCCATCCATCCCTAAATTTCCTCAATTTCTCATGGTGGTGAATTGTCTGGTAACATCGAGATGCAATCACCGTATTTTAATGTCAATCTGCATGACCCGTCTGCCCGGAAGCGTATTGCTATAATACATTTTTATGTCTGCGAGCGACAACTCGGTAAGGGCGAATAATCCCTTCTGGAATTATTTTTTCACCCCTTCGAACTCGTCTTGGCTCGGTTTTATCCGTGGAACGCGACGTGATCGAGCTCCAGATTGTGCTTTTGATTCGTTAACGTGTTTCTTTTTATTTTTTTTAATACAACGAAGATTTTTTTATAGCGTATAAACTGAATTTAAAAAAATCGTAAAGTCGTCTAGAAAGTATCAAGTTTCGTCGGTACCATCGAAGTTGCGTGTAACAATAAAGGTAAATGTAAATTGTGACGAGACGAATTAAGTTCATATCGATGAAAAAAAAATTAATTATTATATAAATCGAGAGAATTTATTATCTCGATGATACAAAATTAATAATATTTATGAAAAGAAATTATTTGAATTAATTGCTGTTTAATTTTGTTCACTGTTATCAAAATGTATGAACAATCGATTCGATGAGCTTTAATTAAGTTTCCACAAAACGAATCTTGACTCGATCGAAAGAAAAATAAATTATTATGTAGATCGACAGAATTAATTATCTCGATAAAAATTTAATAATCTTATCGAAAAAAAATATTTGAATCTGAATTAATTACTATTTAATTTTATTCGCTATTATCAAAAAGTATGAACAATCGATTCGATGAATTCTCTTTTATTGCAATTAAATTTCCACGAAACGAATCAATGAATCTCGATGTACGGAAATATCGCTAGTGTAGTTTATAGGACGGATTTTGTTCGATAAATATGAATTACGATCACGTACAACGCCTACGACTTTTAATTAGTTCGATTGTGAATTTTCCTGGTCACTCATCAATTTTTCACAGAACGCTTCCGTGCTGTCCATACCGCAATTCGTAAAAGCATTCGATCGTGCGTATCGTTTTTTTCAACTTCTTTTGTTTTGTTTTCATTGGTTTTTAAATCGATTTATTCACTCATGGTCGAAGCTAATGCGAATGCACGTCGTGACACACGTGAAATAAAGCGCGGTAAAAATTGAAACGTGCTATCCACCCATGCAATTTATTTGCAATTTATTATACGGGAGATAATACGACGAACCGAAGAAGAATCACACACCGTATCGCTAATTTTAAGCTTCATAAAAAAGAAAAAATCTCGCGCTGTTTTAATAATAATATTTCTTATCGTTTCGAACGTAATTTATGACTTTTCAAATTACATCCCTCAATACAATATTTAATCGACGGATGAATAAATTTCTGATAAATTTCTCCGCGTTTTGAGATTACGTGATTTCTTTTTTTTTCATTATTTTTAATCTTCTCGTTAACGATTCGCTAAAAATTAATTCGATCGATCCAACGAACGAATATCTTTGCTCTTATTATTATTATTATTAACAAATCCGCACCTTATACGTGTGAATGAAACTTTTGTATTTCGTCGTTCCAAAAAAAAAAAAATCATAATCAATTAAATAAAAAAATAATAAATGAAGAACGAAAGACAAACACCGAATTCCAGTGACCCTCCTACCTTCTGAATCTTCGTTCAAATCGTCTGCTTCGTTCTCACAGAAACTACGCAACACTTGATTAAACCTCGATGATCGATCGGATCGAAACGATTTGGCGGGACACCTTATATATTTCTTTTCAATTAAATACGTCGAGATATGCGAGTACGATAAGGGAGGTGGGAGGGCTGAGGGGAGGTTGATGTTTTTGTTTATCTTTATGCCGTCGTTGTCGATCCTTTATCTCGAACTTCCGCGGGATGCTTTTGGACAGCGCGGTGTGTTCTCGAAGAATGAGCAGCGAGGGTTGCTTGCGCCCTCTATTATACCCCCGATGCCTCTGCTACCCCTCTCTCTCTATCTCATAATTTGACTCCCTTCTCCCACCCTCTCTCCCTCTCTTTCCCTCTCTCTTTTTCTCACTCGTTCTCTCACCCTCTAGCTAGCACTCATCTCCTACCACCTGTAGAACGAATGGAGTACAGTATTCTAGAATATACCTCAGTCGTCTCACCTGCCACCCACATCTATCAATATATTTCATCCCGAGTCACACATATATTTATACATATTCACGAGGGTAGGTTATGTTACGGACTGTTCGTTTATTCTTTTCAATTCACACCCCGGACCCGTGGACTATATCAGCTTTAAAATTTGTATGTCGCTTCGATAGATAGGTACGTCTCTATTTTTCTTTCCTCTTTTTCTTCATTCTTTCTACGACTCCTGGGTATTAGAGGTAACAGTTTCCTTCTCTCTCTCTCTCTCTGTCTCTCACTTCCTTCCTTTCTTCTTTCGAGATACGATGCACACGAAGGGATGATCGGATGCGATGTAATAACCAATGTTTCAATGGCTACGCGTGCTCGACTATACATACCCCTTTATCGCATATCGATGCTCGAGAATGTAATATGAAAACGCCATACTCGACACTTTGTACGAGCAACGGGCACGATAACATTAATATGATTTACGGTTCGCCCACACGGTTTCTTCGTTTTATACAATCGTAAATACGAACGATTCACTCGGTTCTTGATAATAAAAGAACGTTTTAGATAGAAAACACAAGTAATAATTTATTTGAATTTAATTTCACGAATATTTTATAGATATCTTGTTTACGAAAAAAACAAAGTAATCGGTGTAATATAATGTTGATAATCGTTACAACTTAATGCGAGATTGTGCATATTTACGTCATTGCAACGAATTATCGCGATCGATTTTTCATTCAGATCCTGTCGTAATCCATTCTCGATGCAAAAAAAAGTCGATGTTTTGATAATCACGTGTCGAACTCGTGGATAAACGTGTCGTTTGTAACGTATTTCTTCTATCCTCTCGATAGCATTTATCAAATCTCACTGGCCTCGGGTCGGAGAAAGCTTCAGGCGATGTAAAAGGTCATCGTAACAGTCCGACATTTTTTTTTTCGGACAGCTTTTCGATCGAACTAATTAAATCTTCTAATCGAACTAATTAAACGAATCACACGATTTCCCAGATCTCGTGAGATCTTCGTTGCCATCGAAAATACGCAAAAATTTGGAAAAAAATAGTCGCAGGAGAAAGCGGTTGTCTTATTTAAATTGATTTAACAGAGATTGATTGATTATGATTATAGAATTCTCATAAATTTGCAAACTTTACAAATATACAATTTTCGTTTTACAAATTTACAAAATTGTACACAATATAATAGCGTCAGAATGGAGGAGGGAGGGAGAGAAAGAGAGAGAAAGACGGCTCCTAAAACTGCGAGGACCGAAGGAGCGAGTGGAACGAGGCAACTCAGCGATAGCCGGCCAAGTGGTAGAGGTCGATATGTGATCAGACGTACACGTATTCGTCGCTTTTTTTAATCGCCACTTCTTTTTCGCTCGAATTTAAACGTTTCCGATGAAATTTTCCAAACGAAAATAGTCCGACGTTAGTTCGAGCGAACAAAAATGTTTATATTTATAATTTTTTTAAATAAATAATTTATAAAATCATTTGAAATATCAGCGATTTGGAAATAATGATAATAGTTGCTCGAACGTTTCTCACAAATGTCGATTGATCGTAATTAGTCGTTGTTTTCGTTAATTGCAATATCTTGAAAAATGAATTTTAATAACAAATTTATTGTTCATCGTGGCGAACGGACTTTGTCCATCGCGGCGTAACGAACAAATTATGCAAATCGTAAGTTCTTGCAGAAGTCTCTCGAGGCGCGTAGCTTATGAGGCCACGCTTAAAATTATCCGTTCGTTGCGATTCGTTCATTTTCGAAAACAATATCTAGTCGACTCGACCAATTGGCGAACGATCCGAGCGTCTGTTTCCAAGCTGTCGATTGGTCGTTCGTGGAACGGAGGACAATACGAGGAGAGAAAAAAACAAAGACAAACACAGAAAAAAAACAGATTCCAAGTTCATCGTAAAACGATAAGAAACTCTTCGTTATTGGAGTCCCAGCAAATATCTCGACTTTGTCGATACGTCGCATATCTCTACATTTTTTCAATCCCCCTTTCACCCCTCCCTCTTCCTCCTTCACTCTCTTACCCCCGCTACGATCGATTTGCCGTCAAAATGGCCGATTCGATTCGTATTTTTGCGTCAAACGTATTTTTAAAAATTTCCTTTTAGAATTCCATGTTTCGAGTCGCTTCGCGAATTATCGACGCGAATATTCGATAGTTTCCTCGCTCATCATCGATATTTTCCATTCGACATGACAAATTGAGAATGGAAATTGGACTTGAACTTTCTTGGTCCCTCGGGGCGCTTTGTTCAATATCTTCTCGACATTGATTGACTTTTAAGTCGAGATACGTCGATAAATATTGACGAATTATGATAAAGCTAATATTTTACGATTTTATTTTGATCCGTTGTGACAAATTGCGAGCTGCAAATTTTATTGATGTTATCCCGTGCTCTCAACTACTACTGGTATTATCGTAAGTGAAGAGCGTATCGAATTTAAAATCGCTCTATCAACTCGTAATATAATTGGCGTTAATGCGCTTCCAAGATTTTCGATTCTCGATGGAGTGTTCCAATTCCAAACGAGTAGGATTGTTCCAGGAAATTCGCGAATAATTTTCGTTCTTACACGTCGCGACTTACGCGTTAGATAATAATTGTAAATGAAATTTCTAAAAGCAATAATTTAATGTGAAAAATTAATAAACGATAAAATAAAATAATTTTTTTATTGTTTTTATTTTGTTTTTTTAGAAAATTATGTCCGATCAGGATGAAGAAGTGGAGAAACCGTTTGCCATCGAGCGAGCCAAGACTTGTCGTGCGAAGTGCAAAAAGTGCAAATGCCCGATCGACAAGGACTCTGTCAGAATTGCCAAGCTCATGAGCAATCCCTTCGGTGATGGCAAGATGAAGGCATGGCATCACGTGACTTGCATCTTCGACGTATTCGCGAAGCAACGCGCAACCACTAAGAGGATCGAGGATCCCAGCGAAGACGTGAGCGGTTGGGACGATCTCGATGACGACGATAAAGCGATCGTTCTTGAGAAACTCGAGGAGTTCGAGAACAATGGTAATTATCTCTCGGTTCACGGATCGATCTAATCTTCGAAATTTGTTTTAAAGCGTATACGCGTTGTTCGAGTTAGACCGCGTGTTAAATTTTGAATTGAAGATTAATAAAACGCAACGATTTTTTAACAGCTCCATACAAAAATGGGACGAAGAAGACGATCCCGACGAAGAAAAACGTTACTCCTTCGCCAAGTCCAGGGAAGAAAAATGTTACTCCTTCGCCAAGTCCAGGAAAGAAAAATCTTACTCCTTCGCCAAGTCCAGGGAAGAAAAACGTTACTCCTTCGCCAAGTCCTGCGAAGGACAATTCTGTAAATTCAACGAAGCGCAAGCTGGACAACAGCGCCTCTACGTCGAAGCAACAAAAAAAGATGAAGAAGGATGCAAAGGCCGTAGCGTCGATTATTAGGGACGATGCGTTTTGCGAATTTCGCGGTCTTTGCAATGAATTAGCCCACGTCAGTGCGTACAGCGCGAAAACTGCGATCGTCAAGAGAATGCTGACCAAGGGCACCGAGGGTGGTGAGCAAAAAATGATTCATCGATTAAGATAGAATTAATATTGATTAATTGATATAAACATGAATTAATTAGATTTTAATTAATTTACGTAATTGGATATTTGTCTAAGCAAAAAATTGTCGATTTTTCGATATTTGGACGATACAACGAGTTTTCATCGAGCGTCGATCGTACGATCGTGAAACGCTCGATTACGAAGAACACGAGGCTCGCGACGAGAAGACCGTGAATCTTAATTCAGAATACGAGCGTGCTCTCGCGATAAACTGCCCTAATAACGCGAACCCGTTACACGAGAAAAAAGTCGCGGCTCCAATGACGAGCCCGGCTCGCCCTTCGATCAAATAAATCAAACTGTTACATTGATTACGCACGGACATATTTCATTACTTGATGAATTATTTACGACGTGCTCAGTTCGACTCGTGAATATTCAAGGCAATTAAACTAATTTATTTTTCTATCAACAAGACGATCAAACGATTCGTAATTTATTAAATAAAATCAACATTCTATTATCGTCCATCGTTTATTTTGTACGTATTTTCATTTATCATTCTTCATTATTTTTTTTTTTTTTTTTCTTAAATTCGTGGAAAAATTGCGATCGAACGACGAGTCGGCAGTTTCATTGCTTTTAAAAATTCTTTTCTGATGCTTAACAATGAAAATAGCGATTAATTCGTTTTTCTCGATGCGGCAGAGTCGATTAGTGATGAATATTTTTTTCTCCCTCTCGTTTTTAACCATTCATTAATAACGGGAGCTTGTACGATAAGAAAAATGATAGTGTTCGCGGCCCGTCAATCGTCTCGTCGTATCAATGGCGAGCGTATCGTTTATCCGGGTGGAACCCGCGCGTTTATTCTCCTCGCGTAAAATCAGGCAAACAGGGTAGAGTCATCGTTAGGGTGGCTAAGAGAAAGAACAAGACAGAGAGAGAGAGGAATTCGATTCATAGCATATTTTACGCTGTTTGCTCTCGTCCAGTCAATAACAACGTGTGTTCACTCGCGATTACCGGAATCGGATACAAGGAAAGCATCAATCAAACGAGAACTCCGTCTCTCTCCTCGGTCGCTCCCTGACAGATTTGCTGACGCTCATTAAAGCGGTTAAGTGGAATATTTTTATGGGCTTATCAAGAACTTCGAGACAAGAGGCGAGAAGAAAAGAAAAGACCGGCCAATCGATCGCGCTCTTCGTTCAACGAAAGATTGCGAATACACGAAAAATGTGAGTGCGCGAGAGAGATGGAATGAAAAGCGAAGAACGAGAGAAATTTTGACACGGACTTCGATTAATCGATGAAAGAGAGAGGGAAAGAAACGGAGGAGATGGAAAATTCGAGAAGTGAGAGAAAGTTCATTGAGGTTTGCTTCTCACTCAGATTATTCTTTTTTGCAGATGAGCCACTTTATTTAATATCGCGACCAATTTGCAATTGCATTGAAAATACAGTTGTTGCATATCGTTCGGATTGATACGCAGAGAAATGCGGGGGTGAGGCCGGAGAAATAAAAGTTCGAAGACACGAGTGTGAAACGTCGGTGAGAAAAAAAATTGAAAGAATCTCGTTGTGTACTCGATGAGATAAATAAGTATCGTTATAGCAATTCGTAAGATTCTCGAATTGACGTTGATAAGTTTGATCGATTATTGGAAAAAGAAGGAAATCGATAAATCGATCGATGAAATCGAAAAAACTTTTGTATATTTTCAATATTTATCAGCGAAATTCGACACAATTCGTAAGATTCTCAAATCGACGTGGACAAGTTTGATCGATTATTGAAAAATGAAGGAAATCGATAAATCTTTTTATATTTCCAATATTCAATAGCGAAATTATACCTCATGGAAATTTGATAAAATTCTATTCGTAAAAGACAAAAATTTAATTCCTTTGTGAAAAATATTTACATTTTTCAACTGTAGTAATCCGTTCTTTTCTTCCGGTGTTGGTTACGTTGCTGATTTTCTCGTAATCGTTTCCTTCGACAATTCAATCACCTCGAACGATGAAAACGTCTCGAACTTTCGACGAATTGTTTATTCGAGCACCGAATATAGCGCGTTATTAAACGCAAAGTTTTATTTATTCCTCCTTGACGAACGTAACTCTCGTGAATTATTGTCTCGTTATTTCGTTAAAACTTTGTTTCCTTTCGTCTAAGTCATTTTCACAGTACCCAAATAATTGTTCAAAACTGCGAAAAGCGACGACAGCGCGATTAGTTCGTAGATTATCCGTTTACCGCGATGATTTCAAATCGTTTTACACTGAGATCAACACCGACAGACACTTCTCACTTTGTCATCTCAACCAAAACAATAGAAAAAAGAAAACAAGAAAAATCACGATTGATCTTCCTTCGATGACGCGAGGATTTGCAAAAGTGTTGGAGAAGCAAGAATAAACGATTTTTGTTTTTAATTCGAGAGTTCGCGTAGCGCTTTTGAGGTCACTGCATTCACTGTTTTGCGACTATTGGCCCAGGCTGAGAATTGTGGTGACTTATAAGCTTGCTGTCCCCACCTTCCATCGTTGATCTAAGCCGATGCCGATGACGAGCCCCCTTCATGTGCAGCCAGCTTGGCGGCATCGGATTCTCCCACCCACCCTCGCGCTCCTTTTCTCTCTCTTACGTTCTCTCTTTCTCTCCCCTCTCCCAACCCTTTCGCTCTCTCACTCTCTGTACATTTTAAACACTTACGCGTATTTGCATGGTAATACGTGTGTGTTGATCCAAGAAAAATCTCATCTCGATCGTTCATAAATTATCTTCAATGAGATAAGTAATTAGTTTAAAAGAAAAATTGCGCAATTTTCAACCCCCTGCGATCTTCTTCCTATAAAAAACAATATCATCCCTCGATCTTCTTTTCATTTCCGGTTATTTCTACGTATTTTTTAAATACCGCGCGTAATAGTAATGTTGCATTTAATTTACATAAGCGAAAATCTGGCGAATCGCGAGCGCGTCGTGCATGATGCAATTTCCGGCTGGTCGGCACATAAAAAAACGAATCGACAAAAAATGAAGACACACATGGGCGGGCGCATAGTTTCAACGCCTGTCGACTAATCATAATTCAAACGAGGGGCCGCGCGTCGTCACGAATGTCCAAAAAAGACGGAGAAAGGAGAGATTAGTAATTGCCTCATGAATATATGTGTTTTAGTTCGCCTAAATTGTTGCGTAATATTCTTCACGCTTTTTTGCAGTTGCCCCAATAAATATACGTACATACAAATATATATATACACACATGTAAATATCTATTTGTGCGTGTCTACATCCCACGATAAAATACGTTCGACGAGATCTACGACGCACTTTTCAGAATATCCGACGATTCTAACCATGTGCCAACGGGATCGTGACAATTTTCTTAATAGACAGCGATCGATTCGCGCTATTTGCGAGAATATTATTCTCAAAATTTGAAAGAATGCGCGCGCATCGACAAACTTCCCGATCGGCCTTGCACGCGTCATTTACATCGGCAATGTCGTAAATGCAAAATAATAATACATAATAATAATAAAAATAACAAATTTTTGTTACTATTATTATGATAATAATAATAATAACAACAAATATATATTTGTTTTTATTATTATTATTATTATATAATATTCTTATATAATATTATTAATAATAATTTAAAATAACAATATTTTATTATAATATAATAATAATAATAATAATAATAATAATATAGTATTATATTATAATTTTATAATATTATTATATTATTATATTATTATATTATTAATATTATTATTATATTATTAATATTATTATTATTATTATATGTTTTTTTTATAAAGGGGGGACGCTTTTATATTGTTACGAAGGCGAACCAAGCGTACTCGAGCAAAACCTTGACCCCTGTAACCCGCGAAGAGTGTACGTTCGAGCGCATTTTACACATGAAGTCACCGCCTCATTTGTTCTTAAATATCTCCAAGAAAGTCGAACTCACATTAATTGGCTCGATGTATCTTTTACGCCCTCCCCTGTCTGTAATATAACGAATTATATATATTGGTACGTAATTGTATATGTGAACACATTTAGATAGACACTTGCGCGAATGGAATACTTTATCGGGCTTTGGAAGGCACCCGTGATTCCGTTAATTGAATTATCATGTCCCTCTTCTTTATTCGCCTCCTCCTTCGACACACCGAAATTTTTGTTCGCTCGAAATTTCGCACGAACCAGTTTTTTTCCTACATCGTCGCTTTTTCGAACGGAAATTGTACGTTCGTAAAAATCAAAGCGAAGAAGGTTCTCGTGGACTCTGCTCGAGCATCGCAATTTACAACCCTTGTTTCAAGCCGTTCGCGACTTCCGCTTCCTGCTACGTTATTTAGCGCGTCCGTGTTTGAAAACTCGACGGACAATTCTTTTTGCGACGCACTTTTAATTATTATGAAAATTTAATAGAAATTAATAAGATGGAGAAAAAATAAGGGTTGTTTTTTGAAACGAACATCGTGACTTCTATTTCTCGCTTCCTCTTTCTGAAATAATTAATTCCAAGCGTTACGACGATTCGTTTAATGGAGAGAAAGAGAGGGAATCGAATTCGAGGGGTTGCTCATCTTCCTTCTTCAATTTCATATCGTCAGGCAGGAAACTAATCTCGCGACGTGGAATCGACCAGTTCAATTTCATGAATATGATAACGTCCTCGGCAAAAAAAATTCTCGTTGGCCCTTCATTTTCATTCGAACTTTCGCGACGTATGTCACACGTGACATATACGTGAAAAAGTGTGATTTTTTTTTATTTATCACACTCGGCGCCCTAAGCGTATGCTCTAGTAAAAAGATTAAATATCGTGAGAGTAGACGAGGCCGTTGACCCGATCGTAAGAGAGAGAAAAAAGTGGAAAGAAAAAAGATGAAGTAAAAGAAATCTCGCAACCGCGCTTCGGTACGGCGATGTGGGTCGTGTCTTTCGTACGTGAGATCTAAACCGCGTTCACGCTCTGGGGCACGATCGTTCCACTCGTTATATCCGCCATAGCTCGAACGTAGACGAGAATACGATTTCGTCATTCGAGAACTTCTACACGTAAGTCTTATATCGTAATTAGCCTCTGATAAAACCGAAATCAATCTAAAATACCTGATAAAAATATTTTTACACGTTTTCGATCATTTCCCATATCTAAATATTTGTAAATTTTAAAAACCCACCCTCCACTCGTATCGGCTTAAAATACAAACGCCTTATTCAAAATTTCATAATTAACGTAATAAAAATCAGAGATTTCTTTTACACGAGAATATTTCAATGCAAAAAATGAAATTTCATGAAATTTCAAACAAAACTTTTTTCGTTCCTTCGAAAAAAAAAAACAAATTGGTCGAGACACCGAGGACGAGATACTTTTTAATTTTCTGCTAGAAGCTTGCGATTATTCATTTCGCACCGTCTACCGACGTCACCAATAGACGAACGATAATGCACAGAGACAAGCCTATGTGTCGACGTTTAAGAATTCCAAGAATATAGCGTATAACATTATAAACGCATACGCAGACGGGTTATTGCGTCTTTTGTGACAAGTGTTACTTAGAAAGCACTCCGTTCAAGAAAGTCAATATGATATCATTCGTACAGTCGCGTGTCTCATACTTGTCTCGATGAAAGTGTCGATCCCCTCCGAAAAATTCATCGATTAATTACGCAACATTTTTTTTTATTAATAACGAAAACAAACTCGATTAAAAGTCATCGTCGCGCAACAGACTCAACGCTCGCTCCTATGAGCCACCGATCCAACTTATTGACAGTCTCTCGGTAGTAAATAACGTTCTAAAGGAAAAAAAAAACGATACGTACGTATCGAGGAATGTTTCTATTTTTTACCGCGCGTTTATTACGGATCGTCGTGGTCTCCCTCGTATCCCTATAGCTATTTATTTCTCTACATTGTGATTTTGTTGTCGATAGATTAGCGCGAGTTGTTCCACATTATGCCGAGTATTGTACACAGTGACATCATCGCGACACTCCAATCGACATACCACAGCATTATCGTTTTGTTACAATCCATTATTAGCAGCCAGGCTATATATATAGGTATATGGAGATTTATGAACACTCGATCTCCCTCCAGTTTTATTTTCCAGCGTATTTTTGTGTCCTTCCTGATAAAAAAAAATTGATTTTTCTTTATTTTTTTTTTTTTTTTTTGAACTTGATATTAATTACACATGGAGATGTCCTTGTGCCTATATTTCTCGAGGATGTTTCAGCGTGCTGTTTCGTCTTTGATTTTGCTCGATGTGGATTTGTGACGATCGTTCGCTCTAAACGCAACCAGCGGGAACGTTCGCTTATATATGCGAATCAACGCGGTCGAAAGATGCCACGCAGTCTGCTTCGCTCCTTATCAGTGTCTCACTCGCCCCCCAACCACCCCTCTCGTTGATACCGTTACCCCTTTCCGTGCTAATGCTCTTTGACGATTTCTCTCTTTCTCTTGCTTTGATTTGATCCTAGCGAAAATATTTTTGTCAATCGGTCGATAGACGCTCGCGGATTTGACATGTGTATGCGCCAACTTCGCGCGCGCCAAGCTCGTAAATATTACGTACTGCGCAACAAATACCGATTTTCCGGTTATCGTATCGTGACGGCCGGGTCATGAAAAAATGTCACTTGGTCCATTTCGATGAATCTAATCCGCTGGGACTCGAGATGCGCTTAAGTATTTTGTAGAATTGTGCGAGAGTGCGGTTAAGCTTGTACTGATATTTCACACTCTGCTCGATTTTATTCCAGGAAGAAAATGCACGGTTCAATTTTTTCTACATAAAAAAATTAATCCGTTTTTTTACATAAAAATTAAACCGTTTTTTTTACATAAAAATTAAACCGTTTTTTTATATGAAAAATTAAACAAGGTTACGTCGAATAAGAACAAGCTTTTAGAACTTTGAAACTACCGTAGATTTGTTGTCCATCGAAATGAAAATGTTCGTAATAAAAACAATAATTAATGTATAAATATTTTAACTATCGTTCAACCGTTCTCAATCTCAACATTTACCTTCAGAGGATAAAAATGTCTAAATTTAAATTAGGGGATGAAATCATATTTTCAATGTCGTTTCATCCCCTAATTTCGCATCGACATTTTTTGGCGATGTTCTTTTTTTACACAAAGAACGTTCCCGGAAAAATTCTCAGATAATTGCAGAAATCATAAAGAATTATTGTCCTCTTAATCAACCATGCGAATATTGAGTACGTTAGTTCGAGACAGAGCGAAAACACTTCCATAAACTTCTCGCGAACCTGTCGAAACAATCGTGGAAGGAATCCGTGGCTGTGTCGCTTCACCCTTCTTCACTATCGGGGAGGGGGCTACGGTCGAGAAAATAACGACTGAAACAACCGTCTTAATTGGGTCTCCCTTCCCTCCCTCACCGTTGTTCGTCGCGAAGATTTTTAACGGAATGAAACGAAGTGTTATCGTGACGCAATAATAACGATGGCGGGAAGGAGTAAACAGAACCCCTGAGAATTGCGAGTCGCCCGGGTGTCCAGAGAAATCGAAGAGGATTTTTGCTCTTTGTGAAAATGATCGGGGAGTACGAAAACATCGTATTTAGTACGCGCGTACCCATATATGTGTGTTGCGTCACATATATATAGTTCGATTAATCTGCGGAACGTAGGAAATCGCCGCTGTTTTCCTCCGCGCGATTTCTTTTTTCTCTCTTTCTCTCTGTCCACCACCGATTGACCCGCGCGCTCGTTCGCGGGTGGCACGAGTAAAGGGGAATAGTAAGATCGCGGAAAAGAATACGTTCATGGCTTAGAAGCCACCACGGCCGTAGGCTCGATGAAAATATAAAAGAAAAAGAGAAGCAAAGTTTTAAATTACGCTAGATAAATATACTTGGGTAAAACCGACTCAAAGTCTCCGTGACTTTCCACTGTCAACGAATGACACATCGAAGCGCCCGTACGAGGCCGCAGATGCGCTTTTTCGTCTCGTTTCATCGTTACGATGGAACAAATTCGTACCCGGAATTGTTCGTTATGACAGTTTTTATAGAAACGAAATTTCAACTCTAAAACTGAAAATTTAAGGGATGAAACATCTCTGTTTTTTTTTTTTGGTCAGATTTGATTTAACCGAGAAAATCAGAATTTTGCGGAACGATGTATTTTTCACGAAAAACAAAATTTCACCCTTAAAACTGAAAATTGGAGGGATGAAACACCTCTGTATTTTTTCGGTCAGATTTGATTTAATCGAGAAAATCAGAATTTTCCGGAACGATGTATTTTTCATGAAAAACAAAATTTCAACCCTAAAACTGAAACTTTAAGGGATGAAAAATCTTTTTTGTCCAGTTTTGGTTTAATCGAGAAAATCAGAATTTTCCGGAATGATGTATTTTTCATGAGAAACAAAATTTCATCCCTAACACTGAAACTTTACGGGATGAAAAATCTTTTTTGTCCAGTTTTGATTTAATCGAGAAAATCAGAATTTTCCGGATCGATGTATTTTTCATGAGAAACAAAATTTCATCCCTAAAATTGATAATTTAAGGGATGAATCTCACTTTTTTCTACTTTCGATTTCATTGTTAAATTCTGTAATCATTCGTTATCGATCTCATTTTTCCAGTTTTAATTTAATCGATAACAATCGACGATCGATCGATTTCAAGATAACGTTTAACGCTTAGATCATTGTTCGGGAACCGGTTGTAAGCGACGCGGAGAATTTATCATCGTTGACGTATCGAGTTCCGCGAATGTTTGGACAGCGTTTTTCTAATAACGAAGAGTCGGCGACACGTGGATAGAAGATAATGAGAATCGCATTTCTTCGCGCGAAATCATCTCTCTCTCTCTCTCTCTCTCTCTCTCTCTCTCTCCCTCTCTCTCTCTCCCTCTCTCTCTCTCTCTCCTCAGTGCATACTTATTATTGTAATATTAATACTGTTTACAAGCATGCGCGTTCAGGCGTCCAAGAGTCTGGCTCGTTTCTTGGGTGCACTCGTCCCCGTCGAAGTACTACAATCATTAAATACGCTTACGTACCGAGAGAGAATCGTCTTGTGTATCTCCTATTTGTGAACTTCGCACGAATCTCCCTCTCATACACTCGCAATTTTGATTATTGAATACTCGCACGAGCTCGTAGCCGAAGTCCTGTCCTTTATCCGTCTGTCTTATCGACATCGTAATTTTCCACTGCCTCGCGACTTGGCGCGGGCGTGCGCGACCTCTGCCCACCCCACGCAACATTCCCTCGCGACAATCATCCAAGACATGTGCATATGCAATTCCTTATCCGCGGGTGAGATTGCGACGTGTGCCAGCGAATTTGTCTCATGTGTCGTTCGCTCAAATCGGTATTAAGCAACCGTGTCTTGTGATTGATCGATCTTTCGCCTCGATCGAAAAAAATCGTTAATTTATCTCGACGGAGATAATAGGAGGAACGAGTTTTATTAATATCGAAGCATAAATTAGCGATAAGTTCGACGCTCGAGGATGAAAGAAAATTAGGCGATGTTCTTCAAGGACTTTTTATCCTTTTCTTTTTGCAGATGGATTCAAGAGCGACGTTTACCTGTGGTGCAAATTATTGTTACCCGGTGCGGTTAAGAGAATTTACAATCTTCAGAGCAAGCAACTCGTCAAATTATTCGCACGATTATTTCGTCAGAACGAGAATGAGATGCTCGAGGATCTTGATAAGGGCGACGTTGCCCAGACGATAAAGAGGTTCTTCGAGAAGAGCGTGATTTACAAGCCGAACGTCAAGAGTTTACTGACGATACAAGAGGCAAGCGATCCTCGATTTTTCAAAATCGTTATTTTCATCGATTATCCTGATAAGAAATTATCAATATTTTCTATAAGGACCTTCATGCCAACAGCGTCCTAATTCCTGTTCCTTCAATCTTCTCTCATCGATCTTTCATCCAAAATAGGGCTAAGGGGTGGAGTAAACGATGAAAAAAAAAACTTCGGCCACTTGGGTAAATAGGCTTCGCGCGAGCTTCGAGGATCGTGCTTCTCTTTACCGTCGTCTGGAGCGAATTCCTCGGATCGCTAAAGAAATGAGTTTACAAAGATAGAAAGTTTGTAACGTGGGTGAGCGCCGAATATCAGACTCACCACCAAAGATTCTCCGGCGTATCAAAATCGTTTCATATCCTTGCTCTCCTTTGCCTAAATTATGAAGGATTACACACATATATATATAAGAGTAGTTGGTTGTGATCGAACAATCTCGCCTCGGAATTAGCATGGAAGAAGGCTGAACACGAGAAATTTTATCCGCTCCTCTAATACGAGAGGCGGGATTCAGATTTTCCAATTTTTTATCACCGACGTGGTAAACTACCCTCCGTTTACTAACAAGGACGATTCCGCAGGTGGACGCGTTTCTGGAGGAACTCTGCCAACTGACGAAAGAAGACGATCAGGAAAATCACTTTGGCACGATTATTGGCAGGTAAAAGACGAATCGATTAATCATCGATGATCAAAAATGTTTAACGAGATTTTTGATTTCTAAAGGTGTACGTCGGACGATCTGTTGATGATTATACGTTTGATAAAGCGTGATCTGAGAATCAACGCCGGCCCCAAACACATGTGAGTTTTTTTTACTGTTGTGGCGATCCACCAGGCAGTCGCGTTAGCTGGACGATGAGTCAGTCGCAGCCTTGAGACTTTTTTTTTGATACAATCTTTTTTTCGAATTTGTCTATTTCCCTTCCGGTTGCGACAGACTCGAGGCGGTACATTCGGATGCCTATCAAGCGTACCAAGTTTCGAACGACCTCACCGCAGTGATAGAACGTTGCTTGGGTCTCAACACATCGACGAAGACTTCAACATCCCCTACGAAAATTTTGGGCGATAGCAAAGTTGCTCTATCACTGATGACTCCGGTTCTACCAATGTTGGTGAGTATTATTTCGATATATTGACCCGGGTTTATCTCCGTCTAAATGACGTTGAAAATCTGTCGCTCGTCACTCTCGCACCATCTTTAATTAAGTAATTTTATGATCCGAGAGAGAAAAAATGTGTTCGACGAAATAAAATTGTAAATAAAAATAGCTTTAGCAGGAAAAAAATTGTATGATTCATTCCAATGATCGATGACAGACTTATCAAAATTGCAAGAAAAATGTCACAATAATACACAAAATGAAGAATACGCAATGAGATTGAAATATTTCATCAGCCTTAGGAGCCAGATTTACCCCTCACGAATGTCAAGTATCGGTTAAATTTTGTGTTCACATAAACGTAAAATTTTTATTAGTAATACGATCGTGACGTTGAATATTGTGCCATTATTAAAATTGTCAATACCATCGAAATCGATGACATTCATATTTCCGACAGGCAGAGGCGTGCAAATCGGTGGAAATGGCTATGAAGAAATGTCCGAACGGTATGCTGTCCGAGGTAAAGTACGACGGTGAAAGGGTTCAGGTACACAAGCACGGAGCGGAATTCCGGTACTTCAGCAGGTCGTTGAAACCGGTTTTACCTCATAAGGTGAGAAAAGATAAATTTAAAAAATCGACGAGAAAATGAATTAATTTTGTCCTGTTGGTCAAATTTTGATTTGATTGGCTACTAGGAAATATAAGGTGTACCTGTGGAATTTATGAAACTCGAGGTAAACGATTTGGTCTTTGAGGGGGTTGGACTAATCGAGGGGTTGCTAAGGGTTGAAGAGAGTGGCTTATCCCTGTTGTACGATATTATTCGATAATCGGAAAAATTTTTTTGCTGTCGTGGGATAAGAACACCGAAGAAAGTCGAGGGGTGACCGACGATACACTTAACTAGGGATTATCCTGGTTGGGAGTTTGTTTACAGCTCAGCTATCCCTATTCGCACGTAGTTTGGTTAGGGGTTGACAACTTGAATAAACTTGGGCATGGACACGATCCACGTGAATAAAATTGTGGTTTCTAGATTTACGAGACACACTGTATTCCGATAGCTTTTATTCGTACGAATTCTATCCTTTTTTTTAATAATCGAGGTTTCTCTTTATCGTAGCTATCAATGCAAATTTGTCTGGCTCGTAGAAAGTAGCCTCATTATCTAAGTTAACCAACAGCTGCTTGCTCAATTTAGCAAAGATATCGTTGAAATCTGATAAATTCTTACGAATCCAACCACTTCACCCTTTGTTGATTCTTACCTTTAAGGATTGGAGGTCACGTGGAGGGTGAGTCGGGCAAGGGTGGATCGGGGTCATTCATGGTGCTTCTCGGTTTCAGATCAAACTCTTCAAGGACTACATACCTAAGGCTTTTCCAGACGGGGATGATTTGATTTTGGACAGTGAAATACTTATGATCGACACGACAACTGGTCAACCGTTGCCTTTTGGTACTTTGGGAAAGCACAAGGTAGCTTGATCTTCTCAAACTCATAACAAGAGCACTTTGAGTGAAAATCATTAATTTTTATGTTTCCTGTTTACAGAAACAAGAGTTCCAAGACGCTAATGTTTGTCTCTTTGTATTCGACTGTCTGTATTACAACGGGGATGTCCTGTTGAACAAGTAAGTTCCTTGACTTGATTTTTTTTTTTGTAAAATATTATTAATGTGGATAATTTATTTCATTCTTTCCTGGTAATATTGTATCGTTTTATTTTACAGGCCGATGAAAGAACGTCGAAGTATCTTGGAGGATAGAATGACGGTTATACCGAACAGGATAATGCTTTCGGAGGTTCAGGAAGTTCATGTGAGCACTATTTTTTATCACAGTTCAATTCAAGAATTAATAAAAATTAGCAAGATTTTTTAGTAAAATGATAATTTCTGTTTCAGGATCCTAAAGACTTGGCTCAGATGATCGCTAAAGTATTAAAAATGGGTCTCGAGGGATTAGTCCTCAAGGATATGAAAGTACGTATACTTAAAATTCTTTAATTTCGCAATTTTCTTAATTTCCCTATCATTGACCGATTGGCGTTGCAGAGTTTATACGAACCCGGAAAACGCCACTGGTTAAAGGTAAAGAAGGACTACTTATTGGGTGGTGCGATGGCGGATAGCGCAGATCTCGTCGTGCTCGGCGCTTGGTACGGCACAGGACAAAAAGGTTTGTCTCTACATCGACGACTCATTAACAATTCTGACTAACAATTTATTTAATATAATTTTGTTTATATCTCAGGTGGAATGATGTCAGTTTTCCTCATGGGGTGTTACGATAGCGATACCGACTTATGGTACACAGTTACCAAGGTAAAATAAAGAATTGACAAAATAATTATCTTCTTCAATCAATGAAAATTTGACGTTACTTTGTGATGAAAGGTTCACACAGGTCACGACGATGCGACTCTAGCGAGGCTCCAGGGCGAGCTCAAAATGATAAAGATCGGCAAGGATCCCAAACTCGTGCCGGATTGGTTGAACGTGAACCGACCGATGGTTCCGGATTTTATAGCTGCAGATCCGAAGAAACAGCCCGTTTGGGAAATAACGGGAGCGGAATTTACGAATCAAGGTGTTCACACGGCCGACAGCATAAGCATAAGGTTTCCTCGTGTAACGAGGATTCGCAAGGATAAGAATTATCGCACGGCCACTTCCCTATCGGAACTTCGCGACCTCTTCGAAGCGAGCGCCGAATCGATCGATTATTTGACCCTGCTGGGAACTGACGATGGTGACAAAAAAAAACCAACGAAATTGGACGCTTACTTGAAACCTGGTCCCAGTGGCTTTTCGAAATCTCCATCCACCAGTCCATCGAAGAAGATCAAGGACGAAAGAATATCGGACGATGAATCGATAGGATCAGAATCAGATTCTGAGGATAGTATTCAGCCCAACGGGAATGCGAACACTCGAATAGTGTCAAAGGCGACGAAAGGGGTGAATGAAATTTTGACCCAATGTAAATCTTGTATAAATTATGTACATTATTTTGTTAACGACTTCCTTATGCGCAGAAAAATAATGCGATCTTCGATGGTATTCGGATTACCTTTAGCGACGATCTTGACAAGGCCAAACGCCAGTATCTTCGGACAATACTGCAAACGTATCCTTTTTCTCGAAGACAAAAAACAAAATTGGAAATATCTTGCGACGATGAGAGA
The DNA here is from genome assembly GCA_946811545.1 of Netelia fuscicornis. Lineage (NCBI taxonomy): Eukaryota > Metazoa > Arthropoda > Insecta > Hymenoptera > Ichneumonidae > Netelia > Netelia fuscicornis. The sequence continues at coordinate 4,702,480 of OX328013.1, forward strand.
ATGCGAATCACTGGGTTGTGTCACGGGTTAACGACTTCCATTACAACTACAATCTTATATCTAGTTAATGTCAACGGGGATAAACGCGAACATAAGTGTTGTACAGTTTAATGAGCGCACGTGCCATTTTAGCGAAAAGAAAACTGTATATGTACCTACGACGTGGGAGTGAGGTCAACGAGTATCGAGGGATATTCGGTAGAACGATACGACCGTGAGCTTAAACTGTAATTAAAATTGTCATTGGGGAAATTAGTCGACTACCTATGATGTTCGAACATTTCGAGTTATCTTGTTATCTCATATTCGCATTTCTCTTACTATTCAACGATCGTTTAACTCGTTAACTCTCTACGACGAGACAACTAGTAGTTTGCGTTATTGCCTAGGAGGTCAATTATGAGTTATCTCGAAGTTATGATACGGTTAAATTAAATTAGCTTTTTACACAGGAATCCTGAAAAGTACTGTGACAAGTAACGTGTTAAGACTGAATCGAGACACTGAAAACATCCTGGTAAATGTTCGATTAATTTTGATATGGATTCATACGTTTATCAATAATTTGCTAATAAGATTTTGCTCGAAGATAAAAATCATAGAAAATAACAAGATATAAAAGTGCAGAATATTTTCGTAAACCGAAATGGGAAAGAAGGGACGTTATAAAGGGACGTTCTCTCGCCCGACGGGAAGAAGATTTACTAACTTTCCCCACGGGAGCATTTTACCATCTCAGCAAGTTTGGTGTCTCAAAGGACAACTCTAAAAACGAACCAGTATTTTTATAATGTTACACACAGGACTGACAAAAACTTTGCCTGCTATTTTTCATTATTTCCTCGTTATTTACATTTTTGTTTATCCTTGACCAAACAAATGTTTGTCATCGATTTAGTAACGGCGCTAAGGTACTCACGGGTCGACGAATATCCGAAACAACGCACGTTGTACACGGCACTTGTGAACTTCCAGCAACAGTTCTACACGTAAGTATCTACAATATTTTTATCAGAAAACAAAAAATATTGTTTTACCCAAAAGTTCAATGTTTCATAAAAGAATTCCATAAAAGCTTGCTGTTTTGACTCGTTCTAAAATTCCTTTTGAGTCCAAGTTGGAAAAATCGAATACCTATCATGTGCGAGGTCGATCGTCGTGAGTTTTCCTCCAGATCGTTCAAAGTTGAACTGCTCGGGGAATGACAATCTGCAAAGTTTGCACTGGATCGTGTTTATCCAAACTTGAGCTCGGTGATAGTGTGTATAACACCATTAACATCTAACACGATTAACTCGGTCATCCGGTCGCCCCATTACTGCTTCTCGAGCAGCGGTCCAGCGAGCTAGAGCCTTCCGTTAACGTTTACCTATCCGACCCACCTGTGTACCAATTTCCTATGTCCACCAGTATGTTGCTCAATATAATTTTACCCACACCCTTCAACTCCAATAATATTACGATTCGATGGTTGACATCAGCTACATTTATTCAAAATTCGAAGGAAAATACACGAAAGGAAAACGAAAGGAACAATGCCAAATATATATTTAAAACAATTATAAATCGTAGATAATCGAATTGTTTCAGGATTATCCAGAAGTGCCGAAAAAAGCGAGACATGTGAATTATTCTTGGATCGAGGAATCCCTCGCTGAATCACGAGTCCTGGACGTTTTGCCACACGCGGTGAAACTACTCGGCGTTTATTGCAACTGTCCTTGTCCGCATTGATGACAAGACGTTCCACGAACGAACGGAACTCGTTGACGACGTATCCCATCACCGTTCGAGCTTTCAAACGTATCGACGATACCTTAGAAGATCGTTCTATTTCGAGATGTCCTCGTTGACGAAACCATCAGTCGTGACGTTCGCTAGAGTTGAATGCACAGCCATCACCAGAACCAACGTCCTATCAGGCTTCCGATTGATTTCGTATCGCTGATGATGTAAATTCGATATGCGTCGTAACTCGAATGTCGAAGCTTGTTTGTACATCCTCGTACCACAAATATTGTCAAAAATATTAAAAACCCTGGGGAGAAGTTTAGTAAAATTGCAAATAATATGGATGAACATTCAAAAACGATTAAATAAATTTATAACGCTTCGTCGTGATGTCACCGATGCATCGGCTATTTTTAAAAATATTTAAGGGATCAAAGATAAATAATAATTAATTTAATCACACGCTTCAGAAAATTGTGATCTTCTCAATGATGCGCTCGATTTTTTTGTGCACAAGTTTGAGGAAAATCGTGGTATTTATGGTGGGAATTTCATAGTCATTTATATATATTTAGGTATACACATACCTCCAAAATTATTGGGAATTGTACATAACACACGTAGAAACACGATGCCGTTTATTGGGTAATTTTTATGTCGTCAATTAATTAACGACTTGATATTTTTGATAAAATAATGAGAATGATGTTTTTTCTTATTGAAAAACTTTACCCGTTGAAGATTGTAATTGGTTTTGGGAATAAATGTACGTCGAGAATGAATATCGATATGTATTTCACTATTCTATGAGTAAGTTACAGGTTTTCTTCGTAGCGCTATTTACGCTTGTATTTTTTTTTTGCTTAAGATCTTTACAGTAAGAGCAGCAATTTTATATCGAATGGATTTCAACGTTTCATTGATCGTTTTTTAGGGACTACAGCGAGATATTTGTAATTTATTTCGTGAATGCGTATTAATGAGAGTAAAGCTTTTGGGAATTGAGGAAAGGACAATGAACGATCGATTGATAAGTTTTCTTATTACTAAATATAATCCGCAATCTTAATTAAGATGGATAATTGGTTTAATTCGCGGGGACACATACGTCAACAAGACTCGACGACGAACTGCTCGAGTGTACTAAAATTTCAGCTCCTGTAACGTTTGCAAATAAACCAAAAAAAAAACAAGATATCTTTGGACCGGATCAAAGTAGAGATTTGGGACGAATTCAAGGCTAACTAGTCCCGATAGAACGATAAAAAAAGGACACATCGTTCGCGTTTTCCCGAATGGGCGAGGGGGAAAAATTGGATTTGTACTGAAAACTACCCCGAGGAAAAAACAGCGAAGATGGATACAATAATTGATTTCCATTCGTACTTTGTCTAACGGGTTGATTGACCCAATTATCTTTTTAATCGCACTACATCAATTAACACCTAATTTTTCTGGGAGGATAAAGGGTTCTGGGCGCATATGGGGAGAAGGGAAAAAATATAATTCTCTTCTTCGTAAATGCCATCTTCGAAAAATTGGAGACACGTTCACTCGTTTTTACTTGCCGAAGCAAGACACCGCGTTGAAGGCGCATTGCTTCCAATAACTGCGTTTACGCTGCAGATCACCGATGTCCATTTGATTTCGAAGACGCTTGACTACCTGTTTCGTGAAAAGATAGTTGATAAGGGCCGTCTCGATACTGCCATCATCGTCGACCAACTGAAATTACAAAATTTTTCATTGAAAAGAATTTTTAATAATTACCTAAGGATTTCTAAGGATTTCTAGTTATCTAAGGTTGAAATTCATAAACATTGAAATTTCTATGTCAGGAAACTAATCTTTTATTCGTTGGTTGATTAGCTAATGATTTCCTCGCATTTAATCATTATCACCACGTGCCAGACAGTCTAGCACGTGGTGATAATACCTAGGGTGTATTCCCATCATTCGTTACGATCAAATTACACGTGGGAGTCGTGTACAATCCAAACTCCTGCACCCTTAGGATTTCTCAAAGGGATTCTCACGAAAAACGGAAATCGTAGGATAAAGACGTAGACAGGATGTAAATATTTTCCAAACAACAACATGATTCCCCAGCATCTCATTTCTTTGCAAATACAACAAATATACGAGTAGAGATAATAATCCAACTGCCATGGGGAAAATCGTCTGCGTGCGACACAGTGGAGTACGTCAATATACGAATAATGTTACACGAAGGAATATCCTCCTTCGTCGAGGACATTCGACGTTCCTCCTGTGTATTTACATCATTTATACGAGACAGAAAGAAATTGACTTTTTCATCCTCGGGGGAAAGATTATTGATATTTTACGTGTTCGGGATAAGAGAAGGGAAGGTTGTTTTGAAAAATCTGTGTCATGCATCCCAGTGAAAATCTAGGACATAAATTCTAGTAGTAGTAATAATAATAATAGTAATACTAGTAGTTTACTCTTATCCCTTACGAAAATTTGGACCGAGATTTACACATGCTTAGTCGAATCGGAGTGAAGAAGCAACAAGATTTTAATTTTATATGGTGTGCGTGTAAGCTTCTTCAGGCTCTGCTAACGGATTTATGTACGATACCATCGTGGTATTTACTATTTCTACAATCTCCCTCTCTCTCTCTCGCGTAGCTTTACGTAACACTCGTATATAAGGAATGCCGATTTGCGAGAGATTTCTGACGTAATAAAAATGTGGCGACCCTTTTCTCCACTCCGCTGGGTAAACCACCCCCTATGTATATACACGCGGACTTTAACCACATAATATCCTACGCGTAAAACCACCTCCGGCGTTTTCAACATCCTTCGAGATTTACGACCGCGCACCACCCCACGATACTTCTCTATACTCCTCTAGTACTCTACCACATTCCACCGGAATAAGCCGACTAGTTCCCTACACCCCTACTGTTTACTCTCACCCTCGAGAGGGTCGCACAGCGTGTTACGTGACGTATATCCTCGTTCCGACCTTCTTACTACACTCTTGGCTCATATCTCGCGGGTCAACCGACTGGAAAATCGATCCGGTTCGATCGCTCGGATCATCAGATTTTTCCGCGCGTCTCGCTATTGTACCGAGTTACGAGAAAATCGAATATTGCGAATTACATTACGACGGGAATTTTTCTCCTCGGGAGACACCTGTAGCTTATTCTCGAAGCAACTTATTTTGTAGAGAGAATGAAATTTATTCAATTTTACTTCGTTTCGATTTACACGAGGAGGAGGGAGAGGCAACTTCGAGCGGAGGGAAATACTTACGCAGGGTCTTATCGTTTTCAACGAATATTTGTTTCGTACGTGTAACGAATTTTATGATCGAATGAATGTTTAAAGTCATTTTTTTATTTTCTATTTTTTTTTTTTTTTTTGGAGATGAGAAAGAACGTAACGTGGAGATTTGTTGAATGCGATGACTAAACCGGATATCGCGAAGAACATTCGCGAGGAAGATATAAAGCTGTAGAATTCGTACGAATGAATCCTGAATCGTGAAAAAATCTTTGATCGAATCTCGTTCGCATCAACGAAAGAGCTTCGTCGATGAGGGCGATAGACGCGAGAGGGTCGATTTCCTTGCGTTTATCCCGCGCAATCAAGATGCGAATTGGACCGTGAGCGAGGACCGGCGCCCTTCGTGACTTCGACTCACGTTTCATTGCATCTTTAATAAGATCAAGAATTCTAAGAGAGGTAAAAAGCGAATATCGTCGAACGTAGGAAGAAGAATCGTCGTCTATTCTCATCGTAAGATCCGTTATCGATAAACCCACGAACGAATCAAAAAATTTCTTTTAGCACGCGGAATATGACATCTCCACTGACGATTAGTCAGAAATTCTCGGTTGAAAGATCGGCGAATATTTTTCTTCTCTGGGAAAAAGCGACTTCATTCGCTTTGTATTTCCGTTTTTAAAATTTTACTAAAATACGAGAATTCTCGAATGCGTACCGTCCGCATTTCAAATTCTTTTTGCGTCTTGTTTGAAACGCGAGTTTTTAAATTGTCCCTGGACGCTGATAAAACACTGTGCAAAAATTATACGCAAGCGAGTCCAGATTGTGCGAAAAGTAAATTATCAGATTATCCGTTTTGTTCTTGCTTCGTGACATTTTTTTTTTTTTGATACGCGACGACGGAATATTAAGTTTTTGTTTAGGAATGGGGAAAAATTCAGGTGCGTATCGCGATGCGCATTGTTAATACGCGATAGTCATAACGCAACCGGCTGAGGGAAAATGCGCGGGCGTGTGTCGAGTACGCGGGAGTGAAGCTTGAACTATGACACTTTCCTCGACTATATAGTACGATAGAGGGCTCGCCGACGTAACCCTCCGCGCAGTTGCGATTTAATTAACGAGCTGTCATGCACAACGCGGCACCTAAAAATTTTACGCTCGACCGAGGATAACACCAATCGACAATTCTCTTCATCCCCGGACGAGCTCTCTACTCACGCTATGTTCAATCATATGTTTGAATACGAAAAATGAATACGATAAATCTCAAAATGTTTGTTCACCGTCTAATTCTCGATTGTACGACTATCACGTTTGCAAAGGAGATTGATACGTTTCGATACGATCGAATAATGAATATTGGACGAATTTAGTCGAATCCAATAACAAAAGGACGAGGAAAATCGAATAAGGCGAGAGTCGATCGTCCTCGTGGATCGAGGGTCTTTTCCAAAGGAGAGTTCAAACGAGAAATGTCCTGTACGAATCGCTATCGTTCCCTCGAACGCAAGAAGACGAACAGACGGTGATTAATTATTCCAAGGTATAATGCGAAAAGGTTTCTCAATAATAGATCCGAATTTTGTTCACCTCGCTCACGAACGTCGACCTCCGTTTCTCGTTAGAAAATATATTTATTTACGGAGGGAAAGTTAATTTCGCGTTTATCTCAGTCTCCTAAAAAAAAGTAATGAAGGAATTCCTTTTATTTACGCGTATGTCGAGATGAAATTTTACGCCGATTTGTCTCGGAACGACAAGACATTTGCGACAGCAACCAGGTAGTCTCGCTTCTCTACGTTCCCTCCTACTATGTACACTCTCACTGAAATCCACGCTACAAACTTTTCCATACGTACCGTATATTTCTTCTAAATTTGGATAATTTAGATATTTTGTAACAAAAAAGATAATATCGTTCGACTTGGAGGAGAGAAATTTGTTTACTCGGTTAAACGAGTTAATTCGATTGGCTATCTCGTTGTGCAATCTGCAGTGAGTACCAATCCCGTTTATCCCGGATCGTTTGATAGGACGAAGGGAGGGTAGGAGATTGTAAGGGTAGGTACACGAGGAAGAATTCAACTTTAACGCAATATCGTTTTCGTACTCCGTGCGAAGTGGCGAGTGACAGAGATACTTTAGGTAGTGCGCTGTACGTACGAGAAAGTACGTACACATGTTTTCTCGAGATACAATTTTGTATGCGCGCAAATACCCACGAATGAAAAGTTCCATCCTACCTCCGGTCGTTCTTGCCGGGGACGTTGATGCTATTGGTCCCAATGTACTATACATATATACCATATAATCGAGTTTCTTCTTTTTCTCATCACCGGTTCCACTTTCTCGCTCGAAAAGGGTAAACGAGCCCGAACCTATTTCCATAAAGTATCGTTATACGCGGTGGGCGAGCTCCACTGCCGGAAACGATCATCGTTTTCCATCGGCGAACCCTCCCCTTGCTTCCCGACTTTCAAAATCGTATTAAAAAAGCACTAACGTATACGCGCAAGATCGTGCGACGATTGAAATAAAACTAAAAAAACGAAATCCTTGCGGAAATCAGGAAAAAAAATATTGCGGTTCGACGCTATCCGTTTCGTTAATTTGCATGAACGAGCGATGATAAAAGTTGGAAATTAATAGTATCGTTTTTTATATAAAATTGATAAAGCTGATGTGAAAAAATATTGAGACGGGTTATAATAATTTTAGTTAATAACATCCGGAGAGGTTTGTTGTTTCTCAAGGAGGTAAGGATTATTTTGAACGAAGGAAATGTGTTAAATTGTGAGGGCCATACTTATTTCTTGTCATATCTGCTACAGCAGAGATTTTATACAAACTTTGACAAGATTGTCAGGTTCGTGCTTTTAATCTAATCGAATCGGGAGGAGATAAGAGTATTTTTTTGTTACATCGTGAATGTGTTGTATCTTTTTTCCTTAAAATATATGCGACTCGTAAAATTACTTAGCAAGAACGTAGTTGCATCCATGTGTTGTTTTTTTTTTTGAAACCTTTTTGTTAATTAAGCAAGATTACGTTAAGCTTTGGAGAATCCGTTACGTTCGCCCAGCTCGTCAAACGAGAAGCATGCCAACGCATCGAATCATGCTATCGCGGTGAAACCCTCAACCTTTGTGGCTATCCGGCTTGCGCGTACGTGTGATTTGCAGAGATAGAGCTTTGGTAAGCTGCCACATACGTCGATGAGAAGGGAGGAGGCAAGGGCAGGAATAGCTTAGGCCCGGGTGACTGAAACGCGGAAGCGTATTGAAACCCCGCGGTTCGCCACTTTGGCTAACCAGCTCGTGAGCCTCGTAGGGTGTAACGAAGGATTCTCGTTAACGCCCTTTGACATTTTTGGTGAAATTTGCAAATGGCTATGAAAAAAATTAATCGATTTTGAAAATAATAATAATAATAATAATCATTTAAAAAATTATTTTTTAAATTTAGCTCGTCAGCTGAAACGAGGTAGTGAGCCTCGTAGGATGTAACGAAGGATTCTCGTTAACGCCCTTTGACATTTTTGGTGAAATTTGCAAATGGCTATGAAAAAAATTAATCAATTTTGAAAATAATAATAATAACAATAATCATTTAAAAAATTATTTTTTAAATTTAGCTCGTCAGCTGAAACGAGCTAGCGAGCCTCGTAGGATGTAACGAAGGATCCTCGTCAACGCCCTTTGACATAATCGGTAAAATTTTCAAATGGCTATGAAAAAAATAAATCAATGTTGAAAATAATAATAATAATAATCATTTAGAAAATTATTTTTTAAATTTAGCTCGTCAGCTGTAACGAGCTCGTGAACCTAGTAGGATGTAAAGAAGGATTCTCGTCAAGGCCCTTTGACATTTTCGGTAAAATTTGCAAATGGATATAAAAATGAAAAATCAATTTTGAAAATGATAATAATAATCAGTTAAAAAATTATTTTTGAAATTTACCACGTCAGCTGAAACGAGCTCGTGACCCTCGTAGGATATAAAGAAGGATTCTCGTCAAGGCCCTTTGACATTTTCGGTAAAATTTGCAAATGGATATGAAAATGAAAAATCAATTTTGAAAATGATAATAATAATCAGTTAAAAAATTATTTTTGAAATTTAGCTCGTCAGCTGTAACGAGCTCGTGCGCCTCGTAGGGTATAACAAAGGATTCTCGTCAAGGACTAACGCCCTCTGGCATTTTCAGTAAAATTTGCAAATGACTATGAAAATGGTAAAACAATTTTGAAAATAAAATAAAATAATAATAATAATAACTTTATCGTTTAAAAAATTATTTTTGAAATTTAATTGAAAAACAAAAGTTGAAAATATGTTTTCGGGTTGTGAGTGAGTCAATATTTTCGCTGACCACGCGTAAACCAAAAAGAGAATCGAGGACACATCCGAATTTCCGTTTTACCGCTCTTCTCTCATTTTTATCGCTCGAACGAGTTCCTTAGCCGGGTAAATAAATTGCTTTTGGGGGATACAGTATTTTTTGTTACATCCTAGAGTCACGGGCAGTGAAACAACGACGGGTACTTCGTCACATTGGCCGTGTAGCGAGCGAGAGAAAAATGTACACTCCACATAAATCCTTGTTCCGCGCGAGTTCGCGAGAAGGGAGTCCTTCTTTCTTCTCTCTTACAAAGTCGAGTAGGCCTCGCTCGAACCGAGAAAAATGTACGAACGAACAGATCGTAAAAGTTTTCTTACTGCCAGAGTCTTCTTATCTCCACTGTTCTTTTTTATTCGCAATCTCGAAGCGAAAATTCGAGAGAAGAAGAACTTCAATGAAACATCTCCAATTTTCGAAACTTTTCGTACAATTTTATAATCGTTTTTTTATATTATTTATTAAAAATTTACCATCAACCGCGCTTTTACCGTTGAGAAATAACATCGTCTAATCATCAGGGGACGCAAGGTGAATTTTAATCTTGGCAAAAAAAAAAGAAAAAAAATGTCACCGGCCTGCGGAACAAGAGTCGCGTTACAGACGAGCTCAGCCTGGGTACAACGCGACTCTAACGAGTTATCGGATATTACATGAAGTATACGATGACGAGAGACAGAGAGACACACGAGGAGTACGAACATAATGAAAGCGTACCAGTGAGAAAAATAATAAAACGACTAGATTCGCGTTACGGTTGCACAAATAGATAATTAAATTTATTCGAACAACCCCCATCCCTCCCTTAAATAAATCGTTCGTACAATTTTCATTTTCACTCGGCCTAGCACGATTAACTTTGCCTGAAACTTTTCGTCGCGTTACTTCGCTAATCGCGATAATTAATTGAGCGCTATCGAAACAAACTCTCTTCGACTGTGTTTTTTTCTTTGTTTTGTTTTCTACCTTCAAGGCGCAAACACGTTTCTCATTAACATTGCCCGTACGGAATCGAAAGGGTCGGGGCGAGATTATCGAAGGTTCTGGTCCCTGCTGGCGCGAGTTGGACTTCTTTCTTTTCGTCTCATTAAAGGAGGAACGAACGAGTACAAAAAAAAGTGTAGGTACAAATCGATAGGCTTAAGATCGTCGTAGATTTGATTAATTATCGAAGAATTAATTTCTATTTTATTGCTTCGATGGTAAAAATAGATTTACCAAATATTAGACGTCTCGTTATAAAATCGAATTTGATCGCAAATTTTTGTCACGTTTGTTTTTATCTATGCACGAGGATTTATTTTAACGACGTGACTACGATCGCGGTATCGACTGTGAGAATTTTATACCAAAATACGTTTTTTTAGCTTGTAACATCCGCCGGAAAATTGTCTTGTGATATTCGCTATCGCAGCTCGTTCGACGTTGTCATCGCAACGTTATCGCGGATGGTCGTTACCTTTGCACCGTGATCAAACGCGTTACTCATCGAAATTATTACGGTATAACAGAATGAAATTTTGCAGAAGAAAATATAACGATGCGAGGTAGAGGTTGAAGAGGTTCCGAGTAAAAACATTCGAAGGGATTCGAAGCGACAAGAGTATCGGCGATGCATAAAAATTCATCCGGTATATATCTCGATAACGATCTTTGATAGTGACTAGAGCGAAGCTCGGTATAAAATTTCTCTCGGTAAAAAATCGATCGAGCGTATCGAAAGGCTTTATCGGTTCGCCGACCGTTATATTATCTTATCGGAAAAAACGTTTCTTCTTTGTTTCATAAAGTGTGTGACGAATAATGCGTCGTGTGAAATAAACGCCGATCCGTGAAACAGGAAAATTCATGAATGGAAAAGTTATTCGTTCGGTTCGTACGCGAGACCGAGAAGCGAAGAAAATACGAACATATATATGTTTATTTTTCAACCGGTCAGGAAATATATGCGGTACGTCATAAATTCAGAGCGCTGTCTTTTACAATTCATAATTCAAAGTGACGAGGGAGAAAACTAGAGACTTTTCGCAAAATATTTCAGCAGCCACTTCCGGTCGTGCGAGGAATTGGCTATGAAAATGAAAACAGCCGAAATGTCTTTTCCCGGTCGCTATGCATAAATTTTCGTTACGCTTCGACGAAAGTTACCCGTGCGCGAAGAATCGCCACACGGTGGCTTTCTCAACTGTCGAACACGACGGTCAAAAATCGCACATGCGTGAATAATGTTCGATCGACATTTCGGGAAACCGAAATAACGTTTTCCTTTTATTTTATCCAACCGTAAATAAATCGTCCTTTGTCTTTGCAGATAATTTAAAAAAAAGAATGAAATTGGCGAATTGTCAATATGTTTCCAAAAATATCGATTTTTTGTTTACAACCCTCCAAGTTTTCTTTACAACCCTTTGTCTTTTATCAGAAAAAGAATCGTTTATATTCGTCCGACAAATGTTAGTGTCGCGCGAGAACTTAATCTGGGCGAACATCTGCGCTGAAACGCGGTAAACGTGAGGAACCGGATGTTGAGAAAGGACGAGTACGATCTTTTGTCTCGACAGTTGAATCACGTATACTAATATCGAGCGATATTCTCTTTCAAATTTACGAAACGTACCGGGATATGAAAATTTATTTTTACCGTCCGCGGCGTCACGTGTGCGATATGACGTTCCATCCTCGTGTTTTATTCTCTATTTTGTTTTCGAGTGGAGCTAGAGATTTATTTTTATCGTCGGCGACGAATGCATAATTTTTCCGACGGTTCGTGGCTCGTGAAACTGACGCGACGATCGAGGGTGATCCGTAAACCGCGCGGTTATCCGTTTCGCATCGTGCACGTTCGCTTCTCGACGCACCAACGCACGTTCCTTCCTACGGCGCAAGCGCGATTGTTACTAGAATTATCTGTGAAATTCCTTTGTTTATTCATCAACCTTGACAAACCCACCCTTTGTTTGTTAAAGGAATATTTGTTTAGTAAGATAACAGTCGGTCAAAACGTCATAGGTAATTGCCGCGGATATTTAAATAATCCTTAAGCGATCTTTCGCTCTGACGTGGATCACTCTTTCTTCATCCCCCGTTGTGACAGGGAAATTTTCATCCCTAATTTTGACAGGGATAAACTTCAGGATTGGGTCCGAGGTGGATAAAGGAATTAATAATGGAAATGTGTGGAAAATGGTTGGAAATTATTTTTATACTCACATCGAGCTCGTTGAGAAATCTCTCCTTGTCCGCGACGGGAAGTGCGACGGACAGGCTCGCGAGAGTGACGAGAGCAACGAAAAGAAAAAGGGTTATCCTTGATGTCATCATTTTCCTACCTGAAACATACAAAAATTTCAATCGTAATTTATAATTTAATTATAAAAGGTTTTTGCGCAATTTTTGTTTGCTTCTTTTATCTATCGTTTTCATTACGATAGAAGATCGACATATCAAAAGGGTGTTTGAATGTTGAATTCTAATCTTGGGATATAAATTTCATTGCTTCGATTAATATTCATCGATAATTCCGACCGATGTGACGAGTTATCGGATGCAATATCCTCGATGCATCTGCGTGGTAATGCATAAATTTGACATTTCCGTCTGCTCGTTGGTGTGTTACCTAATTAAGTAATTACTGTTAACAACCGGGTATGAGAGCGAGCGAAAGAGGGAGGAATGACGCTTCATGCAGATCGGGTGGTAATTGTTGAACGAAGATCTGAGGGAAAGCGGAGCTTGCAACAGTTTCGTAACTATTAAAGCAACGTGGAGGAAACATCTGCCAAACGTGATCAACACAAACGGATTCTATACGGTAGACAAAATTTCTTAACTCTCAGAAATTGATAAAACAAGTTACTCCTGCGTTGTAACAATCAATTATCCGAGACAAATCAAATTTATGGCTGGATTTATGGGCGACAGGAATTTTCGCGCATAATTGCTTATACGTGGAAAATTCATTGTTCATCGTATCTACGTTACGATTAAATGGTCGATTAATTAATTAATTAATTAATTAATTAATTAATTAATTAGCGTCGTACTAGACGTAACGGATCAGCATGGAAATCGATAATTCGCGTTAATTTATGTTCGATATCCTCGTATTATCGTTTCCATCCACGATTAATTAGAATATCATCATCGGGCAATCCACGAGCGACTATGCTACTTTACGTTTCATTAAATAGTCAATTTACTTCGTAATTCGATTTTAACGAATGAAATCGAAATTTTGTGGCTGACGCGATAATTTCAAAAATTTCGCCTAACGTTTTAAAGTAGTAAAACATTTATTTTCATTAAACAAATGTATTGATATGTTAAAGAAACATATCTTCTAGGAAGTCAATGTAAAAGGGATAATCGAATTGTAATTGTATTGTAATTGTAACGTAAATCGATATTTTCAACAGGGAGCTTTCGATCCCTAATGGCCCTTTTTGTAAATATAATTCATCGACACGTTTTTGTTCGTGGAGAATTTTACGACATCGCAGCTACTCTGATATCACGGGGCTTTCTGCGAAATATGACTAATGTACCTATTAAGAGAGCAAGCGATGCGGAAATTTCATCGACCCTCCCTGCACGCGAAAATCTTACTCTGAAAGATATCATTATCCTCGACGACCAGCGAGAGAGAAAGAGCGAGAGAGAGAGAGAGAGAGAGAGAGCCAAGCGTGTAATTTGCATTATTTTGGTTAATTGATCGGCGTGTTCTGATCATTTTCAGATCGGAAATGAGACTCGTTAGTAGGCTTTGAGCTTACAAGGTCGAATGTTTGGTTAATGAAAATCGCTATACAGACTTCATTTACCCTTGTATTGTTCCACAATCAAATTAAAAAGTGGTTAAGAATTAATTATTCTTTTATCAAATTAGTACGACCCGGCAATGGTCGAAAAATAATTGTACAGGTTGAAAAATGCGCGCTTTGGGTTACTTCGAGACTCATTAATAATGATTAAGGCGTTGAGGATAGGGGAAGATGATTCTAAAAAAAAGAACCTCATTTTTTATATACCGCAGGCCTTAATAGAGAGGTAGAATGTTTGCAGAACGAATTACTACGTGTCACGCACTGTCATTTACGTACCATACACCTGAAAGTTTATTCCTACGGGATATATGTACATGGAACGTAACGCACCTACGACCTGTTAAAAAAAGAGCCTCCGGATATTTGATAAAAAATAAAGAATAAAGGTAAAAAACGAACGGTGGAAGAACGTAATCCCAGGGCTTTCTCCGTAAAACGACAGTCTTCTTATAAAATCCCCGAGATATAAAAGCCATACATTAGGTGTATACAAAATCCTAACATCGTGGTTATAAAGTCGTCCGACGTTCGCGAAGCTTCCTCTCATAAAGTCGATAGTCTGTACACATGTACGTAATTACGTCAAGGTTTGCTCAGCCCGCAAGAAGCATACACAGTAGGGCTCGATCTATCTCAAAATTGCTTTTCTCCATCGTAAACGAAATTGGAAAAATTTAAGTCAAATATATTTTTCGATTAAAAATGCTTTTAGAAAAAAAAAACTATTTTCTCAAATAGAAATTACTGTTTTTACTCGAGTATTTGATGAAATGTTTGTATTTAAGAATTTGATGAATTAAGGAATGACGAATGTTGAATAAAAGAAATTGGAAAACGTTGTCTGACTAATATTGAGTTAATCTACTAGCTACTCTCCTAGAATGTCATTTCAACAGAAATAAAATATTTTTAATAATAGTCAAATATATTTTCCGATTAAAAATGCTTTTAAAAGAAAATTATTTTCTCAAATAGAAATTACTGTTTTTACTCGAGTATTTGATGAAATGTTTGTATTTAAGAATTTGATGAATTAAGGAATGGCGAATATTGAATAAAAGAAATTGGAAAACGTTGTCTGACCAATATTGAGTTAGTCTACTAGCTACTCTCCTAGAATGTAATTTCCATCAAAATAAAATATTTTTAACAATTGTTAAATATATTTTTCGATTAAAAATGCTTTAAAATAAAGTTATTTTCTCAAATACAAATTACTGTTTTTGCTCAAGTAAAAAGTTTATATATAAATATAAACTTTTCATCAAATACTCGAGCAAAAACAGTAATTTGTATTTGAGAAAAAAACTTTATTTGATGAATTTGATGAATTAAGGAATGACGAGTATTGAATAAAAAAAATTGGAAAACGCTGTCTGACCAATATTGAGCTAATCTCCTAGCTACTCTCCTAGAGTGTCATTTCAACCGAAATAAAATGTCACCCTCTTCAAGAAATCACTGTACCGGGATAAGAGGAAAATCAAGTCGAATTATCCCTCGAATAGTGAACTCATAGGGGCAGGAGGACGGGCGGAAAGGAATACGGGCTACTCATATGCAAAGCGATTCGATAAAAGCCCATTCATCAACGAAAACTTACTTAAGCGCAACAGTTAATCGACCGAGCGCTTTCAAGCTTCTCGATACGGTCGCCCGGTTCCTTGTAACCAAACTCACCCCCTACCTGCCATTCATTCGCTTTCGGTATTATGTCGAGCCCATACGCCCCCCCCCCCCTCCCGCCACTGTACCCGGTGTCACTTCCAAGTTTTTTACTACACGATAGTAAACGAATACTTATACCTTCCTCTGTGTGGAAAATCACGAATAATGTATGTCGAAAATATGACATTGAGCCAAAAGAGGGAGGGAGAGAGACAGAAAGAGAGTTATAAAGTTTTCCCGATAAGAATGCAGAACCGTATTATCGAACTGAGCAGAAAATCAGAATTTTAGTCAAGTCACAAAAAACGCAAGTTTGGACTAAAATTAACTACATTTTATTTTGCACTGTTAAAATATTTTTTACAAATTAACTTTTGATGAAAATAACGCATGATCTTTTATGGAAATAAATTACTGTATAAATACAATAAAAATTATCTCGACGTGTCTCATGGTAAGTTTAGAAATCAATTATTAGTTTGTTCCCTTCTATCGTGTGACTCGTTCCCATTGAAGGAAGTACGCGTACTATTCCCATGAGTTAACTTCGTTCTTCTCTAAGCCAACTACACCGAAGTTAACTAAATATCGTAAATAATCAAAACTTACAATTTCCCAAATTTTCGTACAATGATAAAATTTGAATCCAACTTTAATCAATTATAAATATTTTGCATAATATCTGTTTCACGAACAAAACGATAAATCCATAAAAACAAAAAACAAAAAACAAACCACGTGACATAAATATCGTACCTGATCAATACGATTATTGCCTCGTATACGTTTAGTCGAGTGGTCTCGAGAGCAGATTTGCGAACGGATCGGAGTCGAGGCGTGCGACGAAGTCGTTAATCAGCGATCGTATCAAGTGGTGGGTAACGGGGGTTCCGGTGATGTCCGCGGTGATGTCGGGGTAGGTGCCAGTTCGGTGTCTCGACGCAGCTATGACTGAGCTTGGAAGCACGCGACCACTTTATATCCCGGCGCAACGAGGGTATCGTGGGACGGTCCCCGTGTCGGAAGGTTGATGGTGGGGTGGTAGTCACGCGGGAAGGAAAACTCACCCCATCTTCCTCCTCCTCAACGCGCGCACCAACCCTCAAAACTCACCCCTCTTGTTCCACGAAAACGCAAACCCACAAACAAGCCTTCCTCTCGCTTCTTCCACTCACCCCTTCCCCATCACGCACTTCACCGAAGCAACAGGATAAGCGAATATGCCACGCGTGAACGATGCGTTCAACTTTCCAAACAGCCCCGTTACTATCAAATTCACGATTTTTTTTTAATTAAATCTTTCGACGTGCGTTTGACGTGTCCACCGTTGGTTATTATTTTTCAACGAAATCTTGTCGAGTAGCGGGATTATCGTTTTTTTTTTGTAAATTGTAGCGATGTTCGAATTTCGCTTTTACTGCAACTTGTTTCAATCAAATTTTGTTTCGCAAAATCTCGTTCCATTGAAAAGATTTTTTTCCTTTAGGAATAATGTTTTATTTTTTATAACGACTCGATTTCTCTGTAAAGATTTTAATTAGAGGGTGATAATGTTATTGATAAATCGAGATGGTGCTTCCAGTTGTTGTTCGTCTGTCGGACGTCTACACGCTATTTTGAAAAAATCGATTGATTTTGCAATGACACAAAGGGACGTCCGTACTGTCTCGCGAGCTTTCAAACGTTACATTGGAATATATACGCGTCTACATAATGTTCTGTTCCGAACATGGTAATTACACAGTTATGTAATCAATGATTTAGTTTAACCAAAATGTCTCTAGGGATCTTATCCTTTGATCCAGTGACCAGGGCGAACATCCGGATAATTGGAGTTGCGTCATATTGACACCGTTAGTTGGGCGTGGTACCAATCGCCAGTCGTTTCGCTTCGAATAATGTGTTTTTTATTTTAATTCCAACAAATTCCGCTTCGCTTGTCGTCGATTAATTTTTTTAATTTAATTATTAGCGAGTCGTGTTAAACGATTCTCTCCCGTTTTTGAACGTCGAAAGGTCATTTACATGGTAAACGACTCGATAACGATTCGCGACAGAACATTAAGTTAGCTTCGGAGAATTTCTCGTTTCGATTAATTTTATCAAGTCAGTGATTAGCCCGTTACGTTTATTAAAGGAGAAAAGAACGATGGCGTAACAGATCGTGTCGTCGATCGAATTTTGAAACTCGATGGGTAACGAAAATATAAAAAATCGCCAATTATCAAAATCAATCGCGACAAAATTTGTTCCAAAAAATTGAAATTTTCACGTTTACCTCAAAGAAACACAAATTACGTTACACGTTATCACAGCGTATGAGAGAAATCGTCTTAAACCGAATCAACGAATTACTAACAATTGCTTCGTCGTTGTAACTAATTAAGATTTTTAATAAGCCAGGATTTCTCATCGTCCTTGGTTGGAGAGCGAGAAACGACGATCGCTAGGACGATTTTCGTGATTTTCCACCCTTTTTTTGTACATTTACGGACCCCCTTGGGGTGTCGAGCGTTACCTCAGCTTGATTACAACGACGGGAAAGAATGGCCACCTTTCGTGAGGAACCAACGGAACACAAGGGAAAGAAAAAAATTACAATTTCCCGAAAATCTCATCGACGCATTGTTAGTACGTAATGAGAGAGAGGGAGAAAATTCTCACGGGAATGTCACACCTTACGGTGCTTAATCCTCGACCGAGGGAAAATATGGTCGCGAGACGCTTTATCCTACGTATAATATACGATATATATACAAGTACCTACAACTACTTAAGCGACTACTTTATGCCTTGCGGATTTAACGCTCTTCTCCTCGTTGCATCGCGAAACCGAGTCTCCATCCTCGTCTCTACTTTTCGCATTAATTCCGTTCGAAGAAATTTCAATCTAATTTATTTAATCGTATAACAATACGGATAGAGAGAAAAAAAGAAAGAAAAGATTTATTGTTTTTATCAGAAAAATTGTGTCGACGTCGAACATCGATTGCCACGCTCAAATGGACTTTGATACTTTGAATAAATCATTCTCGATATCGTTCTCCGTATCGTCAACGTAGCTATACCAGCGCGGTATCAAAGTTCCATAGAAAATTCTACCGGCATGATCGAATGTCCGATACACAAGCGCAACCACAACAATATGCTTTTCTTACATACGTATCTACGACGAAACGACAGGGGTGAGATAGAAACGTGGTAGTGGGAGTTCGTAATGCAATGTAGAATATCGCGAGACTTGTGAGTAACACAGTGAAGTGGTATCTTGATATTTCTCTTGCGCAAGCTACATCGTAATAAGAAAGGGGAGACGGATGAATCTTGGAACCTCGTCATACAGCTTTCTCGACTGCCTTAACGTAACTCGCGAAGGACGGTTATCAACGTAGCTTTACATTGTAAATAAAATAAATGTTTCAAGAAATGAAGGCCCCCAGATAGACAGCCGTGATCTTCACGCCGTGCATGCAATTGATGAAATAAATTTTGCTGCATATCGACTACGTGCTGTGATGCAAAGTCATGAACTCATTTAGCATCATGGGTTTACAAAACATTTTCATTGCAATTTGACGTTTGACAGTACACCATACGTTTTTAGCATGTCGAACTCATATGGACGTTTTCAAAGTATCCGCAATTGAAATCTGCAGTTTTAGCATCATATTGAAGTTATGTATACAAATTCTGACGTGGTTTCACTGTGGCAGCATCAATTGACGCATGATAGGGCTCAACATGAACACATTTTGGCGTCATAGAAACATGGACATTTAGAAGCTCATTCAGTATCATAGATTTGATCAACATCGTGACTTAAATTTATCGTTTCGAAATGCATCATCCGCTGACTACATTATGAAATCACAAGACGGACATTTCAAATTCTGCATTGAATATCGTCATATCGGCGCCATATGGCAGTCATGCAATGATTATACATACATCCCATGAGCGCCATATGATGGCGATATGTATGTTACTCTGTGATGCATTCGACGGGGGCACTGTGTATGAATTCTATTGCAAAACATACGTAGATCTGAATTCTCCACTATCGTATTATAGGTATACTAAATAAGAACTTGAATGAGGAAAAGCGCGGTGGCTCTGTGGATAGAGCACTGAATTCTCGCGCAGAAGGACCCGGGTTCGATGTCCACAGACGACAAAAATTTCTGTGTCATGTTTCTCGCATTACCACTGGGGAAGGACTAGAGAGGAACCGACCTGTACCGGCGGAGGTTTACTGTAATACCAAAGCAGTAAAAAATCAAAACTAAATAAATAAAAGAAATGACTAATTTTTTTTGGTCCCGTAAGCACAATAACTTCATCATGCCATGACCCCAATATAAGTTCCATTTGAACAGTGCAATTTCGTCACGCGATGACGCCCATATGAGCCCCATATGCATGTACTTATTCTTATATTTTTGTGAGCCCATTTTGCTAGTCTGATGAATTCACCGTACGAATGCTCACGTGAAAACAACTTTGCTTCATTTCGATATAATATTGGGAATTATCGTATGGCGTAAATATGATTTGAAGGTGAGCACTCATAAGCGATACATAGCTGTGTGCTTTTCTATGCATCATAGAAAACCTAAATATGATGCCAATATGAGGCACATGTGTCTATCTGGGCGCTTATCGACGAAGGGTCGCATTATCATTTTTAGACGTGCTACTATAATTGTAAATGTGATTAACAATAGTGATAAACGAGTCTAGATAACAATTATAATTATCGTATCTGTTTAAAACTGAAGGAATGAAACGAGAGTTAATAAACGTTTATTTCATTGTTCAAAATTCGACGATGTTTTATCAACTACAAATATTCCGGGTTCACGATTGTCACAATTGGAAAACGAATTATGATTATTGCGGGTTTCGTGTTAATTCTATCCTACCGGAATCCGCTGGAACGATTTATCGTTACAAATTCGAAAAGTTTGTTTTGGATTTTTTAAACACGAAAATTTTGAGGTTTATTAACTACCAAAGTGATGATAACGTGATTGAGGCATTCGTTGGTAAAATTAAATTTTAACCTGAGAATTAAAGAGCTTCCGGTAGAAGTTCAAGGTGCCAATCACGGTTCCGATTTCCAGCTTCGCTCTGCGTACGAACATGTAAACTTTATTAGGAGCTCGAGTTTCGTGACACGTTCGCCAATTAGGTTCTACCGTTGTACGGTTTCGCGTCTGTTTGCTTTCCTTTTACAACTCGATCGCGTTGTTTCCCAAATTCCAATCGTATATTTGAGAAATCGTTTAAATGTCAGTGTAACTAACGTGCTTAAAATAGTAAATTAGATTTTTGTTATTGATTAATTTGGATTTTATTTATTCATCGAGAAATCGTAAGGTTCATTAAGATAGAATTATTATTTAGAATATAAATATCATTTTTCGAAAGTGTAATGATTATACGACGATCGGTAAATCGCAGTCGGTACAAGAAATTCCGGAGATTCGAACTTTGCGCGATGAAGTTTTTCGTCTTTGGCCAATATGGAAGAGAACTTTGAAGCTGAAACCTTCGTCGACCGACGGTAAAACGTTTTCCGACGTTGCTAAACGTAACGTACCAATCGATACGGTGTCTTTACCGACTGTATTTTTACCCTACGTTCTCATCGAACTTGAAAAAATTGCAGTTTTTTTCTCGCCGCATTTGCTTCATAAAATTTAATTGGACAAATTTTTCGGAGAAATAATTCATTCGAGAAATTAATTTCTCACGAGCGAACGATTAACAGCAATTTTGTAGAATGGAATAAAAGTACGCGGGTGATATCAGCTAAAGTTCGAAGAATTTGCGAGAAGGATTATTTAATGACGTGGAAATGGAAAATTACGATCGTACCTAACGATTCGTAGAGATTTAAAAAAACATCTATAGAAATAAAATTGCGATATACTTATAACCAATTTATTCTCCGCGCGCATTAGGGCAAGCGGTGTCGAGTAATTCGCGGCATGTTCAACCAGCCAACACCTACAGCTTCGTGCTTTACGCGCCAATAATCTATGCAAAGCTGATTTAAGCTCACGGGTATCGAATATACAAAACACTCATGAAAAGTAAAACAATCGTAGGAATTTGGTACGTTCATAAATGAAAAAAAGAAACTCTCGTCTCGATACTCGAGCAGCACATAACACAGATTTCCCTGCTTCGAAATAATTACTTCCCACCATCGAGGCGCGAAATCAAATTTTTTGTTCGATGTCAATAAAATTTAAAACGAAAAAATAAAATTTTCTGTCAAATTACAAAATGCTCAATTTTTAATTAGAAGTGAATTCAATTTAAAGTTATCAAATAAATAAGCTCTGTGGGAATGGGGAAGCGTTACATGTTGTTTTTTTTTTCAATTTTAGTAGAGAATAAGCTTGATTCATTATTTATAGCATTGTTACGTTTCCGCGAAAAGGTATTTCACGATCTGCCACAGGCAAGCAGCGATTAAAGCACAGGTGATTCGCAGGATACGGTATTCATTCGATTTCAATAAAATTGAAAAAGAAAAATGTTTAAAAAAATCTTTTTAATCAAATTATAAAATGCTCAATTTTTAATTCGAATTGAATTCAATTTAAAGTTATCAAATAAATAAGCTCTGTGCGAATGGGGATGCGTTACATGTTGTTTTTTTTTTTCAATTCTAATAGAGAATAAGCTTGATTCATTATTTATAGCATTGTTACGTTTCCGCGAGAAGGTATTTCACGATCTGACACAGGCAAGCAGCGATCAAAGCGCAGGTGATTAGCAGAATGTACGGTATTCATTCGATTTCAATAAAATTGAAAAAGAAAAATGTTTAAAAAAAATCTTTTTAATCAAATTATAAAATGTTCAATTTTTAATTCGAATTGAATTCAATTTAAAGTTATCAAATAAATAAGCTCTGTGCACATAGGGAAGCATTACATGTTGTTCTTTTTTCAATTCTAGTAGAGAATAAGCTTGATTCATTATTTATAGCATTGTTACGTTTCCGCGAGAAGGTATTTCACGATCTGCCACAGGCAAGCAGCGATCAAAGCACAGGTGATTCGCAGGGCGTACGGTATTCATTTAATTTCAATAAAATTGAAAAAGAAAAATGTTAAAAAAAATCTTTTCAATCAAATTATAAAATGCTCAATTTTTAATTCGAATTGAATTCAATTTAAAGTTATCAAATAAATAAGCTCTGTGCAAATAGGGAAGCGTTACATGTTGTTTTTTTTCAATTCTAGCAGAGAATAAGCTTGATTCATTATTTATAGCATTGTTACGTTTCCGCGAAAAGGTATTTCACGATCTGACACAGGCAAGCAGCGATCAAAGCACAGGTGATTCGCAGGATACGGTATTCATTCGATTTCAATAAAATTGAAAAAGAAAAATGTTAAAAAAAATCTTTTCAGTCAAATTATAAAATGCTCAATTTTTAATTCGAATTGAATTCAATTTAAAGTTATCAAATAAATAAGCTCTGTGCAAATAGGGAAGCGTTACATGTTGTTTTTTTTTTCAATTCTAGCAGAGAATAAGCTTGATTCATTATTTATAGCATTGTTACGTTTCCGCGAAAAGGTATTTCACGATCTGACGCAGGCAAGCAGCGATCAAAGCACAGGTGATTCGCAGGGCGTACGGTATTCATGGGGTTTGGTTTTTTTTTCTTTCTTTATTCACCGAACTGGCCGAAAGGTCAGCGGGTGGCTGAGTGCTACGAGAGAAGCCTTTAGAGCTAAGCTCGATTCACGATATCGTTTCCAAGCCTCGACCATTATCCCCCGCGAAAGCCACAAACCCCGCGACTCGACCACGATCGTGGTGCGCCACTGATCGAGCCTTTCGTACGGTCTTTTCTCTCTGATTGACTTCCAGTGTCGCACGATCTCGATTCTCGAGTTCTTTTCCCCATTTCTCGACACTCTCGTTCATTTACGATTTCTGTATCGACATTTCGCAACATCAATTACTCACGTACATTTTATCGTTATATATTTCTTTCATACCTGTCACGTATTTACGCATCGATGGGAAAGTATCGTTCGATCGTAATGAAATTTAAACGAAACGTCAAACTCGATAAAACAAATTCATTTTTTAAAATCTTTTTTTTAATTTAATAAAAAAAAAAACAATTAATTCAATAACTCTTAATCGAAGATTCGAACGTGTGTTCGACAATTCTGTTTTTTTTTAATACTTATGAAATATGTGATAGATATTGATTAATTTGTTTTGCTTTTATGACAATTATAGATATAGGCAACTGGACAAATGTTATGAGAATGGAAGAAAAGGAAAAAAAGTGACGAGAATAACTCGTGGTCCATTAATTTCGTCAGCACGCAATAAGACACAAATAAACAAACGATAAACCGCCAACGTTCAATTACGTCCTATTCATATATATATATATATATATATAGACACACACACACACACATATATATATATATATATATATATATATATATATATATATATACCTACATATTGTGCGTCGAATCGATAGCAATGAGAGTCGCTCGTTTAATCGAACACCCGCATCGATTCGGCTAGTTATCATCTATCACGGTCGTAAACATTAATGTCTCTTTTGCCTTTCTCAATTATGATATGGCGCCGCTGTCCTCCGTATCATCAGACCTTGAAACCCTCCTGGGACTGATAATACTAAAACATAAATTTTTTTGTTTGTTTTTCGTTTTTTTTTTTAATTTTTATATCACTTTTCGAGGAATAAATTCTTGTTCCTGCGCTGAATAAAAACTTTCCTTCGTCACTCGATGTTTATTGCCTGTGAATTACGGAGATTTTTTTTATTGGCCATGTCACGTTATTAAAAAGTGTATTTTACTATATTTTGAAAAGTGCATGGCATTGTCGACTTGGCGTTTCGTGGATGTTACTTTTGTCGATTGAACCATCCCTGTGGCAGCTACCTGGCAGAATGCTTTATTCGTCTCGCTCAACGAGCCAGTTGACCCGCGCAAGCTCGATGAGTTCGCCCACCTGTTACGCGAACGTTAAATCCACAATAGCTTTTGTCAGTGGCGTTTGAATAATAAAATCTACACGTGCGTTGATGGTCAGGCCTGAAAAACAATAAAATCTTGCGTAAATTTTCTAATTAACTTTGTTGTTGTGAATTTAATCGATAACATAAATTTTATTTATTAAATATCTCATCCTACGATCGATTAAAAAAGTTAAGTCGAACGATTACAGGTAAATAATTGTTGTATTTTTTTGTTTGTAAAATTGTACATTTCTGGCACAGTTAGCTGGGAAAATAGTAATTGGAGCTAAACCGTTCTGTTTTCCATCGATGTAAACGTCAGGTAAGCGAACATTGCGTCCACGTGGACCTCGCGACAGATACGAATTACCCCATGAACAACTAATACTTCTCTAGAACGTGAAACAAAACCTCATTTTTCAAGTCGATTCAATCACCTCGCGCGCGAAACGTACCGACACGAGTATTAGTCGTTCATTAGGCTGAAAAACGTGCTTTGGCCCCCATGACCTTCCAAGTATTTAACGTTCGCTAATTAAAATCGATTGTCTTACTTTCACCCGTGCCACACTGTCCTCGAAATTTAAATCGATTTGATCATCGATAAAATCGATGAATATTTTGATTATCGCGATTGATCGATGAATTATTTTTCCTATAATTCAATCATTACAATCTCTTCCTCGTAAACAAATGGAAAAATGACTGAAATAACAAGTTTGTTTTTATCTCGTTGTATGTAGGACGTTACACGTTAGAACGTTAAGAGCAAAGTATCAAGGGCAGAGTTTTAACACGCGTAAAAGATCTGCGGGATGCGTAGGTTTGCGCAAATTTTTGTTTTTCAACGTAAGACGAGAAATTCTCTGGAGGATGGATAAAAGTTTTTGGACGAAACGTATCGTTCCGTGACGGGCGAGCTAGTTCCCGCGGTTTTTCCGGTGCGCTGAGAGATCTGTCATGCCGAGCTGACGTTCTGATGAGAAAGGGAGGGCGAAGGATCTAGAGAAAATCGTCGTTCTCAAGTCGTCGGAGAGCCTTGCGTTCGACGCAACGAACTTTGGTAATCCTAGAACAAGAGTACGGAGATTCGCTAGTCCCATAGCAATTCCCGGTACAGTTTCTACAATGACTTCCGCAACTGCCAAACAAAAGAGGGGTCGAGAGAGTTGGGTCGAGATAGGTCAGGTTCTCCCTATTGCACGTTATATACAAACATAAAATTCCAATTACCCGAGAAATTATTCTCCCAGTCGTCCCGCGGAAATTTCTCAAAGTCAAACAAGCTTACCACTTAAACTTTCTTTTTAAGTATTATAATTGTACATCAAAAGATTAATTTCAGAAAAATATTTATTAGAGAGAAGAAATTAATAAAATGATTAAAACGTTCTCGAAGACGTTTGAATAAATTCGTAGCTCGAAACACGTTTCGCTGGGAAAGACGAAAAATCATTAGAACGCGGATAAGTGAGGATAATTAGTAAAGACACCCGACTCGTGTTCTCGAGTTTCGCGCCATATGGGAAATCGACTCCACCAGCTAGTCGAGCTATCGCTGGGTAGCAGGTAAGAGTCTGCGTTTGAATCGTGACATCGACGATATGAGATGGAAAAGGACGAGAGAGGAGAAATGATGAGAATACGTATATATATAAAGGTTAATACAGAGTGCTACGGGTTTCCCCTTCACAATTACACCTTACGCCGACAGGTTTTCCTGTACCCGGATTATCACTGCATACTCTCTCGTCGCTTTAGCCCACGTCTTCCTTCATCTCTCTGCAACATCCTGGCCTTATCTATCTCGCATCCTCGCATATCCTTAACGACGTGTCTATCACGTAGCAGCCACGACCCCAAAACCGATCCAACAGCCTCTCGCTAATTAACACCACCCTCGATCATCTCAATTTATCTCGCACGTTGATGACAAAATTAATCAAAAAGGATAATCGACAATGAGAAAAAATCCAAAAAAATTGTTTCAAATAATTTGTAAAGTGCTTTTTTTAATTAGTTTTCATTAACGCCCCCGGGAGAGTGGGAAAGTGGGAACCATTAATTTTTCTGAAAACAATTTAGTCGCGAGGATCTTTATCCTTGGCTAATTATTTATATATTCTTCCTCGTTCCAATCCACCCGAGCATTTTTCCTCCCGTCGAAATATTTCAAACTTGAAAAAACTTTGAGATTTGCCTCCCTTCCATGGTGGAGATTGATTTATTTGTTTGCATACACGATGCCCCAACGATGTATTTACCTTCTTCCGTTATTTAAAGGAGAGTTTCATAACGAACGGACTCACGCGGGAAAAAAATGTATCAATCTGCGGTGAGTGGGTAACGGAAATAATCGCTACGAGGGATGAGAAGAAGGGATGAAGGACTTTTTAATTCACCCCTATGCCAAGTTATACGCGAGCGTTCCCCGTGGATATTTGATCATTTGCCCTCGTCAAAAATTCCTCCCACACGGGACCGACGAGAGGTAAATGAGAACGACGAGGACACGGTAGTTCCTCCCCCACCCCCCTTTGTGCGCACCTCGGGCAGGGCCGCAATCTCGCAGGTGCGTACAAACACAAACACACACGCGCGCACATATTTTCCGTACGATCCTTCGGGAAACCTGCTTTCTAAAAAAAAAATCTCAAGTTGTGTGTACCAAACGGAGGCAAGTTTTCGCGCCTGCGTTTCAGTAGCCACCCCGCGCGGCGCGCCAAAGTATATAGGTCCGTGCTATCCACTCTCACGCGTCACATCGCACCCGAACTGAATAACTCCTGAACGCCTCGAACATTTAATCACGCACAATCGATATTATCTTCTGTCGTTGCGCGTGTTCGAAAACGATTTTTAAACGGTTAAAAACGATAAAAATTATACGAGAAACTTAAGGAAATCAAGAATTGAAAAGGAATTTAAGCTTTAATCGTTGTTCGTTGAAACGGCGATAAGGATAAAGGCAAAAAAAGAATTAAATATCGAACAGTGTGCGCGTGTCGTTGGATAGGAAATTGAGGGGAGGATCGTTAATCGAGCGAGGATTAAAATCGCGCGAATCCTTATCGAGGCTTAACACGAAGTGTTGAATGAACGACGCTTGCGCAACTCGAACGTAACCGCGACGTTTGGATAAATCTCGCTACAGTCCGACTGGTGTCTCTTAT
Organism: Netelia fuscicornis; assembly: GCA_946811545.1. Classification (NCBI taxonomy): domain Eukaryota; kingdom Metazoa; phylum Arthropoda; class Insecta; order Hymenoptera; family Ichneumonidae; genus Netelia; species Netelia fuscicornis. Next base: position 4,730,590 of record OX328013.1, read on the forward strand.
TGCGCACTTCTCACTCCTTCATTCACTTAAACACACATTCTCTCTCTCTCTCTCTCTATTTCTCACTCACTCACTTTCTCCCTCCCTTACACTCGAGCGAGCATTCGACAACGTAATTCTCTCGTTAGCTCGAACTCTCCTCTCGGTCCGTATCATTCGGTGATTGAATCCAGTCCATTGATTACGATCTGTTCTCGAGTCGTCTTGGCATCCCCTCAATAATCAACCCTACGTTCGCGTGGATCTTAACGTGTTAAAAGTGCAAATACGTGAAAAATTACGATCGTGCGAACAATCGTAACAATTTTTTTTCGCCATGGCCGCGACAACGATAACGTTGATACTGATGGCCGCTATCACGATCACCGGCACCCTCGGTCTCGTTCTACCCAAGAGAAGCCTCGAGGAAAGTTCTGCGGATAATTACGACTATTACGATTATCCTGGAAAATACGACGATTATCCGGTGAGTCGATGAATTGTCCATTGACGATTTTTTTTTATTGAGGGAGGATTACCTCACTGTGATGGTTGGAATAATAAGTTTGTTTGCATGATTTCTTTTTAATTTACTAAATGATTTGGGCTTAATTAAAGATATGTTACGTTACATACATTGAAGTAAATTGAAGTAAATTTTTATTGGTCTTCAAACTCGTGAGGACGATAACTCGAGCAATAACAATCAGAGATGTAAAATTTGCCCACGAAATTTTGTGTAATTGTTATAGCTATCGTACTAAAAAGCACGTATGTGGAATAACATATTTTTTATAGAGCCCATAAAAGCATTAAATTAATTTAAAAAAAAGAATGGGAAAAAGCCTGCCTTAAGGGTTGAAAAGGTTTATTTGCAATTATTCTTTTTTAAATAATAATATACACGAGTGTTGGAAAATATCAGTGACAATGAACGTGTTTAATGTCGAAAGCGTTGACACGTGTTGAAAAAAAAACAAATTTTTTGTCACGGTGAGAAACGTGTAGTTCGCTAAGAAACAATATTTGTTTTCTTTATTCGCGAACGGAAAATACGAATATTTTTTTTATGAAACTCAATCATATTGCATCGCACAAAAGCTCGACTTTACCTGTTTATTTTCAATGGTAATGAAGTTTCACGCTGTGTCGAGTAATAATGAGAAACTACCGCTTTGTATCCGTCCCACGTGATTCTCAGCAACAAACGAGAGTTGCGAAGAGAACGTAGCGTCGACGTTTATTATGTGCACTGTTACGTTAAATTTAAATCCCTCATATTGCATTTATGACAAGAATACCGCACTATGATTCAACCCATGCTGAGATCGTGACTGTAGAACGCGGTAACCCGAGCGGAAACCACGTTTCTCATATTCATTGTCTCCCGGCAAAGTGCATTCCCCATTAAGCTTCAATTTCATCCTGGCAAATCTATTAATAATCAAATTATCGATTTTTACATATATTTAGATGGCTAATAACCGAACGAATATTAGGAAAATTAATTTTGACGTTAGAAAGATCGAATTAACCAATTTACGTTAATTCGTAATTTTAACGTTTAAACCGATAGTTGAGAACAAACATCCTTATCGAAACGGATCGTTCGACAATTAAAAGTTAAAACAGTGTGCCGAGCGTTCGATCGAGCGTATTCAAAGCGAAGAAACCGGGACAGCGCGACATTGGCACACATTTATCGAGTTTGGCGATGGCACGAGCCGAATAGTTTCGCAATTAGGAAGTTTTATTCGCCGATGGGAAACTTAATCATTCGAGCCTCGCGTGGATAATTCGCAGCGACAAAATTGCGCGAGCGAGAACGTCGTTTCGTTTCTCGATACAATTTTAAATCGGCTGGACGACGTTAAATTAATCCTCGACCTTATTTTCCTCCTTTGATCGATGAAAAGTAGAGAACGAATATCGTCGAGGAAATCGGATTTATCGTCGCAAGATCTTGAAACGATATTTACGAGGAATATTATGGTCGAACATAAATCGTACCGGCGTATTGGCGATAATTGACGCAATTACGACGTCGACGAAGAGAAACGATCGTTTTCACCGAAGCAGGAAAGAATTCTGAATAAATAAAAAAGAAAATTTATCTTGATAATTTCTGGAATTTTTCATCACTTTGATTTATTGTTTTGTTTTATTTGTTATTTATTTATATTTGTATTATTTAATTTTGGTTTTTTATGAAATACGATCGAACGGATTAATCGACGTTAGGAGACGAGTTTGACTCGTATATTTGTATGAAAAGAGAGACGACGTTAAAAGGGGTTGACGCGTCGAGGGTCGAAACCACCCCTGGGCTAAAAGTATATAATAGCGGATTCGCAGGGTAAAACTGACCCGCTCACTATAATTTACCGGCGCGGTAATAGAAATGTCTCTCCCCATTTCCGCTTTTGACGCTTCCGCAAGTTTGTACGAAACGTAGACGAAATTTCCTCGCTATTTGAAACATCCGTCGATACAAGGGATAAATCAGCACCGTGGGAGTTAACTCGATGAGACACAGCGACGACATCGGTCGACTCTAATCCACGAGATCATTTCCGGTCCTAGAAAAAAAGGATCTTCCAACTTTTCGATCAGGCTCGTGATAACGTAATGATAACATAATCGAAATTTTACAAAAATAATTCGTTCGATAAAAATCGAATTTATTTTCATGAAAAAAGAATTTTTATAGTCACGCGCATGCGCAAACCGTGTTTTCCTCTCGCGAATGGGACGAGGGTCGACGAGTGGCATTTCAAAAGAATCGTCAACTTGGCCGAGACGACGAAAGTTTACCGTCGAAGATCAGGGTATTCTGGAATAATGGCGTTTCCATTGTGTTCACAACGGCCAAGTAAGGAAGCGAAGTGTTGACGCGAGAGGCGGACGAATGAAGTTCTTGTATATTTTCTCACATTGATGCGAGTCGGCTCGCGATTATACTTGCTTCGGAGCATTTAATAACGTAGTTCGCAGAATATTGCGAGGCATTCATCCTCTATTTATCGGATGAACGTGTGGGAAGAAAGTAGCAAAAATATCAATACAGAAACAAAATAAGACCGTGAGCAACGAAGTTAGCCCTCGGGACGAGAAAACTTCCGCTTTCTTCAGAAATCGTGACGGTCTCAATTCGTCCTGACGCAAGGAGCAAACATCATTTCCTCTTCCATACAATTTGCGAATCATAAAATCTTCTTTAATCTAAGTCAGTTCCGCAATAAAATGAATTCAATCAAATACCATTTCAACTGGATCGAAATTAATAAATTTCGAAAAATAAAATTGAACGATAAACAAAAATAACTCCATTTTATCAAACGCAATGTAAACTTCGTTTACGTCAAGCAAACCCCGTTTCATCCTCTCGACCTGACCTTTTACAACGGTGTAATATTCTAGCGAGATAGAATTCTGCGCGTGACGCAGGTCGAGATCGTGTCGACGTAAACGATACGAGGTGGAAAAATATTTTGACACGATTCTCAAGCTCGGATGTACTTTCTCTTTATCTTCGCTTCCTCTTTTACTTCCTCGTTCAAATTACTTGCCACTTTTATCGTTCTATATATTATTCAATGAATATCGACTCGGTACTCGGGCGTCGTAGAACACGTGAGAAATTACTATCATGAGCTAGCGCGCCCCCTTGGGGATTGAAATAAAAAAAGCGTAGCTGGCGCGCAACGGTGAATCATTAGCGTTTGCTAAGGAAAAAGAAAAATCACCCGGTCTTTCCGACTGGTTAACTGGATATCTATGTAGTTCGTATATCACGGAAGGCTCGCCCCCCACCCCCCCCCCCCACCCCCGTCCGGCTGCAACAAGACTCCTGGAATTTTTCATGAAACATAAATAAAAGAAAGAAAAAAATCAAAGGAAAGGAAAAGAAATGGGTGGAAGAATATTGGATGTACATAATGATACCCTGTAGCGTACGCGAGATAATATTGCAGCGATATCAGTTGACTTCGCTAAAACGAATAGTGCGCAACGCACATGTTTTTTTCTTATATTTTTTTTATATCTCAGAAAGTTTGAGCTTTTATCACGTTTCTTTGGTGTATCTCGTCACGTAGGAGGGTGGGTTTCCTTGTCGGAGAAAAAAAAATGAGTGAACGAGAGAGGCGAGAAAAGCGCGAGAAATCCCGACACTACCGGGAAAGAAAATAGGAGATTTGGGTTAACGAAGCGGACGAATGAGGCGCGAGGGTAGTAATACACGAGGAAATCAATTGATGTATTAAGATTGATCGTCGATGGTAAACAAATTGGGAAGCTCGGAAGAAACACGGAGATAATGGAAAGTAGACAAAGCGAGAGGGCGGTGGTTCAAGTAACGTTTATTTTTGAGAGACACGTTTCGATCAGAAAAAAACAGTAACTTGTCAATATTGGTGGAACACCTTAAGATCCGATGGAAAATAATGGTAAAAAGTTGATTATATTATCGATTTGTTGAAAATTTGCTTTTTATGAATTTTTTTCAAGTTTTTTTTTGTTATCAAGATTATCGTGCGGTTGTCATTATTGTTGTATCATTAATATTACACGCTGTATCTCCATTTATCGAAGATACATTTCGCGAAAAGATGAGGGTGCGAACGTGAAAATACGAGCTCGATGATTGAGCTAGTGGACGACGGAGTCGTCGATACGCGATGCTGATTCCGTTTGTTTCTCTCTGTTCTCACTGTCTCCGCCTTTCCCTACGTCATCGACATATCGAGTCTTGCGAATAGATCGTCGACAGATAGAAAGGAAACAAACGTCTGCATGGAGATAGCCGGAGAATGCCAAAAATGAGTGTGAAAATAGTGAATTTACCTTGCGATAAGTAGTACGACCTTATTTTGGTCAGCCATTCCTATAATTTTTGTTTAATTCATTCCAGCGTCGTATTTATCGTACTTGAAAGTTATTGCAAGTTGTGTGAATAGATTCTCGATGGATAGAAAGGAAATAAACGTCTCTACGTGGAGAAAATAGTGAATTTATCCTGCGATAAGTAGTACGAACTTATTTTAGTCAGCCACTCCTATAATTTGTTGTTTAATTCATTCGAGCGTCGTATTTATCACACTTGAAAGTCACATACGATTAAACTAGAGTCTTGAATTATTAGAACGTATCGTTTTGACGACTTGTACGAGCGAAACAAGAAAATCTACGCGGGAAGATAAATGAAATAGGAAATTGAATCTCGCCATCTATAGGTGAGTCTCGACCTCTCTGCATTCTCTCACGTTTCGGATCTCGGTCGATGATGTTTCATTTGCGCTACAAGTGCTATCGCACGAGATAGAGCGACAATAGCGTGGGAGTCCCGCAATTAACAATTCTACTTGATCAGAGAGGTAGAGACAGTGAGAGTGAGATAGCGAGGTCGAACACGAAGGGAAATCGAAATATTGCATTAATCACCCCAGCTTGTGGATGTTTCTACAAACCCTCGGTTAACTAAAACTCGATCATTTAGAACGTGAGTCGCATCGATATATGCGCGATAAACACCTGTTGTCGTCGAAAAAATCCAAAGGCCGAACGAATTTTTACGAATCCTCGGTCCAATTATCAGTTTATTGATATTTTTTATTAGAAAATATATTTTCTGTTTCTAAGAATAAAAAAAAACAATCTGTTTTTTGCAAACAACTCTCTGCAATAAATTCGAATTTACTATACTTTCTTCAGAATTTTTTTGCCACGCTCGTGCGAAGACTTTCATATCGCACAAGCCAGAAAATAAAACTTCATTTCCTCCAGGACAAGTACGAGTGAAAGTGCAAGATTCTCCACGGTCGTGATTTAATTTTCAATATGTCGAGATTGAAAGTTCTCGAGACGTCCGGTCGGTCAAACTCCTACGGGAAATCGGACAATACGAGGAATTCTTGACCGTCAACCACCCCTTCCCTCACATAACATTCAATATTTGCTTCCGTTTCTCATTTTTCTCTCACCGGACATTCGCAAAATGTAATAGAAAATTCTGACAAGACACCGTCTCGATTTTCTCGGAAGTGCACGATCGAATCTTCGATCGCTCCACGATAAAATCTTTTTGTATTTATACATACTACGATCGCGATTGGTAAATATCGGTCTCGTTCGAACGTGAAATTTTGAAACGAGTCATGCGTTAGAAACTCGGAGTGTTCGTTATATCCCCTCGGGGAGTTTTAACGCGCGACATGCGATATTCTACGGTTACGGATAATACATCGTTCTCCTCATTGTTAGAAACTAAGGGTCTATTACACGAGATTCGATTGTGAAAACGAGAATAAAATAGAAAAAGTAGAAAATACGAGATAGAAATAGGAACGAAGAAAAAGGACGAGTACTATGAGTATCGCGTGACGCGAGGGTCGAAATAATGTAAGTAAAACGGTGTCGTATATCGTCGGATGCGTATATTCGACGTTACACGTAACAATTCTCGTCGTTGATTAAATTAACCGGAAGTTGGGAAGTTGTGAGAACGCGATGGTTATTATACCCATCGGGCAACCTCGATAATCCGACTACGTTCGCCAGAGGTCTCGAGATACCGATAAACTTTGAGAGATTCTCGACTGACCGAAACTGCGACGGAGAATTTAGGGTGCCTCCGTTACACACCAGCGAGATATTTACGCGCGACCGAAAGCTTATTATCGTTTCGTTTATGATAAATAATTCAATTTAGGGGTTGAACGTGGGGGGATGAAAAGTGGAGTGAGGTCGAGTCAACATTAACTCGTATTGTCGACGCTCGAATAAGCAAGCTACTCCTGTTATTTCGTGGATACGAGGTGGAAAATGTTAGAGAGGCTTTTCCCACACAGATGCGATCGTGGCAATTGTGACAATATGGAAAAGCCTGACGGATCATTTACTCAAATGATAATACGCAACTTTGAGTACGTTCACGATATATTTATCAAATTATCTCTAAACCAATCTTAAATTTTATTCCTTTGTATAATATTTATGTATATCATTTATTATTTCATTTCAACGGTAATAAATTTTTTATTTTACAATCCCCCCTCTCCCTTCGTCAAAATATTACCGGCTTACCAAGGTCGTCCCACGCGATGAATAAAACATCGTATCGAGAATGAATGGACGAGACATTTTTTGGAAAATAAAACATCTCGTGCGAATGATAATACGTATAAATGACGAATCGTCTAGGTTCGTCGTGTATGCGACCGTGGTATGTTGAATATAAAAGAAGAAACGAGAGGTACGTATAACGAGACGATCTTCGGGGTTATTCTTCACGAGAGACATTCAAAAGAAGACCATTATTTTTATCGTTCATTCATCGACCTTAGCTTACAACCGCGACGTAATTATTCGACGTCGAGACGGATAAGTGTTGAAGGGAAGATTTACACCCTTTAAGAGCACATGCCTCGTGACAACCCCTCAAAGGTTATCGCGCTCCAGTGACAAGGCAAACCCCACTCGTTTCTTTTATTACGAGACATTACACGTATAAATATAGATATGCATTTAATCTCTCAGGGTTAATTAGGGGAACTTGTTATCGTACGAAATTCCTTAGATATCATTCATTTAATTACTGTGGGCGATTCTAACCAGTCTAGGTTCACTTTTGTCGTCGAATATGAGTTGGACCTTTTTTTATTTCTTTCTCGCTTTTGTAGCATTCAATCGATTCACTCCCCCGGCCTACTTTATTTCAATCATAACCCTAGATCTCTCGAATCCTTCGTCTCGTACGTCCTTTTTTTGCCGAGCCGAGAGAGAGAGATCGGAAAGAAAGAGACTCTCGGGGGTACACTTCACGAGGATCCGAGGCGTCTTATCTCAGGGTGTCTTTTTTCCCCTGAATTCCATCATCCCCCTACAGACGAGACGAGGATCCCGTCGGCGACGACGGATTTTATTCGCTGTATTCAACGTTGAACCACTTACCACAAGCCGCTTACCAATAAACGACCCCTCTTCTTCAGTTTCCATCTCTCTCGCACTCTCCTCTCTCTTTCCTTCGGCTCTCTTTTAGCCCCACCACTTACCCTGTATCTCTTTCTCTCTGGGAAATTTTACATAAAACTGTTTATATATTCTTTAGCCGAGAGAGCTTCTCGTTATCGACGAGGGCGTTTCCTTCGTATAAGTTCCGAGAAAATGCAGCAATCTTTATCATATGATCTTATATCCACTTACGTTTCAAACACGAGGAGAAAAAAAGGGAAAGCTCAAACGGTGCTCCTTTTCGGTGGGCGAACTCCATCGTGCCTATCTTTGATGGAATTTCGACGATATAACTGAATTGATTTTAATAAAACGTAAAACAGGGGTGATATTACGATCTAAGATATTCGTGGAAGATGGTACAGCTTCGAAGTGCGAGACGAATTTTTAATAAAAATTATTATTTTCAGGTCGTCGTGTCGAAGAGGGCTGCTTTATTGTTGGACAGACTCATGGTCGCTTTGCAGAAAGCTGTCGAGGATCAAGGTGGACCCGGTGGCGATTCGATCGGGACGTCGGTCGGTTCACCGATTCGTCAACAATCACGCAATTCCGGGGTCAATACTCCAACGGGACACTTCGTCACGCGAGACACGAGCGACACCTCGATGAAAAATGATAAATCGAGCGTGAGTCCAAATTTATCGCTGGAGGCGATTCTATAACAAAAAAAGAAGATTGATTAATACAAAAAATTTAATCGAACATGATTCTTATTACTGATAAATATTTTCATTTCGTTCCTTTTGTTTTGTTGATTGCAGATCGATCGTCGAGCACAAGGAAAAGGACGAGTCTATTGGCGATGTTACTTTAATGCGGTCACGTGTTTCAAGAAGTAAACGTTCGTCTTATTTCGAGAGGAAGATCGATGAAGAATTTTTTCCTTTCTCATTCACCCGTCGAGCTCTACCTGTTTCCTTTTTCCACGCGACACGAGCACGAGCCAAAAATTAAGATCCTTGTCACTTGCCTGAAAATATATGCTAGAATCAAAATTTATCGCCGTCCCGATAAAACATAATTCTCCAAACTCGTTGCCTCGAAGGCAATTTTACGATATTTATAATACGTTTAAAAACAAACGAACAAAAAAGTGAATGGAAAAAATATCACGGCAAAATACGATCGAAGCTCCGACTGATTTTCGAAAATAACAGCGCGATAATCGTCGCAATTTACAAATTAGAGAGAAAAAAAAAAGATAAAAATCAAATCTCATAATTCTGCTTATTGTATAATCCAAAAAAAAAACATGATGTACTTAATAATAATTATATGGAATCACACGATCTTTTTCTTTTTGTAACCGTAATTAAAAGAGAAGTTGGGAAAGAGATTTATCCAAATTTAAATAAACTTTATTCGAATAAAACAAAAATCGTCTATCGAAAATAGCGCGTGATCGGTGTCGTTAATATTTGTTTTATTAATTGCTTCTCGAAATTGAGACGTCGATGCTGATGTTTACACCTAGTAGATTAATGTTAATTTTTGTTTATTTCTTTTTGTTTCAATAAAAATCGTTTAATAAAAATTCTTATTTTATTCGAATAAAATTTGTCCAATTTTCGATTAAGTCGATTTGTCACGATTCTCGAGTGAACGGGTGATAGTTGATCGAAGACGTTATAAATTTGTTATATTACACGTATATCCATCGATGAAGCAAGCTATCGACTAAAAGGACATTTATCCGTTGCGAGTAAAGTGAAATAACCCATCGATGTATTTCATTTTCAGGCGAAATATACTCGCAAAGTGATAGCTGCGAACTTTTTCGTCCTTTCGTGCTTTCTAACTCTGACAGAAACGTGGGTCTCTTTCGAATTATAGAAAAAATATTCGATACACTTCTCTCTCTCTCTCTCGCTCTCTCGCCCCCGGCACAAAGAAAACACCACGCGAATCGAGATCACGGGAGAGCTACCGTTTAGACGAGCTTTTCCTCTTCCCTCTTTCTTTTTTTTTCAATATACGTGAAAAGTGGCGTTTTCTCACTCGCTAGGAGAAACGACGAAGCTCGTTTCTTATCCGTTATGACGAGTGACGAAATAAGATGCGAGGAAAACAAAAATTTCTTTTCGATGATAAATATTTCATTGTGACTTTTAAAATTATTATTCATTTCACCAGTGCCGTCACTCAACGTTAATAAAAGCCAGGTATCTGATAAAACCGTGAATAAAAAATTGTCCTATAGAATGAAAAAACTCACCGAGTTATCGATCTTTTTTCACATCAGTTTTATCGTGACACTGCGTCGAAAATTCTTCGACACTCGAGCTTGAGTTCCCTCACGTTCGTCCAACGTCATTTAATTTCACAATGCATCGGGTTGACGCTCGACGAGACGTTTCACGAAGAATTGCAAACTGAAAGTATCGCGTATGCGTTTAGGTATGAGAAATGCGCGCTCATCCGATTGTCACGAGAAACATCGTATAAACTCCTGGGAAAAAGAGCACGTGCTCTCTTCGTCCTCTACAGCTCGACGACCACTCGCGGTACGTAGAACAATTTAAAAGTCAGAAACTACGAAAGTTTAACCCATCATTATCCTCGCTATCGTTTTTTTTTTGTTTCCGGAGTTCGATCAACCCCTTCGTGTCCCATTAATAATTTAAGCCAAGCGAGATGTCTCATGGGTGACCATAGATCTGCTTTTCGAACAACGAGGGACGACGAAGATCGAACCTCTAGTATTTTTTTTTCTTCTTTTTTGTTCAACGCGACACTACGATAACAAACGCGAAAAGTTGTCAGAGACGCAGCCTGGCCCTGGGAACGCGTGCGTCGGTGCGATTTCCTAGCGACAATTCCCGGTCGTGTTTTGCAAAAAAAAAGTGACGGGAAATTTTGTGGTACGCGAACGATGTCGTGCATTTTAAAAATTGTTGTTCGAGTCAACGACGACTCTTTCGCATCGTCGTTTGATCTTCGTGGTGATTAGCGACGAGACGAGCCGAGCCATCAAATGGCAGGCTTCGTCGTTATTTGTCATAAGCGTTTTTTTTCCGTCTTGTTGTACGTCGGTCCGTGCCCTTGTCCAAGTCGAATTATTACCGTGAGTATATTTATTCACTAACTTCTTTCTTTTCGTCCATTCAATTATTTAACCTGTCTCCCCCATAATATTATATATATATATATATATATATATATATATATATATACCGTATATAATATATTATGTTATATGTATTAATATATTATAATATATTATATATATTATATTATTATTATATGATATTACACACACACACACACACACACACACACACACACACACACACACACACATATATATATATATATATATATATATATATATATATATATATGTAATATCATATAATAATAATATAATATATATAATATATTATATACATATATATATATATATATGTGTGTGTGTGTAATATCATATAATAATAATAATATAATATCTATAATTTATAATATATGTTATATTAATTTCCAGGAGCTAGAAATTCATTATTTTATCAAATGATGCGATTTAAATTGTCAATTTTAAGGTTGAATCTCGTATCACGATATTTAATTATGACGATGTTTTTTTTTAATACGACCGTAGACCATTTTGTGTAATTGTGCGTGGATAGGAAGATACACGTTTGCTCGTTTGGCTAACTATAAATCGGGAGGGATGAATTATTCAGAACGTTTGGTCGCGCGTAAACATTATCCGTCACGAGCAATTTCTCATCATGCATCGATCAATTATTGACGCGGAAAAAAATAAAAATAAAAAGTGTATCGCCGCTCACCACCGTGCGACGGAACGTTGACGTCATTTTCACGCGATCGAACTCTTGGCGAGATTCGTCGTGTAAAATTGAACTTCGTGTGGGTAACGCGAAATAACAATGTCGGACGACAAGGAACTGGGACTGGCGAAAATTCATCGGGAGGATGTGAAAATTGTACCGTTTGAAAAATTGCTCGGACGCGATATTGGAATATTAAGGTTGATGGGATTGCATTCTATGAACAGTATATTCACCGATAAAATCGCGATACCCACGTATTGGGAATCGATCGCATTCTCGATTGGATGGATAAATTTGTGCTTCGTCGTATCGTGCGAAGCTAGGGGCGCGATCGAGGGATGGAGCGAGGATCCGATCGACGCTATCGGCGCTGCGGCAGCGACTGCCACTGGCTTCCTCTGTTTAACCCAGGTTTTCATTATTAATGTTCTTTGTTTGTTTTTCATAGCTTATTAATCATTTTTAAAAATGTTTAAATAAAGAAAATTCATAAATCTCTGGATGTTTTGTCTGGAGGAGCGTTTGTTTATTTGCTTTTTTTTTTATACAAGGGGTGGAGATTATGGTTCTGGCGCGAGGAATTGCGTACGTTATTTAGACGATTGGCCATTATGTGGGACGAGGCAAAGTTTCGAGTTGAAATACTGGACAAAAATATAAAAAGTGCGACAGGAACTTATTTCCTGGGCAAATGTTATATTTTAATCGTGGTAACAGTAACCACCAGTTACGCCGTGCGACCGTACATGTGAGAGATTATATCCGTTGGAATGGATGAGGATAAGAGAATCAGCAATAATTAATTAATTAATTAATTCTCCAATAATTCATGAATTATGAGATAAATTAATTTCAAATTACATTTGGACGAAATTCAATCGAGGGTACTTTATATTCGTCCACAGAACTCTGATACATTATCAAATGTACGACAAACTGACGAATGCCACGTTCGATTACAACGTTCACGTATACCCAGCGATTTATCCATTTTTCTTCAAAACGGAAGTAATGAGCAATTACATATTGTGGACTTCGTGGGAGCAATTTGTAATGATTTTCGTCGCTGGCTATTGTATTTCCGGAGACATTGTATTCGCTCAGCTTACCACACATGCAGCGATTCAATTTCGAGTAAAACATAATCGTTCGATCATATTTTTCTCAGATTTTGATTTTTTTTAACTGAGATATTGTTTTCATACAGGTTCTCCATCACGATTTGCTATACGTGACGAACGTCGATGACGAAACGTCGAAAGACGAGAAAATAATTATCCATCGATTGTCAGCGATTGTCAAACGTCATCGTAATTTGTACACGTTAGAAACACTCTTGTCTCTTCTTTAACCATCGGGAGAAAATATCCGCCCTTCGTCCACCTGGTGGTCAAATTCGACACTAACATCAGGATTAGACAGACGGCAGTCGTAAATCGACTCCAGATTTTAGAACTATATCGTATAGGAAATACAACCTTAGAAACATTAATTTTGAAATGACTGTCTGTTTTTTTATATCTGATGAAATATTCGTAAATTTGAGAATGAAGCTTTTTACATCAAATTTCATTTTTTTTTAGATATTGCGAAGTGATCGAGCGTATTTACAGTCCCGTAACATTTCTGGTAATGCTACTCGCCGGTGCTAATATGTGTTTCTGCGCTTTTCGACTTCAAAAAGTACGTTTAATTCGATTCAAATAATATTTTATTGATTTTTTAAAATAAATTTGAATTAAAAATAAGAAAGACGTCAATTAATTTTGTGTCGAAGGAAATATCGCAGAGAAATTGGGACGAAATAATCAAAAGTGTGTTTCATACCGTTACCGTGGTCGTACAAGCCTTCATATATTGCGGATACGCCGATACGTTGACTCAACAGGTGAGAATTGCGATGGCAATATATTCCGGTAGACGAAGCTTGCTTAAAAAATCTTTCTCCATTTTCTTGGAACCCGTCAGTCGAGTATGATAGCACAAGCAGCTTACGACTGTCAATGGTTGGATCGTAGCAAAGAATTCAAAGTGATGCTGCAAATTATAATGCTGCGATCACAAAAGGCGTTGTGCTACACAGCTTACGGATTCTTTTCTGTGAATCTGAAGCAAATTACCGCGGTGAGTACGTTTTTTACGGGGATAATGACAATTTTTTTTCGTCGACTTATTTTCTTTTTGACATTTTTTGTTCTCCGCTGTACAGATTTTCAATACAGCGGCTAGCTTTTTTGCGCTTTTGAAAACTATGGCCTGATTCGAGCATGAGATTTTATCACTGACGCAAATATTTCGATTGATCGTTATGACAAAAACAAATCGTTTTTATACATTTCGTCGTTCCTTCGACGATTCGTTGCGATAAGAACTGCACATTGCTCGATTAAAACAATTCTATCGATACGTTCGTTGGAATAATTGTTAACAATTATTTTATCAAAAAATTATCAAGACGATAACTCGTTGTTTCGCCATTTTCAAAAATACATTAAACATAAAAAACAGAACAAATCTTCTTATCAATTTTCTCTTGATTGAAATTTATGAATTATTCCATAACAATTTTTAAAAATATTTCGAGTCAAAATTGAATCAACCGGTTCGTTATCGTTTCGACGATTAATCTTCTTCGATCACTTTTCACAAATTGTTATCAGCGATGATAAAAAAATTTGTAATTTCTCGAAAAATTCTTATTTCTCGTCACAACAGTTGTCCTCCCGATCGAACTACGAACATTTCGTGACGATGCGAGAGTTTTCTTTGTTTCTTTCTTACGCGACGTCTCGCGTTGAGAATAGCGTGAAATAAAAACGAGCATGCGCTCGTTCGTCCATCCTGCTGTCCGCGAAGGGGTGGGCATGATAAATTCATAAATGATAATGCGGGTAGACCCGGACTTCACCTTGTTCGCCGTGTGGCAAACCCATCATTACCATATGTGCGCACGCGACGAGCTTATTCCGCGAGCAACTACTTTATGTCTTTCATTCTTATCTCTCTCCTTCGTGCATTAATCAATTATTAATCGGAAGGGTAGAGGGCGATTGAAAGGGCTGCAGGTTACGTTGCACGATAGTCGTTAACGCTAATTCACCACGTTCGGACAACCATGACAACCCACAATTTTCATTCCTGAGTTTTCGATATTCCGCGAATAAACGTTTCACGGTTAAAGTGCGCTTCGTGTCGGAAATGCAGTATGATAATGGCACGAAAGAAGACTCGGCGTCGCGACAACGAAGAGTTCACGAGGAAAACGAGAGCTTCGCTTCTTTCGAAAAGTTTCTCGGTCGTGACGTTAGATTGTTACAAATCTCCGGTTTGCACTCCATGAACAGAGTTTTTACCGGAAATAACGTAAGAGCGACCAACTGGGAAGCTGTCGCATTTGCCGTCGGTATAACGCACATTTTTTTCGTCGCGTCTTGTGAATTCCGTACGATCACACGAGTATGGAAACACGATCCGAATTACGCCATTGGCAGCTTCACAGCAATGTTCTCCGGTCTTCTTTGCGCAATCAAGGTAAAACATTTTCTAACTTTAATTTCATTATGAATGTTCTATAAACGTCAAGGTGTCTTTATTTATAAAATATCAATCGAACGTGTATTCTATGATTTTTTCTAGAGCCTGAACAAGGCAAAGCAATATTTATGTTGATAAAAAAAAAAAAAAAAAAAAAAAAAAAAAAACATTTTTTCTAAAAAAAAACAGATTTTTAATATTTTTTTATCAAAAATCGTTCATTTGTAAAATGTGAATAGATTTTGCGTACATTAATTGATATTCAAGGGCCTGAGGCTCTGGTTCTGGCGCGACGAGTTTCGTAAATTGCTTCGATGGTTGGCCCTGATGTGGGACGACGGTAAATTTCGAGTCCGGGTCAGGAATGAAAATATTGATACGGCCGCGAGAGCGACCTACATGGGCAAATGCTATATCATTATGGTGCTCGTACTCATCATTAGTTACGCCGTCCGACCATACATGTGAGAATTTATACGCCGCAATTTGAGAAAATCACGACTCGATCAATATCGGTCTTTGATCGATCGATCGATCGAGCGATCGATCGAACGATATTGTCCTTGTCCAATCGCATATATATATATTTTTCTGTGAAACGTCGGTGATACTGACCAACTTTGACGTCTATTTTTAGACTTCTACTGAGCCATCACTGGATCGCGAAATCGACGAACGTCACGTACGATTACACCGAGACGATTTATCCAACGACTTATCCTTTCTTTACCACGGACACGATGATCAAATACATAATATGCGTATCTTGGGAACAATTCGTTATCATATGGGTCGCTCTTTACTGGATGTCTTCCGACATTATTTTCGCCCAGCTAACGACACATGCGGCTATACAATTTCGCGTAATCGATCGTTATTGAATAATTATCGATTATCGATTAAAAGATAAAAAAAAAACAAAGAAAAACATCGTTTTTGAACTCTTATCTCGAACAAGTTCCCGTCCTCTCTTGGCAGGTGCTGCGTCACGATTTGGAATTCGTGACCGACGGTAATGGCAATCATCGTGGCTCGTTGGATGAGAAATTATACGTTCATCGACTCTCCGCTATAGCCAAACGACATCGAGATCTATACTCGTTAGAAATCCATCTTGTGTCCATTGAAATTAGTCTTCCAGCTGAAATTCAAATTTACAGTGAAATTTTGTTTCTTTTTCTCTTTCTTCTTACTAGACATTGCGAAATGATCGAATCGATTTACAATCCGATAATGTTTATGACGATGCTGCTCACCGGTGTCAACATGTGTTTCTGCGTATTTCGTTTTGAAAAGGTATTTACCAAGATTTTATTTAATCTTGTATTTGTTTTTAACGAGAGAAATTGATTGATTTATTAATTTACAAGAATTTTGTGCGATCGATACGATCAATTTTTATAATTAAAAATCGATCGATTTTTATAATTAAAAAAATGTGACTTAAAGATAAATTTGATATTTCGGGTATGAATTTTTCAAGGAAGTGTCGCACGGTAATTGGGACGAAGTTGCTAAGTACTCGATGCATGCGGTGACTTTGATTGTACAGGCGCTAATATATTGTGGCTATGCCGATAAATTGACTTATCAGGTAAGCAAAAAAAATGTTACCCTTCTTATCGCACATCGAATTACAAGCTTCGATCTCGTTTAATTTCAGACGAGTCTGATGGCTCGTGCGGCTTACGACTGTGAGTGGGTAGATCGTAGCAAAGAATTCAAGGTTCTCTTGCACATAATTATGATGCGATCGCAGAGGGTGTTCAATTGCACCGCTTACGGATTTTTTTTTATCAATCTCAATCAAATAACTGCTGTAAGTGAATTTCTTATTTCTATTTCAAATTTCAAACTTCGCCACTAATCGTCATTTACTCTCTATCCTCCCAAACAGATCGCAAATACAGCTGCAAGTTATTTCGCACTTTTGAAAACGATGACTTGAAGAATTCAAAAAATAAAAACAAAAAACCAAACAAAATTGCACAAAAATACAATAAATTTAATTAAAAAAATTATAATCAGTACGAATCGATCATTTGTACCTCTAGTGTTATTATCCATTGATAATATTACCTCGCGATTATAATTAAAAATTGCTGCGCCTCGAATTAGCAAGAATTCTATTTTTTTTTTTTAAATAATTATTTCCATTTCTTCATCCTCACAAAAATTTCTATACGCGTCTATCGATAACCGTCGATCTACAGGCAACTGACTTAGTCTCCTCTCTTCCACCCTTTACTACCACTACGGATATACATACACATCTATAGACAATTGTCTATAGACAAATGTTTCAACCCTTCGAAACTCACACGAAAAGTCGTCTACAAAGTTTGAGAAGAGAACAAAAAAGAAAGCGAGTGAGTGTGCCCCCCTCGTGTTTTGTTTCCACGAAGTGCCCTTCCAGTGCGGATATACAGGTGGGAACAAAGAGATACGATATTAAATGCATAAACGACGTACGTCAGAGCGAATACGCGCGACTCGTCGGATAGTTTCGCAACGCCAAACCCATCATTATCTCTCGCACGCGACATTTTCGTTCCTGCTGGCTCGCTCAACCCCTTTCGCAACCGATAAATAATGCAGGCGCTATTCAAGGGATGTCCGTAGGTCGAGGAAGGGAGGAAGAGTGTTTGAACTCTCGCTATATCGTTGATATTCGCGCGAACCGTGTAGAAACGCGACAAAGATCAGCACCATCGTGCTCGATCCTCCTTTTTTTTCTCGTTTCTCTCGTCTTTTTCCATTTACGACACGAGTGAACGTAAAAACAAAAGGAAGAAGAAAGGAAAAAAAGCTAAAGGGCAGACAAGAAATTCGGAGCAACAACCCCTCGCGCTCGACGGAAAAAAAAGAACATAAGCCACGATGACGAAGAACGAGCACGAAACGAGAAATTTTCGGAAGGACTTTAAAATCGTGCCTTTCAAAAAATTTCTCGGTCGCGACGTGCGTCTTTTGCAAATCGCTGGTTTGTTCTCGATGAGCAGCGTTTTTACCAGCGATACAACGAGACGCTCGACCAAGTGGGAGGCGGTGCCGTTTGCTATTGGTATCTCGCATATTTTGTTCGCCGCGTCGTGCGAATTTCGAACGATTTTGAACGTCTGGGGCGACAATCCGGATTACGCGATCGAGGTATTCGCTCCCATGCTCTCGGCGATACTCATCGCGTTCAAGGTGAGAAAATATCTCGGGCGTGACATTCTTCCATGAGAAAACTCGCGATAATCATGAAAAATGTTAAATTTCATTTTTTTCGTGTCAGAGATTTCGTGACAATTGTCGATTTTTGCAAAATTTTGTCATACATTTTTTCAAAATGCTTTTTTTTAAACCTTTGAGATGGAATAAAGATTTTTTTTAGTGAACTCTTTTTTTTATTTGTCTTCCTTACCGCGTACAAACTTTAACCGCCATATTTGTCTTCTAAAATTTCAAATTTTTTTTTCAGTACGTAAAAATATTGTTTGTTGCAAAA
Source organism: Netelia fuscicornis (assembly GCA_946811545.1). Lineage (NCBI taxonomy): Eukaryota > Metazoa > Arthropoda > Insecta > Hymenoptera > Ichneumonidae > Netelia > Netelia fuscicornis. Next base: position 4,749,400 of record OX328013.1, read on the forward strand.
TCAATTTTCAATCCTGATTTTAAACTTCTTCGTGTAACGAAACGTGGTTTTGGTTATCGTGCAACAAATCGTTTGAAAAAAGACAATTTTGTAACATACTAAAAAAAAAAGAAAAAACTTTAACATTGCTTTTTAGACTTGATTTGACTTAACCAAAAATTCAAGGGTATGAGACTGTGGTCCTGGAGGAAAACGGTGCGCGGACTGTTGAAGGGTCTGGCGGTAATGTGGGACGAATCGCAGCAGCGAGTGGCGATACGAAAAGAAATTTTACGATCCGCTCAAGGAACTTCCTCAGTGGGTAAATACTACAACGTCATGATTATCGTCTTGGTCTCATCCTACACCATTAAACCATATATGTAAGCGAGGAGAGTCCATAATTCAGACAAAAACTAAAAAAGAAAAAATTTATTAAAAGACCAAAAATTCATTATTTTTCGTAGCAATCTTCTGGATTATTATCTTTACAAAAATACCACGTACGAATCGTTCGATTATACAGTAACGGTTTATCCAACGACATATCCATTCTCGACGAACACCCTGACGAGATTTATAATCTGCATTATTTGGGAACAATTTATCTTCGTTTTCTTCGTACTCTACTGGATGGCGACCGACGATTTGTTCGCGCAACTTACCACCCACACGGCAATACAATTTCGAGTCATTAAAAGTTGATATTATTTTACCAACAATATTTCAAAAAATATTTATATTTCGTACGCTATGATCGAGAAACGATTTTATTTTTCTAATTATCGTCCGTACGCTCTGTTCGTTTAGGTACTCTATCACGATCTGAAATATATCACTGGGGATGATAACAGTCGAACGACGAACGAGAAAGAATTGATCGCTCGACTTTTCGTGATCACCAAAAGACATCACGATTTATACATGTTAGAGTCGTTTTGTTACGTTTTGATAATCGATGAGTCAACTTTCCACAAGTTAATTACTCAAGCACATGGCAAAATCAAACATTTTTTTATTTTTCTTATTTCATGTTAATTAATTCAATTAAAAATATCGATGACAATAGCAATTAATTAAAAATAGGTATTGCAAGATGATCGAGAATCTCTTCAATCCGATAATGTTTCTCATGATGTTGTTAACGGCAGCTAACATGTGTCTATGCGCGTTTCGTATCGACCAGGTCGGTTTCCTTTGTACACGACCCACACAATGAAAATCAATGCTTAAGGATAAAATTACGTAATGATATGTTTCGAATTCCTAGGAAATTACACTGGGCAATTGGGACGGTGTTATCAAGTATCTAATTCACATGGTATCTCTAATGATTCAAGCAATCATCTATTGCGGTTACGCAGAATCCTTAGCGCGTCAGGTTAATTTCATTGATACGAAAATAAATGATCGCATAAGCACGAAACCGGTCGTAATTTATTTGGAATGATTTCAGTCGGCGCTGATAGCACGTGCGGCCTACGATTGTCAATGGATCGATCGTTGCCAAAAATTCAAACTTCAACTACTCGTTATAATGATGCGATCTCAAAAAGAATTCAGATGCACCGCCTATGGAATATTTTACGTTAATCTAAGTCAGATTACAGCGGTAAGTTGATTATTTAATTATAATAATTTAATTTAATATATTAATTATATTATTATATTATATTATATAATTAATATATGAATTATATTATCATATTAATACAATAATAATATAGTTAATATAAGAATTATATTAATATATTAATATAATAATATAGTTAATATAATAATTATATTAATATATTAATACAATAATATAGTTAATATAATACTTATATAATTATATTAAGATAATAATAATATAGTTAATATAATAATTATATTAATATATTAATATAATAATAATATAGTTAATATATTTTTTATATTATTATATTAATAATAATAATAATATTAATAATATTAATATTAATAATAATAATATATTATTATTATTATTTCAATTTTATTTGAAATAATTATATAAAATGTTCAATGAGAACTGTTTATTTATTAGATTATAATAATTTAATTATTATAATCTAATATTATAAACTAATTATTATAATTTGATTATTATAATTTAATTATTATAATATTAATTTATTAGATTATAATTATTTGTTTATTATTTAATTATAATAATTTAATTTGAAATAATTATATAAATGTTCATTGAGAAAATAGAAATACCCTTTACGATCTTACGATTCGTCTCTTATCTCGTAGATCGTGAATACAGCAGCGAGTTACTTCACAGTTTTGAAATCGATGGCTTGAATCGATCGTCCGATCACAAAGACTGTTCGTTACGATTCTTTTTAATAAAGAGCTACATACTTTTACTAGCGGAAGAGAAAAATTATTTTTAAAAAAAGCGCGACACTCGAGTTTGTTAAAAACAGTCGCGCAGGTGAGTAGATCCACGTTGTGCCGATGTCGGTAAAGAACTGAATGTCTCGACGCATCAACCTATTGCGGAATTCCCGCCACCGAGAAACAAGGGATGAAAAAAAAATTGCTCTATTTTCGGAGCGAACGGTCGAACTACGGTGAAATACGACCTGTTGAATGAAAAGACTTTTCGCTACAAAGTTGAATGCTCGCGGTCGTGTAACTTCGCGGCGTCGAAGCTCCATGTTTTATTCACGAATGGTCTGGTAAAGTTGGTACTACGACTCCCTCTATCGTTTACCTCGTACCTACGACATAACCTATAATCATACGCTTGAGAAAAGTTTCAACAACTCGATCGCATGTTCCACGTGTAAATATTCTTCGTGCGAAAAACTCGTTTTTCTTACATTTTTGCTGGGCACACTGCGCATCTTAGGACGCTTCTAGGTCGAGATGAAAACTATTATTACCTGCAACGACTTTCTTCGCCATTTTTTTTTGGGCCATTTTTGACTCATGGAACGCGAACGAAGAAGGCGATATTGCGACGCGCTTTCGCTTTGAAAACCTTTCTGGTGAAACTGTTGGGAGTTTATGATTGTTGGTATGAGATTGTTGCTGTACCTTGTTCTTTACCCATGTTCCGCATAAATTTCTGCACACTACTAAATGCCAGGAGTATCGCTTCAACTTTTAAAACTAGAAACGACTCGGTGTGCTGCAACAACTTCCGGAAATAACTAATTTTGACTTTCTGCGCATCCTAGGCGTCTCGCGGACTTTTTGAATTTCCCGCGGTTGTAGTGGGAGGTAGGGAGACACTCTAATTCACGTAGCTCTCAAAAATATGTATTCTCTCTTGCTCTACACACTGTAGAAATCAGGCGGAACCTAATATTTAAGCCTCTGGGACTCGCGCCTCGAAATGTAACGTGAAAACTCGTGCGTTGGTAATTAAATTTTAAAAATAGGTAGAAAGTCAAAAAGCCTTCCGATTTGCGAATCTCGTAGGTACAGTACGAGATCACAAGTCCAAGTGCAATAATGGTTACAGCAATATCAAGTCATTTTTAAGTTTTTTACTATGATTGAAAAATCATTGTTTAGCGACAAAGGAGAAAATTGTTATAAATATATTGTATTGATTATCTTTTTTTATAACTAAATCAAGAATTCTTCATATCGGCGATAAGATAGAAGCCGCTTTTAGAAATTGCAGGTTTATCTGCGATTGATAATGGATACAAGTTATTAATTCAAACTTACGCCACCAGAGAGCAGTGGAGTTCTGTTTTACCATCGGGGTAGTTTAGGGAGAGATCAGCAACGCTCGACAAAAGTTGAAACCTCGAGAATTGGTTTTGCGACATCTGGGCGTCCAAAAGCTGAACTTTTTTGTAACCGCGTGAAGTTGGCCGCAAGCTATCGTAGTCATATAAATGGCGACGGGATCACATATGCAAGCGCTATTGTTGATGAAGATTATGATGTTAGCTTAGCCGACATCTCAAGAATTTTAGGAGACAAACGGAGAAAATCCGAAATATTGATTTACCACTTAAGATCGATAAAATCTGAAAATTCTAAAACGAGATCAGAATTTTTTGTTATGCGCAAATACCTACAGTTCATTCTTTGGCCACTCAGATGTCGCCTTACAGGAGCACCTCTGGATGTTTCAATTTTTGTTGAGCGTTGCCGATCTCCCTCGTCATCTCTGGTCTATGTTCTAAGGAAAGCAACGATAGCCCATGCTCGATTCAAACACATGTTAATATTTACTATTTGAATCAAGGGCTCATTTTTCAATAATTGTGACTTGACATCAGGAAGATGAGTCGTTTAATAGTTAAGAATTTGCCGAAAAGCGTAAGTGACCTATAATAAAAATAAAAATCAATTTAATTAATTATTGAATTACGTTTTTGTATTTTTCTAACCTGTGACATTTTGTTCATTCGTTACACAGGTCACTGATGCAAAGCTCAAAGAGATTTTTAGCGAAAAAGGTCACGTCACAGATGTACAACTAAAGTACACGAAGGATGGAAAATTTCGTCGTTTTGGATTTGTCGGTTTCAAAACCGAGGATCAAGCAAAAGCTGCTATTGAATACTTTGACAAAACTTGTATAGATACTTCCAAAATATCAGTAGAATCGTGCGCTGGCTTAGGTAATTTTATCTTGCTTTCTTCACTGTTTCATTGAGCTGAGAAATTGGTTGAATTAATTTTCAGGAGACGCGTCGAAGCCTAAATCTTGGAGCAAGTATGCAGCGGACAGTTCGGCTCATGAGAAACTGATTGAGAAAGAACAAGGGACGAAAGAATCGAAAGATGATAATTCCGTGAAAGAGAAAACAAAGAAAAATAAGAAGAAAGAAAAGAAGGAGAAGGAAAATGCTGAAATTGCTGAAGCTCTAGCAAAGGTTTTGTAAAATTTGGAATCTGACAAGAAAAGTCAATATCAGATGAATTCAATATGCGAGGAATAATCTATATTTTTTATAGCACAAAGATGACCCGCTTTTTAGTGAATTCTTGGAGAGTCATGCTGGTGCAAAAGCAAAAATGGTTTGGGACAACGATGCTGCTAAAGCACTTAATAAGGCAAAGAGTGGTGACGACGCCGAAGATAATGATGAGAATTCCGAGGAAGAAAACGAAGCAGCATCAGAAGATGAGAAAGAGGAGACTTCCAAAGAGGAAAAAATAGCTGACAAGAAATTAACCGATCTCGAATACATGGAGGCACTGAAAAAGAACAAAGTGAAAGAAACGAGTGTTAACAAAACAGCTGAAAAAACAGGACACGGGCCGAAGAAATTTTTCACTGTAAAAATTCGAGGGTTGGGTTTCAATCATAAAAAGAAGCACATTAAACAATTTTTCCATCCACTGAAAGCAAAGTCGATACGTGTGCCCCAGAAAATAAAGGGAATCGCTTATGTGGGCTTCAAGACTGAAAGACACATGAATCAAGCATTGAACAAAGACAAAACTTTCCTGGAGGGAAAACGTTTGCTGGTGACAAAGTTCGAGGGAAAAGAGGAAATTGACACCATCAACAGTAATGAGAAAAAGAATGGAGATCCCAGATGGAAACAACAGGAGGATGCATTAAAGAACGAGGAAAGTATCGCTGAATCCGGCAGAATGTTCCTGCGAAATTTGTCGTACACAACGACCGAGGATGACGTTAGAGCTGCTTTTGAAAAATATGGTCCCCTTTCCGAAGTTAATTTACCAATAGACAAAACTACGAGGAAACCAAAGGGTTTTGGCACGGTGACCTTTATGATGCCTGAACACGCAGCCAAGGCATATTCGGAACTGGACGGTTCAATTCTTGATGGTAGAATGCTTCATCTCCTTCCTGGTAAAGCTAAGCCGTCAGCTGCGGATCTACTTGAACAAGGTAGGTATGATTTTTTCAAAAAGAAGCTACAAAAATCAAAGTACATAATTAATTTCTTACAATAGTACGATCATTCCAATTGCAGAGGGCTTGAGTTACAAGCAGAAAAAAGAATTGGAGAAAAAAGCAACAGCTGGCTCCTCTCATAACTGGAACACTTTGTTCCTTGGACAAAACGCTATTGCCGATGCACTTGCTTCAGCTTACAATACGACTAAAGACAAAATTTTGGAAGATGGTGGTAAAGGAAGCAGTGTTGCTGTGCGACTAGCTCTCGGTGAGACGCAATTAGTTCAAGAAACGAGGCAATTTTTAGAGGAGAATGGCGTTCGTTTGGACGCTTTCAATCAAGCTCCAGACAAACGATCAAAAAACGTCATACTAGTGAAGAATCTTCCTGCTGACACTCACGTACGAGAAATTCGCGAAAAATTCGCCCCATTTGGCGAACTTGGTCGCGTGGTAATGCCACCAGCAGGAATTACAGGTAAAACGGAAGTTTAATTAATATTTTTTATTAACCTAAAAAAAATATATAACGAAATAATTTACCCCTATTTTTTTATGTTTCACTCAAATTTGTATTTATTTTTAAACAGCCCTCATAGAATTTCTCGAACCATCGGAAGCTCGAAAGGCGTTCACAAAATTGGCTTACACGAAATTCAAGCATTTGCCACTCTACCTGGAATGGGCACCGGAAAATAGTTTTACAGAATCTGTGCACAAGCCGAAAGCACAAAAAGGAGAAAAAATTCAGGACCATTCGATTAATGGCGTAAAATCGGAGAAAGAAGAAACTGTTATGGAGGTTACACATGAAGACGAAGAAAAAGAAGAGGAGGAAGAACCAGAACCTGACACAACGCTTTTTGTGAAAAATCTAAATTTCTCCACTACTGACGCATCGTTGAAAAATGTAAGAAAATTGCTTTTGCTTCTAGTAAAACAAATGCTAATGATTTTTTTCTTACAGTACTTCTCAAAATGTGGTAAAGTGCATTATGCGACAGTAGCGACGAAGAAAGACCCGAGCAATCCAAAACAGAAATTGTCGATGGGTTACGGTTTTGTGAGATACAAATATAAAACTGATGCCGAGCGTGCGCTTAAACAATTGCAAATGACTGTTCTCGATGAGAAGACACTGGAGCTCAAGAGATCTGAACGAACATTGGGGTAGTTAGAAAAAATCCGCAAACTTTATCCTTGCTGAATTTATATTACTGCCCAAAAAATAACGACGTTTTAATTCTGCATCCAGAACTGATGTTGTAACGACAAAGAAGACCTCGAAGATCACTCCGCAAACAGGAACCAAAATACTAATAAGGAACATTCCGTTCCAAGCGAACGCGAGTGAAATAACGGAATTATTCAAGTAAATGTCAATAATGTATATTGCACGATAAAAATGATAATCGTGACATTTGACTTGATGTCAATTGAATTTTTATTTCCAGAGCATTCGGTGAACTTAAGGCCGTAAGATTGCCAAAAAAATTAGTCGGCATTGAGAAACATCGAGGATTCGCATTCGTCGAATATTATAGCAAAAGCGATGCAAAAGTAAGCAAACATTCATACGGATATTTCATTTTCGACAAATTTTGACGAGATATCGAATTTATTAAAAACACGACTATTCGTCAACCGTCTATTTTCAGCGTGCTTTCAAGGCTCTGTGCCAGAGCACTCATTTGTACGGCAGAAGATTGGCGCTGGAATGGGCCCAGGCCGAGGAGGATGTCGATGACATTAGAAAGCGAACTGCAAAACATTTTCACCAAGGTATCATTCGCGAATTCCAATCACCCTCGCGCATCTCGCGGGTGTGTCGTTTGACATTCAAATTGACCAGCGACTTGTTTCGTTCCCTCCGTATTTTTTCTTTCCTCCATTCTCTTTTTTTAATCTTTATTGCATTTCAGACCCGTCCAGCAAGAGAAGCAAAAAGGGAACTCTGGATCCTGAAAACGTGGGACTAACTGCGGAATAAAAATAATCTCTTCGAGAACCGCAGGAATTCGGGATTTGTAAAAAAGAGAAACTGGCCCATCAGGTAAATCCAATATATATAAATATTGGCTTTTTCTTTTGCTGCGCCAAATGTTATCCTATAATGTAAATAGATACGCGTATCGTTGATAAGAGAGAAATTACGTGCATATAAAAACTTTTCGTACGAAAAGAAAAGATTTTTTTATTGAGTCTAATGATTACTTAAAATAATTTGTTCTTTTTCCATTGTCTATTGTAGAATATTAAACCATATGGTTACAATTATTAAATTATGACAGTTATTTCTCCAGCTTGTTTATTTTTTTTTACTTCATCCTTTTTATTCATATCGTCTCGGTAATTTAATTTTCTCCATTATTCTCATACGACGATATTGGCGACCCTGAATAACAGCCAACAACTTTCCGTTCGTTCTCCTTTGCTTACAACTTCTCATCACGTTCCCGAACTTTTTCCCTCGGTCGTTTTCATGCTCTCTCGCTCTCTCGAAAAGAAAAATATCTCGAGGCGAGCCACCTTCGTTAATGGCATGTAACTGGGGTTCGACTCCCTCGGATTTCTCAGAGCAAACCGCAGAGAGCATGTGCACAATTTATATATGAACCGCGCCTGAGCAATACCTGACACGACTTCGTCCTACGAAGCGTGCAACTCGTTTTAAATATTTATAGATAAATGGACAAACGACTATCGGCGTTAATTACCTTACGTGGCTCTTTGGCCGATTCCGTCGATCAACGAACGCTTCTAATAGAAAATCGAACGTTTTCCGTCCTTCGACTCAAAGTAGATTGAACCCAAAGACTTACATTTTCAGATATTCAACTATTTATAGTTATACTCGTTCGTTTCTTCTCTACACAGCTCGCAGTATTAAATCCAGTCATGTAAGATGAAAGACTGTGGTATCTTCGAATAACTCAGCTGGAACCGAACGCTAAAAAAAACTGGCAAATTAGAAATTTCAACGTTGCTTCCTCGTTATTCAATCTACCTGACAAATCTTTTACGAGGAAGCCAAATTTACAAAAACGCAAGTATGCACTTACTACTAAGAGGGAGCATCGTGAACGGGGTAAAATGAGGAAGCAACCGTTCGAGTTTCTAATTTGCACAGTTTTTGCAATATGGAAGCCGAACAAATATTGCCATATTTATCCATAAAGCATAATCAACGTTATTTCAAGCACCTCTTATCTCAAACAAACCAAACGATAGATCTTCGCAAAATTCTGCAATTACGAAGGTTGAGCAACGACCATTAAACAAAAAAACATTCAACTTTCACTCGTAAATGGTTCCTGTTTAATTTGACCTTAACATTTCACGAAAATCTTGTTCAAACATGTCGCTTGCATTTCGATACCCCTTGTGCATCTCAAGATTCTTCATGAAATAGCTACGTGACTACAATTCTCTCATGTGCATGTGTGTGTGCATGATCGACCGGCCGGCGTCCTTTGACGTTGGCAATCGACGTTAAATGGGAAGAAATGTCTACCTTTCACCTGTACGAGGCTACCACCTCCTCGCAAACTACGAATCGTCCTGACCATGTTTCCATCTCTATCTTTCACTCTATCACCGTCTCTCTTTCTCTCATTTCGAACGAACGGAGAAGCCAGTGTGCCGGGCAAAAGAGAATATCGTTCTCGTTCCGGTTGGTGGGGCTATTGAAGAGGTGGAGTTTAACGTGGACGATGAACACCCATGAAAGTAACAGTGCCGTGCAGCACCTTGGAGAACGCGAAAGGGTATCCCACACGAGAATTCTACCCGACTCGGTTTCAACGTTACAATATTTTCGTACCTGTGAGCGTGAATCTTCGATTTTTTTTTCTTCATTCGTTCATTCAATTTTCTTCGTGACATTTTTCTATCTCTTTGACTCCAAAATTGTTAATAATATTTAATTATATTAATGAAATAAACAAACGAGTATTAAAAATCAATTTTTCAGCCGCAGTTTCAACGAGTTTTCAACAAAATCGTAAAAGGAATAAAACGGAACGATAAAATAATTTAAAAAAAAAAATATATAGTGAGGTGAACGCAGTGCCCTTTTTGTCGGGGGTCAGGATGCGCGAATCCTGAAAGGTCAGGTTGAGTTTAACTGACAAGAGGACTCTTGGAAGGAAATTCTTTCGACTGGAGAAATAACGACGCGCTTTTTCATCAACCATGGACTGGGTATGAATCCAACACGAATTAATTTCTTATCAAAATTAAAAAGTAACAAAAATGCTTATCAAGGACGTTTCTTTTTTCCAAGGGAAAATGCGTTTCTCGCCACTATGTATGGCATTAGAAGGTCGAAGAGAGCGAGTCTGAATATTTTTTTGTACTTTTCGTGTTCGCCAGTTACGAGCTGCACGCGATGGTAAACGGGATAACGTTCACGGTAGAATAGTTCGATTATAACGGATAAAACTTTCTTACAGCCTTGGAAAATTATCTTTATCATATGGTAGGCTCGGATCGGCGGATAGAATGAGAGAGAGAGAGAGAGAGAGAAAAAAGGGAGAGAAAGACAAATATCTTTATAACGGATGTCGGCCATTAATCTCGTAAAGCTTTTACATGGATCATCGTCCACTGTAATTGAGCCATCTCGAAAGCAAAATTACGAAATAAATGTTTATCTTCATTATCAAGATTTTTCCTTCATTTTTTTCCTCCCATTTTGTTTATGCGAAAATTATTACCCTCGTAATTATCTTAATTTCGCTACGATTTTCATTCCTCTTGTTGTTATTACTATTTTATTTTATTTGATAAAAGAAAAACAGCAAGATTACGTTTATTTCGTCATAAACATTGCTTTTTTCTTCGACAAATTGTTTCAAATTGTATACACTTAAAAGTGAGTTTAATCTGAAATACGAAAGGCGCCGTTGCGAGCGAATTGAGGGAAATCTCACGTAATCCCCGAGCGATTTTATAATACCGGTAGCATCTTCGCATTCTTGGAGATTCGCCCATTATGGGGTTGGATCAAATTTTAGTGTAGCACGATTGTAATCGAGAGAAAGATCTGTTTCTTGCCACTTCGAAAGTGGCGTTGTATATCTATGGTGTGAAAAATTTTACTGCTTCGTACCTTCGAGAACGCGCGCGCCTCGAGTCCCCCGAGTGCTTCAAAGAAGGAGCGAGAGAGTGTGTGGCAATAATTTCGAATTGCAAAACTCGCTGCGAGGCCGTCTAAGTATTCAACGTACGGTCGACAGAGGCAGAGAGAAGAAAAAAGTGAGAGAGACCGTCTGCTTCCCGCGATTCACGACGTCGGAATATCGCCGTAGGGTCGACGTTCGAAATCAGCGACGAGTAAAGAATATAAAAAAAATGTATATGTATCCTCCCATAACGCATGCACGCTTCGCGATTTCATGTCGATACGTCATTAACCATTATAATGACGGCTAATAAGCACTGTCAATGTTTCACATGTACATACGTATTTATTTCTGGCAAAAAAGAAGAATATAAAGCGGCGATCTCTCTGAAATAATTTCAACGATCGTACTGGAATTTTTCAATCGTGACGGTCCAATCGATATTCGATCGATCGATAAAAATCGGCTTGAGTCCGATCAATTAATTTGTCTGAAAAGGAACCTATCGTTTATAAAAGTAGAATGGAAAAAAAATTGAATTTTTCAATCGTGACGGTCCAATCGATATTCGATCGATCGATAAAAATCGGCTTGAGTTCGATCGATTAATTTGTCTGAAAAGGAACCTACCGTTTATAAAAGAAAAATGCAAAAAAATTGAATTTTTCAATCGGGACGGTTCAATCGATATGCGATTGATCGGTAAAAATCGGCTTGAGTTCGATCGATTAATCTGTCTGAAAAGGAACCTACCGTTTATAAAAGAAAAATGCAAAAAAATTGAATTTTTCAATCGGAACGGTCCAATCGATATGCGATCGATCGGTAAAAATCGGCTTGAGTTCGATCGATTAATCTGTCTGAAAATGAACCTACCGTTTATAAGAGAAAAATGCAAAAAAATTGAATTTTTCAATCAGGACGGTCCAATCGATATGCGATCGATCGATAAAAATCGGCTTGAGTTCGATCGATTAATTTGTCTGAAAAGGAACCTTCCGTTTATAAAAGAAAAATGCAAAAAAATTGAATTTTTCAATCGGGACGGTTCAATTGATATGCGATCAATCGGTAAAAATCGGCTTGAGTTCGATCGATTAATCTGTCTAAAAAGGAACCTACTATTTATAAAAGTAAAAGAAATACTAATTAACAAAAACAAATCACGAAATGCAAAAAAAAAGAAAACAACGTTTGAACTATTTTACGAACCGAGATAAGAACGACTTTGGTAAAAATAATTTAACGAAAATTCTCCAACGAGATTCTTGGTTAAACAAAAATACAAAAAAGTTGTTCGGTCGATCGTTTCGAAAGGAAGAAGCGAGCGTAAAAAATACGCTTATACCTCGCGGAATTCTCGGATTCGAAGCGAATGTGAAATTTGTTACTTTTATTTTTTTGTGTCGATTCGAACTTGTCCTCCGATAGTGAAAAACAATTTTCTGGGTTTATTATGGTCCGGAATTTGTTTTTTTTTCATTCCAGCTACGAGAATCGAGAAGTTGAGATCGACAAAATTTGTATTTTTTCGCTTTTTTGTTTTTTTTTCACATCCTGTTGGATGGGAAAGGGTTTATGCAGTTCTCGAGATTCGCATACTGGTTCGGGTGGTAATAACGATTGGTCGTAAAAAAAAAGCTATTCCAGTTTTTAGGAATCGCTAAAATACGAAATTTGCGTATCGAGTCGATTTTCTACTTTTTTCTTGGTCGATCGACATAGAAAAAAAGAAATTAGAATAAATATTGCACATCGAGCGTGTGAAATTTTTCGACTAACAATAAAATTAGTTCTGTCGTAAACTGAAATAATAACAACAAAAATGTATTTATAGACGTTGCTTTATCTCAATTCCTAAACCTCGTCCATTCACTTTTATATTCGTCTTTTAATAATCGAAACAAAAAAGGTAAAATAAAAAGAACGCGCGTGGGTCGGAAATGCGCGATGAATGACTAATAAAGCCAACAACGAACTCGAGAGGAACATATCGAGTGGAATAAAATATGACCAAATAGTTGAATAATGTAATCCTATTTCTCCTTTTACCGCGCGAATAAAAGTCAACGTGTAGACACATCCCCTCTCCTGCCTCTCGCATCGGCGACGAGCCCATGACTCTCGTGGAATGCGCAGAATGCATCGAAGATATAAATCTGCAATAATAAGTTCTCGAAGCGATTTTTCGTTCGTAAGGTCGCGGATATATCGAGAATCGAATTTCGATTGAAATCGTCAACGAGTACGAGCGGAGAAAGTGCGTCATCGTTCGATCTCTCGGCGATTCACCGCGTCGCGTTAAAATCGACAGTGATCGTATCCGCGACCGCGGTTCGTGACAAGACTTCTATATACGTATAGAAAATATATATTTCTTCATTCTTTCTTGTACACGCGCGAAGGAATAAATTTTTTTTTCCTTAACACGACGATCGATGAATCGATAAAAATTTATCGAAACATTTCTGATGTTTTAGCCAATGAATAAATTTCATAAAAATACAAATAAAAAGATGTATATACAATAATATGGTATAATAAGAAAGGTCTTGCGGTCAGGGTCAACGGGGTTAGGCACTGAATCCTAATATGAGTTTATGTGCGACATGGAAATTGAGATAAAACGACGGGAGAGAGAAAAAACGACTCGATAGGATGAAGAAAGTAACGTAATCGATGCATATATATATAAACATAAATACTAACACACAGTTATGGATATATATATATGAATTTACTATCGGTATCAGAATATCGAAATGCCAGCCGCTCGTTGTACGTGCTCGGGGGCGAGCTCGTGCGAGGCAAAATGCATTCGCCGGAGAATGCAGTCTTGTCGCTACGATGCCTTAGGAGTATAAAATCCATGTAGTCTATACGTAACATTGTATCTAAGTCGTATAGCCTATAGTCAATTCAACTCCCACTATCACGAGTCTCGATACCCTTCTATTACTTTGTTTATTCTCTCGCCTTCACCGTTACTTTATCCCGATCAGGAAGATACGAAATGAACGTTTGTATCGCTCGTAACAAACGTATGATTGTTTTTTTTTCAATTCGAAAACGAAAAATGCAATCGCTTTTGCTTTTTTCTCTGTGTCGATCAGGGAATAATTCATTGTTCTCTTGTGTTAAGACGGTTAGTAAATTTTGCAAGCGCAGGTGGAGAATGTCGAGAGAACAGCTGGAGAATTTTCTTACAGGCATCTTATTTTATCGTTTTTTTAAATTTTTTATTCTTTTTTTTTAAGTATTATTAAATTGTATTATTATTAAATTGTTATTGAATTGTACAAGCGCAGGTGGAGAATCTCGAGAGAACAGCTGGTCAGTTTTCTCATAGACATTTTATTTTTTCCTCTTTTTTAATTTTTGATTCTTTTTTTTTAAGTATTATTAAATCGTATTATTATAAAATTGTTGTTAAATTCAAAGAGCAGGTGGAGAATGTCGAGAGAACAGCTGGACAGTTTTCTCACAGACATTTTATTTTTTCCTCTTTTTTAATTTTTGAAGTATTATTAAATCGTATAATTATAAAATTGTTATTAAATTGTACACGCGCAGGTGAAGAATGTCGAGAGAACAGCTGGACAGTTTTCTCACAGACATTTTATTTTTTCCTCTTTTTTAATTTTTGATTTTTTTTTAAGTATTATTAAATCGTATCATTATACAATTGTTATTAAATTATACAAGCGCAAGTGAAGAATGTCGAGAGAACAGCTGGACATTTTTCTCACAGACATTTTATTTTTTCCTCTTTTTTAATTTTTGATTCATTTTTTTGAAGTATTATTAAATCGTATAATTATAAAATTGTTATTAAATTGTACAAGCGCAGGTGGAGAATGTCGAGAGAACAGCTGGACAGTTTTCTCCCAGAAAATTTCGTTTTTTTTTTAATTTTTGATTCTCTTTTTACCTACAAAATATGCGTTTACACACGCAGACGTTTTATAAATGCATTGACTCGCAGGAATTCGAGGTCGGCTCGTTAAATCTCGCCGCTTACAATTAGCTAATTGAGCGTTCGAGTGTCGACGTAACGTTTATACCTACACTTTTATAAACGTTACGTTTTCCGCGGCTTGATCGCGCGTCGAGGCCTCCTGCGCCGAAACGCCTGCTGCGATATCCTCGAGAAAGTCGTTTTGAGACAGTAACCGTTTCTTTCTTTCTTTACTTCGTGCTTTCTCTTTATATATAGAAAGAAGTATACGTATATATATATAGAGAGAGAGAAAAATATCGTGTACGTATACGTTGATACGTATCTACGTGTATAACACGGTTGCATAAGGTAGGAGTGGCTGTGTTTATGTGTCTGTGTGTTTCTGTGTGTGTGTGTCACCGCCCCATAAATTAATATAATATTGGCATGCGTCAAATTTTTTTTCTCACTCTCTCTATCTCCTTTTTCCCTACAGTGAACTCTCCATTTGTTCCGACGATCTATATACGTACGGAATTAATGATTAGCGGTAATACACGGTGAACACGAGTCTGATTCTCATAATTCCGCGATATTGATCGTCACGGCTCGTTTATTAAATTACAACCGAGGCGTGAATATCTAACTCGAGCTAATTTTCAACAAAGTACGATCCATAGCAATGAGGAAGAATATTTCAGAAAAAAAAAAGAAATTATAATTTCTTTTTCATCGTCGCTCACGAGATGAATAATTTTTTTCTCATTTCAATGCTTTATTCGTCTCGCACGAGTCGGTTG
Organism: Netelia fuscicornis; assembly: GCA_946811545.1. Lineage (NCBI taxonomy): Eukaryota > Metazoa > Arthropoda > Insecta > Hymenoptera > Ichneumonidae > Netelia > Netelia fuscicornis. The sequence goes on from OX328013.1 coordinate 4,765,099, forward strand.
CGTTGGATGTAAATTCGACCGAGTTCGAGGACGCGAATTATACACGGTGACACGCGTGACTTGATTTTTTCCCCATGAAAAGGACGAAGGAGGGCGTAGGGCGAGACAAAAATATTTTAATAATTTGATAGGGAGAAAATAATGACGAATCACCAAAGCAACGCCGCCGAATTTTTTGACTGTTACACGTACAGCCCTCCCTCTTCCTGTCTCCCCCCCCCCCCCCCCCCCCCCTCACTCACAGACGTTTCCTCGTACGTGACTCCATTAGAGATTGATGAATATACCAACCAACGGGACAATCAACGGTCTCCCGCCGTCTCGCATCCGCGTTCGTTATACGAATTCTCAGGGTGAAATAAAAAGTGAGAAAATTCGAAAATGCATTCGTATTGTTCGTTATAAAAGCAATCGAAAGGATGAATAAAAGTATTGTTATTACCGCGAGAAAAAAAAGAAGGAAAGAAGAAGAAGAAACAATTTTGCATTCTTAACTCGGTGATCGAACAACTGGCAATTTATCGTTAATGAGAATATAATTGCGTGTACAACGGATGCGAGAAATACGACAATCGAGTGTGAAGCTATCGCTATTTGTATATACGTGGGTATATATGTATAAATTTATGTCTATATATGTATATATATATATATATATATATATATATATATATATCCTTTGCAAATACGCGAATGTACGATAACGGAAGTTGCAACGATGTGTACGAGGCGTGTCGTTTCCTGAAGGAGAGCGAGAAAGGACTTTTATATATATATGGAAGTTGCTATAACCCGACTATCGAACGTGACCGAATGCGTCTTGTGCAATGTAGAAACACGTATCGAGATCGGATTATCGTCGACGATGACGGAAAGAAAAAAAAAAGATAAAAAATATCCGTTAACGAATCGATCGAAATTAAATTTATTGGCTTAATCCAGCGAATAATAACGATCTGATAAAAGAACGATAACGTCACAATTTTCTTTTTTTTTATTTAAAGCGAACAAGTTTTTTGTGCATCGAGGAGAATTATGGAACGTCGAAATTTACAATGTTCGCGAGAGAAAGGGAGATGCAACGTAAAGTCGACGTCAGGATTAAAGTGACCCTCGACGAATTTTGTCGGTCCGAGTGAGAAATCGATGGAAATTCAATTTATTGGCTTAATCCAGCGAATAATAACGATCTGATAAAAGAACGATAAAATCAAAATTGTTAAAATGAAAATTTCTTTTTTTTTTTATTTAAACGAATAAATTTTGTGTGCATTGAGGAGAATTATGGAACGTCGAAATTTACAATATTCGCGAGAGAAAGGGAGAGGCAACGTAAAGTCGACGTCAGGATTTAAATGACCCTCGACGAATTTTATCAGTCCAAGTGAGAAATCGATGGAAATTGAATTTATTGGCTTAATCCAGCGAATAATAACAATCTGATAAAAGAACGATAACATCAAAATTTTTGAATCGAAATTTTCTTTTTTTTTATTTAAGCGAACAAGTTTTTTGTGCATCGAGGAGAATTATGGAACGTCGAAATTTACAATGTTCGCGAGAGAAAGGGAGAGGCAACGTAAAGTCGAGGCCAGGATTTAAATGACCCTCGACGAATTTTGTCGGCCCAAAAGTGAGAAAGTTTGTCATCGTTCTATAAAACTCGAATTTCACTGACGAACCTCGAGCGACAGCTCGACGATTAATTTATTAAGCACGCGTTTGTACGAATCCCGACGTTCGCGTATCAACCGAAACTAATTGAATAAACGAGTTTTTGTATGCAACAGCTTGTCATCAAATTTGTCGAGACGATCGTGTAATATTCTTCTTTCGTTTTTCAGAAGACGCGGATCCCAGCTCTGGTCCTATGGCTGTCTCTCGTCCTTTCGTCATTCGGAGATGGTGAGTTCTGCAATTAAATCCAAAAGAAAGCAACAAAATAAAAAAAGAAAAATTCCCTCGTTACTTCGCGTTACGTGACAATTACGTCGGTGGCATTTTTTCTTTTCCTTACGTGTACAACATCGCCACTCTCTAATATTTATATTAAGACTGCCGCCGTTATTATCGCGTCTCATTCTTTCTCCATTCGTCACAGTCATTAGATTTAGATTTTTTTTTTCCTAAAACGATTCACCCGTCTACGAAACCTCCGGACTGGTGAAAACTCAATTGCTCGAAGTATATTCTTCGCTTTCCATGCGACCATCGTGTAAAAAGAATTGAATTCGGCTTGAAAACAAAATTTGAGATTTGAAAAAAAATATTTTCAATTTTTTAAAAATTATTTTTTTTTCAATTAAAATAGGAATAAATTAAATTTGTTTAAAATTATTTTTTTTTTTTCAATTGAAACAGGAATAAAGGAAATTTTTTAAAAATTATTTTTCTTTCAATTAAAACAGTAATAAATTAAATAAAAATTAAATTCAATTTAATCGAATTAATTAAATTAAATTAAAATTAAATTCAATTTAATCGAATTAATTAAATTAAATTAACATTAAATTCAATTTAATCGAATTAATTAAATAAAAATTAAATTCAATTTAATCGAATTAATTAAATTAAATTTAAATTAAATTCAATTTAATCGAATTAATCGAATTAAATTAAAATAGGAATACGAGAAATTATAATTTAAGGAAGATATACGTTATGTTGTTTTGATAAATATATTTAATTTCCATCTCCAGTCGTTGGTCGTAATGAGATTTCGCATAAATCTCATTCTGACATATCTCTCGCCCTCTTCGTCCAAGATCTCTCGTTATTTCTCGCATTGCCGTATAATTTCACGAACTGACAATTTTACGAGAATTTACCCAACCGCGCATTTGTCGAGGCGCGCACCGAACAATCGCTCGAGAAGGAAACCAACGATCGTGAAACCCTCGATTTGTCTTAGAGCGGGGGGGGGGGGGGGGGGGGGAGACAAACGGAAAAAAGAAAATATCAGGTCGAAATAAATATATATAAATGTTCGTCCGGGCTTCGAACGCTCGTAAAATTCCACGGGCGCAACGACTAGATAAGCGATCGTTAACAAGATGATATTCGCTTTTTTTTCCAATCTTTTCTGGTCGTTCTTATTCTTTTTTTTCATTTTTTTCTTTCCACCATTTTGAATTATCGGTGCGATCGGTTTCCGGACCTAATATCGGAGAGAAAGGCGAAGTAAATTATTCTACGAAAAAGTACGCGCCCGCGCACGCGCACAATTATTCGCGCATTAAATAGCGCGAGGAACTAACTTCTTGTCTATTTACAATGCTAAGAAGATCGTAAGTCCGACGAAGCGTACTTCTATCGCATTATCGATATCTCGTAAATCGATCAGCACGAGCCTACAAAATCCTCCTTCGATACTTTATATCACGTGCAATTTAAATTTTATTACGCATCGCAACTCGCGTAACTCGTCGAATATTCAACGCACTTACGATAACGTTATCTCATATAAATATAAATATCGTATCGCTCGATTTTTTAATCGATTTCGTTACAAACAAAAAAACAAATTTCTTTTTTTAATTTTCCCTTTCGATAGAAACCTCGTATCGAAAGACGGAGTGAAATCGACGCGTATACGAGACACGAATTATTCCAGCCGGCGATGTTCGCGGAGTATAATTGTAAGTTTCGAAACGTGACGAGGCGCACCCACGAAGCGATTTATATGCCCATGGCCAATCAGAAATTCAACCCAATTTCGTGTCTCTCATCCGAGTAGGAGAGGATGATTTTTCGATCGAATTTCACAAATCGCCTCGCGAAGGCTCGGAAATATCTTGCATATTATGTGTACCGAGTCAAGACTCGAGTGGTGACTTCCTGTAAGAAAGCGATGTACGATTAACTCCAGAAAAAAAATAAAGGAGAAAAAAAAAGAGAAAGAGAAAAAATACAGGTGGACTCCTATCTCGTCGTGAAATAAACGTTTGTATGTATGCGTGTGTATGTTTGTGTGTATACAGTCGCTTCTTGGGAGTGAAAACGTCGGACTGCCGGAATTAATCAGAGCTGGTATGTGAGGCTTCCTCGTAATTACGCTCTTTGCTTCTGCTCTGTAACATCGCGAACGTCAATCATAAATACACATCAGAGCAAAGGAGAGAAAGAGAGAGAGGATTCATACTGATATAACATACATAACGAAGTAAACAATCGTGGGAATTGTCTCGCGTGCCATATAGTTTTCTCGCAAATCGCTGCATTATATACGCGTGACGGGGGAAAAAAATGTGGGCCACCTAACGGAATATTTGTACTCTTCCATTGGCGATAAACTTTTCCTTTTTTTTTCATTTTTAATATAGAAAAAACGAGTGTTTTGTCAAGTTTTTTTAAATTAAATTGTTTGTAGAGAGATTTGAGAAATGAAATTTTACAAAGGACGAGAAAGGACGAGATGCTTCGCGAATTTATTTCCGTCGCGAGTCACGCGATGAAACAATAGCGGATGAAATTTTTGATGTTTTTTTTATATAAATCGAGAACTGGGATGGATTTTTGATGTTTCTGTGAATGAAATTATTATTATTGTTTTTTAATTTCATCGTTCCTGGAACTTGGAACCTGGAACGACGAGTTAAGTCTGAGTTACATAATTGTAGTCATTGTTAGTAGGAATTTTTCGGAAGACACGCAACTTTCTCTCTTTTTCGACGAGTTTTTTTTTTTTATTTCCGATTAATTTCATCCTGTTTGATTTTGAATCCAATGAATGGGATGTATTTTTGTTGCGTACTGTGTATAAGTAGATGAACGATCGATTAATATTTATCGCTCGTTTTCTCCCGCACGGACGACAGTCGATCGTAAATCATCGAGTTCAAAGTCGTTTCGTCCGAGTTCTAGTCTCGATATTTTCCCCTCGAGATTCCCATTTGATCCCCGAGTTGGATCAAATTTCCATCCACGAATCGATCGATTTTCATATCGACAATTTTCTTTCCCTCGATTTATGAAAATCGCGAGATAAGGAACAGAAAATTATACCGGAAATTAGTCCTCGCTCCATTAATTTTCTAGACAAAAACGCACGAGGCTAAGTTTGAATTTTCTTCGTACGAAAATAGCATAACCGTCGTTAGTTCGCTTTTGCCTCGTTCGAAACGACCTCGAGAAAATCGAGACGGCGACACGGGCCCGAAGACGCGAACGACGAAGAAGTCGAGCGGTGAAAGCATTCGGATCGTAAGGCACTCGCGGGAACGATCCGCGCGAGCTATACGAGCGTACCTGTATGTACGAGACGGACACTTTATCCGCGGGACCAACGAGGTACAGGCCCGAGCAACCTCCTTGTACCTAATACCCAGTAGGCTAACATACTCGAGTTTCCCTATATGCGTTCGAGGCGGTCTCGGTACTATTACGCTGGCAAACACGTATCGGATGTTACACACGCGTCGCCATATACCCAACCGACCAGAAGGAAAGTTTTTTATTGCGGAAATCGGAGCCCACGATTGTACGAGAGGGACCGTTGCTTTATAATACTTCTTTCGTTTTTTTAATCGACAATTGAATTTTTTTCATTCTTTTGCTTTTTCTGACTCTCGAGAAGACGCGACAAAAAATTATTCACTCGGTTTATGTATCAGAGTTTTATCGGTACGTTGACCGAAGATTGGAAATTATTGAAATTTTTCGATAGGATGCAGGAAGTCACATGATCATCGAGTCATCCTACAAAAGGGATCGTTGATTTATAATAATTCATTATTTTTTTAATCGACAATTGAATTTTTTATTCTTTTGTTTTTCTGACTCTCGAGAAGACGCGACAAAAAAATTATTCACTCGGTTTATTTATCAGAGTTTTATCGGTACATCAATCGAAGATTCGAAATTATTGAAATTTTTCGATAGGACGCAGGAAGTCACATAGTCATCGAGTCATTAAACAAGAGAAATCGTTGGTTTATAATAATTGTTTCTTTTTTTTAAACGATAATTGAATTTTTTATTCTTTTGCTTTTTCTGGCTCTCGAGAAGAAGAGTCGACAAAAAAATTATTCACTCGGTTTATTTATCAGAATTTTATCGGTACGTCAATCGAAGATTCGAAATTATTGAAATTTTTCGATAGGACGCAGGAAGTCACATAGTCATCGAGTCATTGAACAAGAGAAATCGTTGGTTTATAATAATTAATTATTTTTTTTAATCGACAATTGAATTTTTTATTCATTTGCTTTTTCTGGCTTTCGAGAAGAAGAGTCGACAAAAATTCTTCACTCGGTCTATTTATTAGAGTTTTATCGGTACGTTGACCGAAGATTGGAAATTATTGAAATTTTTCGATCGGACGCAGGAAGTCACATAGTCATCGAGTCATTGGACTAGAGGGATCGTTGGTTTATAATAATTATTTCTTTTTTTTAATGGACAATTGAATTTTTTTATTATTTTGCTTTTTCTAACTCTCGAGAAGAAGAGTCGACAAAAATTCTTCACTCGGTCTATTTATCAGAGTTTTATCGGTACGTTGACCGAAGATTGGAAATTATTGAAATTTTTCGATAGGACGCAGGAAGTCACACAGTCATCGAGCTATCGTATAGTGTGACTTTTATATTATCGTAGAGTTATAAATGTATGTGTATGTCTGTTTATGAGAGAAAGAAGTTAGCATGGCACGAACGAAAGTCCAGAACGACTACGACAACGACGTTGGCGAGGCTCGTTTTCAATTTCTCCGACGATGATAGCCAAGCATAGTTTCACTCCCGACCATTTACGTTTTACCCACACTCGCTACTCCTGGCATTCTCAAGTGCGAATCGCGCGTATCTAGTCGCACGTACTGTATATTTACAAATAATATGGTTTTTTTTCTTTATTTCATCGCACGCGAACGTCTGCGAGATATGCGAATTCTTTTTCTTATTTTAATTTTCTCAACGATACCAAGAGCGCACGAATGCAATTGCGAGAAATTCACGGATCGGTGAAATTTCACTAGGAAACACACGCGTATGCGAAACATTGTGACGATGGAGAAATTGGCAGGAACAAATTTTAAATGTCAAATTTCAACAATTTTACGACCATTGTTGCGAAACGATTAATGTCTAATTAAAAACATATATATACATCTATTAGCATAAATATGAATATTCGTGTTAACATATTTAACGTTAAAAATAGAAAAAAATTGTAATTTTTTATTTTCTGCATTTTTGTTTTATATTCGATTTTTTTTACCGATCATTTTTTTTATCTCGTGACTCATAGGTACGGTATGTTCGATATTTTTTTACCACGTGTACACGTGTGCGCAACCTCGTTATAAAATTCTATATCGTTAATTGCTCGTGACACTATATATATAGCGCCTCGCCACAAAACGCGCGTTCAAGTTATGATATAAAATTTCATGCGGTTCCGCGTGGTATTTTGCAGTCAAAGCCGAGAAAAGAATCGTGTGTTACTACACAAATTGGACGGTCTATAGACCCGGAACGGCAAAGTTTTCACCGCAAAATATCAACCCCTATCTCTGCACACATTTGATCTACGCATTTGGCGGTTTCACCAAGGACAATACCCTCAAGCCTTTCGACAAAGGAGCGGATATCGAGAAAGGTAAAACAAGAATTTAAAGAAATAACAAATTTTTAAAAATCAATTATAAAAATATCGATCGATTGATTAAAAATGAATAATTTGTGGAAATTCTTTCAGGCGGATATGCAAAATTCACGGGTCTTAAGACGTACAATAAAGATTTGAAGACGATGATAGCGATCGGTGGTTGGAACGAAGCATCGGCTCGCTTCTCACCGATGGTCGCCGATTCCGGAAGAAGAAAGGAATTCGTGAAGAACACGGTCAAGTTTCTTCGACAGAATCACTTCGACGGTCTCGATCTCGATTGGGAATATCCGGCTGCGAGAACCGGTGGAAAACCACACGATAAAGATAATTACGCCGATTTGGTTCAGGTGCGTTGGTTTCATTTTATTTTATGTTGTATTCCTCGTGAACATGATTTTGTTTTATCAATTTTCTCATTCGAACGAAATCGTCGGTCTTGATTCGTTACCGATTAATGCGAATGTTTGCAGGAATTGAGAGATGAGTTCGAGAGGGAATCGTCGAAAACCGGTCGTCCTAGACTCTTGTTGACGATGGCGGTGCCAGCTGGAATTACGTGGCTCGAGAAAGGCTACGATCTGCCCCGTTTGAACGATTATCTCGATTTTATGAATCTTCTTACTTACGATTATTACGCGAGTACCGATCCTTCGGTCAATCATCATTCGCCTCTCTATTCTCTCGAGGAGGCCAACGAGTACAATTACGACGCCGAATTAACGATCGTGAGTTATCGATTTGTCGAAACGTCGATAATCGTTTTATCGAGATAAATATTTCAACGATCGATGACGAATCGAATGATCTTTCGCTCGTTGCAGGATTTTACGATAAACTATCTGTTTAAAAATGGCGTTTCCTCGGATAAAATCGTTCTTGGTATTCCGACTTACGGCCGATCTTACACTCTTCTCAACGAGGACGCGACCGATATCGGTTCACCGACCGCTGGTAAGGGCGAGAAGGGCGAGGCAACGCGAGAAGAGGGATATCTCGCTTATTACGAGGTAATCCAACAATTTTTCATTAAATCGTAATTTCTTCTTTTTTTTTTAATATTAACGATTTTTGTATCGTTATTCCTTATCACAACTTTATCAAAATGTTTCCTTTGGATTGAAACACTCTCTCGAATATCAACTTTTGCCTGAGAATGTGCGTGAATGTCTTTGAGAATTTTGTTCTCTTTTTGGAAACTCTTCAAATGTTTATCCCGCGGCGGATGACGATAATTAATTTCCTCGAGTGAAAAACCGGTCTCTACTTTCCACTCGAACGCGACTCGTGCCTCGTACACGTCGCATACGAACTGAATAAATATCGATGGAATTAAAAGAAAAAGAAAATATAGAACGACGAAAAAGAAAAAGAAGAGAAAAGAAACATTAAAAAAATAATCGATCGTCAGATTTGTGAAAGTATCGCGAAGGACGACGAGTGGGAGGTCGTACAGCCGAATCCAGCGGCGATGGGACCGTACGCCTTTCGTCGGGATCAATGGGTGGGTTACGACGATGAGGATATCGTCAGAGTCAAAGCTCGTTACGTGAACGAGAAGAAACTCGGTGGTATAATGTTCTGGTCGATCGACAACGATGATTTTCGAGGAAAGTGTCACGGACGTCCTTTTCCCCTCATCGAAGCGGCGAAAGAAGCTTACCTGACCGGTGAAACGTGAGTTTTAACGGGCTGAACTTTAAAAAAAATTACAAGAAATTTCGCAACGATCGAAATCGTTTCGAAAGATCGGTAATTTTTTAAACCGATTTAATCGTTTCCTTCTCGCACGATCGATAGCCGAAAGAGTACGAGCGTGACGAAGACGAAGCTGTCGGAGAATCGGAAAAAGACGAGGCCTCTGAGAATTCAGGGTAACACGATCGGTAGGAAATTGACCGGTGGAAAGAGACGAACGACGACGACAGAACCGTCGATTTCTAGACGCCGCGTCTCGCCAAGATCGAACGGAAGGATCAACGGACGTAGCAGTGACGTGGACGAGGAGAGAGAAGGGGGACAGGAGGACGAGGAGGAGGAGGAGGAGGGAAATGCCGTAAGAGCGGTGGAAAAATCGAGACCGAAAGTAAGGAGCAAGCATCGTTCGAGAAATCGCTCGAACGCCGGTGGACGAAGAAAGCAACAGCAACATTCTTCCGGCGAGGAATCTCTCAGTAACAAATTAACGACGCCGGAACCACCCACGACTCCCGATCCAGGCGGCGGTGAGTTTTATTTACAAATTTTTCAAAAAAATTCACATCCGAGAAATAATAATATACATTTTTTTCTGAAGATTTCAAGTGCGAAGAGGACGGTTTTTTCCCTCATCCTCGCGACTGCAAAAAATATTACTGGTGTTTGGACAGCGGTCCGAGTGGACTCGGAATCGTCGCTAATCAATTCAACTGTCCCTCGGGTAATAATTAAATTTCAATTTTTTTCCGAATGTCAACAAATTAAAATGAAATATTTTTACTCAAAATTGCTTTTTTTTAATTCAATTTTTGTTTCATTTAGGCCTGGTGTTCAATAAAGCTGCCGATTCCTGCGATTATCCACGAAACGTTGTTTGTCCTAAGACAAAAACGTCGGATAAGAGTAGCAGCTTGTCGACGACGAGAGCGCCGATAACCGCCGCGACGAGTCGCACGACTTATCTCCATAAATCGACGCAGCGTACGACGACACCGGAGGCAGAGTCGGACGAGGAGTACGAGTATTACGACGATGAAGAAATCGAGGATGAGCAGGAAGTCGAAGAAGAGGCGAGGAGTACAACAACCGCTAAGCCGCTTCAATACAAAACGATCAACCGATCTAGACCAACGACTACGAGTACGACACCGAGTACGACCACGATCGAGACTACGACAAAAGCGTACAGACCGACGACCGATCGAGGAACCAGTTTCGAAGACGAGGAAGATCCGAAAGTCATCAAAGAATTGATCGATTTGATCAAAAAAGCTGGCGAGTTATTTAACGATTTTTCAATTATTATCTTTTTTTTATTTTTATTATTATTATTATTGTGTTTTTATTTCATAAATTATAGGAGGCATCGAACAATTGGAGAAACAATTGCATTATCAGGAGAAAAATTCCGGTGGCAATTCCGGCAAGGTAGAAGAAAATGGTAGCTCGACGTCAGCTACGATCAGTCGAAGTCTTTACGAGCGAGTGTTGAATCGTCAAGCGACGAGGATAGCCGGAGGTTTCCTCGGTCCGTACTCAACGACGCAATCGCCGAGGGATGAGAAAAATGAGCCAGGAAAAAATGCGAGAATCGGATTTGTGAATGGGCCGGGTGGGGCGCAGTTCGAAGGTCTCGATAGTATACCGGAAGTGAAGAGCCTGAGGAGAACGAACAAGCCGAAATACGTCACGATCGAGCGTCAGAGGTGAGAGACGTTGATTTAGACGAATATTAATAATCGAGATCGATTATCGATCGATCGATGTTTATTCTCGCGATTTTTTATTGTTAGACAATCGACGAGCGAGTCGCCGAACGAAGATGACGATGAGATCGACGACGAGGAAGACGACGATAGTACGGACGTCGCTTCTTCCGAGGACAGAGCCGTCAGCAATGCGCCGTATCAGAAAAATTCTAATCGGAGAGTCACGTCGAGTTACGTTAATATTCGTCGACCACGACCTTCGACAACGACGTAAGATTTTACGGTTCTTTCTATTTCTTCGTTGGATATAAACAATTCGTATTGAATTAAAAATTTTGAGATATTTTTTAGAAGCGAAAACGATGTCGATTTGAAGGACGACGATACGAATTCGGACAATTCCGACGAAGCGGAAGAACCGGTTACGCAGCGTCATCGAGTCGTCAAAGAGGACGAACCGTCGAATCTAAAATCTAGGTTTTTATCCCTAACAAAAAATATTCGAGTCTACGGACGATCTAATTCTGATTTTAGTTCCATAACGGAACGTGATTTATCAAAGAATAATGATTTATAATTATTTCGTCGAAGAATCATTTGTGATGAATTTTTGCATTTATAACAATTTTTTTAGGTACACGAATACTCAACGTTTCCGCAGTACGACGTCGCGCGACAGCGAGGACGACGTTTCGCAAAAACCATTGAAAAGCGAGCCAACGACGTCGACGACGACGACGACGACGACAACAACAACGACGGAACGAATTGTACCAGTGACGGAAGAAATTTCAGAGTTCCCAATTCCGTCGACTACCGCAGCGTCGACGATTCCGGAATCTCCGAGTACTGAAAAAGCGACGTCATCGACGTCGACGTCGCCAACGACGACCGAACGACCGTCGAGTTCGGAAGAAACGTCGACACCCTCGATTTCCCAGTCGACGAGTTACGACTCGTCGCTGGGACTCGTCGAGGATTCGGCGACGGAAATTTTGTTCACGACAGCTCCAGCCTCGTCTCTCTCGACCGGAAGTAACTCCGAGACATTCACGCGCGGACCTTCGGTACCGGCGGTGTCGCAGCCACGTCCGTTCGGCTTTCCTCGTCGAGGACGACCAACGACGACAACGAGCGCGACAACGTCATCGGTGACTTCGGTGACCGAGCAAACACGATCAAAGGTGAGTAGTAGACCGACGAGAAACTTTGCACGGTCGTCGACGAGTCCGTCGCGGCAACGCGGTCGTCCGAGAACGAGGACAACGTCGTCCCCGTCGTCTTTCGTCACGAAACAGGACGAGGAGTCGCGAAGAAGCGATTACGATGAAAACAATCACGACGACGTCGACGATAACGGTTTGAATAAATCGAGATTCGGCGCGACGAGACGCGGCAGTAACAGATTTACTCCGCCGACGTATCGCATCAAGGACAATGAGAATTCCGCTGGAAATGCGTTGAACAGACGAACACGCCCGACGGAAAAAATCACGACGGAATCGTCGTTCCTCGAAGAAAATTCGGTCTTACCGATTTCCCGAGGACGAACGAGATCGACGTCGCCGATCTTGACGGAATCGAGCAGAAGGGGCGCCAGGCCGGCTTACGCGAGATCGACGACCGAGAATTCGGCAAGAGCGATCGATCTCGAAGACAGTCCGATCATAAGAATATCCCAGGAAAATGTTCCAAGATCCGGTTCGATCGACGATTTTAACGAAAAGGAGAAAATCACGAATATTCGAGTTTTTCAAAAATCGGAGATCGGTATAGATTTAACGACAGTAGGGGAAGAGCCCATGACGACTTCGTCACTTATCGACGTGACGGAGCAATCTACGTCTCCGAAAATTGTGGAATCGACGATCAAGATCGGTAATAAATCGGATCGAAATGAGAATGATTTGAACATCGTCACGGAGAATTCTGCGTTATTAAACACGACGGAGATCGAAGACGTGACGATTGAAACGACGATACCGAGTACGAAATCGGTAGAGGACTTCGAGACGACGATCTTAAGTTCGACGAGTCCTTCGATCGAAGAAACGTCGAAGCCAATCAGACGGAAGGTTCTTAGAGCGCGCAGGCCTTTCGGGTCGTCGACGACGGTGGCGAACAGCGGAGAAATCATCGACGGTAATCCTGGCACGAGAAGACGCAAGGTCGTTCGACGTCTTCGTCCCGTTGCCAACGAATCGGTAAAGGAAAACGCGTATCTTGGTACGAGCGAGCAGAAAAAACTGCGTTCGCGACTCTTTTCGCGACCGACGACACCAAAAATCGATTCGAGAACTTCTCCAAGTTTACCGGAGGAAATCGTCAACGAGACGAAAGATACCACGACCTCGCGTCCTTTCACGATTGTCGTGGAAACGGTGAAGGATACTTTGGAGGATAATGCCAGGGAATCGACGATAGATGTGGAAGCTTCGACTTTGAGCGATTTTACAGTGAGCGACGAGGAATTCGACAGTGACACGTCGACGATCTTACCGACGACGATCGTCGATCGGCCGATCGAAGAAACCGAAATGCCTGTTACGACGGAAATGGACTCGATAACGACGACGGAACCATCGGGAACTTCTCTAGCTTGGGAATCGACAATTTTCACAGAGGAGACCGGAAGTGAGACCGATGTCTTCACCACCGAATATCCGACGACCTTGGAATTGCGAGCGACAACATCGGCGCCAACGACGACGACAACAACAACCACCGAATCGCCTCGTTTCGTGCGTAAAAAATTCGTCCGCAAACGTCCGTCGACAAACGGAACCGCGCGACGTTTCGGTCCTCCAAGAACCTCGAATCCTGCGTCACTTCCGGTTCAAGCAAACGAGCTCAATGCTTTGTCGAGTCGTCGAAAAAATCTTTTCGTACGTCGTCGTCCAGTTTCCTCGACGACAACGCGGACGACCGTCGCCGTCGAGGAAGAGGAGGAGGAGGAGGACGACGGAGATAATTTGAGCCTACGCAACGATTTTGACGATCATAAGGATGACCTTGCGGAGGTCACGACGAAGGTCAACGTTCTTCCCGACGTGAATTTCGATCCGGCAGGATCCGGCGAGGTCGAAGATTTTTGGAAAAGTTATACGACAGTCGCGACCACGGCGAGTCCGGTAGCCCATTCGACCTTCGTGGATGACCTTGAAAACAGTTTTACAATTCCAGACCCGAACAATAATGATTATTCCAACAATTCCGATGAGGATGAGCTCCGGGATGATGACCAAGACGATATCGCCGTAATCGAGGAAAACGCACGTGAAAAAGCGGAAAGAAATTATCGTCGACCCGATCAGCGTCCGAAATTCCGTGTACCGCAGTCCCTGAAAAAAGCTTCGAATTTCGAGACAACGACGCAAACTTCGCGTTACACTCAAGCGATTCTCGATTCCTCGCCCGAGGAATCGTCCGAGCCGAAGATCAGAAACGAAAATATAAGAATCGTCGATTATCGTCAACCCAGAGGACGTTTCGCCACCGCGCAAGACGACGTAGAGAACGAAAATCTCTTCATCGACGACGATCTCGCGACTAAATTTCACTTACCGATCTCCAATGATGATCGAACCAAAACAGAAAATACCGAACTTACCTCGGCATTTTGGGAGACGCAAAATGCAAAAAATCGCGTTTATCCAAAACGCACGAGCAGCACGACCGAACAAACGATAACCGAGACTCTCATACCGGCGAAAAAATTTGATTACGTCGCGGACGCGGCATTGCGTAAACAACAATCCTTACGCACGACCCAACGTTACGACGAAACGACGAAAATGTCCCGCGAAACGACTCAAAATTCCGGAATCGAGAATGAAAATTTCGTCGAATCGGATTTCACGACCGCTTCCTCGAGCGACAAGCCACAAATAACGAGACTCGTCACGTCGATCGTGGAATCGGGAACTACCGAACGCCAGATCATTCACATAAAAACAAAATACTCGTCGTTGACATCGACGACGAGAATTCCAATCCACAGTACTCATCGATTGCGCGATAACAATGCAAAATTAAGAAACGCTCAAAAGCAAAAGGACGAATTTTTCAACGAAATTCGCGATTCGACGGAACGTCCGCCCGACACATCGACGCTCTCGATCGAGAGCCAATTTTCGAGGAAAAATCGTTTCACGACCGAGCCGACGATCGGATCGTCGACCATCGAGATCGAATCGGTTTTCAGCAATCTCATCGCCAGAGATTTGCGAACGTAGCGAGAGACGAACGAGAACAAAACAAAAAAAAATCGCCAAACAGATCGAACAACAACAAACATTTTCATTTCATAAAAAAAAAAGAAACATCTCATCCCCGAATTAAGACGCAACGTTCATCCTGACACATCGCATCATCCACCATGAAAAAAAAACGCTTTCTTCACACGGATCTGTCACACGCACACAGAGACCGACAATAATGTATATATATATATACGATCATGTACACTGTACGAAAAAATGCACAGACATATATGTATATATATATATCATATGTGTAAAATGTATATAAAAGAAGAAAAAAAAACGAGAATGATAAAATAGAAAAAAAGAAACAAAGTGTATACACGTTACGGACAGTTAATGATATTCGAACAGTTAAATCGACCTTGAACGTCGAACCATCCCCGTCACGATTATCTCCGCCATCTTTCCACATCGCGCATATCTTCATATAAACGTAATTAAATAATATAAAACAAATAGCTATATTTCTATAAACGTACACGTATTATGCGAAACGAGCTTGAGGGACTGATAACGACAATGAACGCAACAACAACAACAACAACAAACACCAACAACAACATCTCAGGAAACAACAACAGTAATTACAGAAACAACAATAACGCTGAGAAAAATAAAGCTGACGAGAGAGGACGAAGCGATCGGGACGGTAAAACACAAATTCTTCCCCCGTCATGTATCGTTATGATTTTCAGGTCGACGAGGAAACGCTCAGGCTACCAACCCTTAAGGAACTCGTCGGTTTAACGACAACCGCGTTTACACAAACAACCTCGACGACCACGAGACTTATCGACGCGACGATCGACAACAAAGTGTCGCGAGAAGAATCGATCGTTCGGGGATATCAAAAAGATCGGCAGGATGTTGGGAGTAACGACGAGCCGGGGGTGAGAACGAATCTTGAAGATTCTCAAGGTCATTCGAGGATAACGAAGGAGAAAGAAATAACCGACAATGATATTCTCGGTTCGGAAGAGATACAACGTCGTTCATCGACTACTTCGTTCGTCAAGGACGAAGGACAATTCCCTCGAACTATCAAGGACGAAGAGGACGAGAAATCGAAGAGTGAAAAAACCTTCAGACGCGTTGTGCCCGTTACGATTTTGGACGAAAATAATCGCGAGGAAATAGCCGAGTTGGTGCTACTTCGAGTACCGGAGAATAAATTGAATTCGGCCATTTTGAAACCCTTCTTCAGGGTCAAAATTGTCGAGCAGGACAAGAACGAGACGCGTGAAAGTTTTGAGAAAAATGTGGACAACGAGTCGCAGGAATCGTCGGAGAACGAGCTTTTGGAAAATTCACGGCGTATTTCCGGTACACGCAAGAACGAAGAAATTGTTGAAGATCATATTACTGTGAGAAATCAGCCGCGCAATAGACAGAGGATCATCAAGGCACGAAGAAGAAAACGTCCCGATAATTCCAACGAATCGAACGAGCGAATTTCGAACGATCGACGATCGCCAGGTGTTCGAAGATTTTCTAGAAGACGCGATAATGTCGACGAGAACCCGACAACGAACGTTCCGGAATACTTTGAGAATTCTTCGACGACCGTGAGAGCCACGACGATGAGGGGAACGTTTTCTACGACGGTGAAATCAAACGAGACACGTGGATTTTATATAACGAGGAGAAGTGACGAAACTTCAACGATTTCTGATTCGATCGCCGCAAGCTTCACCTTGGAAAATCCGTCAGCAAGAAAAACTGACTTGTTCGTTTCGACACCGGAAATGGAGTCGGCGACGCGTAAAACCGTTCCGACGACGGAAAAGATCGATTTCACAACCGAAAGCGATCAGACCGTTGACCCTGAGGAAAAAAATGATTTCACAAGTTTTTACGAAAGTACGACAGGCATCGAATCGGAAATGACCGCAACGACCTCGAAGGAAAATGATTCAACGAGCGAGCAACAATTTACAACGGAAAAATCTGAGACCGTGACTCCCTATTACGATACGACGCTCGACGATCGATTTATCGAACCGTTCGGTTCGTCGATCACGACGATCGAAGGAAATCCCAAGGACGACGTTGCCATAACGACCTTTCGACCTTGGACGCATGGACCAATGTTTACGACGAATCCAACGACGATGAACGAATTCGCAACGACCAAATATTCGCTAGATGACCTCGCGGGTGTGACCGAAGAACTCAAGGTCATTGAGGGCGAAGAATCCACCGATAGTAACTCCGAGACCCTGAAGACCTCCGAGAACACGCACTTGAGTCGCGCCGAGTTCGACGAGAATAATGTGAAGACCGAATACCAGCCGGAAGCATTGGACGTTGACAATACGACCGAGTCCTCGAAAACCTTGTCGGATGAAATTTATTCGGACCCGAAGAACGAGGTCGAAACCACGACCGAATTCAGAACCATCGCGTTTGAGACAAATACAGTCGATGCGACGTTGGAGCAACTCGAAGTTAGAAGTACCACTGTTCCTATAAAAACGACTTCTGACCAAGGTCATTCAAGGACAACCGCTCAAACTGAGAAATCTTCAAGAAGAGCGACGAACGTTCAGGAAAAAGCGACGACGTACAAAGGCGCGTTGAACAGAGGAAGAGTACGTTTTTCGTCGAAAACGAAGCCAAGTGTCGTTTCGTCATCGACTCAAGGTCAAGCCCGAAGGACTACTCAGTCGTTCGTGAATGAAGATTACAGAAATAATTGGACGAGTCAAAGTGAAACGAACCCAGCAATTCCTACGACCGAGTCTTACGACAAAATCGGAAAAACTATTTCGAGCGACGAAGAGAATTATTCCAGCACGAGTTCCGAAGAAAGAACACGAAGTCGTTATCCAAATTCAAGGTTATCGCTAAGAGGTCGCTACAGTTCCAAAAAAACAACGAAATCATTCGAAATTGATAAAACTGGAAATGAGTCGGATGAAAAAAGATTCGACCTTGAGAGTAGAATCACCACCGAGTCTTACGACGAAGCGATAAAAACTACTCAAAATGAAGAACCTAATTACGTGACAACGATCTTCGAGCAAAGAACCAGAAGTCCTTTATCGAGTTCAAGGTCATCCTCGCTAAGATCGGTCGAGATCGAGAAATCCTCGGACGTAAACCCAACGACTTCGACCATGGATTATTTAACGACGAATTTCGTGGAGGCGACCGGAAGTGAGACCCTTCTTCCGGAAAATTTCAATTCTCCTCTCGCCACGACGATTTCCTTGGAGAACGACGAATCGAGAATCGATTCGACAACGGAAAAAGAATTCTTAGTAACGTCGATCGATATTATTAACGACAAAGTAACGGAAAGTGCTTCGATCACCACCAAAGTGGATTATCCAACTACGAGTTTCGTAGAAACCGAACGTTCTTTCACACAGCCGATAACGGATAAAATCGAAACTGTCGTAACGATCACCGAGAATTACGATAAATTTACCGATACGATAAATTCAATGAACGATATCGTAACGGATAAAACGGAGAGAGATGAAAATAATGAAACCGAGTCGATCGCGATGGACGAGACGACGGCAAATTACGCGGAAACTCCATTACCCCGGCTCGATACCGATCAAACCGAAGTCGCGAACGCAGATCGTAAAAACGAAACGATAAATTTTTCAAATGACGTAACGACGACAAACATCGAATTGGAAAGTTTGCCATTGACGACTTCCTCATATGCCAATAACGATCGTGACGAAATTATCACCGAGAACATTTACGCGAGAACGAGCGATCGAACGATGACCGATACGACAGAAATCGTTCGTGAAACGACGAGTCGTCGAGACGAGAATAATAACGCAGTCGATGGAAGAACGAAAGAATTTTATTCCACGACTTTACCAAGTACGATTTATAAATCGGACGCGATACCGATTTTTCCCAGTACGAAAATCGAGAAAATCATCACGCCGATCATAACGAAATCGCCACCGCGAGAATTATTCGCGAAGAGAATTAGATCGACAACGGCGTTACCGATTCTCGAAGATAATTCATCCACCACGATCGACTCGACGAATATCGTATCGTCCGTTACCGATCGTCACGTCAAACGTCCACGTGGCAGAGTTCGATACGTGAATTTCGCCGGAAGTGCAGAAAACGAATCGGGCAAAAATCGGCGACCGATCAAACAAGTTGTGGTTCGTCGTCGTCCGGCGAATAATCGTCAAAACGTCGCGATACCGGAAGCGAGCAAAGAAATATCGCAAAAATCGAAAGATGAAAAATGGACGAACGAAAATTCACAAAACAATTTCGCGTCGCGATTGTCCGACGAGACTTTGAAAAATCCTGTAAATTCAACGAAAATACCGAGACGTCGAGTCTTGGTGTATCGAGGACGACCGCGAAACGAGACTTTCCCGACGACCCCGTCGACGACGACGACGACGACAACGACGACCGTGCAAAGTTCTAGCGACGAGATAAGCGAGGATCGTACGAGAAGAAGACGAAAGTGGCGGAAGAGGATCGTAAGGAAGCGAGGGAGGGTCGATAGCAACGAGGACGACCAGAGTATCGCGGAGACCCGCGACTTGATGCGAACCTCGAAGAACGACGAGCTCGTCGACGATCTTTCCGACGAGCTCGCTGGCTCGTGGCTCGTCGCACCGACAGCCGGAATCGTTGACTCTGAGGAGCGCGAGGACACCGGTGGGGAGGTCAGTTACAAACAAAAATAAACAAAAACAAACAAAAAATCTAGTTGCCAAACTAGCAAAAAACCTCCACGCTCCTTCCGGTAACGCTGCTGCTACTGAATTATCTGCCCAATCTAACTCGAGGCCGATGGATGGGAATAATGATCCATTCGTAACTTAAACAAAATAAAACAAAAATAAAAAAAAACAATCCGCTATTGGTGAAACGTCTACCGTTGGCTTGACTCTACGCCTGTGCTGTCTCTTCGCCTCAATATACTACTGCTACTTCTTCGACGATCATACACACAATGGGGTCTTCGACGAGCTCTATCTTTCTTAATAATAATAAAAAAAAAAACAAACAGACCAATCGATAAAACCGAGAACTGTGATATTAAAAAAAGAAAAGACAAAAACTAATGTTTTTTTTTTAATAAAAATAAATCTACTTCACACGGGTCTCGGGTCGAATTATACGTCGAGTGTACAGAAACAAAAGTCTCGTGTAATTTTATGCGAGCTTGTCCTAATGACGAAGGACGAACACGAAAGTGTTGGTTTGAAAAGCACAACGAGGACGTGCGCGATTTATGGGACAACGAGAGGCGCGATCGCCCTCGTCTCCGATCTTCGTCTAGCGAAGAATCATCTCTTTCATCTATATACATATTACATATACATACATATATATATATATATATACACATATATATGTAATAACAAAACAAAACAGCCTTCGCATTAAAAAATGCTTCGAGCGTTTGACCCGATGTTACTGTGCTTCTCTTCTCAACAGCTATACTGTAAAATAGTTCATTTAGCTCTTTAGCAAAACTTCATTAACACCTTATCATTAGGATTCATTCAATTCGTTTATTACGAATTTAAATGGTATTTTATTTTATTTTTTTTTAATTTAATTTTTTCTCTTTATTTTTTATTTCTTTTCGATCTAATAATATCGTACGAGAGCTATGAATAACGCATTTGGTGATGAAATATTGGAGAGCTAATTGTATTCAGAAAATAAAAACAAAACAAAAACATTATTTTGGCGAAATAAAACGTGATCAAGTTTTTTTTTTGTTATTTTTGGATCAACTCGAGTTGGACGAAATAAATTGTTTATTCGATAATTTGTTATCTTTCGTGTGGCTTTGATTGAAAAAAATATGTCAAATGTTTGTGACAAGAAAATTTTCACGTCGCAACATTTTTGTTTTTGTTTTTCTTTTCTGAATACGTCGACGATGGTTACGGGAATTAAATTGTTCCTAAATCTCGATGAACAGGTGAACATCTACAAGAGCTCGGGGGCGTTTCTACGAAGGCCAGGAACTTTGTTGCGAACCGATGCGTTCAATCGTGCGAGACTAAAGTCAGTGGGTACTTTGGTGGCAGCCACAGTTCCAGTTTCTCAGTCTCCAGCTGTATTTTCAAAAATCCATTCAACCGGTTAGTTCCAACATGAAAAATTCCTTTTGTAAAATCGTGTTCCATCGAGCTAATTTACATAAGAACAAATACAAAATTTCTTCTTTTTCTTCAGATCCAACGGAAGAAATAAAAACGGAGGATCAAAGCGGACGAGCTCAGGAATTGGCGGTAACGGTTGCCGATCCGCCAGCTATTCGTTCATCGACGATCGGTACGATTTCTTCGTAACATTTTTAACTCGATATTTATCCATTTTTTTTTAAATTCACATCACAACACGACAATATTTCACTCTGTGTCATTTCTCTCACCACAAAAAACCTCTATCTCACCAACTACTACTTTATAATAATCTTTGAAATGGATTAATCGAACGACTGATCTTTCTCCTCAGCTCAAAATCATCAAGTTGTGTTTCATCATTGAACTAACTTAAAGCAAAGCAAACAAACAAAGCAAAACAAAAAAAACACCTCGCCTGGCTCACACTGGCTGTACTGCGACTCTACGTTCTGTATCCCGCCCATCAAAGATTCTCTTCTACCACAAGTCATCAACTGCTAAAAAAAAAAAAAAAAACAAAAAAAAAACTACCACCAAAAAACCAAAAAAAAATGTCTCTTCCGCATCATCCTCTACTTCATGGCTCGGTATCTGTGTCTAATTATTTTTTTATACGCACTAACGAATTCTTCTCTCGGTGTTTCGCGTTCTCTTCTCATCGCGATGCACTTTCTCTATCCGCGTTATTTTTTTTTTTCAAGTTATTTTCTAATCTCTCTCTCTCTGTCTTTCTTTCTGTCTTTCTCCATCTCATTGTGGGGTAATCGGAAAATCTCTCATTTTGTTTGAATTATTCTTCCGTACTCGTTAACGACCAATGAAGAAAGGAGCAAATTTTATGAAAAAAAAAAGAAATCAAGAATGTAAACTAGAATTGTGTGATGTGTAAAAGGAATCTCGGTTGTGCGATCAGGTCGTCTAGGCTTGAGAAAAGGAACGCGAAAGATAAGCACGACGATAGCACCGCAGGCTGAGTCAGTGACGACGACCGCGAGAACAACGCCGATCGCCCGACGAAGAAGCAGACCCAAGTCGTTTGCCGATAATGCAAAAATCGTCGCGACACCGACGAGACCGAGGAGACCGGCGATTATCGATTACGATTATTACGTCGACGAGGAAGTACGTCTCGTATTGAAACCCGAGCTGAAGGACAAACTTTACGTGACCGGTAAAGGTGGGATAAAGTGTCTCGATCAGGGCAATTTTGCTCATCCGACTTCCTGTAAGAAATTCATAACATGCGCGAGAATGGTGAACGGTCAGGTCGTTGGTACCGAGTACACGTGTCCGGACAAATTGTCGTTCGATCCGGTAGGCGGAATTTGCAATTGGTCCGCCGGACTCGGCTGCGAAGAAAAATCCAATCCTACCGGCTGACTCGAGAATAATCAATCGCTTTTTACGAGCGACAATTTACGTTAACTATTTTTTCCTTTTGGGTCTTTGGCTAATTTTGCTCGTTTCCATGGAAACGCACCGAGACGCGAGACAAGTTTTATTCGCTTGTTTATGTTTTCTTTGGTATTTCCTTCAATTTCTTTGTCAAACTGCCTCGACGATCATTCGTCAAAAAAAAACAAAGCTTTTTCGCTTGTCTTCGATTTTCATCGAGTTGATATTTGCGCAAAAATAATGGTACAGTCGATTCGCATCCATGTTTTTGCTTATTTTATGTTTCCTTTTTTCTTTCATACGATTTATAAAAATTGTATGCGCGAGTGGATACGAGAATGGAGATGTATCGTTCGATAGAAGAATTATTCTGAAATTAATGTTTTGGGCGAAGCGAGAGACGAGTTTGAAATGAAAAAAAATCATATCGCTCCGTTGCGACGATTATTCCTTTTGGTTAGAACGTGTGAACGCAACGCATAAACGACATCTTGTTAGCCATAAATAATTCATAAGTGCATCGTAGTGATATTATCGTTAAAAAGCTCTATCCTGTAATCTTTGTATATAATAATTAGTGTGAATAAATTGTAAGATGAACAAATATTCAAATTCCCTCTCAAATTAATTCGCCTGTTTTCAAAATCACAAACTCCTCGTTGAAAATAAATAAAAACATTCATTTTAGATATACGAATAAATAAATAATAATTATTATTATTACTATAAAAAATGACGATAAAGATTGTAATTTTTATAATAATAATAATAAATTATTAATAAATAAATTATTATTATATTATTTATTTATTAATAAATTATATTATTATATATATTATATTATATTCATTATATATATTATAAAAATTTATTAATAATAATAATAATAATTCATTTATTAATAAATTATTATTATTATTATTATTATTATAAAAAATTACAATCTTTATCGTCATTTTTTATAAAAATTATATATAAAAATTATTTTAATAATAATTTCTATAATAATAATAATAAAATATTCCAATCTTTATTGCAATTTTTTATTATTATTAAATCTTTATTTACAATACACATATTTACAATTTTATTATTATTAAATCTTTATTTACAATAAATACAGAAAAAAAAGATTCTTTATTATCGGCTGAGTTTTTTCCCCATTTGCTTTCAGTCGTTTATGAAGAAACCTACCTCGAGAAGAGAACTACTTTCGTATCGACCGAACTAGGTGGATTGGTACAATCTTAACCCACCAGATGGCGCTCGCCTCGTCGCGCATCGGAGTTTCGTTTCGTTAATGTATTTTTCCATTCTATCGGGAGTTTTAGTGGCGTTGCCTCTGGCATCGATGATGGTGACGGAACAAGATTGTCATTTGGTATGAGAGACGAAAGATTCGTCAGTGGTGGAGAATACAAAATCGGAACCATCGGAAATCTGTACCGCACGATCGCACCGATAGAATCGACTTTTCATTAGAGGAGCTACGTGAATCGAACCGAAAGCGACGACTCGATACGTGTATTTTGTTGAATGTTTTTTCTTTTTTCTTTTCTTTTTTCTTCTCGTTTTTTTTTACCATCGTTCGCCAATTGAAATATGGCACAACAATAATGAAGTTTTTGTCGGTGCTATCGATTCGGTAAAAATCGAGCGTTCAATGTTGTACCTCTCAAAATATCGATACGTTAATTAAATTCGAGATTATAATCGACACGTTTTTTTTTTAATTTTTTGTTATTGTTACCGAAGCGAAAGAACGTACGATTTCGAACCGGGTCGTATTAATTTTTGTTACTCGGAATTGTTTTTCAAGCTCATCCTTGGTTGTCTTTTTTTTCGTTTTGAGATTGATATTTTTCACGTAAGGTCACAGCTGATCGTGCAATAAAACGTAGGAAAATTTATTTTTGTCAACTGTGTATACAGTAGTAAAATATACAACATGTACGTACGACGTACTCGTCGTACACGACGTGGTATAATTCTTCGTCTTTCGAGTTGTTTTGGGCCGGAAAAGTGACAGAGCCCTGGGGATGAAAATTGTCGGTCGAGGAGATTGATTGTTTTTTGTCTAATTACGAAAGACTCGAAAGGTTGTTGTTTAACATAATGGAGAGCCCGGAGGAAAATCGTGAGGTCGAGGAAGATCACGGTGGTAAGTTTTGGTGGAGTTTCTTTTTGTTTTTTATTTTTGTGGAATTTAAACAGAAATTGTTATTTATGTTTTAATTTTTTTTTTAGATGATCTACGCGCCACGGTTGAAAAGTCAGAAATAGAGAAAGCTCACATGCGGGAGGAATTCAATGCGCAGCGAGCGAAGATGAAGGAACTGTTCCTTCAAAAAGAAGGTGGGAGAGAGAGACAAGGATATTGTTAAATTTTAGAATTTTACATGATTTTATTTTGCAAACATTGAGAAAGGAAAAGGATAAGAAGTTGAGTTGGTTAGAAAGAATGTTTCAATTGCAGAGGAACTCAAGAGACGCTTGGAGGAAAATACGAGATTGCAGGAAGAAATAACAAAGATAAAGAAAGAATTTGACGAGTGCATGAGTCAGTTGGTCGTGGCGAGTTTGACGCTCGAGAATGATGTCGATGCGGAGAAGCGCAAGGCGCAAGAGGAAATAGAGTCGTTGCAGCGAGTGGTGTTGGACACAATAAAGGAGAGTTCGTCATCGAGAGACCAATTGGAGAACGAATTGCGAAAATTCAAAAGCATCGTAATGAAATTAGAACAGGAAAATAATATGCTGAAGTCGCAGATCTCTAAAGACCCACCACCCGACGGGCCACAAATCTCGCTGTCTACAGTGACGAAAACCATAGCTCGAAAAGTTGCCTCTCAGTTGGGCGCCGACGCTCTGTCCCTCGGTACTGATAATCTCGAGGAGAGCATGAGGAAGGTAAAAAAATATGTACGTAACGTTGCGCCACTGCACGTAGATCCTATTTTACATTCTCTGTACACTGTAACGCCGAGCTCTTGATCCCTTCATCTGATATGAAAAAATATTTTCAAAAACCTGACGATTTGTTCAAATCATCAAATGATTGCTTTAAAACAAATTAATGATGGTGGGACCAGGAGCTCTGAGCTAAATTGCAATTGCCGTACTCACTAAGACACGAGAATAATGTTCATTCTTGAAAATACGAATGAAATATCGTTGGCTTATTAAACACAATTTCATGCACAGGCCGAAGAAGATGCCGAGGTGCTGCGCTCGTTGGTTGTTCCCTTGGAAGAAGAGATCAAAGCCCTCAAAGAGAAATTACGCTCGACCGACGACGAATTGCAGAGATGCAAGGAGACACAGGCTGTGCAGAAGAGGCCCCACGATACAAGCTCGTTGGGACCGACTTGCGACATGTGCGTCAACTACGAGGCGCAGCTAGTCAAGATGCAAACGACGGCCAAAGAGCTAGAGGTACAGTTAGGTGACACCGAGCGTATGCTTCAGGCACAACGAGAAGATCTTGCCAAAGAGGTAGAATTTCGCAAAGGCATGGAAGAGAAATGGAACGAGAAAAAGGAAGAACACAAAATGAAAGTCACCGAGCTTACAACAGCTTCGCAGGCAGCACAGCAGGCTCTCCACGACATCAAGCAAACTTGTCGACAGGGTCATCAAGAAATAATGGCGGAAATGGCAGCTTTGACATGCGCAAGGGAGGAAGTTCAGAGACATCTCTACGAGTAAGAATGTGAAAACAGAAATTCATTTTTGTAGGGAAAAAGGAAAGTTGCCACGAACATTCTGTTTTTATTCTCAGACTTCAGCGAGAAAACGAGATGCTCGTGGGAAAACACAGCAAGCACTCGCAACAGTTGCAGAGCGAGACGATCAATATGCCAAACGACGTTGAGGAATTACACATGACTCTTTTGAAGACTCACGAAGATCTCATAACGGCCAGAGTGGCGCAAGAAGTCGCCCAGGAAAAGGAGGAAACGCTGAGATACGAGATTGGCCTGTTACGAGAACAAATGGACCAGGAGAATCGAGCGAGGGAACAACAAACTTCGATGCTATTGAACGAAATTAAACAAGTCAAGTATGCCACAATTTTTTCTGAATATGTAGTTTTTTCCTATTTAGAAAAACATATTTAATCCAAATTTATTCATTCGCAATGCAACAGAGGACAAGTTGAAAAATACCGACGCGAGGCACGCGAAGCCGCTGAGAAGGACGAAAAATTGCAACGTACCGAGAAACAATTGGAGGATGTGACGAAAGCTGAACAAGAAGCGAATACGATAATAGCCGAACTGCGTCAGAGAGTCGCGAGCCTTCAGCAAGTTTTAGATACAAGTGGCGAGGTACAAAAAGACTTTGTACGTTTGTCACAATCGTTGCAGGTGCAGCTTGAAAAAATTCGGGAATCCGGAAGCGAAGTCAGGTGGCAACATGAGGAGGATGTTGACGAGTGTCCTACTTGTCATTCGACCTTCACAACATCCAAGAAAAAGGTGAGAACACGATTGCTGACTCGCCGAACTTTACTGATTCAGAAACCGCTGAGACAATTTTGTTTTTAACTTTTCAGGTACACTGTCGTCATTGCGGTCACATTTTTTGTCAGTCTTGTATGACCCGAACCGTCAACAGCGGACCCAAGCAAAGACCGTCCCGCGTTTGCGGAGTTTGTCACACGTTGCTCGTGCGTGACACAGCACCGTACTTTAGTCAAGAACCTCCGCACACACCCGATTAAATTACTACCGTTTTCCTCAATTTCTCTGCTTCTCGAAAACAAAAAATACTAGAAGATCGTGCGAAACGTGCAATATCAAAAGAAACAAAATATACAGGTTGTCCATCTTGGCTTCGGTCATTAAACTATGACGTATTTCGTCTCGCGAACGCTGCGGTTGTGGTAAAAGAAAAGAGAGAAAGAGAGAGAGGTAGAGAGAGCTATTCTCACTCGTTGCAAATATTCAGAACAAAAAAAATAAAATATATATATATATAGTATATATTTTAAAGGACAATATCGGCTACTTCTCAATCGAGCTATCTCTTTTTCTCTTCGTCTAATGAAAGAAAGCTAGACATTCAGACTAGGGTGAGACAGCAAAACGCTAGTTACAATTTTTATTGCCTCGCGATGATTGAACATCGTGTGGGTGATACAAACAAAAAAAACGAAGGTATCGTGTAAATACGAAGAAAAAAATAATAATTCTGTAATACTTAATGTTTATGGTAATTTGAAAGATTAAAGCTTTTGAATGTATGTTTATCGTCGTTGTGTTTGTCAAACCCTTGACGAGATAAACTAACAAGTTTTATTTTATATTCATTGTATTCGTACTGAGAAGAATTGTGGACGAGGTGCGCCCCGTGTGATTTTTAACATCCTCGCACCTTTATTACAATTTCATCTATAAGTTTTTGTTTTCCTCGTTGTTATTATTCTTATCAAGTCCGAGGGGAGCAGTTCTGGTCTCTTTTCGTCATTATACCTTAAAATACAAATATACATCTACAAATTGGACTAAACATAGATCACATGTAATTAAGGGTGAGGATTATGTTTCTCGTGAGCGAGCGCCCTTTGAATCTCGTGATCATGTTTTAAGTCGATTCCCGGGGGTATAAGAAAATCCAGATTTGTGTTTATTTTCAAAAAGTTGAAAGAATTTTGGAACAAAGACATTTGTTATTCGACAAAAGTGTGCCGATAAATCTAAATATTATGCCAATCGCTTACGAAAAAGAAAAGAAATAAGAATAATACGTAAATGATTAATCCTTCGACTAAAAGTTCTGAAGAAAAATCGTGTAGTTGGGCAGCTTTCACCTGACGGTTACGAAACAACGATCATTCGGACAAGTGCGATGATCCAGTATTACACTCGAATAAGAGAAATATACAAGTGGTCGAAGTGGTTGGCGACTTGCAATTTCCTCACTGGACCGTTTCTATTATATCGACTCCGTCGTCCCTCGCGTAAGCAACGACAAATAAAATAACCAGCCAAGAATATTCCTTTCCTCAGCAATGTATTTACCGAACATGCAAAGAAAAAAAGAAATGTGAATCTCCGACAACAACGAACAAAATGTAAAGAAAAACGTAGAACACTGTTACATCGTAAATAGGTGAGCTTCGACATACACCGGTCGCGTCGATCGAGTATCGAGACTTTATTAAAAATTGTTCGTACACATTTTCACAGGACATATTGAAAATACAAAAAAAAAAGAAAGCATGAACTTCCGAGAAAAGTGGTATAAACAATTTGTTTTTAAATCTCGGTGCTCCATCCACCCGGTTTTGTATCGTGTCGAAGACATGCTTAATTATTTAAAGAGTGATGTGAATTTCCGCAAACTCATTCGGTGCTGTATCGTCGCGTTCGGGGCCATGTGCGATAATAACGGATTTCGCAATTTCGTCCATCTACACCCGCCCATCCCCTTGCCCCATCGAACTTGCCGTGACCGTGTCGCGAGAATTTTCCGCGATGGTGCAATACAGTTAGCATGATATAATGGTATATTCGAGTCGAGGTTTTTGATGCATCACATCGCAAAGAATTCGTCTATCACATGACCGATCGGCTGAGGACGTTTGTGAAGATCGATTGGCGGGTCCTCCGACTGTGCATGCTGATCTCTCAATTCTTTCCACAGGCTAAGAGCGTCGACGTATTCGAGAGTCTTTTCGGGCTCGTCCAATTTCGTATAAACATGAAGCAATCCTCGATAATCGTACTCAAGACCACTGTAGCTTTTACCGAACAATTTTAGGTCTGAAAAATAACAAGGTTTTTGATTCCTTCGATCTTTGTCCTGTGGTTTGAAGATTACAAATTGATGCATGACGCATATTTACTTATTGCAATGCTGCGAAGATAAAGTTTCTCAGCGTCCCTGTAACGTCCCATGTGAAAGTTGTATAAAGATGCCAAGTGACCTATGCTCAGTGCTACCTCATAGTCATTCGGTCCAAGAAGTTCTTCCTTTATGCTGATTGCTTTGAGATGCATCATTTCTGCTTCCTGCAACGCACTATTTATTATCTAATCTATTCAAGCCTGCGACACTTATGTTATTTTTATCGCGATACTTAAAATCTCTACTCGCTTACCCCGAACCTTCTCATGCTCTGATATAGTCGACCGAGATTACCATAGTGTTTGGCTGTTTGAACGTTTCTCTCGCCGAATGCGGTTTGAGCCAGCATTAGAGCGGACAAGTGCAAGCCCTCGGATTTGAGCAATAAATCTTGTTCCGACATCGGTGCAATGTCAAGAGCTATCTCCTCGAGTATCAGTGCTTTGATTCTCTTTGCGCTAGCTAACATTAAGTGCTCCGCTGGCAACAATTTCTCCATTATCTCGATCGCTCGGCTGGCGTGATCGCTAAGATAGTTCAAATTGTTTATCATCCCGGAAATGTATTTTATGAAAATTTTAAGAGGAGTTAAAAAAGATTGGTTTACAGGGGAGTAGCTCACCTAGATGCCTGAAATCTGCCAGAACTGTATTCGTAAACGTAGAGAGCGTAACCTAAGTCCTCGTGTGCTATGGCTACGTGAAGATTCGATTTGCCAAATATTGATTTCCTTATGTCTAGTGCAGTCTGAAAGTTAAACAAGCATATTAAGTCTTTCTTTGTTTCCTAAACTTAGGACGAAAGGTAAAATGATTTTTCTATACCTTATAGACGGATACGCTGTTGATAATACTATCATAATTCAACAAGTAAAATCCATAATCTATAAGAACGTCGCAGTATTTCGGATGATCGGTGTCGAAAACTTCTCGGGCGAGATAAACTGCCTGTCTTATGAGCAAACCAGCTTTTTGAAAATCTCTCTTCACTACGCACGATTTCGCTGCTTGACGAAGAACGTCTATCGTTATTCCGGCAGGTGAATCAGGCTTCAGCTCTTTCAGAGCCATTACGCTCCACCTTCATACAGAGACAAGACCATAAAAACACAGATTTAGCGATAGATGCTTGGTAATGTTTTTCTTTTCTTTCTGTTCTCAATTTTCTCACCTGTGCGCCGCACCATATTCGCTTCTGATAAAAAAAAGGACGCTGAATTCTGCGTAAAGGGCAGCATGATTGGTATTCTCGTATCCGGCAGCTTTTAGATTATGTACTGTACGAATTGCTAATTCCTGCGTCTCAGCGGCTCCTCTGAACGCACAGTAAATTGCTTGTGCGTGCAGTAATCTATGTTTGCGTTAAATGGTGTTAAAAAATGTCAGGACAATATATATAACTTTCAATAGAAGAAAAAAGTAAGTCTGGGCCTTTTCTTTCAAGCAGAGGCTCGTGCAAACATTCGACCACACTTTCAAAGCTGGAAAAAAGCACCATAAGAATTTTGAATCATTACTTGTGACAGCAGTCCAGTGTTTTACACCAATTCTCAGGTGTGTCACCTCCCGCGAGACAGAGCTCTTTACAAGCTAGTAAAACGTTCTCGCTCTCGGCGTACCAGCCAGCGTCACTGAGAAAACCACCAAGCCTGAGACCGAGATTTATCACATTTTCATGCACGGCTGGTTTATTCCTAGCTCCGAGACTATAAACACTGTAACTGAGCGTCAATTCGTTGCCAACTTTTGTTCCATGATCCATGAGTGCCTGAAGGAGTTAACAGTTACAAAGACGTTTAAACGACCCAGCGATCTAAAACAGCCATTGACGCCGCGAAGGTAATGAATCTCATAAAAATTACCTGAAATATTTGTAACAAGTGGATTCGTCGATTTCGAACTTTCAACATTCTTGAAAAAGTGTGAAGATCGCTCAACTCTGCACCCAGTAGACATAATCGTTTATCTTTGTACAACTGAAACGAGAAGAAAATTCAAATCAATTCAACTACCAAGAGAAAAAGCTTTTTCATTCCAGAACGTGAAATCAAACAAAATAAATATAATCAAAGAAACGACATGGTAATGGCAAACTGTGATTGCGAAATGCACAAGCGTTAAGTGAAAGCGAGTGAGAAAAATTGACGAAATTGCATAGAAAGAAACAAAAATGTGTCCAGTTGACAATCAGGTGGGAAAATGGTGACTCATAATAATAACAGTCATTAAAAAGGAACTTGTTTTTCCACGATGGAATGAGCGAATGTATACACGTTATTGGAAGCAACAATGCCTGCGTACGAAGTAAGATAATGGGTTCTCGAAGTCGCGGGAGATAAAGCACGATGGATCTCCGGACATATGCCAAAAACAAAGAAAAAGAAAAGAAAAAGCAAATTCTTTTTCCGTCAACGAAAGAAGATGCGACGCGAGCGAGAAGCGAAGATGCGAGATTCGAAGTGAGACGGAGCGAGCGAGTAAGCGAGAGAAAGAAGAGAGAGCGAGTGAGAAAGGTGTACGTTCAACAATGACGACAGACGGTCACAAGTTTGACATTTACCTGATAATATATGTCGAATAGAATCTTCTCCGGTAGATCAATCACACTCTTCTTCGATATGAAAAATTCATTCCCGATCGCGGCGATACTAAGGTCGTAAAGACTTTTCATCGAGAACACCCGTGATTCGCATCCTTCGGCCATTTTCCCAGGGCCCTCTGCGATCTTCAATCCAGCCATTACTGTCAGCCCCCGTGTGGTCAAGTAGTCGCGCACACTGTACACTCAAACGACGACGACGACGACGACGACGACACGGCGACGACGCCACGCATATGTGAGCTATTTCAGAATTCAGATAGCAGCACCCACCACTACACGGAAAGCAGCCCCCTCTTCCTGCCGTTGACAGCAAACTTTCCGTTCTTTGGTTTTCTTTCCTTTTTTTTTCTTTTTTTTCTTTTTTCCTTTTCTCGTTTTCCTCTCTCTTTCTCACCACTTATGCGACAATTCCAACACCGAAAACAACTGATTTTCCCTAACTAAACTCCATGCGTCGCTGCCAAACCGAAATTTTGTCTTGCGACGACGAATACGATTTTGAGAATTGTATCGTTAAATCTTCTGCAACGTCGCGGAGACGCAATGTACACAAACTACGGAAAATTATAATCTGTAAAGTTTGTTGAAAGTATCTCGCGTGGGGCTTATCAACGATGCTTATCGGAGAGCTGCGGTGCGCAAACTGACTCTCGAACTCTTACTGTCAAATTCTCCATTGTGTGAGTTTGAGAAAAAAAAATGCGATATTTGTACGATTTTCTAGGAATGTGCAAGTCGAAATATACGCTATGCAAATATTTTAACCCCAAATTACGGAATTACTATTACATACGGACTGGGAAATTGTAAATTTGATAAATAAAAAATGATGCAATGATAGGGAGCTGAATTGAAATTTTCATTCGTCGATTATTAATGATTTAAGTCAAATTATGTTGATTGTATTAATATATCACGACTCGTGAGACGAGAATATTTTTCATGAGATTTGTTTTGGACAAATACAGGAGAATATTGACAGTTTTCATTTAAATATTGAACGTGGTACTATAATAAAATTGGTAAACTCCGAGCACGTCTTGTGAATATCAGTGTTCGATAATATCAAAGAAAACAGAGAAATACATAATAATTTTCGTCGACCCGTACAATACAACGACGAATATTGACAGTTGTCATTCGCGTAATGTATGTGAATCACTGTTCGAAGTTGAGAACCACTGAGCACCACATGTGCACAGGAGGGACAGGAGTGTTTTGGACTATCCCAGAAAGTAACAAAGCAGATACAAATTTGTACTGATTGGCAGCATTATCGTTTTAAAACGATATTTTCTATTTTTCTGTGAGGTGTTATCGAGATATCGTGAAAATGGTGAGTCTTACGATCAGCTCGAACATAGTTTAGAGATAAATATTTAAAGAATTTTAGGTTAAGCACAGCTGGTATGAATTATGAAAGAAATATATTTCCACGGTGTTTCTTGAAAAAATGTCGTCGTCAAACTGTCAATAAGAGAAAAATATTCTTTACAGCCGAAGGGAACGACTAAGAAGTTCATTGATAAGAAGAATTCTGTGACCTTCCATCTTGTTCATCGGTCACAGAAAGATCCTCTCGCTGCTGATGAGACAGCGCCACAGCATGTGCTCGTGCCAGTTGGCGAGAGGCAGCCTGCTAAGGCCGAAAAGAAATTGACCGATGTGAAGAAACGCAAGGAGGAGCAACAGAAATATGGAATATTTTACGATGATGAGTACGATTATATGCAACATCTCAAAGACGTCAACTCTCTGCCAGTTGAGTGGGCACGTGTTGAGAATGTTAACGACAACAAGAAGAAGGAGAATGCACCAAAAATCAATTTACCATCTTCGGTATTTGCCTCCAATGTCGAGGAAAAAGTAGGCTTGCTGAACAAAGCTGCTCCTGTTTCTGGGCCTAGATTGGATTACGACCCTGACATTGTCGCTGCGATGGACGACGATTTTAATTACGATGACCCAGATAATATACTGGAAGACAATTTCTTGGAACTGGCAAATGCTGGACCCGACCTAGTTGCATTCAACGAGGAAGATGAATATGGTAGAGCTAAAAACAGTGATTTACTCTTATAATTAATGTTGCTTAGGAGATTGATTAAATGTGTAATTTTTTCGTATTTTACAGATTCTGATTTCGACGACGAGGATAACGCGTCCGACGTGTCGTCAGGAAACATGCTCACCTCGGACGAGGAGAGAGACGAAGTTGGGAGTCTCAATGGTCCACAATTTTCTTTCAGAGACGAGGAGACAAAGTCGCGTTTTACAGAATATTCCATGAGCAGCAGTGTTATGAAGAGAAACGATCAATTGACGCTTCTGGACGACAAATTTGAAAGGGTCGGTAAAGCCATATAGAGATTGACATGTTTATTCAAAAACTTAGGCTAAATGAGAATTTTTATTCTCAGATGTACGCTGCATACGACGAGAACGAAATTGGTGCTTTGGATTGCGACGAGATCGAAGGATACGTTGCTCCGGATGCGGATATAATGTTACAGTATGCAGAAGAATTTGAGAAACAACAGAATGAACCAGTGAGTGTTCTGGTAAAAATATCATACGTCTGTTCCGCCTGAAGCTTTTCCTAAATCCTCTATTCATTTTTTAGGCTGAGAACGTAGCGAAACTCATCAAAGACAGATTAAAGATAATCGAAAATCAGGATTCTAGTTCGGACGATGATGAAGATAAATTACAAAAACTCACGGTCGATACACGAGAGAGAGATAAGTGGGATTGCGAAAGTATCCTAAGCACATATAGCAATATCTACAATCATCCCAAGTTGATATCTGAGCCAAAGGTGGGTTTTCATTAATCACCTTTTTATTTGATATCTTCAAGTGCATTTATCAATTAATTGTTCTAATTGAACATATTTTACAGGGTCTCGGAAAGATAAAGATAGATCGTCGTA
Organism: Netelia fuscicornis; assembly: GCA_946811545.1. Taxonomy (NCBI): domain Eukaryota; kingdom Metazoa; phylum Arthropoda; class Insecta; order Hymenoptera; family Ichneumonidae; genus Netelia; species Netelia fuscicornis. The sequence continues at coordinate 4,800,314 of OX328013.1, forward strand.
CTGGCATACCCAAAGACGTGCTGGATGGTCAGCCAGGGAAATTGACCGTAAAGAGTTTGGCACAATTAGATCGACAACACGAGCTCGAGAAGCCACAAGGCGCCCAGTCGATAGCTGAAACAATGAAATCCACCCTCAGTGTACTGAGTGTCAGACCCAAGGGCGAAACGCCAGAAGACCGAAAAGAACGGAAAAAGGCCCTCAAAGAATACAGAAAAGAGAGAAGAATAGAACGAAAGGCTAACATCGAGGCGTTCAAAGAGGAGAAGAAGCGACAGGAGAAGATTCTTCTCAACAATAAACAAAATATTCAGGGCAATCGTATTTTATAAGTTAAGAACTATATACATTAATTTAACACTATCAAAACTTGCAGATTCTTCGAATTTCCATAAATATTGTATAGTCAGAGTCTTGTGATTTATTTTCTAAACCTTCCACGTCTTTTTTATCCTTCTTACGTAACGAAAATATATTATCTTTTTTTAAAAACCAAGAGGTTTTCAATCTCATTGAAAAAATAGATTATTATTCAAAGTTGGAATGACTTTGGACGTTTGAATTTGCCACGTTTTCTCGCGAATTCGCTGTATCGAGATGGCATTGGTCGCACACGTGAGCCCTGTAAGTGGCGCCGCCAGGGCGTGCGGCGAAAAAAGTAAATTCGCGACAGTCATATGATCGATTCGTGATTGCTGGTGCAGGATCGTCGTTCTCACATCGCAAAGATGGCCAGCCAGACGCAGGGTATTCAGCAGCTCCTGGCAGCAGAAAAACGGGCTGCTGAGAAAGTCTTGGAAGCCAGAAAACGTGAGTTTGAAACCGTAAATGAAAATTAACGCTTCTAAGCATTTCTATAAACCCGTGAATTTCGCATTTCGTCATTTTCGTCAGACTCATTTCGTTGGTATGGGTGTAACCTTTATCGTGGCTCGTGACTTGTTTCTTGTGATGGATGAGACCCAAGAATTAACGAATGTAAGCCAAGTCGTCGGTAACGATTTTTCTCATGAAAACAATTTGCTCGAAATTTTCCTCTGTGTGAAAATTCTAATTTCAAACCTCGTACATACTTGGAGAATTTGTAAATATCTCTACTTTCGATCTTAAAACATTTTGCACGAATATCCACGAATCGAGTCAAACTTTCCTAGTGACCCAAAAATCTCGTGATCTAGAGAATTAATTAGTGACTAATTAAATTAGACATTTCTTTTAAACGTAGTGTTTTAGGAGTGAACAAATGTCTTTGCATGAATTCACATAACCACTGACACTGTTTTATCGCAATTGACGCTTGACATAAAATTAATGATTTCCTTCAGGCAAAGCCAAGAGGTTGAAGAAGGCCAAAGAGGAGGCTCAAGATGAGATTGAGAGATACAGGCAAGATCGCGAGAAGCAATTTCGCGAATTCGAGGCCAAGGTAAAATTAGGACAAGTTTGAAAAGATATTTCAGCGCTTTATGAAATTTGTCTCCACTGCTGTAACAATAACTTTATGTACCTTCAGCACATGGGCTCGAAAGAGGATGTTGCTGCACGTATCGATGCGGATACCAGAGTTAAGATCGAGGAGATGAATCAAGCTGTGGCGGTTCACAAAGATCCCGTAAGTAGAAAATGAAACGAAAAAAGAAATACAAAATTTCCTCCCTTTTCATTGATTCACCTAACGACAATCGTAATGACAATAATTCTATCGCGATTCAGGTAATGCACAAAATCTTGGAGCTGGTGTACGATATAAAGCCAGAGTTGCACCAGAACTACCGTATCGAAGCCTAAGAGAAAAAAGAAAATTGTAAGAAGCCTCTCACAAGAAATAATTATAAATACTATATCATACATATATATATAATATACGTGTACATTAAACTATTATTCTCCCTCAATATTATCGTATCTCATATGTTATCGTTTGAAACGAAAAAAAAAAAAAAGAAACTGCATTTGGCGCAAGAATGATCAGCGATTCAAGTTTGTTAGAGCGCTCGTTAGACAGTGATACTCAAACTTCTATAAAAAAAGAAAAGAAACTGCAACAACATAACGAAAGAAAACGAATCATTCTTGATCAATAGTCTGATCGACAATAAATATAAATCATATAAAAAACAAACAATGAAAAATTATGCGTCGCTTCAACCATCGCGTCGGAGAGTTTGGGAATTACTGTAAAAGTTGCAAAGTGATTTTAATTAAAAAGAAATAATAACGTACAGAAACGTATTATATAAATATATACAAATATATAAATATATATATATATATATATATAAATAAATTAAAAACCGATAGAGCATCGTCGTTCTGACATGCCAAGGCCTAGGCATGTCGAGAACGACGGGCAAACGTTGAAGTTTAATAATATTTATATATATAAATAAACAATAATACCTAGGGTGGTGGCTCTATATATAAATAAATATAAATTTAGATAAATGTTAGATGTCATTCCATATTTCTGTTATCACGAGGACTATGAATTGTAAGCGTATATTTTATCTTCTTTATCGCGTTGTACAGCCTCACGACGTTTTCGGAAAAAGCTCCCAAATTCTTGAAAACCTCGCGACGATGTACCCGATAATATATTTCATCGAAAACAAAAATTGTTCGTTTTTTTGTTTTTTTCTTTTATCTGTCACCGTACGAATGTTACATGGATTCTCGTCGATCTGTCCACGAATATTAAAACAAATTGTGCGTAGTTCTACCTCACACGTGTACACCTTGTCTCTGTAAGCTGGCTGGCTATTCTGTACAGTATTAGTGTTGAAAAAAAAATAATAAAAAAAAAAAATTGAAAAAGGTTATCAATGAATATGTAAATAAGTGAAATATTCGACGATAAATTTTGTTTTCCTTCCCATTGATTGATACTTTATATCCTATCGGGCCTGGGCAAATGTATACAATGTCAATGTTGCATAATCAGTCGCATCTCGTCTGTTGGCCTTCGCGGTTTTTCGGAGCTCGCGCGCCATCTTTCGTCTCCCTACGTATTTCGACGATCGAGCAGGCTGTGGAACGCGAACCACGTGACACGCCAGTGAACAGGGAAGGGACGATCAGCTGTGTGAGAACCCGAGTGTTTGAAATTTCTCTCTCTCTCTTTCTCACACACACACACGCATATAATATCGAGAAGTTGAGAACATTTGGTAAAGAAAAATAAAACAATATTTTCTCAAAAATGTGACAAAGCATCTAAGAATATCCTGCGTGTAATGACAAGCATAAAATTGAAGACAATTCTGAGAGAATTTACTCTTTCCAAGGTTCTTGTTACGATCAGAAAATAGATGTTTGTAGTAAAACCTGCGCTAAACGTGACCAAGCTAGACGGGAGTGCGTCTCGCCCGGTACTGTTCCACGATTGGTCGTCGAGTCTAGGTAGTGGGGGGAAGGGATTCCGTTCCGTAGAGCGGTAGAGTGGGGGTAGACGGAGAAAATCAGCTGTGAGTTTCGTGTGTGGTGCAACGAAACAGAGGCGGCTAGCGGCTCGCAGACGGCGGCTGCTCGTACGGTAAACCGCAACGAGCGCCATTTGAGTTTCGTTCGACTCGCGATTATCGTGTTATACTCTTCTCGATACAGCGTTTATCACTGTCTCATTCTTCCTATCTTATTTTCGAGTGTTACACGGTGCGAGGATAAAGAGTAAAGAAAACAACGACGAAAAGAAATAAGCAATAAGAAACAAACCGTAAAATCATCGAAATATTTAATACCTCGTGTTTCGTGACGGAGTTTCTCGTTTGCTGTGAAACAAGAGTACAACGTTAGCTGTGCCGGGGGAAACGAGGAAATGGAAGCTGACGAAACGCGTACGTCCTTGTCGTGCAAGAGCAGCAACAGCGGCACGTTGGGTTACGTATTAGCGGCGGGCGTGGAGGCATCGGTGACAGCTACCAGTGCCCTCGGTCTCGCTTTTTAACCTGTTATGACAAAGAATCAGACCGTAAACCGGTCGCCGACCAACCGCGAATCCGGACGATCGTGAAGAACCAAGATTCCCAAGCGTCTTTAACTCAACGTGTAACGTACGTTAAATTATCTCGTCGATACGTAATTTAACAAAAAAAAAAACACAAATAAACAAAGAATTATAACAAAAATAATAAATCCACCGCGTGTGTCCATGTGTTTTAATTTGCGATTAAATTTTTAATTTCGTTATTTTTCTCTTAATTATCAAAAATAAAAAAAAAACAAAGAATTATCGACTCGGAACGTGACAATTTTTTTCTTTGTTCGCTCTGTCTCGTTTTGATCGCTTTTGTGTGGCGCGGCTGTAATAAACGTGCGACGACGCGGTCAGCCGGTGGAATTTGATATTTGGCGTCGAGTGAGTCAGCCTGTCCGGGATCGTCGAGGGAAAGGTGAATAATAATAATAATAATAATAAAAAGAACAAAAAGAAAAAAAAAAGATAAATTTTATATTCAAATAATCGGAAGACACAGGGAGAGTGAGTCGAGAGGATTTGGACGAAGGGGATAAAAACAGGGAAAACATGTGGTGCCTCGTGAGCCAAGCGAACTCGGTGATTCTCGAGGTTCAGGTCGATCCAAGAGCCATTGGACAGGAGTGTCTCGAAAAGGTTAGTGTTCGTAATATTTTTGTTTCTTTGTTGTTGGATGCTTTTTTTTTTTTTTAGAATTTTTTTTTTCTTCAATCGCGTTAACAGCCATGTTTACGTTATTACGCGTTGGCCACGGTGATTATAGAAGAGGCAGTAGAGGCGCTGCTGCTCTTGTGGGCGCGTTGTTTTCGCTGTGAAAGGTGCCTCGAAGCATTCCAGCGGAATAACACTCTCCACGAGGCACGGAGAGGAGATACAAGGAGTTAGTGTCTCTTTGTTAAGCCACGAGCCTCGCCGTACTATTTTTACGACGGCGAGGGAGAGGGGGGGGGGGGGGGGGTGAAAATGAAAAAGACGCAACGTGTGACTTCGTTTCCTTGGCTTTTGATATTCTCGACACTCTTCGGAATGTAATAAAAAAAAATATATTTTTTTATATGATATAATATATATATTTTTATAATAATATATAATATTTTAATACAATAATAAAATATGTTATATGTATTATAAAAATATTAATAAAATATATATTATATATTAATTATATAAAATAATATATAAATATATTATATAAAATATAATATCATATTAATATAATAATATAATATAATTATAATATAATATTAATAATATATAATATAATATAATTATAATATAATATTAATAATATATAATATAATATATATTATATTATATTATATAATATATTATATTATATTATAATTATATTATATTATATATTATAATATATAATATAATATATATTATATTACAATATATAATATAATATATATATTATATTATAAAATACAATACATTATTATATAATATATATTATATTATTATATTTTCTTATATATAATATAATAATATATAATACATATTCACATAAAATATTTCTTCAATATTTAATGAAAGATTTCGATATTTAATAAATTAATTTCATGTTTTTGAGAATTAAATATGTATGTCGGAGCGATAGGGATGATGGAAAGCTCGTTTGCCTTTCGCGTTATCAACGTGATGCACGAAATATAAATATTGACTCCCGGATCCGTGGATGCAGGCGAGAGTTATATATACATGGGATGAGTAGGCTTTCTCTCTACATGGCGGATCCCAGATTTTCGTGATCCACCCAAAGCCGAGGTCGAAAAACATTTCCTTACGCGTATATCCCCGTCTTTATAACTCGAACGATATTATCCCATTTCCCGTGGGATTTTTTTTTGAGTCATTAATTCGTACCTGTCTCGGGGACGGGCGAGAAATAAATAAATATTTTAAAAAATGGTCCACGGGTCGGATGAAGCTAGAAGGATTATGCGTATATACGTAAGTTCTTTTGTGCCCTACGGGGCAATTTTGGAAACTGGTTTTTACCATCCGACCGGTTCGAGACTACTCATTGCCGTGTGCGTGCTCGTTCGTAACGAAGGGAGATAGAGAGACGTGAAATTATCTCGAATATCAACGAGGTTTATGGGAGTTTAATATACCGTGGTTATATCAAGATTACGATACGTACGAGGCTTTCCGTGTTGACTCGATCATTTTTTATTTTTCTTCGACGCTTCTCGAACTTTTCCTATTATTTGATAGATAGATAAGTAAGGTGGATATATTTGATGGATAAACCATCGGACCGGATGGGTTTGTATGCCCAAATTTCAACGTACGTCGTATACTTCGCCTTTTTACATTTCCTCTCCTCGTACACATTTCCAGCAATGTCTCCTCTTCATTCACTTTTCTCCAGCAACCATTTTTCGATGGTTCTACAGTTTTTCTAAGGTGGATTTCAAACCCATCGAGAAGACAGAAAAAAACGACATCGAAAAAATTTCATCGATGTCGGCGGGAATCGAACCCGGGTCCACTGCGTGGGAGTCAGCAACGCTAACCCCTACACCACTGCCCCTCTAATTTCTTCCTATCTAAATTTGACTACTTTTGCAAAATCCTTCGAAATTACGATTTACGAATTGTTTTCAAAATAGTTTGTCCACGTTAACACTAACCGCAGCGTCTTTAAATCGAGACTAACAAAAAATCCTGTTTTTTTGCTGAGATATTTTGTTCGCTCGACCTTGACCTATGAGGGAAGGAAGAAATAATAAATTCACGCAAAAGTACTCTCGAGTGCCATTGAAAGTTTGCGAATAACGGGAAAAAAATTCAAAAGTCCCGAGGAAAAAAAAACGTGTCTGACGAGTTGGTGAAGAATACGTCGTATATATAAATGTAAACGTAGATAATTTATACGTGTACGGCGAGAACTCTGGAAAACTGATTCCATCGGTTGGGTCAACTAACAAGCCCATGGGTGTTAACGATACGACGAGACGCCGGGACTCGATCATAACTCACGTGCGCAACAGATGCTACACACGAAACTTTAGAGCCCTTCGGAGAGCCCGAGCTCCTAGCTTTGATATTTAAGGCCCCCGTGTCGAGTGAGCTTCGTACTACGTACATACATACTATATGATCTGTATCTATCTCTCTATCTCTCTCTCTCTCGCTCCCTATAAATAAATATATATGTATATACACAGAGAGAGAGAGAGAGAGAGAGAGAGAGAGAGAGAGAGGGAGATGGGATAAGCTACTTTGATTCAGTCGAGGATGAGATGCTCTGGGCACAGAAGTTTTCGAAAGGAGGATCCGATAACTGGACTTTTCTCGTTTCCAGGATCTAAAACTTTTCACGTACCCACGGAACATTGATACCTGGCTGGGAATAATAATAATAATAAAAGAAATCATAAAATATTCGACCTTTATACAGGCTCCTCGATTTCTATTCTGAAAAGAATTTTGAAAAACATTATTGAGAGTTATAATATTTGAGAATTTTGAGAGAGTTGATAGAATAATAATTATTTTAATTGGTTTATTGGAGAAGATATTATTACAGTGAGAATAATATTTGTTTTTGTGAGATCAGTTTTACGTTTCAATTCGATGTTTTAGTCATTTTGGCTCGTCGTTTATCTTGAAATGCGTAAAAAAATAATTATTATTGCGTTTATCCTCGGTCACGTTCCCGTTTTCAGTCGTTTTTCACGCTCTTCGGGGGATGAAACGTTTTCCTTAGTCGGAAATGCGATAGCTCTGGTCCAACCTTTTATGTTCACGAGCCTCGAAGATCGCGAGTCGTCTCATGAATTTAGAACGAGGAAAGGGGAGGTGGTTCTCTTCGCGTTTGTTGGTATAAAGTAGAAATTACGAGAGACGCTCGCGTTTGATCCACGGAGTTTTATTTCGCGTTTTCTCTCTCTCTCTCTCTTTCTCTTTTTCTCTCTCTCTGTCTCTCTTACGTTGCACATGCTACTTTTCTCGCCCCCTGCATTTTTTCCCGTGTCGATGTGATTACAGTAAGTCGAGACACGAGCCAGGCTGGCCAAGTGGAACACGAACATCAACAGCATATTTCTCTCTTTTCTCTCCATCTCTCTCTTATCACGTGTGTAAACCTAACTGACTCGAAAAAAATGTTACTGTTGACGCTGTCCATGTTAATATGACCGCATGAGCCGACTTCGTGATAAATATAGGCCCTTAGAGCTTGAGAATCGATTAAAATTCACCGAAATGTAATATGGTGAATTTCGATGGATTCGCGAACCCTCGAAAAATCGACTTTTCGCCAAGCTGTATCTTTGGTCTCGTTCGTGGGACAGAAAATTTCACGAATGACTTTTTGAAGAACTCCTCGAGCACTCGATAACCAGCCCAGAATCATCCGGATAGCTCAATTTTTGTGGCTGCAGCGAGTCTTAGAAAATTACGATTTTTGGGAATCATGGGAGGGGGACCTGCAAAAAAACGCCTCGGCGATGAGGCCAAATTTTTTTTTGCTCCAAAACCCTTTTATTTCATCATATTCGTATTACGCGAGAAATTTCCGTTTCCGAAATGATGCTACAAACCCTTTTTGGACGAAAACAAAATTTGACCCCCTCCGGACCCCCCAAAGTCAGGAAAGTAAATCACAAATGTCGACTATCGGCACCTGCCGAGGGTAAAAGTTTTTTTTCTTCCAAAAAGGCTTCATACGGTGATTACGGACCGGAAATTTGTCGCTGATGAAGAATATAACGTTATTTTGGCCGATATCTAAAAAAATGTAGGAGAAAACGCAAAAAAACCGGAAATAACAATTTACCCCACTTAATGTTCTTCTTTTCCTACCGAGGTTTATTTTATTCAATTAATGATCAGTTAATTAATTTATTTTCATCGGCAGAACAAATTTTAGTTTATAATTTTCCTTCATATTCATATTTCATAAACGTTTATTCATCAACAAGGGAAGTTTTTCTGAATTCTCGTCGTAGAATCGTCACAACTTTCGAATTAGACTGAAACATACCAAATTTGCAATATAACAAAGAAACAGGCCTCGGGTATGTGAGCCGATACACATTTTTGTTCGTTTGTTTCACAATTTTGTTTGGCTTTTCATCGAAACGGACGACGAAAGGACCGTGACCGCATAGAATTTCGTCACGATCGAGTGGATATACGGAAGCGAGGGGGTTGAGCAGTCTTTCGCAAAGTCTCCTTATCCGCACGTTTCACGAACTACAGACTCACCCTCTCTCTCCCTCTCTCCCCCTCACCGTGTCTCGGAAATTAGGTCGAAATTGGCCAGAATTCAATCTCGGGATTCAATTTGCCGTCTTTGTGTGGGCCCCGCGAGAGAGACTCGATCCGATCGGCACGTCGTTTTCAAGATCTAATTTGCGTTTACAAGCGCGCGCGCGCGCGTTTCCCCCCTCGCCACCGTGTTGCGCACGCGCGTTCTCTAGCGGCTAAGACAGGCTATTCCTCGCGAGTGTTCCGGCGCTCAACGTCGAGAGTGCTCGCTCGTCTATATAACATTTCTCTCTATAATGTTTGTCTATACTATACATATATATTTGATATACGCAAGCATTCGAGAAAGCACCGTTGCAGGGCGTTCTCCACCCGCGATATGCTTCCTCGAGCGCGTTCGAATTCCTGGATTCTCGCGAGCTTCTCATCCCTCCGACTTTCCTCGAGACGATTCTCTCTCCTCTCTCTTTCTCTCTCCTCTCTCTCTCTCTCTCCTCTCTCTTTCTCTCTCCTCTCTCTTTCTCTCTCCTCTCTCTTTCTCTCTCCTCTCTCTCCTCTCTCTTTCTCTCTCTCTCTCTCTCTCTCTCTCTCTCTCTATTTCACAATATATATACACATAGGCATGTGCGATCCTCTATTGGACTTCATTCGTGCTTTTAGTATGCACCCCGAGCGTTTCTGTATTTCCTGTACGACGAAACGACTATTCGATTCAACCACCCACCCTCTGTTGGCACTATAAACCATATATATACGCAACACACACACACACACATTTATAAAAGTTGTTGGAAAAATAAAACAAACAAATAGAAATAAATCACGCGTTTTTTTGCAATCGACTCAGTTCTGGAGATTCATCTCTATAATATTAACAGGAAGCAATACAAAACAATGGAAATAGAATAAAAAGAAATAATAAAAAAATACAATATTTTTCTGGAAGTACCTTAATATAATACGTACACATGGTAGGTCGTTAATAGCGGATATATTTGCTCGAAAAATCTGTCGATTTGGTCCATTGTTTCAGTCTTTTTTTTTCTTATTTTATTTTCCTATCGTACGTATCGATATCCATCTCTTATTTGCGCTCGCTAGTTCGTTGGATTTCAATGTATATGTATATTGGGCGCGTTTCGCCATTGTTATTCATGACCATAGATATTTTGTGTATTCATCGAATTCGTACCTCGTATTCCCCTTTCGTCCGTGCCGAATCAAACTTTATTTCCATATAATGGCCTTCGATCGGATTTATTATAATTATTTTCATTTTCATTATTATTATTATTATTATTATTATTATTATTATTATTATTATTATTATTATTATTATGAACGTTATTATTATGAGCGTTATTATTATCACGCAAGGGGGCACGAAGGCTTTTCGCGATACGAACATTCCAAAAATACCGATACAAAAAAAGGTGATGGCATTTTTAGTTATTTTTTTTAAATCTCTCAACGAGAGACAGGATATCACGCTCGTCGAGTCATGGAAAATAATTGGGAAAGCTCGGCTCGATTTTTTAGATTCTTTTTTTTCTTTTCTGATTTGGTTTTCATCGCATTTGACGATTTATCATGCGAGGAAGGTGCGTAAGGGAGGTGGGTGTGATAAAATTATAAGTGTTGGCGAATCGTTTTCTATTGACTATTTAAGGAAGAGAGAGAAAGAGAGAGGAGAAAAAAAACGAGCGTAACAGTAACCGCGTTGTCTCGTAAATTATGAATGACATGCTAATGCGCGGACAAACACGCGAGTTTATTTCGGAGAAATCGTGAATGAAAATGGTGAGAGGCGAGAGAGACGAATGGAAAGAGAAAAAATTGTTAAAAAATCGAAAGTATGAAAAAAAAAAATGAAAAAATTTTCACACGCAATAATTTTATAATATCTTCGAGTTGTACGAGAATCTTTATAGACCACGTTTACGAGCGAGATTCAATATTATCCGCAAACGCTGCGACGTTCGCGAAAATTTATGCCTATAAAATTGGCGTGTTCGAGAGATCGTCAAAATAAAAAAATAAAAAAAGAAGGAGAAAAAAAATGATTCCACATTTTTATTAAATCCTCAACTTTGTCTACCCGACCTTTATACCCGCGGAGCCATTATTTACGACGTCATAGGTCGATCCGGGCGATCGCGACCTCGGGCGAAGAAGAGGCACGCCATCGACACCTGCGAAGTGGCGAACGTTCGCGCATTATTCAAACGTCATCGTCCGTCGTCCTCGAATTGCCGCCATTAATCGCCCAACTCTCCGTTTCTCCTCTTTGAAAATTCAGATTTTTTACAGTATCCTCCCAAAAACAACACATAAATCAAAAGGTAAAGAACAAAAGTTCTTTAAAAAAAGCAATAAATTATGAAAAACGATGAAAATTCGATTTTTTTATATAAAAAAGTAAGAACTCGCCATCTTTCTTCAACTCCGCGGTTATCGCTTCTCCCAAGCCTATCGAACAGTCGTTCACGATTAAACTTATCAATAAATTATGAAAAATCAATAAATTATGAAAAATGATGAAAATTCTATTTTTTTTTTTTTTTGGGAAAAAAGTAAAAACTCGTTTTCTTTGTTCAACTCCGCGGTTATCGCTTCTGCCAGCCTATTGAACAGTGGTTCATGATTAAACTTATCAATAAACTATGAAAAATCAATAAATTATGAAAAATGATGAAAATTCGATTTTTTTTTGGGTAAAAAAGTAAAAACTCGTTCTCTTTGTTCAACTCCGCGGTTGTGGCTGCTCCCAAGCCTATCGAACAGTCGTTCACGATTAAACTTATCAATAAACTATGAAAAATCAATAAATTATGAAAAATGATGAAAATTCGATTTCTTTTTTGGTAAAAATTAAGAACTCTTTTTCTTTGTTCAACTCCGCGGTTATCGCTACTTCCAAGCCTATCGAACAGTCGTTCACGATTAAACTAATCAATAAACCATGAAAAAATCAATAAACTATAAAAAAATGATGAAAATTCGATTTTTTTTTATAAAAAAGTAAGAACTCGCCATCTTTCTTCAACTCCACGGTTATCGCTTCTCCCAAGCTTATCGAACACTGGTTCACGAATAAACCATGAAAAAAAAAATCAATAAACTATAAAAAATTATGAAAATACGATTATAAAAAAAAAAAACTAAGAACTCGCCATCTTTCTTCAACCTCGTGGTTATCGCTTCTCCCAAGCTTATCGAACAGTCGTTCGAGATTTAATTTATCGTGTCGGCTCACGAATATTTTTGACCGGGTCATACGAATTTCTCCTTTAAGTACCCGCTACCACTCGGTCGTTCTCCTCTGTCTGTTACCTATGAAAAAGAAGTCGTTCATCGAGTCTTGCGGCAACGCTGTTGGGATCTCCGTGTTTTCGGGTCGTATAACAATCGGGGGGTCAGCCTTTATTTACATGAGACGTCGTCGTTCAAGCCCCCCCCCCCCCCCCCTCTTTCCCTCTTTCTCTGTTGCTTTATCGCGTTGTGATCGCACGGTTGATCGTCGTCGACGTCGTTTCTCGGTCGTGGAGTTTTGTTTGCCAGGTCCGATACAAAGTCGTCGTCGTCGTCGTCGTCGTCGTCGTCGTCGTCGTCGTCGTCGTCGTCGGCCATTCGAGAAAGCCGAACGGTGCGACGTTATACAGAAAGAAAGAACTAAGCTCAACGGCGGGTAAAGGACACTCTTGAAAACTGTTCAACGATGTGTGACGACGTACAAGATGTAAAATAAATTTATATACATATATATGTACACGTACAACGTGAAATAACTTTGTCGCGATAAAACACGTTCGTTTCATTGGCTCTTCGGTCGGAAATTCGTTCTAGTGACCGTAAGAACGCCCGTGGTACAGTTCCCAGTTACAATCCAACAACACTTCTCCCATTTTCTTTCACCAAAAACTTTTTCCTATTTACATAGCAAAACTCTACACGCTGTAGATCACGATTACAAAATTCTCGTATATACAAATTTACAACGCTCTTCGCGGAGTAAAACGCTTTTACATTGTTATTATTATTTTGTTTTATTTTTCTAAACTTTTTGGATGGTTTGTAAAGTTCGCCAGTTAGTGGTTTGAAACTTTAAAATGCTTGTAATTTTGTGTTTTAATTTACTGGCGTCTGTTTTTTGTCCTGCGTTCATTTCTTTTTTGTGAGAAAATACTTGTTTGTGTATCGAGGAAGAAATAAATTGGGGACGAGGGAAAAAGTTTATTTTTGAATTTTTAGTTCCATTTTCTTAAATTTAAATTATTATTGTCAATATAAATATATATAATTATGTGCGCGTAGATATATTAATGTAAGATGCGTCTCCTTTTTATCCTGCCTTAATTTTTTGTGAAAAAATACTTATTTATGTGTCGAGAAGGAAAACAGTAAATTTTTGAAATTTTTAAATTTCATTTTCTTTTTCATTTAAATTATTATCGTCAATATAAATATATATAATTCCACGCTTTTTTGTCCTGTCTTCATTTTTTGTGAAAAAGTTAATTTTTTAATTTTTAAGTTCCATTTTCTTAAATTTAAATTATTATTGTCAATATAAATATATATAATTATGTGCGTGTAGATATATTAATGTACGATTCGTCTCCTTTTTATCCTGCCTTCATTTTTTGTGAAAAAAATACTTATTTATGTCTCGAGAAGGAAAAAAGTAAATTTTTGAAATTTTTAAATTCCCTTTCTTTTTTCTTTTAAATCATTATCGTGATTATAAATATATATAATTATATGCGTGTAGATATATTAATGTTTGATTTGCCGCGTGGATTAACCTCTTTTCCGCTCGATACCACGCTCTCCCGCTGAGTTATTACCGCGACTAAAAACTTTTTCTCTTCCTGCTCGTTTTCTCCTAACGTCGAGCGAATCAGCCCCGTGTCTCGTTTTATCGCGCATCCTCGCTTCCTTCTAGCGAACATTCGAGCGAGTAACGGGAACACACCGTCGAGGGCAAAAAGATATCGGATTACGAATGAGAAATCTGAGAGAAAACCGAAGAAAAGTTGCGAGAAAGAAAATCGTCGTTTTTCCATTCGATACGACACCTTCTGATTCGCGAGGAATCTCGCCGATTACGTATCGAGCGATATTCCTTCATTTTCCGTTTTATTCCTTACGCCCGCAGCTCAAAATCTCAACGAGATAAAACTTAATTCTCGCGAAATAATTTTTTTTTCTTTCTAATGGTAATTTTCACAAGCCATGCGCTTTTTTTACACGAAGGGGCCAACCTTTTTCGAACGACGCCCCAGCATTTTTCCTTTCTCGCGTCCCTTATTCCAGCCACTCGGCGCAACAAATAAAAAGAGCAAGCTCCAGTTTTCGTTCTTACCAAGTATAATATAAAAATCTCAGCGGAGAGGTTATTCATTTGAAATGCAAATATTCTCGACTAGAGAGAGAGAGAGAGGAGGAGTGGGAGGGTGGGAGGGGGAGGGGGCATTAACATCGGCCCGTCGTCGCAGTGACGATATTTCTTTTCTATACGTGTATAAGGTTATTACGCGCTTTTTTTCACCAACCAAGAGAGGAAGAGAGCGAGAGGGAGAGAGAAAAATGGCGGAGACAGCGTGCAAAAGACAGTCCTGGAGGGTGGAAAACCGTGGAGGATTTAGGCAGGGAGAGGGGAGGTTTGAATGTAAAAAACTCGCAAGCTCTCGAGGTCGAAGAGAGGAAGGAATGCTGAAAAATTAATTCCTTCGCATTTACTCGCTGCTGCCGCATTACAATAAAAACCAACGTCGTACTGTCATTTATCTCCTGTTATTTATTTATTTTGCTCCTCGACCTCTGTATTTCGCGCAACGATGTCTTTTTTTTCAACCTTTTATTTTTTAATGAGGTTCTGTCGGGAGTGCATCCAGCGAGAGCTGAATTATCCCCCTCCCTCTTGGATTATATATTATTTACGGCGAGCTTTTCGCCGCTTTTATCCTTCGAATTATTGAGAGAAAGAAATATTGAAAATAAAAATCGTTTTTTTTTTTGTACATAAAATATTATTCGAATAAAATAAAAAATGTTTCATTTTAATTGGAAGAAAAACTCGGACGGGTTCGATTTTAATAAAAGGATGTCCAATTTCTTGGCGAAAGTTGAATCTTTGTTAAACAGTTTTTTTTTATCGTGGAGAAAAGTGCGCGAGAATTTTCAATCGGATTTGGGAAATTAAACGACAGTTTTCTTTTTCGTTCTTCTTGAATGAATCGACGAGCTTTTCGCCGCTTTTATCCTTCGAATTATTGAGAGAAAGAAATATTGAAAACAAAAATCGTTTTTTTTGTACATAAAATATTATTCGAATAAAATTAATAAATGATTCGTTTTAATTGGAAGAAAAACTCGGACGGGTTCGATTTTAATAAAAGGATATCAATTTCTTGGCGAAAGTTGAATCTTTGTTAAACAGTTTTTTTTTTATGGTGGAGAAAAGTGCGCGAACATTTTCAAACGGATTTTCAATTCGCTCTTTCTGAACGGACCGACCGGCTACGTTTATCCTTGAATTATTGAGAGAAAGAAATATTGAAAACAAAAATCGTTTTTTTTTGTACATAAAATATTATTCGAATAAAATTAATAAATGATTCGTTGTAATTGGATAAAAACTCGGACGAGTTCGATTTTAATAAAAGATTATCAATTTCTTGGCGAAGGTTGAATCTTTCTTAAATAGTTTTTTTTTTATCGTGGAGAAACGTGTGCGCGAAAATTTTCAATCGGATTTGGGAAATTAAACGACGGTCTTTTTTTCTCGCACTCGTCGAATGGCCAAACCCTACGACCAGGTGTACGATTCCACTTTCTTATATATATCGGCGACTAGACGCCTTTCTCCGTCTCCCAACGTCGCTGAAACTTTGCTACTTTCCATCGTCCTCGGACCATCCTACGGATCTCATTGTTCCTTTTATTTCTCTCAAATTTCTTCGTTCCTCGTCTCTTCCTTATTCCTCGCGACATTAGCGCACGGCTCGTCGCGTCGCCAACTTTTCACGTTTCCCCCTAGACGATTCTTGGCTAAAACGCTATCGGTGCTCCATTTTTCCCGGTGAGAGACGTCGAGGAAAAACTAAAACAAATAGTTCGATACGAAATTTGAATTATTTTTCAGCAACGAAAGAAGAAAAAATAGATAAAAAAAAGGATTTCTTTTTCACAAAAAAATTTGAACAAAATTCAGAAAATAATAATCTTCGAGATGAAGTTCGATGATCTATAGTATGTCACGTGTCGTGGAACTCTTTTTTTTTCGTCATATTCGCGTTTTCGCGAAAGAGGAAAGAGAGGGGTGCAAAAGACGCGTTAAGAAAATTTATCACATTTTCGGCGATATAATGGAAAACTTTGACTGGTAAATCACGAAGGAAGTTAGGCCAGCGTCCTCTCGGTGCGCTTGCTCAGAAAGAGAGAGCTGGCTTGAGAGAGAGA
The DNA here is from genome assembly GCA_946811545.1 of Netelia fuscicornis. Lineage (NCBI taxonomy): Eukaryota > Metazoa > Arthropoda > Insecta > Hymenoptera > Ichneumonidae > Netelia > Netelia fuscicornis. The sequence goes on from OX328013.1 coordinate 4,816,977, forward strand.
GAGAGAGAGAGAGAGAGAGAGAGAGAGAGAGAGAGAGAGAGAGAGAGAGAGAGGTAAGAAGCGCACCCCAAGTTTAATTAGGACAAAAGCGACAACGCGAGCCAGCACACCGCGAGAATTTTGCGCCCTGTGATTCTCGATTTCACCGGCACTTTAATTTAACTTCGACAGTTTTCGAATTTCATAAGTGGCTCTTTGAGACACACGAAGACGACGATGAAGACGATGGTGGCGACTAGGACGCGGAGAGAGGACTGAGAGAAAGGTGGGCGCGATCGTTTAAAAATTGCCTTTCCGGAAAGTTTCAAGTTCTCTCTGTATTATTATAATGATAGAACGTGCCGGATCGAATGACTCTTTTGCTTCGTTGATAAGCTCGACTATCGTATCTGATATCATTCCCTAAAACGGTACTTGCCTCGAAGTATTATACTCGAATCGAGGAATTTAATTTACTCGGCTTAATCTCACTAGCGATTCGTTATCTTCGACCTTTCGGTTTATATTAACTCTAATATTTATATTATAATACTTATATAATAATAATAATATTTAATAATTATAATAATAATAATAATAATAATAATAATAACATTTAATAATTATAATAGAATAATAATAATGTTTAATAATTATAATATATAATAATAATAATAATTAATAATTATAATATACAATAATAATAATATTTAATAATTATAATTTATAATAATAATAATATGTCATAATTATAATTTACAATAATAATAATATTAAAATTATTAAAAATTAAATATTAATATTTATATAAACATATAAATATCGATATTAATTTCGATATATTGATATTTATTTCAATCAAAGAAAACTTTTTCAACAACCATTTTCATTCTGATCGTGATCGATGCGAGTAAATTGTGTCGATAAAAATAAATTTCGATTTCCAACGAAAGACAGAAATATTTCTCGGTTAATCCGGAGGTGTTCTCACAAAGTGTACCGTATTGTCCCTATTATCTCTATTCTTGAATATATACATATATGCGATGACCATCCTCAAAGCCTACATCGTTTGGTCGTCGTCCATTATCGTCTGACCGGTGAATTCGATCATGGACCGTAATTAAAGTTCACGTGTTTCACAAACGAATCTCTCGAACGGAGCGCCCGAGCGTGTGGGAAACCCTACCCTTAAGGGCATAAACGTACACGGACGTACTTCGCGTCAGGCCGGAAGTGGTCTCCGCCCTATCTGTTATGTTCCTAGCCTCGTACTCTCTCTCTCTCTCTCTCTCTCTCTCCCTCTCTCTCGCCCCATATATATATATATATTTATACAGTGGGTTAGCTCCTGGCCAGTTTCCCTCGGACGAGTGAAAACTGAACAGCCGCTAGACCACTGTGTAATGTTGTGCTATCCTAATGTACAAATTTCTCTCTCTCTCTCTCTCCTCATATATATACACGTAACATAGGAAGAGGTTTCTACGGCGTTCCATGAGTCGAAAGACGTACGATATAACGTTAAAACGTAGTCCTGACAAACCTCCATTTTCCCGTCAGGTGTACGTGAAACCGTGCATGTAATTAATTGGATTAATTAAGAACTTTGCGCATCTCGGCCGTGCCGGGGCGTGTTCGTCAGCCCTCTGGCCCACGACCCTTAGCTCCCTCTCTCTCTCTCTCTCTCTTTCTCTCTCTCTATCTACGATATAACTTTCCGAGAATCTCTTCTTCGTTTCTTCCTTACGCCCACTCGCTCGCATATACGTATAGCTATGTACCTATATACATATACACTTCCTGTTCTCGGAATTTTCCTTCGCCGCCAACGTGGCGTCTTATCTCTCATGATGGCCCGGCGGCCACTTATATACTCTCGCATAGTTTTATTACATACCCGCTGACTTAGATACTACCGCCCAACTTTATATGTACATCCGTATGTATACAATGTACACGTTATCTTATAAGGGCATACGTATACATATATAGACAAACACACACACACAGACACATACACACACATTGTCCTAATTATAATTTTTGCACCGTGGTCAGCGAGAAAATTGAGTTACTCGCTCAAGAAGCAAGAAAACAAAACAAACTTCCTGACCTAAATAATAAGAATTAAATGAAATATAATTTTTTGTCATATTATTATTATTATTATTATTATTATTATTATTATCATTGATTCGTATCAACACCAACGTTGACAAATTGAAATAATTCTTCAATTATTAAGACACGGTTTCTCGAAATTAAATTAATAATTCCACCCCTCCTCGCACCTCCCTTGTTTCAACGATATCAAATCAAGGATGTTCGCAAGAAAACAAAACAAACTTCCTGATCTAAATAATAAAAATTAAATGAAATATAATTTTTTGTCATATTATTATTATTATTATTATTATTATTATTATTATTCATTCGTATCAACACCAACGTTGACAAATTGAAATAATTCTACAATTATTAAGACACGGTTTCTCGAAATTAAATTAATAATTCCACCCCTCCTCGCCCCTCTCTTGTTTCAACGATATCAAATCAAGGATGTTCGCAAGAAAACAAAACAAACTTCCTGACTTAAATAATAAGAATTAAATGAAATATAATTTTTTGTCATATTATTATTATTATTATTATTATTATTATTATTATTCATTCGTATCAACACCAACGTTGACAAATTGAAATAATTCTTCAATTATTAAGACACGGTTTCTCGAAATTAAATTAATAATTCCACCCCTCCTCGCCCCTCTCTTGTTTGAACGATATCAAATCAAGGATGTTCGCAGGAAAACAAAACAAACTTCCTGACCTAAATAATAAGAATTAAATGAAATATAATTTTTTGTCATATTTTTATTATTATTATTATTATTATTATTAATATTCATTCGTATCAATACCAACGTTGGCAAATTGAAATAATTCTTTAATTATTAAGACACGGTTTCTCGAAATTAAATTAATAATTCCACCCCAACTCGCCCCTCTCTTGTTTGAACGATATCAAATCAAGGATGTTCGCAAGAAAACAAAACAAACTTCCTGACCTAAATAATAAAAATTAAATGAAATATAATTTTTTGTCATATTATTATTATTATTATTATTCATTCGTATCAATATCAACGTTGGCAAATTGAAATAATTCTTTAATTATTAAGACACAGTTGCTCGAAATTAAATTAATAATTCAACCCCTCCTCCGCCCCTCTCTTGTTTCAACGATATCGAATCGAGGATGTTCGGAACACACAGGTATACGAGACAGGATATACACAATGTGCGTTTACCCTCCAGTTATAGTCGATCCGAGCAAATTGGACAAGCGAGCTCGAATCCTATGGGGACACTTGGCAGTCTCCTCGAGTTTGCCATGTCGAACGATCATTCCTCGCGATCCAACGATCTCGTGGTCCTTACTCCCCAACCCTTATCGAGATTCGTCCTACGTATCCATATGCGTCTCGTTACATCAGTGTTCTCCCTTCCCACTCGTCTCGTGTGGTATTTGCTATACCGATTTGCCCAACCGGCAACTAACTATCCTCCTACTCCTCCGATCCATCCATTATTCCTATATGCGATCACGTCGTTATGGGCGACATTGTGTAATCAGAGACGAGTTAGACGAGAAGATATCGCACTGGCTCGAACAATCCGGCGGATCCGTTGATTCAACGTTATTATATCGTAACGAAGGTCTCGGCTCAGCCTTCGATATTTTCTCATCCCCGACGATCTTCTCGAACTCTCTAAAAGGCTAAAAGAACATCAACAATAATAATGATACAAACAAAATAACGTTTATAATTTTCTCAACGATGTTTAGCCAATTTTTCCTCACCATTTATTCAATATTTTTCCTTGCTGTAACAGCACGTTTCTCTCTCTCTCTCTCTCTCTCTCTCTTTTCACGTTATTTTCTCAACCCTTACCAATCATCCTGTTTCAACCCTCCGGGCTTCCGTTGCAAGATTTGATAAGACTCGTACTAGCTTCGATGCGCACCCTACCTTACCTTTACATCTCTCTCGCTTTCGAGACCTTCGAGGTTTTCTACGTGGCGAGAGAACGATGATGGAGGAAAGGAGGGATGTAAACGCGACGCGTGAGAAGAGGTGCAGCACTTGACAATAAGATGACGAAGCAGAAACTGAGAGGCGAATAAGACTCTCTGCAACGTCATCGTTCTATATATATATAAAGTATCGGGTGCTATGCAATATTTTATAAACTCGCTCGTTTACATAAAACAAAATAAAAAAATTTAGGGCAGCTTATAGTTTGAAAGATCTCGCGACTCCGTCTCTCACGCCGAATTTATCACCGCGCGAGACGAAACACGCACACAGTTATACGCGTTTAGGGATCGCCAATACCGATTTCAAACGTTGCATCCGCATGTGCGAAACGATTTATAGGCCGATATGGCGCGATTCGAGCGTCCGGTGAAGTGTCTGTAAAACGTGTATTTTTTGTTTTGTTTCTCTCTCTCTGTCTCTCTCTCTCTCTCTCTCTCTCTGTCTGGTTCTTTTTTCCTTTTTCATCCTTTGGACCATACGCACATGCAGATGCATGCGACGTCGGGGGGAGCGCGTCAACTCACGAACGATCCGATTTCAAATATCCGGCTCTCTCGAGGGAGAAATTCAACCACGCGTTTACGCCTCGCTCTCGACGTGTACGGTTAACTGTATTCCACCTTTTTCTTCTGGTATGTTTCTGGTGCTTCTTTTTGTTCGTTTTTATCCGTTTTTTATTCGCATTTTTGACTTCTTTTTGTTTAAAAAATTTTTTTTTTGTTCATTTCGCTTTCCACGAAAAAGCTTGGAGAGCTTTTACACGCGAGTTTCAACTCGCGGGTCGTCGAAACTCTGCGTTTCTGGTTGTAATTTGTTTTTTGGACGTTTAAACTTCTTTTATTTTCGTTCGTTTTTCGTTTTGTTTTCTTTCTCGTCGAGCCGTTGGATTTTACGATTCCGAGCGTTACGAAATTTGATTGATTTTTGTTTATTCGTGGAAAATGCGCGAAGTTGAATTTACGTACGAACGCGCGAACGAACGTTTAATCTCTCCGGTTTCGTATTTTATCCGAAATTAAATGACGAATCACGTTCTCCGTCGATCGATCACGTTGTTTTTTTCCCCTCTTCATTATCGATCGATTGTGTTTGCTTTCCAAATTTTTCGCTCGACGAGGGCAAAATGTAACGTTCGTTTTCTTTTTTATTTTCGTTTCTCGTTATCGGAAACGAGAGCGAAACGTTCATTCGCGACCAATTATCCTGATCCCTTTTCATCGTCCTTTAAAATCGCGTATACACATTTTACTACTACGAGGTCGATTAAGGTAATTCTATCGTGACATTAAAATTAAAAAATTATTTTTCAGTTTTTCTCACATACAAAATGGTTCGCGGGCTTAAGTTAATAAAGAAAATATGTTGCAAATTGCCTAAATAACAACATACTCCAAATTCAAGGTCATCCAAGGTAATACGTACTTGCTGTATAATTATAAAAATTGCGAAAATTCTTTTCTTTAGATTTTTTTGAAAAACTAAATAAAGCTTCTTTGATGTTGCATAAAAATGTATGCAAAGTTTTAGAAGGCTTCACCGAGTAGAAGCCAAGATATTTATGGATGAAGATGCAACTTTTAACACGCGCTCTTATGAGAGACTATCGAAAATTCGGATTTTCACCAATAAATATTTCAACTCCCGCGTGGTAAAACCTTCCAAAAATTATTACACACGTACATATGACATCAAACAAGATATATCCAAATTTTCAACCAAATCTTAAGAAAACGATAAAACGATAGAACTACCTTAAAAAGGAGAGAAACAAAAACAACGGTGATAACAATAAAAAGAAAAGGGACAATGACGAAGCGCGGCTTTCATCATCGTCCTGCGCGTATATCCGCGTCTCGACGTCTCTACACGCGCAATAAGGATAGCTATAATTGCAGTAAAATTGCAAGCGCGCGCACGGAAGCCAGCCGGGTCACATCAAAGTAAATATGCTCGAGTTTTCTAGCTCGTAGCAATTAACTTGCCTCGTCGTTCTTTCTTGTGTTTCTTTTTTCTGTCCTGCGAATTTACGGGAACGAGCAACGGAAAAAGAAATATATGGCTATAATTATAAATGTGTGTATGTGTGTGTGTGTGTGTGTGTGTACACATGTATATTTAAAATAACGTTCCTTTGTTTAAAATTGAATTTTCTCTTCGCATTTATGTCCCCGTGGGTAAAATAAAACCTTTTCTCCATTCTCCTATTTTCATTCCCTTCTCTACTGTTCCCGGAATTTGATTCAACGTGAATCGTATATTTATAAACGTTCTTGCGAAATCATTTTACAAATGGTGGCGACAGCGATGGGATGTAATTAGAAAAAGACGTTGAGGAACAACATTATTCTTACCCTTCATAGTTATGTTTCATGTTTTCGTCGATTCGGATGAAAATTTCAATTTTTCGATTTAAATTAACGCGAGCGTCGATTGAAAAAAAACGTCGTGATAATCCGAAATAATAAAAAAAAAACTCCAGACAATAAGGAATTCATTGTTTTTTCTCTAAATCTACGGCTGAAAAATTATCAGTCGTTTTTCTTCATCCTTTTTTTTTTTGGGAAAAAGAAAATTAAACTTGGCTGAGACAATGAGAGAGATCCTCTACGATCGGTTCCTGTACTCTCCAAATCAATGGTGACCTTCGGTGACGACGATGCGAGAAGAAAGAAAAGAATGAAGAGGAGTTTCGCACCGCGGATTTTTCGTGACACATAAACACGAGGCTTAAAAGCAGCTTCGTCTTTATCTTGTCGCACGGGGACGGACGAGGCAGCGCGTTTTAAGCCATGTACATCCTTCACCGAACTACATCTCTGGCCACCGAGAGGGCTTATATATACATATGTATGAGACGAATGTATAGATCGGCTTTGGAGTGAACCGAAGGAACGGAGAAGCGTCGCTACGGAGCAAACGTGATATAGATAAGCGCGATCGTAGTTACCTGTGGGTTTGTACGGAGTGGGGGGTGGGGGCGGGGATGGACGGATCGACGGACAGGGTTGAGCATACGGTATATGGCATCGATCTAACCTCTCTCTCTCTCTCTCTCTCTCTCTCTCTCTCTCTCTCTCTTTCTCTCTTTCTCTCTCGCTCTCTCTCTCTCTATATATATATATACACATATATATATATATATGTATGTATACAGAGAGAGAGAGAGAGAGAGAGAGAGAGAGAGCGAGAGAGAGAGATGTATATGTATATATGTATGTATGTATGTTATGTATGTATATATATAGCGTGTATTTCTGTGTAACTGACAAAGAGATAAAGGCCTCGCGAATAGCCACGACGACGTCCTAGACTGTGTGTATATACACAGGAGCGACCACCTACAACGAGACTCACGAGGATTAGAAACCTATGCAAAGTTCGCTTGCCTTACCATCGTGAGTACACGCTCCCCTCCCTCAGCCTCCTCCTCGTCCTTCTCACCGCTCGTCGACCACCACTTCTCCAACGTTTCGACTACGTCGTAATCCACATTGCCGAGACCGACGACCCCGGGGCTTTTCGTAACGACAGATTAACTCTCGCAAAACCATACCGGTGATCCTCTATCCTTCTCTCTCACTGGGTGCTCGTCTGGTGTATCTTTGAATACACGCGTTAAAGTGTTATCTCTCTCTCTCTCTCTCTGTGTCTCTCCCTGTCGTCCCTCTCTCTTTCGCGGTCTGTCTGTCTGTCTCTCACTCTCTCTCTCTCTCTCTCTCTCTTTCATCTTATTTTATTTTATAAATATTGTATTTTTCATTCTTTGTACTTTTGGCCTATTGTTATTCTTGGGCATAATAAACCAATCAATCAATCAATCTCTCTCTCTCTCTCTCTCTCTCTCTCTCTCTCTCTCTCTCTCTCTCTCTCTCTCTCTCTCTCTCTCTCTCTCTCTCTCTCGTCGAGAATAATAGAGGTAATAGAGAGTTGAAGTTTTGCTAACGCAACGAATTTTCTTATGGTAAATAAATTCATTGTTTGCAAGAAAGACAAAAAGAATATTTTCGTGATAAGAAAAATGAATACGCCGTGTTTAAATTATTATAATTACTTATTTTAATTACTATTTATATAAATATATATCGGCTTTTTTTTTCTTTTGTTTTATTTTTCAATTTCTTTTGTTTCTTTTTTCTTTTCAGTTTATTTATAAAGCCTTATTCATTATAATCGCGTATATATCAGCGAGACTGTATATATTTATATATGTATGGCGCTGTGTTCAAGGTACTCGGGCGCGTGAGCGGGAGTTGAACTTTATGCGGTGCATTGGCCCCACTCTTCTTGGCAGCGCGAGCGCAAACGAATGCGAGAGAGTCGAGTTAGCCGGGATAGAGGAGGAGACCCTTGTTGCACGAGCTAAAGAGAGAGAGAAAGAGATACGAGTCGGACTCGCGGGTAGACCGCGTGTGTGCAGCCGGTCACGCACTCTCTCTCTCTCTCTCTCTCTCTCTCTCTCTCTCTCTCTCTCTCTCTCTCTCTCTCCCTCCCTCTCGCTCTCGCTCATTCGTATACACACACTTCTATCTACCCACTCGCGATAGCACACCCCGATATATATACGTATGTATATTTTTCAATGCTCGACCGCTCGACGTTTCGACCCTCTTACGAGCTTAGCGCACGAATATGCGCGACCGTATGGACATGCAGATGTTTCTTTTCAGCTGTGCCAATTTCGAGACTCGTACTCCGATATAAATATTAATAACAAATCAAATAACAAAGTGGCATTAATTTAATAAAATTAATGAAATAACAAAGAAGCAAGCGTAAGACAAAAATTGAATGCGCCTCGTAAATTCGATCCAATTTTTATCCTGATATAAATATTAATGATAATAATAATTTTAGTAATAAAATTTCATTAATTTAATAAAATTAATAACATTACAAGGAAACAGCGTAAAATAAAAATTCAATACCTACGCCTCGTAAATTCGATCCAATTTTTATCCTGATATAAATAGTAATAATAATGATAATAATAAATTAAATAATAAATTTCATTAATTTAATAAATTTAATGAAATAACAAAGAAGCAGCGTAAAATAAAAATTCAATACGCCTCGTAAATTCGATCCAATTTGTATCCTGATATAAATATTAATGATAATAATAATTTTAATAATAAAATTTCATTAATTTAATAAAATTAATAAAATTATAAAGAAGCAGCGTAAGATACAAATTCAATACGCCTCGTAAATTCGATCCAATTTTGATCCTGATATAAATATTAATAATGATGATAATAATAAATTAAATAATAAATTTAATGATATAACAAAGAAGCAGTGTAAAATACAAATTCAATACGCCTCGTAAATTCGATCCAATTTCTATCCTGATATAAATATTAATAATAATGATAATAATAAATTAAATAATAAATTTCATTAATTTAATAAAATTAATGAAATTACAAAGAAGCAGTGTAAGATAAAAATTCAATACGCCTCGTAAATTCGATCCAATTTTTATCCTGATATAAATATTAATAATAATGATAATAATTAATTAAATAATAAATTTCATTAATTTAATAAATCTAATAAAATAACAAAGGAGCGTGCGACGACAAAAATCGAATACGCCTCATAAATTCGATCAAATTTTAATCGCCTCTAACAATAACAGTCACGAACGACTATTATCCATCCCCTTACACTCGCTCGAACTGCTATAAAAGAGAACAGAATTAAAAAATTATTTTCTCTCGTCGAAAGAAAAGAAGAAAGTATATAGATAGAAGTAAAAAAGAAAGAACGAACTTTAACCATTTACCTCGCCTCGTAGTCCTCACCGATATACTCGGTCGCGATTCTACCGTCGGCGGATCGAGTATGCAGGTGCGTCCGACGATTATAAATGGTGAGATTAGCGTTGGCTCGCGGACTCTCCTCTCTCCTTCTCGGGAAAAGTACTAAAGTCTCTCTCTCTCTCTCTCTCTCTCTCTGTCTCTCTCTCTCTCTCTCTCTCTCTCTCTCTCTCTCTCTCTCTCTCGCTTTGTCTCATTCTACATTACCCTCGTCTTTCTTTCACCTTGCGCCTTTCCTTTTTCTTTTTTATTTTCCTCATTTACCTCCGTCTCTCGTTATCACACCGACGTATAACCACGTGCACATCTTGACCAGTCTGATGAGCCTTCTCACGCATATCTATATATAAATATTTCTATACGAGCGAGGGAATCCCCTGGATACTTGTACGTTTTCTGTGGTGCTTTATGAGCGGCCTACTAGCTCGGACTGCGAACTCACTGCTGCCTTCTATTACTTACGCTGCCACCGCTTCTGTGCTAAGAGTATTATTTACCGACCTACCTCTCCCTTCTCTCTCTCACACTCTCTTTCCCCCACCACCCATTATTTCATTCTCTCGTCTCTCACGTAAAGTAAATGTGCATTTCTCACATACATATATATACATATATAAAGAAATATATAAGAGAATGTATATAGGCGTACGTTAAACGCTGCAAGAGGGTGAAGAGAACTCTTGGGGGACTGGGGAGGGGGGAGAGAGCATTAACTTTGAAGAACAGTGAGACCAGACTCTTTTGAGGCTCGAGGTACCTCTCTCTCTCTTTCTCTCTCTCTCTCTCTCTCTCTCCCCCCCCCCCCCCCCCCCTCTCTTTCTCTCTTTCTCTCCTTCGTGCCACACCCGGGCATTATAACTCCGTATTCTCGTGCGGTACACTTCGGAAGATGGTGGAAGGAGGCGAAGGGGTCAGAGAACATTTTCTTTTGTCCCTGTATCTCGTTTCGTATAAATGCCTGGCGCGCCACCCACGCGAGAAGCGAGTAAAACGAAATTTTAAAGGCTTTTCTCGCGCGTTCGCCCTCTCGAGGCCAGCGAGAGTTGAAAGAAAATATTCTCTCTTATCTCCACTCATCTTCCTCCTTCATTCTCCTTCACGTATCCAAATTTCGTCAGGATGCAACGCACGCCAGGTAGAATTGTGTCAACGAATCTGGAAAGAGAAAGAAGAAAACAAAAATTAAATTACCTATAGTGAATAGGAAAAAAAGATACAAAAGAATTTCACCGTTAGTATTTCGTCACTTCTTGCTATACCAGTCTTTTATCGATAAATCGTAACAGGAAATATCGGTCCTCTTATCGTCCTTGGACTTGTTTTGATATCCCTGTTACAGTTCCAAGTTGTAGCTGCTGCTTTAAACCGAGGAGTGAATAACACACGTGAGAGAAGATTGTGGTGGTACGACGTCAACAGTGAAATATATTGGTGTACAAATGGCGTCTGTAAGGAAACTGCAACTATAGATAAATAAATATATACACATATGTGTGTATGCGTATGTGTGTGTGTGTGTGTGTGTGTGTGTATTTACAGAATAGCCATTCCTCCTAGTTTTCCAGGCGAGAGTAAAGATCCGTATCGGGATCGCCAAAGCAAGGATTTATGTACGATATTGTGTTGTCGAAGAGTAAACCACCCGATGGGGTACCGTGCGATTCTATGTGTGGAGATGTTTTTGAGGAAAAAAATAATAAAAAAACGAAGAAAAAAATCGATATACAGATATAGATATGTGGCGTTGGTGAAAATGCCAAAGCCACCGCACGATTCACGTCAAAACGACCAAAGCTAGAGAGAAAGACAGAGAGAGAGAGAGAGAGAGAGAGAGAGAGGGAGAGGGAGAGAGAGAGATCGAGTGAAAGAGGTGGTCGTTGTGGTAATACGAGGGAAACCCTAGGCACTTATTTTTCCTCTCTTCCTTCGGTTTTCCCTTTACCGAGTGCAACCTACGCCACTTTTACTCGATACCCACGCGTTTCTCTAATACTACATACATACACACACACATACGGGGAAGATCCACACTAGAACTAGAACCGCCCTCCTCCTATCACTTTTCTAGAGGAACTCTTCGAGCAGCCGTGAAACATCCTGCAAGCTCTTCTCTACTCAGGCATATCCAATGTGGTCGATCTCTCTCTCTCCATATATATGGAGAGAGAAAGAGAGATCGACCATATATATATAGAGCTATAATATAAATATATGCTCTACATATATTATAGCCATATATATACTATATATATTATAGTGCTTGATATATTATATATATATAAATATATATTTTAGTGCTTGATATATATATCGAGCACTAAATATATAGAACTATAAAACTATAGAACTATAACATATATGTGCTCTATATATATTATAGCTATATATATACCATATATATATATATATACTATATATATTATAGTGCTTGAGATATATATATAATATATAGTATATGCTCTATATATATTATTGCTATATACATATATTCTGTATATATTGTGGTGCTCGATATAGGATGTGGATCCTCTATATATTTATTATAGCTATATATATACTATACATATTTTAGTGCTTGATATATATATCAAGCACTAAAAATATAGAACTATAAAACTATAGAAATATAATATATATGTGCTCTATATATATTATAGTTATATATATATACCATATATATAATATATATATTATAGTGCTTGAGATATATATATATATATAATATATATAGAACTATAATATATAGTATACGCTCTATATATATTATTGCTATATATATTCTATATATATTGTGGTGCTCGATATATATATAAATAAATAAATAAATAAATATATGTATATAATGTATATATGGCTAGCGCAGATCTCCAACGTTCCGACGATTTTTCTCCATTTACTTCGAAGCCTTCTACAAGCCACACGCACACACAAGCACACAAAGACCTTGTAAAAGGACGTCGGAAATTCTACCCCCTTTCTCACTCGTCCTGTTGTTCACCGCCCCCTCTCCTCCTCTCCTCGTCCTTTACCTATCTCACTCTTGACAGAATTTTCTCGATAAACGAATCTTTCTCGCGGATCGAGATGCGTTGCGTATATGTATATCGCGATACGGAGAGATCGGGTTAGCGAAATGGTTCACCGATCCGTCTTCGTTTAATCTCGAACCGACGGATTAGTCTCGCTCGAACTTCTCTCTCCCCGGCTTCTTTTCCGGGCAGGCAGAGGAGCTGGGACTTGGCTTTTACACTTTTAACGTTAGATTGATTTTGTTACCAACCCGGGGAAAGAGGGCGAACGAACCAACGATTAAAATTAACGACTCAATCGACACGAAATATCTAAACGAAACGAACGAACTATAAATAATTCGTCATATTAATTCAAATTTTAATTAATATTCTAATTAAATGAATTAAATTCGAGGAAAATTATTATCTAGAATATTTTTCCTTAGGGATAAAATATCTCGGTCGATTTTTGTTCTCTCTATTTTTAAACATCGAGTTGTTACTCGTCGATTTCGTTTTTTTTTTGTTTTTATTCGAGAGGATCGCGAATCCACCCGTCCAGAAGAAATTCTACTTTGTGTAGGAAAAGTTAACCCGGCGTTCTCGCCAACCGGGTATGAGTAATTGCCCTCGCTATACTTACCTATATAGGTTTTCCCGAGCAAACAAAGCTCAACGATACAACCGGGTATATGACAAAAAGAACTACCCTCGGACTCGGGGAAATCGAGAGGGAGAGAGAGAGAGAGAGAGAGAGAGAGCCGTAGGTAGAGAAAAATGGCGCACACTCGGCTGTAAAATGCGGACACACACGTACGATGATACTGTCCTGGTCCACCGCGGTGTAGCTCCGTAAGCAACGCTTTGTGTGCTTTGCCACGGACGATTTGGCTTTTCGACTCTTCTTTCCACCCCCTCCCCCCGTTCTCCGACCACGAAGCTTAGTACGCGACGTATGAAGCATTCTCTATCCGGCCTAGCCACTTTTATTTTTCCAAAGAAAGACGAACAACAGAAAATAAATTATTCTAAACATTTGCAATTTTGAATTTTCAAAATATTTCACTTTTAGAATTGCAATTTCTTCTCTACGTTTAATAAAACAAAAAAACTATATAAAAATTGGATATAAAAAAGGAAATAAGAAAGAATTTAAACTTACTCGTTCAAAAATGAAAATTAAATACAAGATCTTGTTTTGTTTTCTGTTTTTCTTTGACACAGTCGCGAGTATTTATTTTCCATCGAAATTGGAAGAAATTCGTAGGACGAGTGGAGAAATTAGAGCAAAAAGAGAAGAATCGAGTTGAACGATTCACGTCGATGAAAAAATTGTATCGCTCGACACGAAACGACCCATATACCTCGAGGAAAAACTAGAGAAAAAAAACTGTACGTACGTATATACGCACGGTGTTATATCTGCGACGAAAACCAGCCGCATGCAGCCAGTGGAACCGATATTACATTCGCGCGTTTCAGCCTCGTTGGAGCTCTGGTGACGCGGGTTTAATTTGCGAAACGCGAACGTGAGTGAGCGAGAGAGAGGAAGAACGCGAGGAGACTACCACGTTGGTGCCCCTCGAGTTTCCGGTAAAATTGGCAAACCGCCGATGAGCTTTTCCATCCCTCTTTTTTTTCTACCCTCGTACCCCTATTGCTCCCCCCCCCCCCCCATTCCACCCGCTCTTTCTTTCTCTCTGTCTGTCTGTCTGGCTCTCTCTCTCTCTGTACGCGTATATATACGCGTACAAGCTGCCTGAGCATCGTTCTGGACTCTCTTCAAGCGCGAGTGCACACGAAACTTCATTTCGTTGTGGTTTTTCCTTCCACCCATTTTTGCATTTTATCGCTCTTCTCTTTTTTTTTTCATTTCAACTCTCCCCCTTTTTTTAATCACTTTCCATGCTCATTTCCCTTCGGTTATTTCAAACATGCCTCCACTTTCTCTCTATTTGCGTCCTGCCGATTCCCTCTCGTACAATGGATATAGGAATCGACTCGATCAAAAATTCAGAATAAAAATAAATACGTTCAATTTATTTTCGTTCGGATCGTTGTTTTTTTTTATTTGCTTTTCAATCTTGATTGAGAAATATCTCTGTTTATTGAAAACGTTTTGATAAAACGGAGTTTTGTTTTTATTCTTGAAAATAATTGTGAAACGAGATCGTGTTCGCAATTTTGTAAATATTGGTTTATTTTTGTTTTTATCGCTTTTGGCTCAATTAGCTTTTTGATAAATTGACCTTGCTCGTCGGAGTGTCTCGTTTGTTGCGAGACTCTGGTGCGCATATTTCTAGAGAACGCGAGCTGCGGATGAGAGCCAATGATGTATTTAAATTGGTCGAAATGGCGAGCTTCCTGTCCGTCGGCGATTATGTGCGAGATATGGGCGCATGTTCTTCCTTTCCGTTGTATAAGTTCAATGGGTGTTTTTTTTCTTCACGAGGCAACACTACGCCTCTCGTTTCAGTGCTTATCGGCTTATCGTAGCTTGACTGATAACACGCCCTTGCGGTTATCAAACAATTACCTTTTCAGAATGTCACAATTAATAATATATCAAACACTCGAGACGACGACATTGTCGGGGTGAATGACACCTACGTCTCGTCTGTCTCTCGTTCCTATTGTTCCTCGCTACATTTATCTATATATAATCGTATATATAATTCACGACATAATAAATCTTCGTCAAGCCGCATGACGTTATCGCTTTCTTCAATACATTAGTATATAATGTAATTATAAGTCTAACGAAGGATTGTTATATTCGGGAATTGTAAGAAGATAATAATTAACCTCTGAATATTATTTTCCTTAATTAATCAATTCCTCAAGAAAATCAGAATTACAATAAAAATATAATTTTCATAAGTTCAAAACGATTATGGCAATTTTCTTGGATTTAGTTTCTTATATATATAGCTGTAAGTTTAACGAAGGTTTGTTATATTCGCGAATTGTAAGAGAAAATAATTACGTCTGAATATTATTTTCCTTAATTAATCAATTTCTCAAGAAAATCAGAATTACAATAAAAATATAATTTTCATAAATTCAAAACAGTTCTGACAATTTTCATGGATTTAGTTTCTTATATATATATATATATATAGCTGTAAGTCTAACGAAGGATTGTTATATTCGCAAATTGCAAGAAGATAATAATTAACCTCTGAATATTATTTTCCTTAATTAATCAATTTCCCAAGAAAATCAGAATTACAATAAAAATATAATTTCCATAAATTCAAAACAATTCTGACAATTTTCATCGATTTATTTTCTTAATCGATAATAATTCAATACTTTTTTAACGAATATAATTGTTTGCGGGAAGTTCGAGTCAAATAAAAAGTAAGAACGAAATAAAAATTAAATATTTTTTTGGTATTCTTGCGATCAACTCTCGTGTAACAAGATCGCCGATCGCAGGATCGTCCAGATGCGATTCTACTGGGAATTTCGGATAGACAGTCATTATCGTTCCCGTACATTGCCCATAGGGTGTATAGACGCGGGGATGTACGGCGTATATTGCTGTCGGGCATAATTGATAATTCATGCATCGCGGGAAGCTCCGGTCGAGCGGATCCGGTAATTATTACGCTCATCTATGATGCCGAGTGAGGGGCCATTAACGATCGAACTACATACTCCCCGTGACCCTCCTCTCGACCTACACAAGAGAATCCAAGCTATACGAGTATTTCGCGTATATCCGTCGAAGTTTTGCTCGATCACCGACCGATCGAGGATGCGCATTCTGGATGCTCTTTTAATGGAACTACCCTCGCGAAAATTATTCATGAATTATTCACGAAGAAACCCAACCACGATCTCCGATATAAATTAAACTCTCTCCCATCCGTTATCAACCAAAAAAAAACAAAATTCTCTAAATTTCTACTTCATTATTCAAACATCTTCAAAAATCTCCCCATATTTTCTTATCAAAAACTATCTCGAATCTCAAAATTCCAAAAACTCGTTATAATTTCGTTTACCTCAACTTTTCTCTCAATTCCCCTTTTCTTCATCGTTAATACTCCAATTTTCACGAAACTATTTTTCTCCTTATTCCGAACAATCTATTGGAATTTCACCTGAATTTTTGTTCCCCTTTTTGTGATGTGTTGTTACAGTCCGTAGGTTTGGTCGAAATGCCTTCTGACGTTATTCTATTCACGCAAGACTAGCGGCGAGAGGAGGAGGGAGGGAGAGAGGGGAAAGTGGCTTTGTCGAAGTTCGCCTATCGCGTTTTGGGAAGCACAGGACTCTGGGAACAATAGATCATCGATTATTACTACATACATACACCCCCCCCCCTTTCTATATATATATATTTTATATATATATCTCGTTCCTACATTCTCCATACACGTTCATGGCTATATGTACATATAAACGTGTATAGAGAATATAGGAACGGGAGAGAGAGAGGGAGAGAGCGAGAGAGCAATAGAGTGGGAGGGGGAGGGAGAGAGAGAGAGAGAGAGAGCAATAGAGAGGGAGGGAGAGAGAGAGAGAGAGAGAGAGAAGCGCCTAGCAGTCGTCGGGTTCCTCGTGGTTGAACGAACCCGGTGGTCCGCATGCATGCAAATGCAGATAGCATATACCATAAAGGGGGTGACCGCGTGTGTAGTAAGCGAAGCGCGTGTCGCGGGCGAAAACGTGTGAGCGTTTTCTCTCTCTCTCTCTCACTCTATATATCTCTCTCCTTCTACTTGAAGCAGAAGCAACGGTGGTCACGAAAGCACGAAGTGCACGTAGAGAACGCGTATATCGACGGTTACGGTCGTGCCATCGATATATATACCGTACACCTATGCATACATTAACACAAACATCTACACACGTATTTCTATCTACAAGTATTCGGCGGTAGCCGTAAACCCACACTTACATCCCGTTAAAGACTACGCCAATGCCCCCCCCCCCCCCCCCCCCAACTTTCAAATTTATTCCTGGCTTAAGAATTAACGATGCAAAATAGACAAAAAAAAAGGGAGAAAAACAATAATTATAAGACGTCCTTCCTCTTTGTCCCTTCCGATAAGTCTTAATTAAGGATCTTGCAAATTTTCTTTTTATTTCTCACGAGTCTTTAGAATTTTTTAAACCAGTCGTTAATTGCTCTTGGTGATAATAGAAGGGCGTGAATAAAGATAAAGAGAAGGGAAATAAAAAAAAAATAAAAAAACGTTCTACTTGGAAAATAGAGGCAATTGGTGGTTGAGGCACGAACGAGAACAAAAGCACGTATCGAAAACGAGTGTACGCGGGAGGACACGTGACCGATCACGTGGTTCATGTGTGATGCGCTTTCTAGTCCTGTGGTTGGTGCTATAAGCCCCCTCCCCCCCCCTTCGTCCTGCTGCTACTAACGCCCCCTAACTTTCCTACTGTCACTCAACCATATCGATCGATATCGCCGATTCAGGACTTCATTATCAGTTTCAGTCGCGTTTCCACCGCCGAAGTGTTGCGATTGACATATTACCTACGCTCATTCTCACGTGGGTTTATATATATATATAGAGAGAGAGAGAGTGAGAGAGAGAGAAAATTGTTCTATACACCTACGCTATCCCAATGGAGGGTTAGAGGGTTGAGAGAGAGAGGAGGGGTCGAATCGCGCGAAGCGCAACGGACGGATATGCGAACGAGAGACACGCAGGAGCATGAACGATTAATCAGTGCGGTTCGCCGGATATCTCGGTCGAATGCTTCGTTGGTAGTAATCGGAACAGACACAAATACAAGCGGACGCTCCCGACTTGGCTAAGGGTTTGCGTACGAAATATTCACTATAAGGTAGAGAACGAAACGCGGCCTGACTTTTCCATTATAGGGAAAACACAACCAGTCGATTCCAATTTATCAATCTTTAATTTAGAAAATTACCATAAATTTACGTTATATTTTGATTTTTCTTGGGTTATTCAAAATTTATGAAAATTGTGTCGAATTTTGAATTTGATTGAAAAAAGAATTGTTGTAATGAAAATGTGAATTTTTCGGGTTGAATGAATTTTTATTTTGGTGTGTTATCGTTTATAATAATATTATAATCAATAATATTATAATATAACAATCAATAATATTATAATGTTATAATCAATGTAATATTATTATAATAATATTAATATTACATTATTATAACAATTTTAATATTAATATTATATTATTTTAATATAGTTTTAATTTTAATATTATATTATTATAATAATACTAATTATATTATACTATCGATATTATAATATTATAATCAAAACCTGTTTTGGTGTGTTATAGTTTATAATAATAGGTATTATTATCAGTAATATTATAATAGAACAATGAATAATATTATAATATTATAATCAATAATATTATAATATATATAATAATATTATATTATAAAATATAATAATATTATAATAAATAATATACTATAATAATAATAATAATAATAATAATAATAATAATAATAATAATATTACATTATTATAACAATTTTAATATTAATATTATATTATTTTAATAGTCTTAATTATAATATTATATTATTATAATAATACTAATTACATTATATTATTAATATTACAATATTATAATCAAAATTTGTATATTAAATTACTACAATTAATCTAATCTCTAAATTTCACCAATACAACATAACATTTCCCAATCGTGGCAGTTGTAAGAAAAGAAAAAAAAAGTCATTCTCTCGCTAATGCACGTGCCTAATTCGGTCGCGTATTGTTTATTGGAGCGTCGAAGAACACGAATTTCGAGAGCTCGACGATTCGCTGGTGAACCGCACTCGGGATGGACACCAGGGATTACACACGGCGAGATTACGGGTGGCCGAAACCGTAACAGGGTTATTTCGCGTCAACATCGAACGGTGTTGCACGCATCTATCTATATATACGTATATTCACGATTCGACGGTAGATTTTGACCTCCCACGTACAACACTACATATATATATATATACATATAGTTTTGTACCAGAGGGGCTGAAATCTCTCAACTGGTGAAACGAGAATCCGAGCAACAGCCTCGATTTCGAATCCGTGTGCTCGAGGGAGGTTTGGAGAGTTTGGTGGTGATGTTGTTCACTCATGATATCTCCCTCTCTGCTCGGAACATATTCGAGCCGTTTGTACGTACGTACTCCCGGGCTACCGTGGGATTTCCTACAAACGTCGTGTTTAGCGCGCGTTCAACGCGATCGACGAACACGAGGGGATGGGGACGAGAGAGAATCGAGGAGGAAAAGAGAGGTGAGCGGAAGAACCATTAGCCGGCGGCTAGAGGGGAACGATCTGCACTTGGTCCGGGTGATCCACTCGTTCGCGTCAAATGTCCCCTCTATCGGATATTCTCGATGACCTCTAGCGCAAAATTTACCATTGGCTTCTCTCCTTCACACATAGGCTCTCTTTCTCTCTCTCGTTTACTCACGACTGCGAATAAGCGATAAGCCAGTGAGTCGTCTCCCATCGCTTGGTTATTATACACACCGCACGGTAAAAATAATCCATAGAGCAATGTGAAGTGGAAGGAACGAACAAAAAAAACAGGAAGCGGACGCCTGCTCTCTCTCCCTCTCTCTCAATTGATAGAGTTCAATTCTGATCGAATGCGAGAACGTAAAACGGCACGTTTATTACCACCAACTGGAAACAAAAAGCTGAGGAATTAAGGTGTAGACCGATCGTTACAGCGTTTCCGTTAGATTTCACTGAAAATTTGCAGAAACGTTCTTTGATGTCGTATGTATATGTGTGTAAAATTTCAGGGGCCTTTATCGACTCAAAAATCACGATATTTATTCTTGAAAATCGTCACTTTTCGCAATTTCCCATAAGAGCCCGTGTTAAATATCGCAACATTATACAACGAGTATCTCGATCATTTGGTCGATGAAGCCTGTTGAAATTTTGCATACATTTTTATATGACACCAAAGAAGCTTCGATTAGTTTTTATAACAAATCTTATGGAAAACAAAAATTCATGATTTTGTTTATTATATAACAAATAAACTTTCCGTAGGATCAATTTGAATTTTGAGTATGTTGTTCTTTAGTCGATTCGCAACAACTTTTCTTAATGAACTTTAACGCTTGGTCCACTTCCAATATGAGAAAAAACGGGAATAAAATTTTAATCCCCCACCCAACGATAGGACTACCTTAACAGAGTTTCAAACCTTTTTTCTTTTTCTGTGAAATCTCGACGGAGGATAATAAATCGTGTGTATAAAAATATTCCATGAATTTGGTTTATTTTATTATTTTTGTTTCCAAACAGACGACGATTATTTATCCAAAGTCAATATTTTTGCATTTTTTGATATTACAAATTATAATCGTAGAAAAAAAAAGTATGTTGAAGGAACTAGAAGAACGAGCACGATTTTAAAAATTCTCGAATTCCAAAGATAGAGAAATCTTGAGCTCGCGCTTTTTTTTTCTTTCATTTTTATTATTGTTGTTGTTGTTGTTTTGGTCGTACCCGTACAACAGGAAAATGTACCGCAGTGCAGATTCCGCAGTCTGTATATATAAATACCTCTCGCGCCGCGAAAAGAGAGAACATTCGGGGTGTGCAACCGCGCGACGGAGTGTGCGACAATCCGTAAACTCGTCCGAGGGGGGAGGGAAAAGCACCACCACCCGCGTACGTTAGTGTAGAAGCACCGGAAATTTTCATTAACACCTCGCTGCCTCCCGTTTTGCTCTTCTCTAGCTCGAGTTATTTTGCTACTTTTTTTCTTTTTTCTCTCTCCTTTCTTCCAGGCCTTTTTTTGTTTCGTTGTCATCTTCCTCCTCCACTACCCTCGACCGAAGCCCTCTTTCTTCATTCGCGTTGCCACTCTCTCTCTCTCTCTCCTCTCCGGTTCGAAGCTATTTTCGCCGGAGGGACAGTAATTGTCCGAAGTTCCGTGAGAAACTTGGATAAAACACCCCGGTGATATAGCTCTCCCCTTCCCTCGAGTCACTCGAGAATTAATCTACTCGACGGGGGATTGTAAACGCGTAAGGAAACATCTCTCCTGGAGCAGCTTCTACCCTTGTCGCAATATACCGGCCGACTCTCTCTTACTTTCTATTTTCCTCTCTCTCTCTCTCTCTCTCTTACTCTCTGACGATGGTGGACAAAATTGAATTTGAACTTGTTAATTTTGTTACCTGTATACGTATACACAATTCGCCAGTTAATTTATTCTCTCCTGATGAAAAATGCATGAAAATAATAAAAAAACACGCCGCGAGAAAAGCGACAATTAAATAAAAATAAGGGTAGGAGAGAGTCGCCACTTTAAATTTTGCTCTCGCTCGAACAACGTTCGACAAATACCTGACAAACATCATCCTCTTTCAACCCATTTATACAGAAAAATAGGAAAAAACAATTGTGTTAGAAATTAATCGTTGTAATTAATTTTTGTTATCTTTTCTTAAATATTCATTTATATTTTGAATTTCGGGACAGCGAGAGGATTGAAAGAATTCTAGCTGTATAAATTTTAAGCTGACCGAGTTTTATGTTCCGACGATGATACCAACTGACAAAATCATTTCGTTTTACGTCCCGAGAGGACGAAAGTGCGCAGGACTTTAAGGACGTCCCGCTATTTCGGACTATTTTTTCGTGTACTTTGCCGGGTGTACCTACTGTGTTTAGTAGATACAGCTATAGATATACGTATCTATATATATATAAACCGGTGCAAGTAGCAACGTCTGATAGTTCTCTTCTCACCCTCCACATCCTACCCTAGATACAGTCTCGTACAAATATACATATAGGTAACATTCTATCGTCGAACGTGCAACGACGAGATGTATCTCGTGGGAATGTCCCCGATGAAACGCACTCTGGAATTTCCGCGCGGGAATCGAAAATCCGATGAGACTCTACCCCCTGCCGGTTTCTACGTGCTCGGTTTGCCTCTCTCGCTTAGTTTCCTCTTCGCTTTCGAGCCTTGCCCTCTATACATCCTCCTGTATATCTCGTTCTCTCTCTTTTCATTCCAGGTATCCACGTATCGAAACGACCAATGCGCCTATCTCCAAGCCAGACGAGAAATTTCACGAAATACCTTTTCCCTCGAGTCGATAAATGTAGGAGAGCTTTTTCGGTTTTATCTCTTTCTCTCTACCGTCTTTAATTGCCGATTGCCAAGTTTTTTGGTAGTTTTATTTTTGTTCGAACGTTCCGTTGGTTTATTGCCGAAGCAATGGGAACGCTGGGAGATAATTACCGAGTACGTGTTGCAACCTGAGAATAAAAACAAGGTATAATAATAATAATAATAAAATGAAAATTACGATAAAATGAAAATGTTTCAAAAGTTTGAGAAATTTGTCCGGATCAACGGAATTAATTTTTCACGGCATGTCCCTGCATTTTTTTTTGTCGGCTTTATCTTATCCCGGAAAAGGATCAAACTTTTAGAGGAGATTTCCGCCTTACGTGCTCTCGTGGTTGTCAGTCCATTCGCGGAAAAGTCCAGGAAACGACGCTGCGACAGTTTTTCCGATCGCGTTCTCGTTAAGCCCGCACTCAAGTTAGTAATAAATAATAACGTTTTAACGAATTTATGGAGAGTAATCCGCGGTCAATATTTCTATTTTTATCTCCCGGACATGTTTCAAAATTATGTAAATGATAATTTTTAATATTCAACGAAACATTTTATTTTCACAATATTCCAAAATCTATTTTCAACTTTAAATCATTGTCTGTATTATACAAATTACACTCTTATCGATACAAAGAATTATATAACATCGTATTGGAAATGGGTTGAATATTAATAATAAAACCAGTAGATATTCTATTAAATATTAATCTTTTATTAATGACGCGAGGAAGGCCCATCTACTCTCCTTAAGGTAGTTCTATCGTTGGGTGGGGGATGAAAATTTTATTCCCGTTTTTTTTCACATTGGAAGTGGACCAAGCGTTAAAGTTCATTAAGAAAAATTGTTGCAAATCGACTAAAGAACAACATACTCAAAATTAAAATTGATCCTACGGAAAGCTTATTTGTTATATAATAAACAAAATCATGATTTTTTTTTCCATCAGATTTGTTATAAAAACTAATCGAAGCTTCTTTGATGTCATATAAAAATGTGTGCAAAATTTCAACAGGCTTCATCGATCAAATGATCGAGATACTCGTTGTATAATGTTGCGATATTTAACACGGGCTCTTATGGAAGATTGCGAAAAGTGACGATTTTCAAGAATAAATAACGTGATTTTGAGTCGATAAAGGCCCCTGAAATTTTACACACATATACATCTGACATCAAAGAACGTTTCTGCAAATTTTCAGTAAAATCTAACGGAAACGCTGTAACGATAGAATTACCTTAAGCATCTCTGAGAGACTAACGACTCGTCAAATGAACTAAGGAACAGTCGCTAAGCAGAGCGACAAATTCTAACGCATTTTCCATTGTTCCCTATGTGACGCTGTCCTGGAAGTTCGGACGCGTCTCCACGGTTCCCCGTGTGACGCAGTCCACGAAGAGAGCGATCCAATTCTCCTCTCTTTCCTCCGTGATATGTCGATTTGTTTTTGTTATCTGATACTCATAGTCTACATAAATGTATTTCTTATTTATATGTTATATATCCAATACATCGTTTGATTGACATTAACTAATTCCCATAAATAAATAAAAATCGTTTCATAAAAAATTCACTATCGCCAAAAACAAAAAATTGGCGAAAGAGTGAAATGGAATCCGAGACACATGTAGCTAGATTGATTTAGTAGCTATGCAAAATACACAAGTACGAAGCAAGAGAAAAGAAATGATACAAATGCAACGGCAGTCGAGTCGTCCGTTTCGTGGAAATCCACTTCGACGAGAACGAGCCAAGCGAGCGCGGAGCTTACAGCAGCAAGCGAGCTATACCGTTGTCGCGTTTGCCGTCCCCTCGCTTTCCCAGAACGCGCTCGCCGCTTCGTCCCATCGATCGAGGGAAGGCACGTTTCTCGGAGCTCGACAAAAATACGAGGGGCAGCCACTCTCTCTGTGCGCGACGAACGTATTCCCAATGCTGTTTTGGCTTTTTTGCATAACCATGGGACGAATTTATCGATTGCCCAAGACACTCGCGGGCGAAAGATGTTTCCCATTGACATGAAACAAAAGAAAACATTTAACGATGAGTCTCTACCGAGACGAACAATACTTAGAATATTTCTCGCGTTTAGTTTTTGCACGAGACGTGTTTGAAGATCGTGTAAATTTTACAATTTGAAAACATTCGTGTAAGAACAATTTTCATCTTCGACGATTTGGTAAAAAAAATTTAACCCTTTGAGCCCTAAGGACGCATATATGCGTCAGCCTATGCGTCTGCGGACCACATAAGCTTGAAAGTACTCGGGTCTCAAAGGGTTAATGACTCACCGATGCAGGGACGCTCGAATATTATTCGTATCAATCGGGAGAATTTATTTTTGGTTAAGGGTTGAAAAAAGGATTTTTTGGGGAATTAACGTATGATCAGTCGTGATATTTATAAGGATTTGTACCAAATGCTATAGTGAGGGGCATAATTGTGAACGCAATGCAATGTATGAGTGTAGGGGGGGGGGGGGGGGCATGGGAAATTAAAGTCTCGACCCACGATAACAAAAATTGCTAGAAACGGCGGCAGGGATCAAATAATGCGACAAAAGAAATGTTGGTATTTATTGACCGAAAGAATTTACTGTAAAGATCGAACGCCTTGTCATTCCACAGATCGAGTGTTTTACGATGCGATAGAACGAGGAGACTGGCGGCCATCTTGTTTTGGGTTACGAGAGCATTCGCGAACCCGAGATTGGAAAAACCTTCGGATACTCTTACACTCGATATACTCAGGGATTAACTACGCTTGAATCGATTCTATACACACTTGATACTAATGATTACTTTTTCATACATGGCTGGTACTGACGTATTGGAATAATTCACGTATAAAATCGAAATCATCACAATTCATGGTCCAACTGTCACCGTCAGCGAGGACGCTGGCCAAGTGCCATACGTGGACATAAACTCCAATTAGAAGTACGCGCGAGGGTCGCGAGAGGGAACCAGCATCTCGCGTATGTCCATATACACAATGAATGAGCGTCTCACATAATATATATATTGACATCTCTAGAGAAAAATTCCGAGAACACGCAAACGAAATAAAAAAAACTTATTTTCATGCGTACTAGGCGAAAAAACACACCGAACACGTTGAACGCATCGCGATTTGAAAAGCTCGACGGTAGAGGGGGCGAGAGTTGACGCCTGGTCGCGCAGGCATCTTCCCGAATGACGACAACTTGTCATCAGAAAAATCCTCGAATCTGCTGCTCCTCGATTACCCAGTGACTTACCAGGCCCGAATCGATTCTCCGATAGGATTGCGCATGAATGATTACTTTTAATACACGGTCGAACCTTACTAAATCGAACCATTTGTGAACAAAGCTGGCCTCGGCGTACCAAAAGGCCCAACTATTCAACATCGACGAGAACTCACCTTCGTCTGCCGACTGCACGGTCTTACATACAGGTCTGTCAACTCCCGGGAGTGGGGGAAGGCTAAAGTGACTCGCATATTGAACCAGAAAAATCGAGTTCTCTCTATCGCCACCTGCAGCGCTGCTATCGAGTGTCGACATGACATAACCTCATAATCATCGGTTTCGTTGGCTCTGTGCGGTTTTTTTCTCCATTTACGTTCAACATTTTCTCGGCTCATATTAATGTTGTGCGATATTTATTTTAATAATCCTCAAGATTTACCGACAATAATATTGTTTTTATTTTTTGCTAGTCAAGTTAATAGTGCGCTTGCGCAACCCAATCGGCACTCGATTGCAGTGTCGCATGTGGCCAAACCGTGAACTTCCAAAAACTGCTTCAATAAGCGAGTCACCCCCACTCCCGGGAGTTGACAGACCTGTATGTAAGACCGTGGCCGACTGTCATGTATGGGCATACCCCCCAACTCGATGCGCGCGCATTGGATCATGCGCAGTGCGCACCTTTCATATGAGTATACAAGATGGCGGTTTGTAAAACCTTATTGACAGGACATATTCGACAAGACGAGAACACCAGAAAGACGCTTGTTTTATAATTTCATTTCACTCGTGCGATAAAAACGTTTCCAAAAGAATTGCAATCATAACGAGCAAGGAATAATCTTTCTTATCTCTACTCTACGAAATTGCGATATAAACTAGCTTGATTTGATCTCAAAAAATATGTTCCAAGTAACAATATGTGTATCGACATAGTAATAAAAGTTGCTTTCTTATTTATGTTTCAGGTAAGAGCTTCTTGCAGTATTACGTAGAGTAAAGCCCGAACGAGCGATAAAATAAAAAGTACGACCTTCGAAAAACGTGCAGCGAAATCCTCGTCCTCGTTATCTTAGAAAAAACCGATAAGATCGACGCCCACATTACTCTACTACCTTTGAGAATTGGTGAGAACCTAACCTTGCTTTGGCTCCTTTTTTCTCTTCTACAAACATGTAAGTATTTCATATTGTGTTTAACATTTTCGTTTGTCTGAAACAATGTCGAACAAAAGCTTGTTTTTTTAACTCTTCAAAAATGTAACTTTTACTTTTTCCCAGTAGGAAATATTTCTGTCCAGGACATTTTTATAAGGACACAATGGACAAGGAGGATAATTATGTACAATGAAATCTACAAGTCGACGATATTTACAGTCTGTTTGTTCTTTCTCGTTGCCTGATAAACGACCGAATGTTAAAGACTGTTATATACGAGACTAACTTCCTTCCTCATAATGTTGCAACATTATTCTGCACTTTTGTATCCTTTTTGAATGCATCAGTAATGCGCCAGCTTGATTTACGGCCTGTATCATTTTTTTCCGCACTCGTTCTTTCTCCTCCATGGTAGAAAATCTTGCCCCGTTTTCCATGCTAGCCTCAACCCTATACCGCGTCTCTTCCGGATATTTAATCTATTTTCAGTTAGCCGAGAGCGTATAACATAAGAATCCTCCTTCTCTTTACTTTACCCGAAGTTGATTCAATGTTCGAGTATAGGATATGCTTTCCAGAAATTGCTTCTGCTGCGCAATATTCTCTCACATCTTTCTCAAGCATAAACTTATAACCTTTATAACTTAGCCGCATGCAAACCTGGGATTTAGATCAATTTAAAAGTTTCAACTCATGGTGCAGCAACCCGCTGCTATTGTATCGAAGTAGCGAGACTATGAGAAAAAGTACGCACTGCACGGAAAAGATAAATGAAAAATATTTATAGGAAACCAATTGCTGATAAGTTATTCGTACGTACAAAAGAAATAATTATTTTGGTTCGTTTCAATGAGAATAACTTTCATTTACAATCCCTTTTCTTTTTCAAATGAGATAAAAATTGTTTCCTCGACCGAGTTAAGGAAAGAAGGAAGAATAATTGGTAAGTGTACGATCAGTGAAATTGCCCCCCTTTGTTTCGATGGTATGAGAGGCGGAGGGTTAGGTAGAGAAGGGAAGAAGCAGCAAATTCATGGCAGCTTCTCAAGAATCCAGCGCAGTCCTGCGGGTGATAAAGTTCATGGACGATAGTCGACGTCGGGAGGTTTGCCGGTTGCTACCAAAGCGCACTGAAAAGAAAATGAGAGCTCGCTCTCGGGAGCGCAATTACTTAGGATAAGCGCCGAGGATGCTTCTGCTTTTCGGTAAAATGGCGCTCGGTACGGGTTTGAGTTTGTTTGGGTCTGGGCGAGTGGAAGCATCCACCTCGTCGTTGGACTTGCAGCGAGTACGTTGGGCTTTCTACGCTTTCCTCTCGCGGGCCTCTATTTCGCGGTAGAAATCCGACAGTTTTACGATCGCAAGCGGGCTTGAAATAATAGGTGAGCTAGCTCCAGAAAACGAGGACTAGTTTAGGGGTATGAGATAGGGAGAAAGAGAAAGAGAAAGAGAGGAAAGGAAAGAGGAACAGAGAAAAGGATCGATGGAGGGAAACGAATGAGGATTGGCAGACGATGGTGAAAAGTTTATCCCGCACGAAGGGCTGTATAGTCGTGCCTTCTATATCAGCGATATACCGGAAGCTCTGCAGTTCATCCTCTATCTCGTTTCCAGCCCTTTAGCTTCACGTCCGTATCCTCTTCTATATATCCATCCCCATATTTCCAACTCAACGTCAAACGGAGAAAAATGACGGACGCAAGCGAGTGCTTAACGCTAGCACACGCAAACTTTTGGACTTCGCATCAGGCAGGCTATCGTTTATTCTTCCGTTCTGAAGTTCCTTGTTTATTCCTCTTCTCGTCGAAAAAATGGAAATTACTATCAGCCACTAGCGCCGTCTCGATGCCGTAGGTTATTTCTTCTGCGTTCTTCATTTTCCTTTGTTGCACGGCGTTTTTTTCCTCGCGGATCATTAACCTTTTAGATACAACTGAATTCTACATGTGGCTATTTCCCTGGACGGTAGGGTCTGACGTGAACAACGTATAATTGATATAACACTGCAAAGAGTGACGGGCAATTCCGTTCTGTGTTCTATTGATTTGATTTTCGATTTCCGAGTCAGATTCTGAATTGTCAGAAATTGCCGTTTGTTTTCTCTTTTCATGTGGCATTTTGGGGTTAGAGACTCTAACAATGTATAAGGATAGATTACAAAAAACAAATGGTATATTTATTTAAGGAAAAAGCATTAATCGTTACCTCACACTGCTGTAAAAAACAAAGACTGTATATTCTGGCTGTCTACTGTTTTATTTATACTGTTGTAAATCGATGTACAGAAAAAAGAAGTGTACAACAATTATCCATATGAAGACAATTATTGCGTATGAAGACGATTTTTCAATTGAAATGGTGGACGAGTGAGTCACTAGAGGGAGCCACTACACTGGCGCGTCGTTCAAATATCACATCCGCGAAAGCCACTATAGTGGCGCGTCGTTCAGAGAGATGATATCCGCGAAAGCCACTATAGTGGCGTGTAGTATCTAAAAGGTTAATCAAACTATCCTCAATAATATCTTTCAGTTCGACTCAGGTAGCGCTGTGTTTCGAGAACTGGCTCAGAAATCCACATAGGATTTCTGGTTATCAGAGTTTGAGTTTCACGAGGTGTAAAATATCTGGTCCTATGTTGAAAGAGAAAAATACAATGAATTATATAGTAAGCAATATTCTGTAAATATTGTAAGTAGAAACAGCAAAGATATTTGTAAACGGTTTGAAATAGTTATTGTAACTCGTTTTCCAAATACTCTCGCGCACTGTCGAGAAATTGTGCCCGTACAGACGATATACGTTTGGAAGGATCAATTTTCCAGGGTCTGATCCCGAGAGTTATCCGAGTCTCGGAAAAAAATGCAATTTGCGAGCAAATTATATCTCCCGAGATAACTTTGAATCCCTGGACGAGTCTCGACAAACGACTAGCCCATGATTTGCCAGACAACACACGCATAGTACACAATTTTTCCATCTCTTTCTCTCATCCTCGTGGGTTTATATCTTCGTCAATTTTTTTTCCTCCTCAGTCTATTACGTCTATCGCTATTCGCTCTCGGTGAGTTCGTTGATTGGTTCGCGAGCTCGGAACTTTTCTCGCCTCCTCTTAAACCGTTTGCGGCTAGAAATATAAGAAAGGAAAAAAAGAAATAACTTCGGTGTGCTGGTTATTCTCGCGAAGCTGATCGAAACGCAAAAGCCCCGAGGTCTCGTGCCTCGTGGGAATCCCAACGATATATGTTTTACCTTTTGTCTCATCTCTTGCTTTCCTTTACCATATCCATGCAATCTTCTCGTACATTCCTTCCATTTTTCTTTGCCCCTCTTTCGTCGACCTGATAACTGTGGAGGTATAAGCAAACGTATAGTCTTTAAATATGCATATTATACACTTGCAAAGAGTCGTGACCTCGGAAATCGGTTTCACATTTGAAATATAAGACGCGCGTGCATCGCTCCTCCTCGACAATTTAACGTGAGTCATCCACCGCTCGTTTCGACGCGGCAATTAAAGCGTGAAGTATTGAAACAAGACTTGTTATTTTCTTCATCGTTATCTCTCTTTCTTTCCCATACGAAAATAAAAACTAACAACTTTTTTCAAATTTACGACAATGAGTGAAAAAAAATACTTCCAATTGGTCGAACAATGATTTAACGTCGTTTTTAACTAAATCTTTTGTGATCGACGAAATCGTTTTTTTGAGTTGAATGAACTGTTATCACCGTTTTGTTCATGAGTAATAATAATTCTAGATGAACCATCGCGACTTGTTTCTCCTTGAGTGATTATGATTTTATACATAGAACTGTCGTACGTTTAAAAATAACAATAACAGTCTATAGATTCGTATGATGATATTTTGTATATAGAAGAGGCTTTGTATCGTTCGTGCAGGTGGAAAACTGATGATATTAAAAAAAAAAAGCTTGGTTGTCAGTCCCTCCGACTTCCTCTGTGTTGTCGATCATGATGCTTCGTGCCTTTGGCGTTGAAAAATTGCTCGCCAAAGCTCATCGCGCCGGCAACGACACGTCGTGTCATTTATTCGGACCGATAACACTGAATATCCATTCGTCTGGTATGTATTTATACATTCAGCCGGGTTTATTGCGCAGTGTGTCACCAAGTCGCTCAGACAACGTTGAGAAAATCTGTGGAATGAAAATATTAGTTTCGAGGAAAAATCATATTCATTTTTGATTTTTTTGAATATCGATGTGAAACACTCGCCTTTTGTCCGCGTCGATTGAGAGTGTTTTTTTTTTTTGTCACTTTTGTATGCTTGGTGAGATCCTCGACGATTCAGGAGTCGAAGCGATAACAATAAAAGAGAAATTCAGAGGCAATTTGGCGAGAATCCTTCTCGCTTCTTATCCTCGTAATGTGACTTTTATTTATTTATGGCTGACACTCCCATCTTCCATCAATCATTCCTCCATGAAATATCTGAAATTTGTTGGTTTTGTTAGAAACACAATTCTCACCTCGTTCTCTCTCTCGTGTCTCAAGACCTTTGAATCGACGTCTCTCGTGGCAAAAATGGAATTTCCGTTCTCCTAGCGTGTAGAGCTCAATGGTCTCTTTTTTTGTTTCAACCAAGCTCGTCTCGACTCCTCAATCCAGTGTCCCCGAGGTCCTATACCGAAACAAGAAAACGAGAAAAGAAATGAGAACGTTTTTTCAATATTTTTTTCCCCTCGTCATCCCGTTTCTGTAAGTCATAGCTTAAAAAAAAAGGATAGCGAATGGGAATACGATTGTTCATCGTGCATAATAGGAAAGTGATGAATCGCCCTGAGGGTAACGAGACGACAGCGAGGAGGGAATCACACGACTGTCGTCGTCTCGAGTTTCTGTGTTCAACCGGAAAATGTATCTTTTCTTTCTTTCTTTTCTTGTTTGCCTCACCCATGAAAAATAAAACGACTCTCGTCCCTGTTCCCCTGGAGCTAGACAGGCGACAAGTCACGATGGGTAAAAAATGAAGGTTGGGTGTAGAACTCTCGGGCAACTCGTTCGTGAGAGCCCCTCTCGCGTTTGTCGATGATAACTCACGCGACATTCGCGCTCAACGCTTTTCAAGCTCTCTTGCGATGGAGGTATACGAAGTGAAGACTCGACGAGAGCTTGTTCGGTCCTCTGTGTGACGAGGTATAGCGTGCGATGGAGCGACGAGTCGAGAGTGGGTTTTCAGCCTGAAGAGACATGATGCATAGGACGAGAAGTCCCTCTCGGCTCATTGATGACTATGAATATTAACTAGATTTCCTACCCACGAAGCCAAAAATGTCGTGGCCGTACGCTTGGAAATATTACGTTCTTAAATATTACGGAAATATTACGATGATCTTTTAACTCGTGTATATACAAATTTTTCAAATTGCCACAGCGCTGAATTAAAAATGTGCAGCATGGAAACTGTACAGCGATGAAATCAAATATTCCGGTTCAATACAATCAGCCTTAACAACAGGAAGTAATGGAAGACATAAGTGGATACAAAGTCCATTGATATATCAGCAAAATAACAATTTGAAAATGCATCGCGTGTCCGAGGAAAAAGTGCCTGGCATAACAATTTTATGTCAGTGGAAAAAGAAAATATGTTATGTAACGATGGGTTGAATCAAGAATCTAAAAGATCAGACGGAAGTCTATGATGATCTTTTTATTAAAATTGTGCCTATAGACATTGGTTAAAAATCCCAATAATCCTGGGAATCTTTGATACGCTCTTCCCAATCGTTCTGTTTCCCTCGCCCGAAGACAGTGGATTTCAAAAGTAGAGAGCGAGGCACTTGTGGCCTCGATGGCATAGACAGATATCTGAATTCGCAAAATCACGTGAACCGAGCGTGTCACGAGATGGGAAAAGACACACACGTGGTTACGTTTCAACGAGTTGATGCTCGAGTAGACGCTCGTGGCTCGTCGACGAGACTTTCCTTCCAACACGATGTTTATAGTGTTGGTAAACGCGCGTTTCGAAATATCTGTATACATCTATACATCAAACGACTCGTGAATATATTACCGAAATAAAAAGAGCGATGCCCGCTATCCGGAACGGGAGCTTCAAGGCTGAAACAATTCCTAGCCAGTTTGGTAATTCTGATCACTGAATTCGTCACAAATAAATTCACAAATTATTTAAAAACAATGCTCGTGTGATCTTCTCTAACAATTAAAATTACTAACTTTAATTTCATCGTCGTTTCTGAAATCATATTTTATATAACGCTTTTATCGTCCCATTTGATAGCTTTAGATGTACCGTAAGGGTGAATCTTTGTGAAAAGCTTTTTTAATTAAAAACATTTCTTGTTCTTGCAAAAAAATGGACTAACATTTTGTCACATGATCCACAGTCGTTCGCACACGTTTCTCATCTTCAAAGCTCTCTCTTGAGATCGCAGCCTCCCGGTTGCGCTTGCTTCTATTTTAATCC
Organism: Netelia fuscicornis; assembly: GCA_946811545.1. NCBI lineage: Eukaryota > Metazoa > Arthropoda > Insecta > Hymenoptera > Ichneumonidae > Netelia > Netelia fuscicornis. The sequence continues at coordinate 4,850,893 of OX328013.1, forward strand.
GCTCTTAGTATTCATTCATCATTCAGCAACTCGCATGATACACGAACTTAGTCTTAACGGATTATGCTGAGAAAGTCCTGTCCTCGTGGTCAGTCAAATGTTGAGATGAAAGATAAGAAAAACAAACAAAAACAATTAATCGTGGAACTTTCGTGAGTGATATTCCATGCTACGCATTTGAGTGTACAAAAAGAAATTGTACAGGTACCGTAAAAGAGCGAGGATAGGTTTCTAATTACTGAGTTCGTGCTGGCCCATCGCGTTGGTAATCAAACGTCACGCAAGCTCAGAATCCGTTCTCTAATCGTTTCTGTTCGTGATACGTTGAAAATCCTCGTATCCAGGTGTTCTCACGTGCACGATGAATCTATAACAGAGTTTCATGAAGCACGCAAAATGGACTAGGGCGGATTTACATCATCTCTCGACTAGTTTGAAGAAGAATATATTTATACACATCAGTCTCGAGACTTTTATTACGTGAAAAAAACTACGTTTGAAGAATATCAAAAAGGATTGTGAACAGTAGAGCACATGCAGAATTAAAGAGAGATTCGTTGAAGAATGAAAGGCGACGAGAGGGCTAAGAGAATATGTGATACGAGAACGACGATTGAAGCACAGGGACAAAGTAGCAAGTAGCAACTGAATAAAGAAATACGACAATGAACCGAAAAGTACTGAGAAAAGGTCGCGTTCTTTTCTGAAATCACTCGACGGCCAAGAAATCGACGATATCTCCGACGAAGGATTCGCGTCTACGTTTACGATCGAAAAGAAAGTTTCTCAAGTTTTTGTTCCACGACCGTCGTCCATCTTTGTCTCCGCACGACACGACTTCACGAATTCACAAACCTTTCGTCTCCGTCACTACGTTCCATCTCTCACCGCTTTCGTCCCCTTTATTTTCTATCGTTTCAAGGTTATGTTCGACGGTCTCGAACGTTGAATATATCGCACATCCAGATCTAAAGGGGGCTAACTCGAAATTGCGATTTTTGTGTTAGCCTAGCTAGGGGCTCACTGCAAAATCGCAATTTTTGAGTCAGCCCCCTTTACATCCGGGTGTGCGATGTGAACACTCGGGAGACCCTTAGGGGTCAACCCCTAGGGGCTAACTCAAAAAATGCGATTTTGCAGTTAGCCCGTAGGTAGGCTAACTCAAAAATCATAATTTCGAGTTAGTCCCCTTTAGATATGGGTGTGCGATATATGAAAATACATACCTACGTTGTCTCGAAGAGAATGGAGATTGAATAGTAAGCAAACACAGAGACAGAGTTCTTTGCTCGTATGTGTGCGAGCGTCTATCGTGTTTTGACCGTACTGTACATTGCTAGTCCCATAGAAATTCCCTCGACCTCGGTTTGTCCTGCGGTTTTAACCTCGTGGACAAATTCTCATTGTACTCGAACAGCTATCTACATACATAATACCACGCGCACTTTGGAAACTTCCGTGCGAGCAATTACTTGTTCTTCGTCACTTCTGGTACTCTTGCTTCGTCCACAAAATCACTCGTGTATACTTCCTCGCTGATTAATGAGGGCGCACTGTGGGATTCCCCGCGCGCTAGTAGTACACTCGCACTGCCACCGGGGCCACTGTCGTGGCAGCACCGTCGCCTAGTTAGCAGCGCCCTCTACCGTTTCAATTATGAAACTATTTTTTTTTATCATTATTAATCTTATTTCAATAACACAAATAATTCAATAAAAAAAAGTCAATGAAAAAAATAATTTCGATAAATAAAAATAATGTAGGTATTTAATATAGATAAAAAATTGTTTTTATACGCTGTTTTTCAATAAGACTCTCAGTACGCAGATAGCTGCTTACTTACAAAATCCTCGAAAATATATTTCATTACGTGCAAACGCTAGAAAAAAATCCGATATTGATAAAAACTTCTTCATTTACTTCTTTCATCGACCCTCTCTCTCTCTCCATTGGAATAAAACATGCCATATACTTTCGTACTTCTCAAGAAGGCCATTTAACGAGTTTCCATGACCATTGAATTTCCTCGCAATACTTGTCGATGCTTCTCGTTCTACGACCAAAGTTACAGACATCTTCGTCCTTCCATCTTGTTTCACTTTCTGTCAACTCGAAAATTCTAAAAGTGTAAGTTACTTCGTTGTTCGATAATCGATTCGACAAAATTTGTAATCCCAATCCATAGAGAAGAAAATTCATTGATCGTAATTCGATAAAAGTTAATACGTTTAAGCGTATAAAAAGAAATGTTCGTTTGAAAAATTGGACCATTTCGTGAATCGACTTGGGGGGGGGCTGAAACGCGTTGTTTCCCGCGTACGTACGGAAAAACGTTCAACGTCTCAAAGTCCAAGTACCTCGTTATTTTCAGCCGAGAAAGAACGAGTGTGTGAGTAAGTATACGTCGTCACGTTTAATATTGGATGTTACCAGAAACACATTTGCATGTATAAGCAGCGGGTTCGTGCATTATTCGCGTAAGGAGATAGAAAACGTCGTAAAAAGAAAAAAATGATGATACATATCACTGAGTAAACAACGTTATCGATGCAACGACCGGTGAAAAAAGTGAGAAAAACGTGGAAAAAAAAACACAAAATAGTCAATAACAACGCGACGATATTTACGGTCAAAGTCCAGTTTCGCTCGTTGTACACACCGCAATTTTGTCACGAGCGAGCGATACGTACCTACGATTGGTATTTTTATTCGCGAGAGAAAGATGGCGCGAGTGTTGTTTTAAACCTGAATTGGAGTTCCACATCCGTCGATTCGTTGCCACGCCAAAAATAGAAGACGAGGGACGTCGGTTTGACGATAACAATGACAGAAGTTTGCTCGTGGGTAATCGCACGTACAATTTTTATGTATGTACGCATATGTTGCAACGTTCGTGACAACCGAAGGATTTCCTGGGGCAAAGTCCACACACCGGTGTCTCACCGATCTTTCTCGAATTGCGACACGAAACTGTAACGATCGCAACGAGAAATAATAAATCGATTTTTATCAATTTTTAGAACAATCGCTTTCAATTATTATCGTTTTTAATTAAAGAAAAAAAAAAACAGCGGGAAAATTCAAATTATAAAGACGTTTCTGGAAGCTCGTCAATTTTCTCCAGTTATTTTCTTCCCAGCGTTATTTTCCTCGTTTCTTGATCAACAGCAATGCGATTTATTCATTTGAAATGCAAAAAACGAGCGAAGAATCAACCTTCGAAATTAAAAAGCTCGAAATTCACGATTAAGACATTTATGACGGTTTTTTTTTCATCGAACGATATCGTCGATGACGAAATGGAGCGATGAAAAAAAAAACGTTGATTAACGACTTTTGTACGTAATTCGATAGTCGGCGGAGCGATCGTTTCGTGTTATGACCTCTCCCTCTTTCTCTCTCTCTCTGTCTCTCGCTCTCTCCTTCGATTCCGAACGAAGACGAGGACGACTACAAATTCGTAGTCGCGATGCGAGAAAGGCGAACGCCGTTTCGTCCGGCCGTCTCAGGTTCTCCCTGGTACGCCCACGCACTTATCGAGTCTAACCAAGATCGTTTAAACGTGTATATACATATGTGTATATCTATATATGTATACGTGCAAACGATTGTACTTTGTACCTAGTGTCGTATACCTCGGCTAGAAACTGGCTGGGCTCATTCGCTTGTGCCTCGTGGACTTTGGACTCCACCGAGTGTGTCATTCTCGCTATCACGATCTCTTTCTCTCTCACTCGCTCGCTCTCTTTTTCTCTCTTCCTATGTCTCTCTTTCCACTTGTCCCACTCCGATCTCTCGCCTAGACCAACTCTTTCCATTGGTGTTCGTCTCGAACTGGCTCTCTTCGTCTCTTTATATTTCCGATGGCCTCGATCGTGCAACGTGTGCATCGTTGCAAGCTCTCAAGCTCCTCTCGTTCTTTTTCATTATCATACCCACTTACTTTTCTCTCGATCGCAATAACGATTCGAGCGTAGGCAGGACACGAGAACGAGAACAAATTCTCGATCGCCGTATCAACGAATGTGGATACGAAATAAACATTCGATTTTATGACGCTACGGTGTTGAATTATTTGTTATTACGCGAAGCTTGTGGATCGTTCGTTTCGGAAAAATCTATTTCTCGACGAATGACAAGTCGATTTCCCGATTTGTGCAATCTTAAATTGTATTTTTCGCTATGAGCACGATGCGAGAAGTCGCGTCTTTGTCGAGAATCGAGAAACGATCGATCGATCGCCACGATCGAATTACGTTCTCGAGCTTCGAACTAGCCGATCGTTATCTCTCGATTCTACAATAACTTTACATTTAGCGAGATACGAATGTTATCTCCGGTATTGAACGATGACTCGACTCGAAAACGCGTTACCGAGCACAGAAATCTCGAATCCTACGCGCGATCGATTTCTCGCCATTACATGGCGCGCCCTCTTACGGAGGGCGCGCGCAACCGAGGCGCGATCGTCTCGTCACCGGAAGCTTACGTTCGGTTATCGAGTCCCTTCTTGTCGAATCTCTCCTCGTCCCGGCGATCCTATCGCAAGATAAATGTTGTTCTTTAATTTCCACCTACTACAATTTCACTCCTTGTTATAATTGAGTTACGGTGGAAATTGGCGAGCGTGTTGCTCTACGATGTGTTCACGGACTGTTCCAATACTTATAGATATGTATATACGTGTATAGATAAACGAAGAGTCTATTCGGAGGAAGGTTTATACTCGATCCAGTCCGGCGGTTATATCGGAAACTCGTTAGCGATATTCCAACATCGGCAAGCTTACTTTTAACGATCTCATGGCTACGCGGCCATTTTGTTGTTCACGAACGATCACGTGATTTACGAGAAATTCTATCGTGCGTCAGGAACGAACCGAGGGTAGAGGTTTTCGTTCGAGTCGTTCATCCAACTACGTCCGATCGGCCGGAAACGTTGAAACTTGAGACGAGCTCTCACGGAATCCGAAGTTAACCGTCTGATCCGCCAGGAAGCTCGACTACTTGGACGAACTACGATTTACGTCATTATACCACCGCGGAGGAAACGTTTGATAATAGTGCTGTGAATGAAACGCTCTACCGTCTGGAGGAGATGGAATTCGGATTGAAATTATTTTCTCGTACAAGTGACTTTATATCCGTATATTTTCATCGGAAATTTGCAACGTAAAATAACGAATATCGATGCATTAAGGTTCCCGGAACTTGTACGATTTATCCACAAGAAAATAAAATAAAAATGCGACATTTCTCACGTTTTCTCGTTTTTCCGAGAATGAAAATTTTGTAATTCTTTCCTAAGATCGGAAATTATCAAGCTGAAAATCAATACAGCGTTATCATTCGTGAAATCGTGAAAATTTGTCTCTATAAAAACATAAAAAATGTTAAACAAACTGTATTGTGATTATTCTCCGCGTTGTACGTGAAAATTTTCACTGATAGGTACGAAGTCTTGATGGAACGCAATACGTATTAGGTCGTAGTTGTCGCGGAGATTCTGATCGAATTCGTGACAATCACTGAGAATTCAATTGACTCATCAGGCTAGAGAGAGAGAGAGAGAGAGAGAGAGAGAGAGAGAGATAGAAAACAGGATGAAATTCCCATAGACCAGTAGCATTGCCAAAGTACATCACGCATTTAACGACGGAGAGACTGTCACCTCCTATGTGTTATTACGAATCTACATCGGACCTCTCACTCCCCCCCCCCCCACTCTCAGCTTCTCCGTGTTCCTCGTTGCATAAACTCGATTCATCGTTCACTCCACCTCCCCACCTTCTTTAGCATGCAAGAGCTACCCTGTCATGTGTGCTTCTCCCCCTACTTTCTCCAACCCTTTCCCACAATGCTGTCGCGGTGTTATCTGGCGTTGTTGTTCACAAAACCCATTCTCATAGACGTACACACGCTCCTCGGTGATTATATCCTCTGAAAATACACGCGCCAGAAAGTACACCGATGCGAGAGAAACTCGTGGGTCGTGAGGGAAGGGTGGAAGCGTGAGAATGGGACGCGAGCGAACTCGCGAGGGTTGGGAATAGCAACGACAGCGCCCCCTACCGTCAGAGATTTGTACTAGTAGTGGAAACACGCACGTGTGTCTATGTGCGTTTGTGTGTATTTGCTAGCGCATTAAAACGGAAATACGCTCTCTCGTTGGTACAACATTGGCAACGAGAAGTACCATCGAGCATCAGGAACGAGGGACTAGCTCTCTCTCCCTCACGAGCGTGGGACGAAAGCTTTCCTAGGTATATACACGTGTCCGCGCATAAATCGCAGTTGGCCTTTGGGTGAGAACCGACGACCCGGTCTCTAGTACGCCACCACTCTCACCTCCGCAATGTCCGACTCATCTCGTCAACGGGACACTGGCTAGGGGTGAGTTCTGACAACAAGCCTCCTCCACCAACTACCACCTTGCAGCATGTGCAACTCTCGCGTATCCTGGTGTGTACGTAGATTGGCTACTTCTACAAAGGTACGCGGTCAAAACGTTTTGACCACAGCCGCAATGCACCTCCTTCTCGTTCACGTTTCCCGCGGATGGTCGAGCATGCGGTTGGGCGCATAACGCGCGAGTAACCGAGTACCTCCTGTGTCTAACTTTCATCCGCAATTCACCGAGTAGCTAAATAGGACCTTGCACCTATTTTCACACTCTCGCTGTCTCCTGGCTTCTCTCTCGCGCAAATTTTGAGAGTACGCGGTGTACGCTCGTAAATTTTCTGCAACTAGAATTCAAAAGGGATGTTACGCATAGGGGTGAAAATCAGGTCGAGCATTTTGTAACGACTTTCATCGTCCTGAATTATCTAGCTTGCTTCTTTTTTGCTTTGTTTCTAATTGGTCATCATAGTTGGTTTGATTATGTTGCATTGATAATTAGGAGTTGCTATAGGGGTGGTTTTCTCGGTTTTCTTTTAGGATTGGCGGAAAACGTAACGATAACAGCTTTTTCTCTGGATATCTTCCTGCGACGATGCACGCAATCGTGTAGAGCTCTTTCCCGACCGGGCAATGGTCCGTGTACTTTCTAACTAAGAGGGTGGGTAGGGGGTTGAAAAGGGGGAGGGAGTAGGAAGTCACAGGGAATGGTTGATCTCTCCGATCTTTTTCCTCGTTCTTCTTTGGTTCCGTCCGTTTTCCGGCCCCGCTATACTGCAATCACCGATGCGCAAGCATCGCCAACCAATCCGCGAAAATCCTCCGATTTTCTTTTCGCTCTTTCTTCTCACTAGCTCACTCTTCGGAATAAAATTTTCTTCTTCGATTTCTTTTCTTCTATTCTCTGTCTGTGTGTGTATGTCTCTCTCTCTCTCTCTCTCGTTCTTTCTTTATTTCTTGTTGCACGGAAATCGCGAGAGCGTGTCCCACGCCGGAAAAACGTTTACGGTTCTTCGTTCGGCCGTTTCCTCGACCCAACCCCCTACGAACCACCCCTAGATCCAACCTCGACCCTTATTTCTACTTCGTACGGCATTTGTTCATTCCCTCTTTCTCTCGATCTCTCTCCCTCTTTCTCTTTCTCTGTTCTATACTTCTCACGCGCCTGGCAAATCGCACTGTCGTGATTTCCGCGGCTAAATCTACCGGAAGCGAGAACGGCATTCCTTGGGGTAATTTCGAATTTCGTTAACTCTCCCACTCTTGCTGACTCGCACCATTTCACCCTGGTCATTCGATGTTATCCTCTCCTCCTTCTTGCAATCGCATATCTCTAACCCTACCGGGGAATATCTCGCTTCCCCCTCTTTCTCTCGACGCGCGGTTATAGGTCGAACGAACTTCCGTCGTGACTGAAGAATTTTACCCGCGAATCGTTCAATCTTTTCACTTTTTTTTTTATTATTCCGAATTTACTATCAACTTTTTAATTTGTTTCTTTCGCTCGATCAATCTTATCATTTTTTTTATAAATATTTCGAATTCAACTGGGATTTTTTTCATAGCGGTAGTTTTAATCAGGCAAGATGAATTGATTTATTGAACGAGGCGGTATTTTATTTTTTGTTTTTCGTCGTATCAACCGGAAATTGGTATTTCCTCTTAACGTATGAAACGTTCCTAAGCCGAAAGATTACACCCGTGCAATTTTCCTCGTCGTTTCCCGCGTAGCTCGCTCTCGTTTCGGGAAAATTTCCAATCTCAAAGGTGCATTATCATCCTGAAATGGGTGTAAGTGCGAGAGAGAGAATAACGCTATAACGTAACTCTCTCGCGGGGGTTTCGACGTATACTTTACGAGATTCCTGTATCGATCCCAAAGTATATTATTATTAGTTCACGTGCGAGACCGGTACGCGGGGGTCGAGCAAAGTTTCCGAAACTAATACGGGCAGCGTGTGAGCTGGGGGTTAAACCGTATATATATATATATATATATATATATATACATACACACACGAGGGAGGGAGAGAGAGAGAGAGAAAGAGAGAGTGGCGATAGAGCAAAATCGGTGCTGGCGAGAGCTTCCAAATCCCTCGTTGAGTTCTCATCCGACTAATGATGTAATTATACCACATATATAAAATAATACGAGGCCGAAATATAACGTCGGACCTGCGTTTAATGAAACTCCATACCAAAGGGGTAGCTTCTCGCTATACCAGTCAAGTTCCCCTCGCTCGTGTTGAACTCAAAATTTCAGCACATGGATTTTACTCACGTTGATCCTTCGGAAAATTTGTCCTGATAATTTCGCAAGATTGTATTTAACGAAAATTCGAATATTCCCTTCGATTAAATCGAATTAACAGGAAAATATGAGTGAACGAAAAATTAAATCCAGGGAGAAATATTAATAAATAATTAGCACGAAAGAAAATGTTCTTTATTGAATAAAAAGAAACGAGGAAATTCAATTAATACGAAAGAATATTTGTTGTTAAATAAGAACAATGGAATCGACGACAAAGAAAATCCGTTGGGGAAAGACTCGATCGTGAGTAAGAACCGGGGGTGTGTCGTTAATGGACGAATGTATCTCTCGTTCTAGTTCGGTCGTTAAGCTCGTGCCTGACTTCGAAACTGTTTTTGCCGTGTACGTACGTGACTTCGACGACAAAGAAGAAGTCTCTTTCGGTTATGCGGTGGAATAAGGGTGAGAAAGGGGTGGTGGGACTTGCGGCAAAGAAGCACGAGAAGTTGTTCTCGGTTGCTCGCGCGCGATGTACTTTCGCGCCTTTCGCCGTAACACCCGGCAATTGCTCCTACGGGAACGAGGGGTTGCAACTTCCTGTTTCTGCACATATCGCGAAACCATCCCAGTACAGAAAATCTCAATCTGTGTATGTGTGTCGAGAGAAAGGGAGAACGAAAGAGGAAGGAAGAAGGCCGAACATCGTTCGTGGGAATTAAAGGGCAACGGGCGTACACCCAATCTCGTGCGTTTTCCACCCTTGTGGAAGGCGTAACGAGACCCATTAAACTCGGTTGGTCTCTAGTACACGATATTTATACCGCGACGTTAGTAAAGAGCAACGAACTCGTAACCGGGACTCGATACCAACGTCCGACGATGTTACAAGTCAAACTTGGCGAAAGGGTAATACCCGACCGCGCGACGACGACGAAAGTTTCCTTCTATGTCGCGACTGTTAGCCTTCTCACTCTTTACTTTTAAAGAATACAGAGAGAGAGAGAGAGAGGGAGTGTAGGGAAAGTAGAGGGATGAAGTTCTCGCGAGGTAACCTCGAATCAAGAGTCGACGACTTATGGAAATTTTCCTAGAATTGTTCAAAGTGAGAAAGACAATATCGCCGGCGGCTGGAAATACTTTAAAACATTAACTACTACGCTAATATATAAGATTGTCTGGAAAGTAATTAGGTTTATAACACAATTACCTACTTTATTAGCCAAATTGTCGACAATTTTCGATAAAAAAAAATCGTTAATTGTAGAATTTTTCATAAAATTATGGAATAAAAAAATTCGATTTAGATAAGAACCATCGAGATTTTTCGTATCATTGTCGGGTGACGATTGTCTATTTTTCCCCGACTGTTTGCGACGAACAATACCTACGCGGTTTTGCAACGTCAGCGACGAAACGAATAATTTCGAATCTCACGTACGTTCGAGGGAGAGACAGAGAGAGAGAGAGAGGGGGGGAGTTATTGAACAAACGTATATCTATGTAAGCTACGAAAGTTGGAAAATGCGCGGATGCTGCGTTTTGGCTCGTCTCTCGGGTTTTCCATCGGTTTTGCGTATACGGCTTCTACAGACTTCGTCGTAAAACGGAGACAATGGAAGCTCTGTCGTGAAACAATGAAGCCTATAATATCCCACGCGTCCGTTCTCCTTCGGGGTTCTCTTGGTCTAATCCACGGGTTTACGGCTCTCACGCCCGTCCCCGCAGCAGCCCACTAACCTCAGATTCCTCTCTTTCTCTCTCCCTCTCTTTCCCACTCAGTCACTTACTGGCCATTCTACGAAGCCATAAATCTTTCCACCCTCGAGGTCGCATTGATAGATATCTGGTTCGTAACATGTTTATTGTGTGTACTGAAGACATACACGACTAATACAATACCTATGACCCAACACTACATATCGCTTTCGCTTACGGTCGTTGGATTTTCGTCAAAACAATTAAAAAATCGACATTAAAGATCAAGATTTTTAATTATCGATTAGTCAATCGTTTCAGTGTTATTGTTATAATTATATTTAATGACTGATAGTTAATATTTCTAGGATAAAAATAAGAGAAGTTGAAAGTATTAAAAAATCGTCATTAAAGATCAAGTTTTTTAATTATCGATTAGTCAATTGTTTTAGTGTTATTGTTATAATTGTATTTAATGACTTTGATAGTTAATATTTCTAGGATAAAGATAAGAGAAGTTGAAAGAATTAAAAAATCGACATTAAAGATCAAGTTTTTTAATTATCGATTAGTCAATTGTTTCAGTGTTATTGTTATAATTATATTTAATGACTTTGATAGTTAATATTTCTGGGATAAAGATAAGAGAAGTTGAATTGGACGAAAAGTCAAAACGTCGTCGTCATTTTCCCATCTCCGGAACGTTGGGGTCGAAAATTCAATAGATTCGTCAATCGTACCATCGAAATTGAGCGAGGTTGGACGAATCTATCGGAAAACTGACACAAATAGCTTATCGATGAACCTCGAAAGCCCGTTCTTTTTTATATTTCTCCCCCATTTACGTTCAATAGAGCCGTGCGAGAATCCCCGTTGGAAATATCGGCAAGCTTTGCGCGCGGATTCGTCGTCGGGCGAATTGATCGATCCTCCCGATACGTAATCGTTGGGAAAATTCCGTCAAATTTTGGATCCACGAGCTGGACATTTTTGTGCATGACGAACGAATGGTAAAGCTTGAATCGCTTGACTTGCGGAGTAACGAGAGGGGAAGCTAAAAAAAGGAATAAAACAAATAAAATGAAAAAAACTCAAACTCGACGAGATCGGTTGGCAAAAGGTTTAATCAACGTCCAAATATTCCACGGTGATTTATTTCCGTGATGCAAATACATCCGCTACATTTCAACCCCGTTTTTTTTTACTTCTTTCTCAACCCCCTCTCACCCTACGGGTCGAAATTCGTTCGAGCTAACGAGAGATCGATCGGCGTTCGATCGATCGGACACGCGCATCGTAGTTTCTCGTTCGAAGTTCGTTCCTTCTTCTTAAAATACGTTGATTCATTCGTATGATAAAAAACCGTATCTACATATACACGCACAAATATATCAAAAGATACGACCGTGCATCGAGAAATCCTTTCGTCGTCGCAGTTCGTTCATCGGCGGCCGATCTCTTTTATTCCCCTCTCTCTCTCTCTCTCTCTCTGCTTTTTTTACCACGTTATAACTTGGTCGACCTACTTCTATCCCATTTTCGTTCGGTTACGGGTTTTCGTTACCAATCGGATATCCGCTATCGGTCCACGTGTACGTAGCAGGACGCGACGCCACCCATCTCGCATCTCCATCAACCCTATCGAAACTACTAGCGTACGGTCGATGGGACCAAAAAGATCGAACTCGATCGGAAACCGAGAGAAAGAGAGAAAAAGAGACAGAAAGAGAGAGAGGGAGAGCGAACTGGAAATATCGAAAGGGGGGGTGGTTTGCACCCCTCCCCCTCCTCCCTACGCTTTTGATTCGGCGTGTATTCGGTGTACATATCGCGTCTACTATTTACCCGGTAAAATCAGGTCGAGCCGTCTCCCGTGTACACGTTTCCCATATACGCCGTGTGTATATTCAACCCGACAGATTGCGACGTCGGTGAATATGATTTTGAACCGTACCCCACGACGAATCCGATGATTACTATGCATATATTGTATTTGCGCGTTCTATAATATTCCTCACATACAACGTCAAATATGAATATTCCGGTACGTAATTTCATAAGGGCGTATCTCGATAAAATTTCACTCGTAAAATTCAACTTATTATACGCTCCCCCCCTTTGAAATATCGTTCGAGCATCGAAAGAGAGAGCGAGATAAAAAGAGAGACAGGCATATAGACAGAAAGGGGGGGGGGGTATAAAATGATGAAAATTAATAAACGGAGAAATTCGTTATGATAAAATTATTCGTTTAATTTGAAAATCTCTACATCCAGGTCGGATTTAAACGATAGTGTAAATCGTCCGGTACGATTTACCCGGGAGAAAAAATATCCGACGATCTGAATATTCCTCGATTAATTATACTCTACGTTTTCAAATTAAGTTCTCGTTCTCTCGCCCTTGGTCACGTTACTTCTCGTTACGTTCCACGCTTCGCGAGCTCTGTATATACATTTTCATTTTCTTGTGTTTCTTTCGGTAGCTTTTTTTTTCTTGCTGATGACACACGCGTGATTAACGTTGCGTGAAAAACAAATTGTGGTGGACCACCCATACGCGATTCTTTCTATCTTAATCATATATATATTGCTGTTATAGACGCGCGACCACCACGCATTTCCAGCGTTGAACGTAATTGACGATCCCATAAATTCCACCCTTTGTACAATACATATATATATATATTTATATATATGGCGTGTATAGGGGCCACCATGAGGCAGCGAGTGTGTCCCGGGTATTATAGTGTGAGAGAGCTGTACTCTAGGTAATTAATAACGGGCGAGTGCGCCCACCATTGGTCACCCCTCCCCTCTCCACGAACCCTTTTTTCTTCCCTCCGCTCACGGTTTTATTCTCTCGTTCATCCCCTTTTTCAGTTTGTTTTCGTCCTACCATATTCCTCCTCGACGTTCACCCTTTTTCGATATTGTCTCGCTTTTCGTTTTTTCATTCGCCCCTTCCAGATAAACAAATTTATAGGGAGAACAAAAAGCAAGCCTCAGATTCTTTCGATTTTTTTCCCGGATGGAAAAAACATTCGTTAGACAGGATGAAGGATATAACGACGAGAGGGTGACGAAGGGATGCGAGAGAGAGAGAGAGTTCCTCTTTGCGGATTTTCACGAGGCGAGAGATACGACCTAAAGAGGGTTAGCGAGGGAGGGTGAGTGCGAGGATACAAGGAGAGATACACACTTCCGAAGATATCCCTGAGTTTGTACACGGATTATATATATATATACGATTTTCATCCCCTTTCAACCCCTCGACGTCTTCCATTTCCGTTTCTTCAAAGGAGGAAGCGAGGGAAAGGACGAGTGGGTGTATGTGTATGTTCTCGAGAATTCGTCGAGGGTGCGAGAAGGAAATACTCTGGAAGAATGGGAAAACAGCGTGAGAGGGAGAGAGAAGGAGGGGAGGAGAAATAGGGGTGAGAACATCTCGTCTAAACAACTATAGTACACAAGGCGTTAGTTGTTCTTTTCTTGGCAGCCATTCTTCACCTCCTTTTTTTCGTCGGTTTCCGATCCCTCTCTCTCTCTCTCTCTCTCTCTCCCTCCCTCTCTTCCCATTTTTTTCAGCATCCTCTTTTGCCACGAACTGTCAGACGTGTATTATCATGGTCCACGCGTGCATTGTTCGTCCCCACTATAGAGGGTGAAACGAAAAAGCCGTCTGATCTTAGAGTACACAGCTTTATTTTTTCATCCCTCCTCCCTCCCCCTCTCTCCTTTTTATTTCTTTCTCTCGCGTGTCTTTTTTTCCATCTTTGCTCTCTTTATTTTGATATTCTTTCGGTTTCTACGAAACACGCTTTATCCTTTGTTGGTCGACTCACGGGGGGGAAGATCGGATGAAATGGGCGGAAAAGCTCTCACGACGTTGAATAAACGTCGTCGAACAACGTTGGGGCATCCCTCAAAAGGAGTCTGGCGTCTCGATCGTTTCGGTTCTTACGTGCGAAACGAAACAATCTCCGAAGAAAAACGCAAAGAAAATATGAAGACTGCAAAACAGATGGTGAGAGAAAACTTTTTGTCGTTAAGGGCTTTCGATTATTTGTGTCTCGTGACAGTTTTTAATCACCAGATTTAAACTTCTAAGATTTCTTTACAACTCTTCCGATATTTTCAAACCGATACTTTTCAGAGCTATTTCCTGGCTCGTGCTTTCGACGGGCTTATATATTTTATTTCGCGAGACGGCTCGATTCTGCTTCCTCTCTTTCTCTGTATCTCTCACTCCGTTAAAGTTCGAAATGGTTTTGGGGAAAGAGTCAATGGCACACCCATCGTTGGAAATGAAAGAGCTCGCGTACCTATATAAATATAAAGAATCGTTTCGAGGTGGTCGGATATTTCGATTTACGCGAGTTATTTCCACGATTGGTCGCACTTCTCGTAGCGTACACACGAATCGAGAGGCTCGTACAGCTTTTAAAGCTAACCCCTTTCAACGCTCTTCGAGAAATCTATCGAACAAGTTTTTGCGGGACCGAACGCTTTTCGCGAATGGTGTGCAACGTGTAACGAGAGAGAGAGAGAGAAGTTGAAAGAGCCCACAGAATTTGTATCGAGAGAAATGGAGGAGAGGGGGAGAGTATATGGACGAGCAGAAAAGCGGCATTCGGAGTTTCTGCAGTAGACATTGGCGCGTCTTTTGGAAAATGTATCGTCGAGAAGATCGTTGGTTTCCATCTTGACGACTAGAAGGGGAAATTCTCGATACGGTACGGCCGCTAGGACGATACAAAAATCTCGATCCTTTCACCGAGACGAAGTTTGCGTCGAGCTTTCACGTTAAATCCACGTCCATTTATTTTTCTCTTCTTTCGTTTTTTTTTTTCCTTTTTCAAACTCCAGGACGATTAAGCAAATAGTCCTTGTTGTTGTATCGAACGAGTCTCCTTCGAAGAAGTAACTCTCACGAGATAAAGAAAAGAGTTGAGAAAAATCCAAGCACCACTTTGCGTTACGGATCGTCCATGGAATCGCGCGAGTGCCATAGAGTTGCGTTAGATTGGTAATTTATTTACATCTCTCTCTCTCTTTTTTCCGTTAACATTTTTTTTTTTATTATCGAACTTTGAATTTTTCCTAATTTCGTACGTCGAATCGTGAAATCTCTTAGTCATTAAGCTCGAATGATGGGACATTGTGATAATTGTTTACGATCATTACAATAATTTCGTACAATTAAGACGTCCGATCGTATCGTACACGAAAGGGGCAAAAACCGCTGCGGTGCTGCAAACGACGAGGCTGTGTTTTCCCACACACCTATATATATATATAGAGAGAGAGAGAGGTGTGTATTTGGGAATATATGTATATATATATGAAGAAAATAAGCCAGTTGGTTGGGCGGGAAATATCACACGAGCGATAATTAGAATCTCTGTGCAGCGTTGCCTGCTCTCTCTCTCTCTCTCTCCCTCGTTGACTATAAGACTCGTTGGCACGAAACAACGGCACCAACTGCCCAATTAAGGCAAACAATAGTCACCGTCGAAGAACGGACTAAGGGGGTAGACCTGCGAGATCGTATATTAACCAGTTCTCCGTTCTGATTCGGCTTCTTCCTCTCCATGTCTCTCATGCTCCCTGACTCTCTCCGCACACCCACCCTCTTTCGTTGCATAGCGATTCAAACACTCCACATCCCCTCACGGCGACTTTGCCAAGAAACGAGACTTGGAAATTCCGCAGGCCTCTCCTCCCTCTCGTTCCTTTGTTCTCTCTTCACGTTCTCGCTGGATGAATTCTCTCTCCCTCACTCCCCGTCGACCTACCCAGTTTCACACTCGGCAATCAGATTTTACCCCACCGTTGTCGGATTATATAGCGCTCTTTCATAGCGCGCGACCATTATATCTCGTCTTTTACTCAATTACGATGAAATCAAACGGGTGTGATTTCGATTCAGCCAAAGACGTCGATTCACCCTCATACACTATCATCCCCTATTCAACCCCCCTTCTCCTTCTCTCTCTCTCTCTCTTTCTCTTCATCTTAACCAACCCGTATTCTCTGACCTCGATTTTGACATATTTTATGCATATAGATGCGTCGGTGATTGCGCCTCAATGACTTCTCGAGTTTCGGAACAGCTTCTGCATTAAGCTGAATATCAGGAAAGGTTGAATATTCCTCTCTTAAAGATCTTCGGTAATGGAAATGTGTCTGAAAGTCACGTTGGAAATCTTCGTCACTCGTTTTAATAATATTCCACTGATTTTTCGTACGATTTTCTTTTCCCTTATCTTTTTTTTTTTCTTTCGTTTGATTTCTCACGATACGATCCACGACGAGCTCGACCGACATTTTTTTTTCATTGGTGAATTTTTCAAACTACCTTCCGGCCGTGCCATCCCCCAAGACTGACACGCCGCGAGATTATTTTTCTCCCGAGGCAAAACTCGAGAGACATTGAAAAGTCGCTCTTAAATATTCAACGTTGCTTTAATCCGCGCCCTTCATCCTCCCCCACCTTCTCCTCGTGCTGACTTTTAACCGGGACCAAGATTTATCTTTCCTTCAACGTTTAACGCATTTCCTCGTGAACTCTTTCGTTCACGCCCATTGTTGTTCGAAGAAAAGCGGCAATTTATTATCCTCGTTCATGGTTCGTTCGAGTCTTTTTTTCTTCTTTCTTCTTCTTTTTTTTTCTTACTTCTCCCTTCTCCCGCAATATTCTAATAAAGAAAGGAATGATAAACGAGGGTGTATATTCTCAATGCTTGTTTCTTCGGCATTTAGCTAGTAAGTGCTCCACGGCTATATTTTTTGAGGAGGAAATTTCTTACGAGCCCTTCCCCGTTCGTCATCAACGTTTCCCTGTTTCAAGCGCTCCAAAATTCGTGTCACGGTTACAACACGTTGGCGCGAAACGGTTTGAAGCGAAGCGGGAAAAGCACTCTCATCCTCTCTCTCTCTCCCTCTCTCTCTCTCTCTCTCTCTCTCTCTCTCTCTCTCTCTCTCTCTCTCTCTCTCTCTCTTTCTCTCTCTCTCTCTTTCTCTCTTTCTCGTAACACGAAGAGGCGACTTGAGAAATGTGCTCGCTGCAATATAGATATGCAGAACCGCGGAATTAGGGAATAAAAACACTCGGGACATAACCGAAGAGTGGAAGTACGGACATAGGGGCAAGGTGGGAAAACTACTTGGTCGTCATCGTCGCTCTTCATGCGCCACTCCTTTCGCATCATCATTCCGCGGTCTCTCGCAAGCACTCGGGAGTGGTAAAGTTCCTCTCTCTTTCTCTCTCTCTTCCTCAATAGCCCTCTTTCTCTCTCGCTCTCAATCGCTCACTCTCTCTCGCTCTTTCTCTATGTGGCATCGCGAAATGGGTTATTGCGCTTTCTGCAAGACCGCGCTCGCTATTACGTACAACCGTTATGCCACCTGGTTCTCATCTTTCTCTCTATACATTTAATATTACAGTGATGAAATCTGTCTATTAATCATTTTCGTAATAATTTCGCGGTTCGCGCTAATGACAATCCTCGAATGAGATTCGCTAAAGCTGTTTCCAAAAACTTTAAACACATTTTAGTAAAATATCAAATTTGGGTAAATCCATTCTTTTCCGCTGTACATCGACGTATTAAGACCCATGATTACCAAATTTCAATCAATTTTTTATACAAATTCTAAAGTTACAAAAATAATTTTCAACTTTTTTCGTTTTTACGTTTCATTTGTTTACTCGTTTCGTTTTTACTTTTGACGAAATGTCCGGTGGCTTGATTCGCGTTCTCCTTGGAATTCCACAAACGAACGAGTGTTTCAAGATTAATAAATCAACCGACTTAATTAAGAACGTATTCGCAATCAACGTTCCAGATTCATCTTTAATACAACGAAATACAAATTACGAAATGCATTTTTTTTCATTTCATCGTATAAACACGAGAAACGGAAAAGCGCGTATCTCGGCAATGATCACGATTACCTTTCGCTCCGACGCTTTCAATTATTTTTCTCCCATTATTAATTAGCATCGTTCGTATTTTAATTACATTTTTAATTACCGATGACTATATACACGTAGGAAGATGATTTATCCGTCGACGCCGTGGGACAAATCTCGTTGCTCCTCTCGGCGAATCCATTCTTTCCTCCGGTTCTTTTTTTTTTTTATTCCTCCAGCTTTTTTTTTACACCGATAAACATCTCGTCGTGCCAGTCAGGCTCGAGACAAGTCTCTAAGGGCGGAAACTCGGTTCCTTCCCCTTCACGTTCTCCCTCACCCCTTTCCATTCTTTTTTGCTCATTCTCATCGGTCCGGAGAACCGACGACTTATTCATGGTGATAGAAATCGCTATGGTCGTCTCGGGAGTTGGTAAAATTCAACCTTGAAGGAAGACACCCCTTAGATGGGGTAGAACGCGCGAAACTACGAATTTATATTTCTTCTTCGTACTTCACTCACTCACATGCGCACACATACTCGCGTGTATAAGCCGAGAATACCGAGGGAATTGTTTCATTGCGGAAGCTTCATCTCTCCTACCCTTCCTCCCTCTCTCTACCCTGCAACGGGCAATTCGCGGGACGCGATAATAGTCCGTTAATGCCATGCCCCGGTGTGATTAATGCGTTTGCGTTTAACTGAGCGTATCACGGAGAGAACTCGCTCCGTTCTCTCTCTCTCTCTCTCTCTCTCTCTCTCTCTCTCTCTCTCTCTCTCTCTCTCTCTCTCTCTCTCATCTCGCTTTCTTTCTCTTTATAATGCTGCATAATGCAGGTACACGTACAATATATATTTATAATGATAATAATAAAAATAATGATGATAATAATAATAATAATAACAGCTCGAGCTCGATGTGTTGCTCGACAAGATCGCACTCTCGTATAATGATCGGTGGACACGCCCACGTTTCTCCCATACGTTTAAAACGTGGATAATTATTGCCGAACGTTAAACGTGGTAATTGTACGATTTATCGATTCGACGATCAATGCTGAGCGAGATAGAGGGAGAAAGGGCGAGAAGTGGGTTGGAGACGAAGCAGGAAGAGTTATCGACCGGCTATTATGTAAATTTAACTCTGTACACGATTGGACGTTATTTTAATCGTATAGTTAGGCGAATTCTGGCGATTTATCGATATATGGGTTTGAGATCAAAATAATGTTTCAAATTTTGATCGAACTAAACGTTTTGTTTTATCTGCTTACAGGTATGTCCGGTACTTTTCCATGTATTATCGGTCAGAGGAAATGGGAGAGATGACGCGCTTGTTTGACACGGAACGTATGTACATAATTGTTCGTTAAACATATTTATCATTTGCATTTGTTACGCCGGTTGGCAAACCAAATATTGAATTTTCGACTCGTACATATCGATTTTTTTCTTTATTATTATTTATTCGCTTATGCATTATGCAAAATGTAAATTTACGAACGCGAAATTGCAATACCTTCGTTAATTCGCTACTTGCATGTTTAATGAGAAAATAAATCAAATGTGCGAATCGATTTTGATTATTTATGTTATTTCTCCAAAATAGCTATTTTCTTTTTGCTCTTGTTATCAAATTGAATCAGTTTGAAAATATCGTAAAACGGTAATATTGTTTCGACGTGTAACGACTATCGATCGTTGCGTCAAAAATATACTCGGATTTTCGAATAAGCGTAAAACAACGTAACATTGTAATAAATACGTTAATGTAAGTGCAAATTTACATTTATCGAGAATACGGTCGCATCGTATCAGCGATACTTTATCGATCATCCCCTCGAAGCAATCATGGGGAAAGTCTATTACGGAGAAAGAACACGCGGCCGATTATATTGTTTCGCTATATACACGTTTTATGATGCGAGCCATGTCAAACACTTCCTCTCTCCTCGTCTCTCTCTCTCTCTCTCTCTCTCTCTCTCTCTCTCTCTCTTTCTCTTTCTTTCTCTCTCCCCTGAGAACAAGAGAGAGACAGAGAACTCAAAGTGCTATAAAATCTTTGGATGGTTAAATGTTTACGGGAAAGTAGAAGATAGACAGGCAAAAGGTTACTTCGCGGCGTCGGTATTGCCCAGTCTCGCTCAACTTCCTCTTACACTTTTATGTGCTTTGCTATTACTATATATTTTCAAAGTGTGGCTGTACGTAGAACGAGGAGAGAGCAAGAGGGCGGCAGAAGGGAGGAGAGGGAAGAAGGAGAAGGATAAGCGATACGGCTATAGAGCGAGTAACAATTTAGCATCGCACCGTTACCGGCTGCTGCAATGGCACGGGGGACGAAGAGGTCTTGGAGGATTTACCGCAGATTCCTCTCTCTCTCTCTTTCTCTTTCTCTCTCTCTCTCTCTCCCTCTGTCTGTCTGTCTCTCTCTCTCTTCTTGTATCAAAGTCGAATAAACTTTGCCCAGGCTATGTAGGTTTTGCCGGTGCATGCCGTGATGTACTCGAGTCTTCATCACGTCCAACTTCAACTCTGGAATGGTGCTATACGTGCATTACAATTAATATCGGGTAACGGAACACACCCCTTACTCTAACACTAACTTATCATCCCTCGTTCCTTGATCATTCTTCCCGAATAGTTAGGCTTCTTCGTTACGAGATGGGAATATTCGATCGAATTTAATTACTCTTATTCGTTGTAAAGTTTAAAAATCAATGGAAAAGAAGCAATTTTTCGATCAAAGATGAAAGTTTTTTTTTTTTCAAAAATTGTTCTTTTCTTTTTTATTAATATCGATGAACCAGCTATTCGTTGAACCAACATTGCTAATAACATTATTTACTCGCTGGTGTACGAGTGGCGTACATGATGGAAAGTTCAGGAAATCACGTGGAAATGTTCATTCAAAGCTCACGTCGTGTACGGAGAATTGTGTAGAAAGGTTGGAAAGAGACAGATGTATATGTAGAGAGAGAGAGAGAGAGAGAGAGAGAGAGAGAGAGAGAGAGAGAGAGAGAGAGAGAGAAGCACAAGCCGAGCTTGTACGTGCGAATAGTTCTCCGAGGCGTGACCAATGATACAATAAATAATATCGCATTCAACGTAGACCGGTCGGTGCTTTTGGAAAACGCAATGGGGCACGTATCACCGTGGTTCCCATATAAATACCTTTCTCGTGGCTACCACGTTATGTATCATCACGTGCAAAGTCCCACGTAGACCTTTTTCTTTTCTTTTATTTTCCTTTTTTCATTTCGTTTTCACGGTGAAAGTGGCGCGTGGGCGCTGCCACACGCGGATGAAATGAAGAAAATAAAAATAACGAATACGAGAAGAAGGAAGAAAAAGAAAAATCTCGTAGAGAGATGAAAAATTAATTAGCGAAGAGGAGAGACGGCAGGGTGGGTGGGGGAGGGGGAGGGCGGTAAAACCCGTGAAGAACGGCGGATATAATAAGTCCGGCGCGCCTCGAAATCCGGACGATGAAAATTCGTATAAATAACCGTGCGATATTGCAGCGCGTGAATTAAGGGAATAAAATTCACGTGCGAGAAGCACGTGAATCCACGTTTCTCGTATATCGCTTTTCGCACTCATATCGCGGACATTCTCTACTCGTTCTTTTCTCTTCCTTCTCTCTTTCTTTTCTTCTTTCTTCCTTTCTTTCTTTCTTTCTTTCCGCCTCTTTTTTTTTTAGTCTCGTTTATCACGTGGTAGCGAGTGGTACTACTCGTTCACTCTCGTTTTTCCTGCTGAGATATCGAACTCGATTAATTTTCACCCCACTCTTTAATCTACACGAGTTATATCGATGATCATTTATTGTTTTTTTTTGTATTTCTGGGAAATGTACATAACGAGCGATATCGTCCGAGATTGCTTCGGTTCACGCGCGAACAAATATTTTTCATCGTTAGTGAGTGATAAATCGATGACATCCGAGAATGGTTTTTGGACAAGGTCGAAAACCTGAATATTTCGGTAAATTGCAATATATCGAGATTGTAATAGTGATATTCGTGTTGCGCGGGTAATTTCCGATTCTGTAACCTACAATTGAAGCCTTTTTGGACGAAAAAAAAAATTTGACCCTGCGAGGTGCCTATAGTCGAGTTTTCTTTCGAGACTTGGGGGGTCCGGAGGGGGTCAAATTTTGTTTTCGTCCAAAAAGACTTTGTAGCATCATTTCGGAATCGGAAATTTCCCGCGTAACACGAATATGATGAAATAAAGGCGTTTTGGAGCAAAAAAAATTTTGGCCTGATCGTCTAGGCGTTTTTTTGCAGGTCCCTTCCTAGGGGTCCCAAAAATCGCGATTTTCTAAGGTTCGCCACGGCCACAAAAATTGAGCTATCCGGATGATTCTGGGCTGGTTCTCGAGTGCTCGGGGAGCTCTTTAAAAAGTTATTCGTGAAATTTTCTCTCCAACGAACCAGAGCGGAAATACAGCATCGCGAAAAGTCGATTTTTCGACATTTTGCGAAATCGGCCATATTGCACTCCGGTGAATTCCAATCCTTTCTCCAGCTTTAGGAGCCAATGCCGATCGTAAATTTCCCGTGCAATAAGAAAATCATAGTTTCGTTTCGGAATTTGCAGATTTTATCAATCTTAAGTGGGTTATAAATCGTTATTTTGGGTATTTTGCGTTTTTCTCCTTGAGCTTTTGAGATATCCGCCAAAATAATGTTATATTCTTCATCAGCGACAAATTTCCGATTCCATAATGACCCTACAAAGACTCTTCGGACGAAACAAAATTTTGACCCTCGGCAAGTGCCGATCGACATTCGTCTTTTACTTTCCTGACTTTCAGCGCCCAGAGGGGGTCAAACATTATTTTCCTCCAATAAGACTTTATAACAACCGACACAGCATCGACAACACGAATATCCTGATAATAATGCGGATTTCCGTGAATTTCTCAGTTAATTTTCCCATTGCCACTTTCTACTCAAAAAGTAATTGTGTTTTTCGTGGAATTGGTTTTTTCTCAATCTTACAATAAAGCGTAAAATTACAATTTGCAGTTCCATTGTTCTTTTATCATCACGGCCTTTTCTCAGTCCACAGTACGACAGCTTCTTTTTTACGCGAGTTACAATTCTTTTCATACATCGTGAAAACCGTGAAGTCGAGAACAAGGCCGACTTTAAGGATGCCCATATGACCTCCCCATCTTTCATAAAGCTGTACTCGAGTATTCGCGAGAAGGAGACGCGGAAAATACGAGAACCGAGGCATTGTACCGAGTTATTTACTGTTACGCGAGGCCATTTTCCCTCGATGAAGTGCGCGTTGCGTGCAACATTACTGCGTCGCCATCGCACAGATACTGTGAAATACGAGAAAGTGGGATGAGAAGAATGTACATGCGTATACATATGCTATATATATATATATATATATATATATATATATATTTATAAGGGGCGCCAGTCGCTCGTTCATTTTCATCGCCCATTATCCTATTTTTACCTCGATCCTCGTACATCTCTCGCGCAACGGGTCGCTAGATCGAATCGCGGATAAACTAGCTCGCGATACGTTTAATCGAAAGAATGGGCTATTTCGCGATTCCCGCGTGGATAAAATATCAATGAAAAACCATCGTTCGAAATAAAAATAATTAAAACATCAAAAGCGCGTTATCGCGATGAGAAATTGTAATCGGTGTAAATATCGTCGATATTATACAATTGATAAACATCAGAGACGTTTTTTTTAGATTTTTTCACACGTTGAATGTTTTATTACATTTCTTGTGTTTTTTTTTTCAAAATTATTTCGTCACGAAGATCCTTCCTGACGTCATTCTATTTTCGTCAGATCGAAACGCGATATGGTTTGTAAAAAAGAAATTGACAAAATGATAAAGAAAATTTTAAAAATTGCACCGATATCAATTTATCATCGCGTGCGGTCACTCGCCGTGCAATTTATCGCGTGCGATGCGATCATTAAATTTTAAATTGACACGTTGGCATCTCGCGCACGCGATTCTATTTCCATATACGTCAAGTCATAGAAGCGAGAGAGAGATAGAGCGTTCCGAACTCGCAATGACGAGAGTTCGTTGTCGTCGAGGGAACGTTCGTCACACGAGAACCCGAGATATTGCTCGTGAACCGCGATTTCTTACGACCGTGACCGTGACACAAGTTGACGAGGAATTCCCGGCAACCGAAGAAGGAAGAGCAAGTAAAGATTAATTCGAACTTGACATTCGCGTTATCTCTTGGGCTTTGCAATTGCTTCATATCCCGCCTCGATATGTCTCCCGCAGTCTCGGAAATCTCTTTCGTACGACTTTCCTACATACGTAATTTCCCGATCGAACGTCGATATTCACATTTAACATCCCAGAATTTTGAAAAATCGAAAGAAAAAAAACACAACAAGATTCTGTCCAATAGAAATACAAATTTTCATGAATCGTTGAAAAATCTTTTTAATTCGAATTTTGAAAAAACGAAAAAAAAAACAAAACAAGATTCTGTCCAATAGAAATACAAATTTTCATGAATCGTTGAAAAATCTTTTTAATTCGAATTTTGAAAAAGGAAAGAAAAAAAACAAAACAAGATTCTGTCCAATGGAAATACGAATTTTGACGAATCGTTGAAAAATCTTTTTAATTCAAATTTTGAAAAAACGAAAGAAAAAAAACAAGATTCTGTCCAATAGAAATACAAATTTTGACGAATCGTTGAAAAATGTTTTTAATTGGAATTTTGAAAAAACGAAAGAAAAAAAAAACAAAACAAGATTCTGTCCAATAGAAATACAAATTTTGACGAATCGTTGAAAAATCTTTTTAATTCGAATTTTGAAAAAACGAAAGAAAAAAAAACAAGATTCTGTCCAATAGAAATACAAATTTTGACGAATCTTTGAAAAATCTTTTTAATTCGAATTTTGAAAAAACGAAAGAAAAAAACAAAACAAGATTCTGTCCAATAGAAATACAAATTTTGACAAATCGTTGAAAAATGTTTTTAATTGGAATTTTGAAAAAACGAAAGAAAAAGAACAAAACAAGATTCTGTCTAATAGAAATACAAATTTTAACGAATCGTTGAAAAATCTTTTTAATTCAAATTTTGAAAAAACGAAAGAAAAAAAAACAAGATTCTGTCCAATGGAAATACGAATTTTGACGAATTGTTGAAAAATATTTTTAATTCGAATTTTGAAAAAACGAAAGAAAAAAAACAAGATTCTATCCAATAGAAATATGAATTTTGACGAATCGTTGAAAAATATTTTTAATTCGGATAATTATTTGTTGAATTTCATGACGATAATAATGCGAATGTACGGGACGAAGGTGCTTCGGGATGAATAATTGGAACGTATACTAAAATTGTCAACGACCAATGGGAATATCGACGAAGATCGATGGGGCGTAAATCTTGATTCGCAAATCCACAGCTGGGTCATATTTCTCTTAGTTATCTATCATTAACGAAACGCGAACTAGGCAAAAGCACGGAAATGAGTGAATGGAACGATTCGTGCGAGAAGAGTGGAAACACTAGTCGTGATTTATATACGTAGGTATGCGTGGGAGACGAGAGCATTACGGAGCGGTATTATATTTATAGACACTTCGGGGTAGAGCCATCCTCGATTTATTATTTGCGACGCGACGAAATTCGATTTTGCTCGAGCCCTTTCCGATATTTCAATATTTCCATATTCATGAAACGGTCGAGTGAGCTGACACGACGTAGAGAGAAGGTGGAGTTGTTAGAACACGCGGAGCATCCATCTCTACCGATTCGCGAAAGCTCTCTCACGCAAGTTATATTTATAATATTCAACCGGCGACCTCTTTCGATTACTTTTTCTCATTTTACTTTTCTCGTATTTCATTCACCGTGCCAATTGGCAACGCTCTCTAGTTCCAATTACAATCTCATCACGATTTTCCTTTTTTACATAAAAATCGATTACGAATCGCAAAAAATTTCAATTTACAAAACTAATTTCTCCCCTGTTTTTTTTTGTTGTTTTTTATATTTTGTTGCAATGACATTTAACAATGTTCTCCCTGTTAAAGATTTGTTCGGTGAATACACTACGTACAATAGTTTTTCGTTTTTTGCAAAAAAACGAACGAAGATGGATAACAAAAATGAAGATTCTCCGATGCAATTTTACCGAACGGTTCGATCGCGAACCGGTATAATCATCGAGGCATAAGTAGGTGCTTGACCGTGGTGAAGGAATAAGTACATCCGAACTGCGGAAATTATATGACTCGTAAAGAGAGAGAGAGAGAGAGAGAGAAAGAGGAGCAGAAGGAAGAGAAAAACGGACTGTTGGAAAAATAGACAATTGCCCGAAGCTTGTTTGCGCGCAATATTTAAATTTCATTTTGCTGGCTGGTATAATTTCAATTACCGCAGGCCGCAACGCACCGGTCTCTCGCTTCATATTGCATAATATTCAATGAACTCCCATCGTCGTCCGGCGAGGAGAACGCGGCGTTCGACGCGAACCGTACACCAGGTACACGCGGTCCAAGTTTTGTCGAGCGCACATAGGGAATTGTACGTTTTATTGGTCTCCTACGTGTGCAACGAGGTAAAAAAAAACAAGTGCGACTACGAGGGAATTAATTTTATTTTCATTCTTTTTCCATTTGTTTATTTATTTACGTTTTAATTCCTTTTATTTTCAATGTTTTCCACGTATAAATTGAACGAGTTGGCAACATTTTCGACTCGGACGCGTGTGGATTTATTTGAAATTTTTTAAAAATCCTCCGCTCGGAAAAAGCTTCGCTAATTTATTTAGTAATTTTACAATTTTACAAAACGATATAAAAAATTCTCAGTTTTTTTTCTCATATATTTCAACCCAGAGAATTCTACGTTTATATCCGACGATTGGATTTTCGATATATCACTTTTCGCGTTCACCATCGTTTCCTCCGTCAATCTTTGTTTTTATACACGAATAA
Source organism: Netelia fuscicornis (assembly GCA_946811545.1). Classification (NCBI taxonomy): domain Eukaryota; kingdom Metazoa; phylum Arthropoda; class Insecta; order Hymenoptera; family Ichneumonidae; genus Netelia; species Netelia fuscicornis. The sequence continues at coordinate 4,878,135 of OX328013.1, forward strand.
TTGCTTTTTTTTTCGACGATTCGAGAGAAAAATGTTTGCAATTTCTCGTGAAAGTGAAATTTGATAAATCGTTCGACGAATGTATAAAATTTATCAAAAAAAAAAAAAAAAAAAAAAAAAAAAAAAAAAAAAAAAAAAAAATCTTTTTACGAAGAATGTAAAAGCGTTTCGCGACGAATGTGATTCAGACACCTTGGAAATTTCGCGAAAGTCCCTCGTTCTTATAAATCTTGACGATGGAGTACGGAGATGAGACGCCCGCGGTGCTATCAATTATCGGAATTTTCAATGGAGCTTGCACGAAGAATGCGATATCGGACGAGTTAAGGAAGGCCGGATATTATATCCGGGTATTTCGAATATCGATACCACTCCAACGTCAATTAAATTCGAACGCATCGCTGGACACAGAATTTCAAAAAAAAAAAAAAAGAAAAGACAAAGAGAAAAAAAGAATGAAATCACTCAGACCGTTCATTGCACAGAGAAACATAAAAATTATCGAGGCGTATTAAAAAAAAAAAGACATAAGACCGCGGCTGCGTTCGCTCATCCGCGTTACCCTCGGGGTAACGCGGATCGGCGACTTCATCCCCTCGTTCTTTTAACGACTCGACCTCGCCGTATGTTCGTTCTCTCTGTATTTTCTTTTTCCTCTTGTTTTTTTTTTCATTTTTTTTTTTATAAATCCCGCGTAGATCGAACCAGCGATCTAATAGAGCAGAAAAATCCTTGCTCGTCTGACCTTTCGCGGACGTGACGTACCCGCGGTACCGAACGAGCAACATCATGCCACGAGTGCACACTCGCGAAACAATCAGCGTTCTTTTTATTCCATCTCTCGTTTTGCCCAACTCTTCCTCCTCCGGTGTGTTCGAACTAGCCTGGAATTAATTGCACGGATCTATTTCAATACGAACATTTTTCGCTCGCTTTCTCCCTGTCTCTCTCACACTCACACACACGCGCGCTTTTTCTCTTGTCAATGAATTTTTAGTTCGCTTCCGCGCATTTGACATCGACTATAGCTTGAAACTGAATGGGTAATGCTTACAATAAGTTAGAGCTTCACTCTCGAGGGTAATTGGGTTTTTGAGCGATGTATAGGTATAATATTTTAAACCTTCCATCGAACTGAGAAATTAGTTTGATACGCAATTATTGATGTATGCGGTTTCATATATAGTCGTATCTCTTTATTTCTCTCTCTCTCTCTCTCTCTCTCTTTCTCTCTCTCTCTCTTTCTCTCTTGTACAGTTGTATAACCGAGAGTCTCTCATCCGAATCCTGTTGAAAGCCCTTGTGGTCCATTACGAAGTCCCATACATGGCAAGGCCATACATGCGCACACGTAAGAGTAACCCTAGCACGCTCTGACGGCTGAATAGAGAGGGCGAGCATGGGAGAGAGGAAGAGGGAGAGGGATGAAGGGGGATAGATTCCGAGGCTACAAGAATAATTGACCAGCTCAAGAGAGGGCTCGATGTATGTACGAAATTCCGAGCCTCGCGAACGAGCTTTTCCATCGAGCTTGTATACAAATATATATAATCCACGATTCATGACTTATTCAACCAGAACTTGAGGGAACGAGAACTCGGGTAGATTGCAAAATCGTAATAACAATGGCAGAGAGGAAAAAAAAGCAAGAAAATGAAAAAAGTAGAAATAATAATAAACGTGAAAACGCCCATTTCTGGAAAAATTTCAAGACCGACGCTTTTTTTTTGTACCTCTCGATGGGAAATTTCAACGGGAAGTTGCCCGAAAAGAAATATCGTTGTACCATTGTGAGCTTTTTCTATCTTCTTTTTAATTTCATTCTTTTTACCCGTGTGAATTACGCGGATTTGAAAAATTGCAGAATAATGTCTCTCCCCGCGTAATTTCTCGTGCTCTTTTTTTCCCTACCCCTCGCGCACAATGATAATTAGATTATTCAACGAGGTTACACACGGACAGACGAAGGGTCAAACAGGGCGAGGAGACGGGACGGTGGGAAAGTGTGAGAATAGATTTTTCCCCGTTTAGCTTCACTGACCCGAGCAATCTGGCTATTTTTCCTCTCTCTTTCTCTCTCTCTCTCTCTCTCTCTCTCTCTCTCTCTCTCTTTCTCTCGTATCGGCTTATCATATTCTGGTTCTTTGCATCGTTCTTTCCTCTCAACTCACTCCCGCCTCCTCTCTCGCCCATCGCGTACACGAACCCTACGTCTCGCTCGTTCCTCCGCGCACGTAATCCGGAAATTTTTCGTCCAGTTAACGTATATTCCGTGAACTAAATTAAAGCTGCTCTCCAGCGAGAGGTGGAGAACCAACCGCCCACGCTACCCGCCCACGCTTCTACCCGAGTGCCCCGTGAGAGTGCCTCTCTCTCTCTCTCTCTCTCTCTCTCTCTCTCTCTCTCTCTCACCGCCACTATCCCTGCATTCTACATAATATATCACTTTATGGACATATACCCCCCCCCCCCCCCCCTATGTACTCGGTGAATACGGCTGCATATTATATTCCTTCGCGTATATCATCAGGAGGATCGTCGTGGTGCGCGAATAAATTATGCACTTTGCCAACACACACCCACATATATATGTGTGTATATATATAAATGGATGTATCGCTGTCCGTCACTATTACGTTCCGAGTCGTTACGGTCGCGAAATTATATCAGTCCCCTTTTTTTCTTTTAAATCTTGTTTCGTACATAATTAAGGTGGAAACAACTCGAGTCAAACCACGGTCGGATTCTGAACTTTTGGTTTTCTCTCGAAAAATTTTCGTTCCAAAAGAATGTTTTAAAAAATTAGTTTTTCGTTATTTCATGTTTTTTTTGTTGTTTACCATTCGTGGTAATTATTTAAACAATATCAATGGAATGAGGAGACTATTGTTACGAATGCCAGAGTTTTCTGGAGTTTTTAACAATGATAGGATTTCCCTCGATACGCTCGTCGTGCCGGAACGAATAACGAAATTTGCAGTAAAACGAGTTTGGCGCATCTCGTATCTCCGTGGTCGTAACGCGATACGGTACACAATTTCCAAGGCCTCGGAGCCTTGTTACCTTTTCCGGCGATAGGATGTACCTATGTGTATGTATATGCATTATTTTATTGGAGTAATATCCGCGCGCAAAGTTAATTGAGCGCGACCGTGCGGGCAAGTCGCCGCGACGTTGTTTCGTGATATTCGCTCGCGGCGAATGTCGCGCACTAGATCGTGTAATGTTTCGCACAATTGTGTCTACAATTGTGCGTGGGATAATTTATACCCCTTGGTGTATTTCTGGGTTATTGGAATCGTGTTTAGGGAGAATCGAGCGGTAGAATATACAACGGGCGTGCGGGGGAGTGTTCATAGAGGAGAAATCCTCTCGAGTTTGTACATACATTCTCCCTCTCTCTCTCTCTCTCTCTCTCTCTTTCTCCCTCTCTCTCTCTCTCTCTCTCTCTCTCTCTCTCTCTCTCTCTCGTATCCGAATCTCTCGGTCTACGTTTATTATCCAACAGGAGCGACACGTGCACAAAATCCAAAGTGACTGGCAGAGAGATGGGACGAGAGAGAGAGAGAGAGAGAGAGAGAGAGGAGAGAGAAAGTGGCAAACGCTGATGCTCCTGTTTTGCCGTTGCTGGCAAGGCGTCAGGTTTACGGAGTTTCACGTGCAACTCGCGTGTAAAACAAGATCCGTATATCTATGTATATGCATAATATTCCTACGTAATATACGTATATGTAGATACACAATGCGTACGTGTATAGTTATGCAGCCAGTATTTATCTAACATCAACTCCGTCTGCACCACTTTAAAGTTCGCACCGACGCATATTTGCGATTCATATCTCGAATCGTCTCGTCCCGAAAATTTCATACCGCTTCTATTCCCCACGATGTTTGTCTTTCGGGTGCTGAAGATTGTTTTAGACGCGCGCACTAAATAATAACTTACTCCAATCAATTATCTGTACCGTGGCAAAAAGAGAAAATATTTATTTTTACATTTATTCAAAATAATAATAATAACAATTATATTATAAAACATTATTTTATTATGATATTATTATATCATTATATCATATTATTATATCATTATATTATTATATCATTCTATTATTATATCATTATATTATTATATTATTATATCATTATATTATTATATCATTATATTATTATATCATGACATCATTATATTATTATATTAATATATTATTATATCATTATATTATTATATTATATTATGGAATAATATAATAATAATAATAATAATTGTTATTATATTAGTTTAACGAGCGGGGATAATGTTTATTCGATCAACGGTGGAATTGAAAAATTGATATTTTATGTCGATTAAATATTCGCTCCGTATCAAAAAGTTTCTTCTTTAATCAGGAAACTTTAGCCCTCTCTTTCTCTTTCGAGTTTTGACTCGAGTATCGTTGAATTATAGAAAAATACAATTTCGCTCTTTGAAGCGGAGTGGGTTACACTCGTGAAAATTCTCGCGCAGTTAAATATCGAGCAGCTGGAAAATATCAACAGGTACACGAACGTATCATCGAGTGTGCGGAAAAGTTTCGTGCGTTATACACGTTTCCAATATTTTCCTCGGTAATGTTTATTTCTTGCTAGTTATTAAGCTGTTTATCGCATCGACAAGTTTTCCAAAAGGAAAACTTACGTAATTAGCTAATTAATTAAAAAAAAAAAAACAAATTGCCATCTCCGTGAGAAACGATACGCTCTCGAATTAAAAAGCGAAACGAGGAAATAAACTTTTTTTTCTCTATTTTGTATTCAAATTTTAATATAAAATTCAAGACGAATCGGGGAAATAACTTATTCGTCGCGATTCGACGTTTCCTCCTTGTTAATAAAACGCGGAGGTAAATGCATCTCCGAGGTTCGCGCAACGCACGTGACCGCGCGGACTGTTAGTTTGTCGAGAGAGATTATTCCTTCTTTACGACCGATGGTGCATTATTCATGACCGACAAGAATAAATGACGCTCGAGGGATTTAAGACGGTCTCGAGTATGCGACGCTCCCAAGTTATATAAAAAAAAAAAACCCTCGATCCATGCAAAAATGAAAATAAAAATGCTAAAGAGTTTCGACGATTTCAACGGACGATTTAATTCAGTGTGCAAACGCACGAGATCGTGACTCAAACTCCAGCGCGAAACGGAGACGCGTCTCGTGCAAATACAACGTGGCGTTGTTTACAAACGGACTTGCTCGTATTAATATCGATTAATCAACGTCAAAATAAATATTCCATTAAATAAAGGAAGAAATTACGTTTTTAATTTTTTATTAACAAAACAAGCGTTTGAAATAAAGAAAATCGTTAATTTACAAAAGATCGTAATTCGCGTAATTATTATTAGGTAGTTTTAATTGCACAACTCTTACATAAATTTTTTATAATTTCTTACATCTAATTACGCCTCCTCTCTACTTTCTTTTTTTTACATATCTACTCTATCTCTCTATAATACCCACATATATCCTCTTGTATTTTTCCCCCCAACATATTTTAATTCGCGTAATTAAAAACTTCCAAAATTGTACGAAAAATAAATTTTCGATTCGAGCCAATGTAAAACGTCTCTAATGCGCGATTATCTCGTTCCAACGATTCTCTTCGGACCATCAAAAGTCCCGTGTGAGCGAGTCTAAACGGGCGGGAATCGAAATTGCCCGAAATTATCGTTCAAATCGAGATATACCTACGTACCGAAAAATACAAACGTATATATCTTCGGTCGTGCGCGATGCACGATGGGCAATTAATGAGCAACGCGCGTAAGCCGTAATGACATTTGACGCAATGGCGATTTGCGCCGTAAACGATTTCCACCGATACCTCGCTCGGTCGTTGAAACTAACGTAATCGTAAAATTTCATCCATTCGGTCGAGAATTTCGGGGGATTTTCCGCTGTGAAAATGGATTAATGCGTCAATGAACGGTATGCTCGAATCGACCTTTGTACATCGCCCTTTTGAACGTCGATGCGCGAAACAAAAATATTTTTCCAACGAAGCGGATCAATATGTTGAAATTTGAGAACGTTCCGAAATAATCTCCGTAATTGGCACGAATGAAGTGTTCCTCGCAACATTGGCTCTCGCTTCTCGTCACGTCAATAACGATTTTCGTTTGACCGAATGAAATCTATTCTAATTTGTTATTTATATACAATTTTTTATTTAAGCTTTATCAAAAATGAAACGGCTGCAAACGATTGTAATTAGCTCGAGTGATCGGATGCGCGCGATTTCCCAATCGACTAATTATCGCTTTGTTCACGACGGTTTGGCATTATAGCAGTTTAGACGTACCACAAAATGCGGTTTATTACGCATGGTCGCTGATTGATTCGATCGTTGCAACGAACGTTTCGAAAACGCGTATTATCAAACGATAGTCTGTGATTTTGGGCGCTAATTAAATATACAGAATCTCGAAGGGTACGAAACCGCACAGAATCCGCTAATTTTGCAACCAACATTCTCTCTCTCTCTCTCTCTCTCTCTCTCTCTCTCTCTCTCTCTCTCTCTCTCTCTCTTTCTCTCTAACGGCTAAACGCAAAATTCTATTTTATCGCTTTATCAATTATGTCCGCAATTCGCTCGACATCCCGGAAGTTTCAACAAGCTTCTGGTATAAATAATTGAACGAATTCCCCAAATATACGCGCTCGAGCAAACCAAACTATCACCTGTATTTGCACCGAGTAAATAATTGTTCGAGGAACTTCGTTCGTTCACATTTATACGAAAAACCGATTGGACGAACGAGAATCAAATTCTCGGCTCTTCTTCGATCTTTGATTTTCTTAAGGGTAGTTCTCTCACGTCGAATAATTTATTTTCCCTCGAGGCAATTTTTTTTTTCATACTCGGAAAGAATTTTTAAGTAATTTTTACTGTGAAATTACAATGACTGAGTGACAAATGTGCAATTCTTCAGGTTTTTAAGGAAATAAATTATACATTTTAATGCAAATGAGCAAAAATTTACTGTTGCGTGACAGAAATTTAAAATATTTTCAAGATTTGTTACTGTAATTAACAGTAAATTTTCGTGAAATGTAAACATTATTACAGTAAGTTGAAAAAAGTGCTGATACGAATGAAAGTGTACCGTGCAAATTGACAAATTTGCGTATTTTTCCTGAAAATTTAAAAAAAGGAAGCCGAAAATTTCCGTGCATTCACGAGAATTTTTACGTTCTTCACAGTCAAATCAGTTACGACTAGATCTCCTGACCGTAACCGTGAGCTCTGTGTAGCGTGCGTAAAAATCATGCTACGTGTTAAAACTTTGACACGCCTGAAAGTAAAATATTTGAAACTAGTGTAAATTTTTAACTCTTTGCACTGTTGTCACCGGATTCAATTTTTTAATGTAATTTTTACGGAGATTTCACGGTAAAAATTGATAAGAAATTCTCTCCGTGTAATTAAGCACACTCGTCCGTTAAATTTCCTAGTAACTCGTCGTATCTTTATTTCTCAAGGTTCTTTATAAAAAAAATCGAACTAAAATTTTTGTAACATTTCGAGGTGCGGCATAAATGTTATCACGCGAAAGCTGTATGGAAATGAGACCGGGGTGTGCGACGACAGGCAAAATGCGCGTGTACGTACTTATGCGCTGTGTATAGTGAAGAGGGGTCGTAGAATTCTCTGGGGCGAGACTCTCCGATAGTTCAGCGTCGGTACGAAACGTATACTAGACGTTACGATACCCCTGCGTGTCATAAGCTCTATTTTTCTCTTGACGTTTTTTTTTCTTTTACGATCTAATAGCGTTAATAAATAAGAGAAAACCGCGATATTCCGACGACCGGCGGTAAAGCAAGGGAAGAGAGAGAGAGAGAGAGAGAGAGAGAGAGAGAGAGAGAGAGAGAGAGAGAGAGAGAGAGAGAGAGAGAGAGGTTGAAGATAGAGGGAAAGGAGAGGAATGAGAGAGATAGAAAACGAGAGATAGTTAGTAATTCTGCCCGTTTCTATGCTTATTTCCCGTTACCGCGCGCAGCAGCGAAGCATATTTGCTTCAACCTCGTTTTACGTTCTTCTTTTTTTTTGTTCTTTCTTCTTTTTGCGCTAAAGCCCCCATGTAGCTCGCGATACGCGGTATCTCGTCGGTATTCCGATACAGCTGTAAATTTCTTACGTCCCTAGCGATCCGCGCGCGACGCTTGGCATTATAGAATTTTTATGCGAGAAAGAGAAAAAAGGAATATTGAGAAAAATAGGTCGCTGTTAATTATCGACAAGAAACGCCTTAATGGGAAAACCAATAATCGATCGGACGATTGATCGAATGCTCGAGAAATTCTCTCTTCTCGTATTATAGACACGTGGGAGAATAAATTATACGAAGTACGTGAAATTGATCGATAACGATTGAAAATTTGTTCCTAACGATCGATCGACGTGTTACATCTTCGAAAAGGAATGAAATTCGTTCGATTGGGATAATTCTTTTCGTACGAATTTTCGTATTGCCAAGAAACTTTGTCTATACGTTGCTTTATCGACGTATTCGAGAAGAAAAATGGAAGGACCCCGTGTATTTTATACGTATATATAACCGGCCGTATACTCGACCGTGGAAAATCTTTCAGGATCGTTAAGTGGCCTCTCCGTTCCCATCGTACCGACTCGGCTTATGCAAATTTACTGCGACAGTTTAATGCTCTTAAGCAAACCGTCTGGAAAATCGTCGTTGTCGAACAAATGAAAAAGTACGATAAGAATCCGACGATCGTTACGTGGTCAAGCTTTCCTCTACGAAACGACGAGAAGTTCGATCGATCGTGATATTTTTCAAATTTGTCAATTTTGTTTTCATTTCGTCGTTGGAACAAAAAAATTCTTGATTAAGAAAAATCAATTGTATTTTTCGTTGAGAAAATTTCTGACTCCACGTTACTCGTATTGGATAAAATAAGTTTCGTTTACTCGTCGACCCTTCCGGTACACTCACGACCGTCTCGTATCCGGAAATTTCTTTCAACCCCTATCCGGAAAGCGCGATTTTTCTTCCGGTAGCTATATCTACCTTCTATTTTTTCGGTTGTTCCTTTTTTTACTCGAAGATCTCACTCTTTCCCTCGATTTACATCTTATTGGCTTTTGGCTCTCGTACACCGTACAGAACACCCTCATCCCCACCTCTCCTTCAACCCCCTCTCAGCCCCTTATCCCTTTCCAAGATGCTGTTCTGGTCGTGGTACTCGCGCTCGGTCTTCTTGCAATCGAGGAGTCTGCATTACCAAACGAATTCCCGGATTCTTAATCCGGAAAAGTCAGCTCTGTTGGTTCTTTCTCTCACTCTTTCTCACTCGCTACATGTAGCCTGACCCAATAGACGTTACGTATATCTTCGCATCGAGGTTCTATACAGCCTGCTGGGCTGCACGGAAGACTGCCTGTGGAAGTAATACGTTCGAAACGAGCTCTCCCTCCTGCTACAACCCTTCTCTCCTCACCCCTCGTCGTCCCAACGACGAAAAATCGCCCCTCGACTAGCTCTCACCCCTTTTTCTACCTTTATCCACGAGAAAAGCTTCAATACCTCTATGTAGCCTCGAAACTACCCTCAATACGAGTAACAGCACACGTCGCCCAGTCTCTAATACACGTGAGCAAGTGAGGTCGTCGGGAGACCGGAGCAGCAATACGAGTTCCGGATCTTTTCTATATTGCCATCTGTATATACGTATATATGGGCCGTTCCTAGTCTACCGAAAATGTTCTTTCGCCGACAAAACTTTCCACACTCTCGTTCATTACGCAAATACAAAGGAAAGAAACAAATATAAAAGTCAGTTTGAAAATACATTTTTTTGTTTACGATTTATTGTTATTATAGTAAATTTCGTTTTCTTTTGGAAAAATTGCGTATTAAAATAACGGAAATATTCTTGAGCCAAAAATTGGTCCGATTTGTGTGAAAACGTCCCATATGTGTCTACGCGCGTGCTCTACACTTCTCTCGGCTTCTCTGGCCACCGCGCCAACCCGGCCAAATCGAATACCGAGAACAAGTAATTTATTTATTTTCCTGCTGGCGCATCTCCAGCGCATACATTTTGTATGTTTATATTAGTTGGGGTTATATATATGTGTGTGCGGGTGTAGAATGTCGTACACGTATAAACATAGTGAAGAAACCACCGAGAATGTCGTTTGTAATTTGAAATTACGCGGGAAAAATCAAAACCGAGATTTTTCGCGAAACTGACGAGTGAATTATCTCGAAATCAACTCGTCTTTGTTGTTGTTATTATTGTTTTGTTTTTGTCCTTTGTCTTCTTTTTTTTGGTTTGGTCGTAGCCGGAGATCGTACGGATTATCTTGTGAATACGGTGGCGAGAAGGTACGTGACTCCAGAAATTGCTCGATATCCGAAAATCTCACCGAGCGTCAAGCCAAAAGTGCATTACTCCACGAGAAGCGTCCAATCAGGAACGAAAATTGCTCGTTCCCTGCGGAAATCATCTCTTCCTTTCAGACCAAAGCTTGCGGTGTATAAAGAACAGAAAGAAGAAAAAATAAAATAGAAAATCGATCAAAAAACAAAACAAAAAAAACACACACGTTGCCTTGAAATTTTTCCGCCATATTGGCGAAGCCGTAGCGAGGCCTCGTCTTCGTTCTCGTCTTTCTCGTATCGGATAAATCGAGTACAGCACGTCGTCAAGGGAACGGGGGTGGTTGGGGATAATTTATCTGTTCGCTTGGCGGTTTTCCAAGGATATCGAGAAGGAGCTTCCTTGAATTTCGAAGAAAAACCATATACACGCGTCTATATAAATGTGTCTCGGTAGAAAAAAAGAATAAGCAAAATGTAGGTTGGTTATATCCTTGCTGCGCGTGAAAGGCGAGACGCCGTGACACATGCATTTCTGAATAGCACCAAGCAAGTATACGTTACGTAAATCATACGTTTATTTACGTCGATAAATCTTCTAAGGACGAAAAATTCGGTGCGTTTTGTTCCCTTCTGGCACACAACGCACACACACAGACACACGCGCAATCAAACTATCTACCCTCAACGTACACAATGGGACTCGGTCTCGTACGTCTGCTGGTCTTCGAGGCGTTTCACATGAATTACCCAGAGATGGGCAACGATATCGGAAATCGATCTTGACACTGCATTTTTCGAATATTTCCGGGGGAATATTTTTATTACGACGTTGCACCCCCCCCCCCCTCCGCTCGCGAACGGTGCGAGTAGATTTTATGCGCAGGGACGAGTTTTTCATTTTGAACGATCTTCTCGCATATATAGATGATTCTTGCGCGGGTCGCAGGACGAATCGGGGAGAAGTGGAAGGGGGTGAGAATGAGAGCGTGGAGGGGGGGGGGGGGTGAAGGAGATCTGTAGAAAATGCGGAAGGAAGGAAGGAAACGGAAATGAAAGAGATGACGAGTGGGTGAAAGACGGGGGTGGTTTTCACCCCGTGCCAACCGGAAACGCTCGAGACGCCACTCTATACGAGATCCACGAGAGTGACGTGAAAAACACGATACACACACACAAACGTTCCTCGCACATTCACCCAATAAATTCCACATTGAATTATGTATCGGAAAGTGAAAAATATATCGAAATGCACACGACCAGTGGCGGAGGGAGAGACGGGGGGGGGGGGCGAATTTGAACGAACCGGAGCGTCACAGTTACGGGGTTAATACTCACCCCACGTCGCAGTCGGGAATATAAAACTTTTTCGAGGGTTTATAAAATTTTTAATATTCTTTCAACCCTTACGACACTTTCGAAAATCAAAGGGAAACTTTCGTCTCGCTCTTACGTCGATAGAGTGAATTTTCGTCAAGGAAAAATGCGAGGAAAGGCAAGACGAATAATGAAAAAGGAATTATAATTAATAAAAATTGAACAAACGCGTTGATTGGAGAAACGTTGAAGAGCACGAAGGTCCAAGAAGTGTCAACAACGGAAATTCCAACGTCTCTTTCGTTTCGAACACCCGCAAGAATTTCGTCGCCGACTGACCTGGCCAACAATTTTTATAGATATTTTCGTTCTATCTCTTTCTCCGAGCGAAAAGCTCTCGGGTTGTCCTGCTTGTCTCTCGCGGTCGCTTTTGAAACGAGAAAACGTTGCCAGATAACGAAACGACCGTGCCTCGTCCGAAGACGAGGGAAAAAAAACACCGCAGCGACGGTTACGTAGACTCGTTATCCCTTATCTGGGTCCGGCGTTGTGCGCACGCGAGATGCACAAGATACATTTTTATATATGCAAGAAACTATAAAGAGGGAATATAAAGTGCTCGTGAAATGAGGAGGACGAAAGTGGGCGTAGGAAGAACCGCGAGTACGAAGAACGGAGCAATCACTGCGAGCCACTTTGTCCCGTCGAATTCCTCTTAACGTCGGGTTACTTTTTGTTCCCTCGTCTCGTCGCACGTTCTTACACGTTTCATTTTCCACCCAAGAGAATTTATTTCCCCGTATCGAAAATGTACTCGCGAGGTTGAAGAAAATATATGGATAACTTTTCAATCGTCTGAAATTCCCGAAAAAACAGAACGTTGAAACAGCTGCGAATCCGTTACCTCGAGTCACGGTTTCGGTATACGCGATATCGGCGATAATATTTATCTTGAAAGAACACCCTTTTCGAAAATTGAATTTTTTCGAATTATCGAAACCGCGCAAGGTGGTTCGGTGTGATTTTCTTTCGTTTTGGGTCAAGAAGTCAAGGAAAAACGTCGTCGCGGTAGGAAAAAGAGAGAACGAGAAAGGGAGAGAGTGGAATACTACGGGAAGAGACGAACCAAAGTCTTCTTCTCTATCCCAGGAGAAGTTCTCAGACATCGGGAACAGGTCTCACGTTACTCCGGGGGTTAGTTTCGGTGAGATTTTTCGACGAAGCTCTCGCCCTACGTACATACCGAGAAAATTCTGTGGCTTTCGCCCAGTTTTACTCAGGACCTTAGAAAATCTCGCCCTCGCCCTGTTTATCTCTATAGATATGGAGCTTCGTTCTCGCTTCTCGCACCCTCGGTACTCTTACCTTCTATAGTATATACACATATATATCTGTGTCGTACCGCAGTTTTCTCAGACACGAAGAGAGAGAGAGATACTTTCGTCGGCGCCGGCTAAAGCTTTTTCAAAACGAGAAAAACCAGTCGCGCACGAAAACTCTCGAGGACGAGAGTGGTGGTGGGGATTGACGTCTCTTCTCTGCATACTCGAGATTACAGAGTGTTGTACATATATATCCCACGAGCGTTGAGACGAAAAAGACTGCTACACGTAAAAGAGCGTATACGTGTAAGTTCGACTCGTGTGAAAATGCAGCAACGCGAAAGAGACAGGACTGTCACTGTAATAACGAGACTGTGACAAACGTTGACTTAGTTTTACTTTAAAAATTTTCCATTTTTTTAATACCCCACGAAATTTAAATTTAATTTCCCATTTGAACGATCAAAAACCGAGAACGAAGAAAATTCACCCGATTCGGTAAATAGGAAAATGAATCGAAAATTTTTAATCAACCGGATTAACCTTGTAAGACGTTTATGGAATGGAAAAATTCACCTCGATAAGAGAATATGTTTATTTCTAGTTTTTAATAAACTTAAATAGATGCTCGTTAAAAGTTAAAAAAGAAAATGAAAGAATTAAACAAAAAACGTGAAAATCTTTCAACGTTATTTCCACTCGTGTCCTCGACCCCAAGCTTCTTCATCGCTCTCGTATATTTTATGTTCCATACACTCGAAACCTCGTGATATATACGTGAACGAGTGTTCTATGGGACGATGGGAAGCTGTCTCGTTCACGAGTAGATATAACTACGCGGCACTCAATCTCTCGTGGCGGGAGTAGCATCGGAGAGAACGAGAAAAGCCGCGCTTTCGCGGCTTCGTACATACATATATACACACACACACAGACACACATACAGGATATATATCTATATATGTATGCACTCAACGGCGAAAGCAAGGGCGAGGAGACGAAGTACACGTTGGAAAGAACGAGATGGTAAAACGAAAGCGATAACGTAAAAGAACGAGAGAAAGGAGCGAGAAAACGGAAGAGTGAGTGAACGAGAGAGAGAGAGAGAGAGAGAGAGAGAGAGAGAGAGAGAAAACGGACGAAGCCGAGAAGCCTTTCGCGGTTTTTCATCGGGAGACGCGAGCATCGCGACTCTCCGAGCTTTCCCAGTATAACCGCATGAATCGCGAGAATTCCGGCGTGCACTTAAGAAACTTTTTGTGAGATGAAATATCGCGTCGCGAGGGCTTACCCTGCGTTCGACTTTCGAATTCAACTCTCTATACGTTACGTATATGGATTAACGATCCGCAACTTGGAAACTCGAGATGAGAAGAGTCTCGATACGCCAAGCGATATTTCATAATCGAGAGATGGAAGGAGGTTCGCGGACTCGACGAATAAACAACCCTGGAAATATTGCGCTCGAAGCGTTCCTCGCGTTTCGTTCTTTTTCCTGTCAATGTAGTGCGTATAGATATAAACTCGCGGCGAACGATCGATGCGAAGGATATATACTTGAAAAAAATCGTATCGATCGATCGAACGATCGATGATCGATAATCGAAGCTTGTACATCGCTGGTGAAAGATGCGGACGATAACGGGATCGACTTCTTAATTTAGCTGACGCATTTTTATCGTCTCGTCAAAATTCCTCATCCCCTTGCACTCACAGGGATGGGGGGAAAAACATCCCCCTCCTCACTTACACGAAAACATGTTTCGTTTGCACTTAAGCGACGCGTTGCTATGTGTTTTCGAGCACTCATTCTCCCTCGTTCGCGCTTTTACTCCGGGGAAATTGGATCAGCCGAGAAGTAACAGCGCACGAACATGGTGGGAAAGATAGGGGGAGAACGGGGTGTGTGTAAGAGAGAGAGAGAAACACACTCGATGTTACTGCTTTTCGGTGGGAGAAGCATTAACACCGTTTCGGCGAATCGTTAGAGAGGAAAAACAAGCCACCGGAATAGCTGTTATCGCGTACTCTGGTACACCCTGGCATTGATACGGTATATCGTACGTGTTATACGTATCTACACGTATATTTTTTCTATTCGCGAAAACGAACCGTCGCAATCAACGCCACGGATAACCTTGTTTTTTTTTTTAGTGGCGCGCAAACATCGTCGGGCCAATTATAACGCGGGTCTCGTTTAATTATGTATATACACTCGTTGAATCGTTTATTGCACGGGGAAAAATAACGAGGAGAATCGTGACACGAAAAAAGGACGTTCCCAGCGAAAAACAAAAAAATGCTTCCAATTTTTGCGACGCGAGCTTGGACGAACGAACGAGCCGGGAAAAAGGATGAATGTTCGTTCGAATGGAATTTTAAAAAATCGTTTCGTACCGAAAGAACATAATTGTGCGAGGACTAATTTTTGTTTTTTTTTTGATTTTCGAATTGATACTCGATCGATTGTTTGGTGATAAATGAGGAGTGAAATTTAGTCGTTGAATGTTCGTACGAGGTTGTCGATCGTTGATGTTTATATTTGTGATTATAGGTGAGACGTCGTCTGTTCGACGCCGCGGAGCGATCGATCATCGATCGACCAGTTCCCGTGGGCGATTCTATATAATATTTATATATATACGTAAATGCCACTTGCACGCAACTTTACCAATCCCGAAGAGAGAGAGACCGTGAGAGAGAGAGAGAGAGAGAGAGAGAGAGAGAGGCGGCACGAGCGAGACGCCACGACGGAAATTAGTCAGTGATTGGAAGCTCGTCGTCGGGATATTACAAATAGCTTCCGGCGAAATGACGTCTATATCGATGATGTTGATAGAATCACGATAGTCAAATGCAGACGTTCGTTTCCTTGATGAACGACAATTCCATTAACATAATAATTTCCCGAAAATTATTTACGTCGTCCAAATTAAATGGATTTTACCATCGCAACGATAATTTTATAACGAGAAGATTGCGTGTAATTATTTAGAAAAGTTTATTTTTTTTTTATTCTTGAATTATTGGAGGGTGCGTATTATAGCGGTTGAGCCAAGAATTATCGGATATTAAATTCTGGCGAACTAACCATTGAAACTCTGGCTAAGCGGTACGTCGTATTCGTGGATTCGCTGTGTCGCTGCTACTATGCGGGCGAAATGTTTTAATCCGTGGCCACAGGGTAGAATCCACCTAGATCCGTTCTCCACAACTCACGATATGCGAAAAGCTCTACCGACTCCCCCCCTTTCTCTCTCTCTCTCTCTCCCTTCGTATGTGCTGTATATGTATATATATATATATTGGCCACTAGCACAATTCGCCGAATACCAGTACAGAGAGAGAGAGAGAAACTGAGAGAGAAGGAGAGAGAGAGAGACAGACAGACAGACAGACAGACAGAGAGAGACAGACAGACAGAGAGAGAGAGAGAGAGAGAGAGAGAGAGAGAGAGAGAGAGAGAGAGAGAGAGAGAGAGAGAGCGAGAGAGGGTGGGAGGGAGAGGGAAGACGAGGAATCCGCGAAATACCAGGGCTACATCTACGTATTACGTGCATAATTACACATATAGATATATATTCACGCTCGATGGAAGTCGATGTTGCGCAAATCGGTTTATAACTCCGTCGATTTCCAAGCACCGCCAGTGCCAGTGTCGTAATACTATTGAGATTAGCAATATTAAACGACGCGAGATACAACTTTGTTACATCGTTTAATAATATCGTTCATTAATTATTTATAATTGTTTATAAATTCAACATTACATAACGATCGTGCTATAACGATATTTGAATCATAATAAAAATATCAACATATCTTATATTGCTGATTTCCCGAAAGTGAAAAAGAGTAAACCAACCCTTATCAATTTTTTTTTTACGTCTCTCGGTACAAGTCTCGTGTTGCGTCACAGTTGCTTAGTCCTCGTTGTATTCCCGCGTGAATTCTTACTAGCGTAAGGATACGAGGAAGTCGAAACGTCCGCGTTAGAAAATATTCAGAAAAATAGCGACACGGTACGAGACGTTGCAAATACAAAACGAAATGCGAAGTCGATACTTATTGAATTTGGTTCAACGATACCGTATCATATTTCCGCTCGAGTATACTACTCCCGTCGTACGTTACGTCTGTGTGTGTGCATGTGTGTGTGTGGGTTTGGTTCTCTCATTTTTCGCAGCAAAAGCCCCGGTGCATCGACGTCACTTCGACTTTTTCCTTGCCATATGACTTTGCAATTTTTTTTCTTTGTTATTTTCGTATTTCTTATCGCCTCTCTCTCTCTCTCTTGTGCGCTACTTTTCCATCTCTATTTCTCGATCTTCGCCATCATACACACGTACATGAATAAAGACTTTTCTAGACGATGTTTCTTCCGATAAGGACGGAGAAGACGGTTTTCATCCCCTCTAGAATTTCCTTTAT
This sequence comes from Netelia fuscicornis, assembly GCA_946811545.1. NCBI lineage: Eukaryota > Metazoa > Arthropoda > Insecta > Hymenoptera > Ichneumonidae > Netelia > Netelia fuscicornis. The sequence continues at coordinate 4,895,590 of OX328013.1, forward strand.
CCGCACGATAGCTTCTCTCTCTCTCTCTCTCTCTCTCTCTCTCTCGCTCTCTCTCTCTCTCTCTCTCTCTCTCTCTCTCTCTCTCTCTCTCTCTCTCTCTCTCTCTCTCTCTCTCTCTCTCTGTCTCTCTCTCTCTCTCTCTCTTTCTCTCCCTCTTTCTCTTTTTAGGTATAACGCTGGCTACGTGTCGAATATGTTCAGCCAGGCGCGGTCTTATCGTACGAAAAAGAGCTGGCGCCGCATGGATATGCTTCACGCTATGTACTACCATCCCCCACTCCCACTACATTCCACTCTTTCGGAACAAAATTCCACCCCGCCGAGAAAATCGAAAGAGGAGAGCGAAAGAGAGAGAGAGAGATGAGGTGAGGCTGTAATTCTTGGCGACTTATTATCCGCTACCTAGCGATAAGAGAACCCGTGTGGGAGAGTAGCTTGTCCCCGATGATCGACTTTCACAACGTCCCGTTTTTTTTTCTACTCCGACCCCTATTTTCCATTAGGCCTGACGAAAAAGAAATATTCTCAAAGTTTTACGATTTTTATATTTATATATTTATTGGGTAAAGGAAAATAACAAAAGATCAAGTAATAACGGAAAGTTTTTCGCGAGGGTCTGTTAGGGTATTTAAATAACCTCTCGTACACTGAAGGTTGGGAAAATAAAATATGCGACAAAAGTTTCCCTTATCGTCCAGTCTGCCCTTATGACGTCCCGGTTCATCTTGCGACGAATCCCGCGAGATTTCTACCCTTCGATTCGGACGTTTTTTCTCTGCAGGTTGCACGTATAACAGCGAAAGGAAACTAAAAAAAAATCAACGAAAACCCTTTTATCTTGGTGCGCGTCGAGAATCTCACGAGAATTTCGTTCTTGCAAAAGCGCTGGGGGAGTGGGGAATGGGGGCAAATAAAAGAACAAAGAAAATGGCAGCGTTCTCTTTTGTATTCGGTGTAATGACCGAGATTCCCCAGGAAAATGCAGCTCGGCCTTGTGCAGATAGGGGACAGAACAAGGGAGAGAGAGAGAGTTTTGCAAAGGCATAAAAGCTTTACGCTAGTCGAGACGTTGGTTACTCTTGTTTCTTTTTTTCTTCGAAGCTTCGCCGAGATTCCCACCGAGAAATGCGCGCCGCGACGTCGAAACGGCGCTTACATTTCCGCACCGATGCGGAAGCGTGAGCGCGAGCTTTTTGCTTACCTCGCGTTCTTACAACGACGTTTCCGTCTTCGTTTTTATTCTGTTTTTTTGTTTGTTTATTTTTTGTCAATGTTGTCATTCGCAAGCTAACGAGCCGGTTCCGCGTGTTGTCTTCCTGAGGACGAGAGCGTGCCGGGAAAGACGTTGTTGAGATGGTGATACGATTCAGGGACCAAGATGACGGAGGAGGAAAAAAGCTCGAAATAAGCCGGAAGTGTCGACGCCGAGAGAAAGGATACAGGGATATGGCAACGACGAAAGAAAAGGAAAAAAAAACAATACGAGTGCGAGAGAAAGAAGTCGCAGGAGTGGACGGAGGGGCGAACGAAAGACGACGAAGGAAAAAGAGAGACCGCGACGTGCTAAAGTGGTGAGAAGTCCGGGCTCTGCGCGTCGGGGCGTCGCGGCGAGATGTTGCTTTTCTGCACAAACTCGTGAAAGGGCTTGCGAATCGTACGGCTAGACGGGGTCGTTAAACCATCATCGTGTCGTTGACGGTTAATGACCTCGTTACGGAGAATGACGCTAAGCGGATATCACTCGTGGGAGCTGCACACTTTTTGTCACCGACGAGTCGAGAGACAATTTCACATAATTTTTTGACACAATGTCCATCTGATTTTTGCCTACTTTTTCTACGCAATTATATTTTATCGTTATTTCTGCCTCGATAATCAGTTTTTTACATTTTTTTGTCAAGCAGATGCGATTTTTCTTTCTCTAACTTCAATTTTTCGACTGGTATCGAAATTTGCTACTTTCTCGTCTTGCTCATGGTTGATTGGACCGATAGACATCGACGTTTTCGATCCATAAGCTCCGATCATAGACGAGACACTCGTGACTACTGCGGAGCAGTACCAAAGTGTCGGGTCTGAAAAAGTCTCGAGAGAAGACGGAGAAAAGCTCGAGCGTGTATTTCAGCGTACCGATGGAGTCTCGAGTATGCCGCTAGGTCGGCGAGGGTTGGGACGGGTAGGAGGAGGGAGGAGCTTTATCGGCGACGATTCTTTGAAACTGAAAAACGCGAGTACACTTTGGGTTGGAAAAGAGCGACGAGCAATAAGAGCAGGAGGAGGAGGAGGAGGAGGAGGTGGTGGTAGAGGAGCCGGGTCCAGGCAGTTTCAGTCGAGTCGGACAGACAAACGAACAGACAGACAGTCAATCGGTCCGCTAGGAAAGAAGGAGAAAACACCAAGGGAAAGAAGGAAAAACGAGAAACAGGACAGGCAGAGTTTCGTATTCAGATGGGGCATGCATCTAGCTTGCGAAACTCCGCATATCGATTCCCCAGAGACACTGACACACGTTGTATACCTTTTTTGTTTTGTTTCTTTTGTTCTTCTCCTTTTTCCGTTTCGTTTTATTTCTCTAATGCCCAATGCTTCGCTCGTTGTCGAGTCGCGAATGCTTCTTTCGATGCACGGACTCGTTCTAGCGCATTCGTCCATATCGACGACAAACGTGAAGTGAAAAAAATGATGAACCAAGGGTAACGAGCGAGGACGTTGAAGTGAAATTTTAAACTTTTCGCGTGAGAAATATTCAACTTTTTTTTTTGTCATGGATGAAGAAGTATTAGTTTGTCTCGATTGTTCAGAGAACGTTTAAGTTTTAAGGATAATTATTGATAGTAATCGCCCAAGGGGTAAGGCGAATGCTTTGTGAAAGGGTCGAGGATCGGAACGCGACGATGCGAAGAATTTCACGACCTTCGACCAAAGCAGACCGTAACACGTACGAAGCAACGCACCGGTAGTTACAACGATCGATAGTCCGTAGGCTAATCAAACACTGAACTTTGATACTTGAAAGCGAGAGAGAGAGAGAGGCCGAGACAGCCAACCACCCATTCGAGGGTTCAACGATCCCTCAAGGAATATTGAATAATTAGGGAAACGCTGGGATAATTCGAGGCGGCGACCGCCAGTTGGCAAGTCCTCGAACCAGGTTTAATGAACAAAATCGAGTGCACGAAAGTGCGGTAACATTTAATAACCATGTTGATCCCTCGACACGAATAATTCACGATAGTTTCATAATATTTTCTCATTTCCCTAGCGATCCACTAACAATATTACCTCGAATTTATTACGGATAGGAATGAGAAGAAAATGGAAAGGATTATTGTAAAAGAGAGATTAATAGATTCGTAGATTCGCTCATAAAACAATAACTCGTTAAATCAACGCCGGGACGTTTCGGACAAATGGACGTACGTGATGGAAATGGAAGCTCGACGTCATCATTTATCCTGGTAGAAACTCGGCTATGGGCTTGTTGCTCCAATATATCGGAGGATACGATTGCGAGGAGGAAACTTTGTTAATCTCCAGATGGTTTCCACCGTTGTATAACATCGGTTTGTGTAACAGTATACGCAAGCGGCGTCAGCCAACAAGAGGAAGCGGAGAATAAGCCGTGGTACCATGAGGCACAAGTGTCGGGCGTCTCCTGGGCGAACAGTCGGATGAGAATCCATCCTCTCTTCCTTCCTTCCTCTGGCTGAACCGTCGCGCGAGCACTCTAAGCTCCTTGCTGGCACCGTAGTCTCGACTAATTACGCAAAGCCACGGCGTTGGTAACGCGTCTACACGAAGGGCCGCCCGTTGTATAGTACACGTGCAAGGGAAACGTCGACGGATCGTTGGTGTAGTTGCGAACGCGTCCGTTCTACTGGTCTAACGTGAAACAAAGGAACCCTTCCATTCCAATGGCTCCGGGCCATGTGGCATGGATCATCGTTATCCTTACTCCTGGACTCTATGTTCCTCTATCTCTATTTTGGATTTGTGTGTATCGTGCCAGAACACCTGATAGCTTCTGGCTACGACGATGGAAGAACAGATTGGACAGATCCATCTATAGTAATGAAACCTTCAATGGATTCAGTCCTCGACCCTACTCCAACTTCCCTCTCTCCCGTAGCTGACTCTATCACTCTATATCTATCAAGATGATGCTTGTACCCCCTTTGAGCATCTATAATATACCCGTCTGACTTCTGTACACGGTCCATGGAGATCCATCCTAGCGGTACTAATCCGCTCGTCATGAACCATCCAACGTGTACAGCTCGTGTGTACACTAGACGCCGGATACCGGGGACTAAGAAGATGTCGTACCAGTTTCCGTACGCTACAACTATCCCGGAGAGCATGAGTTTGCCAGATGAGAGAAGGAGATCCTCTTCTACAGGTGTTTCTGCTTGTCTGAGCTTCCTCCCCGCTGTATCGCCCGGGTAAACAGACGGAACCCTCGTCCGTGACACGTTACCTACCCGATTTCCTTTCCAGCGAACGGAAACGAGCTGCTGGGAACTTCGCAATCGCGGAACGTGGTAAATTAGTCGGGCGTGTTCGTAATTAGATTGTTACGAAGGATGGATCTGGGAGGATCGAATCTAGATTGAAGGTCGGATCGCAGTTATCGAGATGTTTTGTAACTCGTAATTTTTTATTATCGAGCCAACTCGGAAGATAGTTGATTTTTTTCCAATCCTTTTTCCCTGTCCCTTCTTTCATTGTTTGAGTCGGGATTGGGAAATAGTTCGGGAAATTCTTCTATATTTTCCTCCATCTCTCCGAGGTCATCTTCTAAGCTACTCGGGCTGGATCAGATTCCGGCTTTGCTTGCGCAACGTTTTTATCGCGCGAGCTGGGAAAATTCACTCATCCGCACACACGGGGGGATGTTGGATAATGTAACCCCCCCGTGTAGATGTTGGAAACTCTCGCTACGAAACGACCTCTTTTTGTGTCAGCCTGGCGCAACCAACGCAGCCCGGAAGTAGGACCACCTGTTAAAACAAAAGCTTCGAAGGAAGAAGCTTTCGTCCCGGCAGATCCTGGGACAGAGCGATTTCTCGCGCAGATGCGACGAGAGAAAAAGAGGAGTCAAGGGAGCGTGATAAAGACACGATGGTTGGAGGAACGAGGAACGAGGAAAAGGATGGAAGACACTGAATCGAGGTTACTTGACTACGGAACTGGGCGATCCCCGAATGCGCATTCCTCAAGAACCATTATTTTTCCGTCCCTCATGGTGTTCATCCCTTAATACCACATGGCTCCCAGGTGGAAAATAAGAGTTCGTACTTTTCTCTCAGCGAGTCGATTCGATCGAGTCAAATCATTAAATACATAAAAGCCCTCGCCAGCCCATTACTTCTCCAACTTTACCGACGCTAACCGCAGGACTTTAAAGTTTCCTGACAGTTTGAGGTTCAATGAGGATTGGAAAAATATTAATTCTTTCCAAAAAGTATAAAATTATAACTCATTTAACTCAAATTCTCAAGACATTATCGCAGAATTTGCCAGTACTGACATTACCGTCTTTACTAGCAGGCAGTCCTTACCAATCCCTCGGCAAACTTCGTCCTCGCAAGAAGCTGATCCATCTTCCGGGTCAATGGACCGAAAGTCACGTTAATAACAAGACTCTCTCCCTCTCTGTCTCTCAACAACGTCGCTTCTCATTTTCGCAAGCTCGAGTTTTATCCATACGTACGCCCGGGCACACTTCTCTCATCATCCCTGCATTACAACCCTCGTACATTACACCCTTGCATCATACACAGCGACCCCCAAGAATCCCGGGACGTGCTGCCCTTATTATATTATATACCCCGGCACGTGCTTACGACGTATTTTGAGCGTATTACACGCTTGGGACGTGAAAGAAAAAAAAATAATAATGCCTCTTGAAACTCGGGATTGCGTACTTTCCCGTAGCTCGTTGAGCACCTAGGCAAGTCGTGTAGCCCACATGGCCGCCTCGTTCATTTGACTAATGCATCATTTCTTTCTCATCTACAAGCGCGCATGAATATTTGACACCTCGGATATTCCAATTTTTCAATAATGCTATACGTATACGTACGCACGTATGAAAGCAACTATTCGTGCCGAAGATACGTATTTTTCATTCGTTCTTCCATCGATTCATCAAAGCTTTTATGGATTTTCCTCGCACGCTCCTGCATTACACACAGACGTTTCTGTATAACGGAACGGATATGTATACTTGCCGGAGGGCCGCTCACTCGATAGACCTACATATATATATATATATATATATCGATGTAGCTGGAATATATATATGTAGGTCTATCTATGAATATAGGACGAAGAGGAGTACTGTGGGAATAGAGGTCTCTCGTATCGCTCTTCAGTCGATTATCCTCGACGGAATGGGCACAGGTGGAATTTCTCTCGATCGTTGGACCGTAATCTCTCGGTGAGCTTGCGGAAAACGTTTTTCAACGATGTATATATACATAGAGAAGAAACGTTTGTCGCATACCCCGCGTATACGAACCTCACCGTCACATCGCATATATTATACGTATTTTTATTTATTTTTTCTTCTTTTTTCTTTGCGTTTTTCCTCCTACCTTCGTATCTTCTTATTTCGCGAATATCAGAAATATAATTTCGTAATATTCTCGCGTTTTGTGGACTACGTTTATTATTTCAAGCCGAAGCGAATAAACGTGATTACGGGTCACCGCGAATATTTGTGTCGCGGTGACGATAAACAGCGAGAAAATTCTTCGATTAAATTTTGTTCGCGGACTGTCGACTCGAGGAATATGGGTCAGCTTGAATTTTTCACACACATCGTTGTGTTATATAGATGCGTATATTGTATATACGTCTACGTTTATACCGTTTCGTTTCGAGATTTGTTGGTGAGAGAGGATAATGCGAAAATTTCTTAGACCGGGCGATTTTCCGAAAGCCCGTGGCTCGATTATCCCAAAATCCGATAACCCTGCTTGTCGAGAACGACGATATTGCGAAATCCCTGAGAATTCACTCTCTCTCTCCTTTCCCTTTGTGTATATTCGTATATATATATGTATATATATATAGAAATAAAACGATCGTGTCTATCGTATTCACGATTAGGGAAGTCGAACCACGTAAGTAGCAGGGAGGATTGGAAGGAATGTGGTCACATCCCGATTGCTTCCTACGAATGAATTTTCGCACATAATGGAAAAAAACCGTCGATGGACGACGCTCGACGGTCTGGAAATTATCGACTCGTTCGCTTGGAGCTAATGAAACTGGTTTTATATGCAAAAATATGTATATTCGTATTTTCAAGCCAATTAATTTAGGATAATGATAATAATAATAATAATGATAAATATAATAATAGTTATACAAATAATAAGTAATAATAGTAATACAAATAATAAATAATAATAGTAATAAAAATAATAAAATTATTTATTATTAAATAGTAATAAAAATAATAAATAATAATAGTAATAAAAATAATAAGTAATAATAGTAATAAAAATAATAAATAATAATAGTAATAAAAATAATAAATAATAATAGTAATAAAAATAATAAATAATAATAGTAATAAAAATAATAAATAATAATAGTAATAAATATAATAAATAATAATGGTGATAAAAATAATAAATAATAATAGTAATAAAAATAATAAATGACAATAAATAATCGTGATTTATACCGAAAATCAACGTTAATCGTGCAGTCAAGTTTTTTTTCTCGTTTTGTACGTCGCAGGAGGCTTCGATAATTTCGAATTTAACGCGTAGATAATCGAGAAATACGCCAGAAAGTGCAAATATTGAAGCAACTGCGTTACATTGGCGACGTCGAGGCGACTCGCAGCTTATTCGCTTCGTCAAAGGCGATTTTTCCTTCGCTTCGAAATCTTCTCTCGAGCGCGTCGTTCTCGCGAAGACAGCGAGAGGATTTCTCAAGCCGAATGGACCCGGCGGTTTTGGTCGGCGCCGAGATAAGATCGCGCCGTATAACATCGACGGACGGAAAAAAGAACATAATGAGAATGAAAAAAAAAACAACAACAAATCTTCTCACACGTTGCACTTATATCGAGACGGTAAATCGCGATGGTCCCAGCGACGAGCGGAGCGAGAGAAGTTATTTTTACGTGAGAAAATACGCGAATGTCTCTCGCTACGTACGAAGCCGAAGAAACTGGTTTCTCGCGTGGCTCTCTCTCTCTCTCTCTCTCTCTCTCTCTTTCTCTCTTTTTCACTCGCGAGAGAAGATCTCTCGTTGTCGACGACGACGGGGAAAAAGATTCACCATCAGCTGATCAAGGCCGATACGTTCGAGAGAAGCATTCGATTCGTATTCAGTCTCGACCGAGAAAGAGAGAGAGAGAGAGACGGCATTTCAGACGCTCGAGGATGAGGAAGTTTTCCATTGCAGATAAAAAAAATTCATTTCACCGAGAGAAGCCAATTGTCGGAATAATCGATGAGAAACTGCAAAAACAAACAGAATTATCCCCGAGCGAATGACAAAAACGTAATTTCCTCTAATTGTCACGTATAATAAATTCGTTATTAAAAAATAATTTTTTATCTTTTTGTTATTAAATTTATCGTTGGAAGTTCGTGGAAAGCAGTCGAGGGAATTGTTTTTCACGCGATGAACGAAACAAGGGCGATGCTGAAACATTACTTTTTTCTCTTCTCTCTCTCTCTCTCTCTCTCTCTCTCTCTCTCTCTCTCTCTCTCTCTCTCCTTCGTTCCCGATACGTCATCGACCGTTTCGCTCGCACCGTTACGTCGCTGCCGCTCCCTGTAATTATCTTTTGTTCGTATTTTCGTATTAACCCCGCACCCTACGGCAAAAGTAGAACGAATGTTTTTCTTTTCTCATATTTTTTACTGCTGCCGTTGTTGTTATTGTAACATTATTACTTTTAGACTCGCGGCATTGAGAGCGTACCGCGATTTTACGACGGAAATTGCGATAAATTGCGGCTCATACGTCTCACGTAGTGCAATAAGCGTGGTGCAACGAGTCTTTTCCATCGCGGCGTGACTCACAATGGCACGAAAACGATGTTACTGGATACGAGAAAAATCACATAAATTCCTCTAGCGTGCGAGAATCCTTCGTCCTCCATTTTTTCTTCGTTTTTCCTCTTTTTTTTTTTTTTTATTTGCGTTTCTCAAGTAGTCCAGTGCTTCGAACATTTTACTGGGAGAACACGCGACGACTCCTCCGACTGAATATATTCGTACTTTTCACCGGAGCGTCACGAACGATCGATTTTCACCTCGGGAGTATCTTTTTTCCTCTTTCGCTCTTTCTCTCTGGTTCCTTTTTTTTATATATATACAGGTTATATATATATATATAACAGTCGACGACGATTTCTACGTTTCAGTTTTATTTCCGATTTCCTGTCGGGTCGTTCGTTTCCTCCCAAGCTCTGACATTCGAATCGTAATCTATCCTCGAGCGATGCGGATTTCCGTGACGACGACGACGATTGAGATCGTGCCGGCCGTTCCTCAACCATTCCACCTGAAAAAGAAAAAATTTCGTCTTACTCGACGAATAAAAATCGGTTCTCTCGTATACGCTTATAGACAAATGCAACGCGTCTTTCGTTCCCACAAAAATATATGTGTCATCATTGTATTCTTCTCTAAATACGTCATCAAAAATGTTATGCGTTTTACGGATTACACGTAATACGCGAGGAATAAACCGATAAAAGATATCGCTCTCGAGCTCAAACATTTTTCTTGAATTTATCTCCCGAGCGATAAAGAATTTATACAAAAGAATAAATATATATATATTGTTTAAAAAATTCTTCAATGGTGACGATTCAGCGGAAGTTTTACCGCCATTTTTTTTTTTAATTTTCTTAACATATATATTGTTTTTATTCACGACAAAAGCGAATTCCAAGTGGCGCAGATGCGGAAGCGAGCGACTTTCGTTTATTTTCTTTTTTTGTTTGTTTTCTTCTTTTCTTCTTTCGCGGACGTAAAGTCGAAGAAGAGAAAACGAAGGAACGAGACGAAACGAAGAAGACGAACCGCGGAGACTTTTCTCCTTATAAAGCTAATACTCCGGCGAGCAACCACTAATTACTTCGGCGGGAGATGAAAGTTGAGTGCGAGCTCGCGAGAGAAAAGGAGACGCGCAGACGGAGTTATAACCGTAGACGAATTTGAGAGAAAAGAACGAGAGGTAGAAGCGCCGTGAGGGTTTCATGGACGCCCGAGGGTAATTGACTCAGCGATAGAGCGAGAGAGAGAGAGAGGAAGATCCTACCCTTGGAAAAAAATATATATATATCTATATATTCGCCTTGACTGTTCGCGTTGTCTTACCTTTTTACGAGACTGCACTTTTACGGCGCTTGCTTTTCTCGTAAAGATACGACAGTGGATTTTAAGAACGAGCTAAAAAGAAAAGGAATTCGCGTCGCTTGTATCCGGGCCTCGAGCTTCGCGAATTAAGCTTCGTACTCGCGTGTCTCGTTAACAATATTATCAAACGATCGATCGTTGAAATTTACGAGATATTTCCAATTTAAATAAAAATCCTTATCATTCCCTAAGACGAGAATTTATATTTTCAAAAACGAAAAGAGGAAAACAAAAAACCAGTCCTCGTTCGTTCTCAAAGCGATAAGAAAAATTCCGATAAAGCTTTTGACTTTACGATGAAGAATCGATGTTTCTAGGTAAATTTTATCGAAATATTTTGTTCTCGATCGAAAAGAAATAGTTTGTTTTTTTGTCAACATTATTTCGTAAATTTTTTTTCGCCTTTATTTATTTATTACTTTTTATCGGCGAATGTCACGATCTCGCGAAATTAAATTCCCCGCACATTCCACTCGCGAGTTACCGGTTATGTTTTTTGCTCTTCCCTTAGTCGGACGTGTCACGAGCAGCGCGCGCTTGTGTATTTTGATTTATCGGCGATGGCGAGAGCGATTCGCGGACTTTGCCGGCCAGCAAGAAACACTGGGTCTATTAGTCCGGTCAGTTTTTCCTGTTTGAAAAAAAAAGCCAAAAAAAAACTCCTCGACTGCCAGTACCGTCACACGGACGATATATTATTTATACAAATATAGGTATACGTCTCGGGCGTATAATGTCACCCGCGCGTTACGACGCTTTTTGGCTTTTTTGCTCTTCTTTCACTCGAGCGCGACAGCGCCCGATGCGAATCAAGAAAGATCCGAGCGAAAACGCGATTCTTTGTAAATCGCATCGGCTAATTTATCGAATATCGAGTTTCGGAATTAATTCGCGTTAATTAAAATTCGCGTCGTAGTGGATTTTATTTGTTTCGTCAATAAATAGGAAAATAATTAATCTCGATTTTAATTAAATTATCAATTTGAAAAAGTTCATTAATTATTATCTTTTTTCGATCCAATGATCGTTCGTGACGACAGGAAATATCCGACAAATTCATCGGACAAAGCATGTGAGATTGAATCGTCGGAAAGATGATCTTTTCACTTTCCTCTCCTCAAAAACGTATTAAATCAAGGACTCTCGGTTCGCTTATATTCTCTGTTTTCACTGGGAAAAAAAACGATCGAATCGGAGAAAGAGTGAAGGACTGACTTTTCGGTCTTTCGAGTTTTTGCCACTATCGAGGGGGGAGGTGATAGCGTATATGGAAAAGCGAGACGTGGGTCCACGTACACATTTCTTCCGGGGAACGTTTCCAGATGAGAGAACTCTCGCTCGCTCGCTCGTCTCGTCGTCGACGGTCCTTATACTTCCCGGGGCCCGAAGAGAACTCCGGGAAAACAGTTTTCCATCTCGACCTAAAGTTCTAATATTAGTTTGCGGTTGCAGTTCCCCCGCCTTCCATTCTCCTCTCTCTCGCTCTCACTACTGTTCAGAATCTTTTTCAACGGTTTCGACATTTTCCCGGAAAATATTCATACGTTTTTTTTTGTATTTTATAACCGCAACATCCCCGTTCCTGGCAAAATATATGCCTTTACCTTTGTTCTTATTATTATTATTATCATTATTATTATTATTATTATTATTATTATTATTATTATTATTATTATTATTATTATTATTATTATTATTATTATTATTATTATACACCATTGCGAGTTGATTACAAAAAATCATTGAGAACGTTTTTTTGAATAATTCGCATAATAATTCCACTTTAACAAGTCAAATCGGAAAATTCGCGTCGATCCGGGCCGCTTCGTTTCGCATCGATGGGAAAAATATCGTCACAGGTGTTCTTTGCATAACAAACCTATCGGTGTATAAAATATTCAAAAAACACAAAAAAAAAAAGCGAAAAATCATTGCGCATGACTGTCAAACGCGATGGAATGTAATTTACCGACTTGCCCGAAGTGTTCTATGATAATTTTTTTTTTTTTTTTTTTTTTTGATTTTCCTTTCCTTTCCCTTTAATATTTTTCGTTCGTCCTCACGTATAACCGTGCAACGTTGGGCCGGAAAAGTTGGGAGTAAAAAATAAAATTCTGGCGCAGAGACACTCGAGAGTGTGGCAAAAACAGTTTTCCATTTCACTCTCCCCGTTTGTGAATTCTTCCTCGCGGCCTCGTGGCGGTATATACGCGGAAACTTCAATATTTATTCGGTGAACATTTCTAGCCGGGAACACAACCTCGAGTGCTCCGTCAATGCGATCGTGGCTCATCTATTCATACCTATACGTACGTCGCTTCTACCCACGAACGTATCTTGCAATTTCATTTTTTTTCCTCCTCGTCTCCAACCCCCCCCCCCTCCCCCGTCCTCTCTCTTCTTTTTCATCTCTCTTCTTCGTTTTTTTTCCACCGCAGCCTTTACCTCGCGTTCTTTTTTGTTTCATACGCTCGGCACAGCAATTTCAAATTTAATTTTTTTTCCCCGGTGGAAAGTTCAAGCGTTTTTCCAGTAGCTTTGCGAGGTGAGCGGTTTTTTCGGAACTCCGGCATTCGCTCGGACGTATAACAGGATCTTCTTGCTTCTTTTTTTTTGTGTTTTTTTTTCTTTTTTTTTAATACGTCGCACATATTTCGGTTCGTTAATTTTGCGTCGACGATACAAGATGAATCCGGTTACGCGCTGGAAATAAAAATTGCATTCGCCCCCGAATTATACAGACGAAAGAAATAAAATCATCGTGTAGGAAAAGTTCGTGGACCGATCGCTTATCGAGGACGATTAAGTAGTAAGCTCCTTCGCGAGACCGACGTAAAAGCTTCCTTCGTTCATTTTGTCTTTTTTAACTAAAAACTCGTATATATAGGTCGAATCCAGAGTGTACTTTGATAATGAAGCTTTTTCAACGAGATACAAACAACGACGTGAAGATTTTCAAGGTGTGGTATCACCGGTGAGAAGAGAAAGATGAGAACCGAGGCTTTTCTCGAAAGCATTTTTTTCCTTCTCTCCTTCTGGACCCAAGAGCTTATCCCTCGTTGGGCAGGATGGTTGACATTTTCTCGTGTCACTTCCGCCGGGAGGTCGGCTCGAAACTCCAAATCGGATAAGAAAAAACGTTCCTGTGAAAATTGTGAGTTTCGTTCCTCCTCCTTCCCATCCCTCGTCTTCATTTCCCCCTCCCCTTCAGCCTCTCTTCTTAATGTATTCCATTGGACAGGACGAAAAGGTACGAGGTAACTCGCGAGCTTTTTTTTTGCGACAAATAACGAAGGGAAGAGAATCCGGGAGGATGACCCGGACGAGATAATGACTTTGGAGGGTTGAAGCGTAGTGGTGTCCGTCCTCTGGCATCCCTCCTTTCCCTCGCCCCTTCCTCCCGATCTCCTGTCGCTCTTTCTACGGTCCAGCACCCGTTTATTACAACATCCCGTATCGTTTTATATATAACGAGAACCGCTACTCTCCCGCAGCTAACTTCCTAAATTATAGCCGGCAATTCGTTACGTCGATTTGTCGGGTACGTACAGGGGGTTGTTGCTTTCGCGTTGTTTCCGAGGCCACGGGCGAAATCGTTCGTGGACGCGGTTACGCTCGGATTAATCGGCCACCGCACTCTTCCTGTCTTTCTCTCGCTCTCCCTCTCCCTCTTTCTCTCTGTTTGTCACACACGTTTTCTCTCCAGTGTGCATATCCATATATTTCTGGGTAAATATACGAACCTCTGGATAAAGCTTAATTATCAAAAATCGCACTCTAGCCACAGAGACTAGCGAAACTGCGTTGGTGACTCGGAGTTTCTATTAAACTTTCCCCGAGGTTACGGTCGTTTGCGAGATTATGATAATATTTTTCAGATTTATCTTTGATACAAAGCTTTGACAAGATTTGATAAAGCAAATAATAAATGGATAATTGTTAATTTATCTCATGCAATTTGTATGCGACTCGGAGTTTCTATCGAACTTTCCCCGAGGTTACGGTCGTTTGCGAGATTATAATAATATTTTTCAGATTCATCTTTGATACAAAGCTTCGATAAGATTTGATAAAGCAAATAATAAATGGATAATTGTTAATTTATCTCATGCAATTTGTATTCTTCTTATCGGTTTCAGGCATGCAACTGTCTCGGTATCAGCAAGGAGTGCGACTATTTCGGTCTGAAGTATCAGAATGCAAAGGGAGAGGAATTATGGCTGAATTTGCGAAATCCAATCGAGCGACAGACGGGAGGGGGTGTCGCGCCCCTAAGATTCGCGCTGAGGGTCAAGTTTTGGGTACCACCACACCTGTTGCTGCAAGAGGCCACGAGGTAAAATCGGGGATTCTTCTATCCATTCAAGAACTCGGTCGTAATTCAATGTTTTCTCTTTTCCTTCTTTTTTCACTTCGATGTTTCCCTTCGCACGATTCCACGGTAAGAAAATAAATTTCTTACCAACGAATACAAATTCCATCCTGTATATACAAACACCTTTCATCAACGTGGAAATACCGGTTGGCGGATTATTCCGCCGTGAATAATAAGCCACAATTGCTGGGTTTCGGGTTGATTTGATGAAATACGCTGGCTCCTGGTACGAAGGGGGATTGTACATGGAAAATACAATATATACACGTGAACAATATATATATGTATATGTTACTTCTCGTCAAAACCCACAGAAACGTTCTCTCGCCCTCGAGCAATTCACTTAATCAGCAAGACGTTGCATAATTTCCGACTAGCTAGAGTCTTTGTTCCACCCTTGTACCACGGTACAAGTATACCTGCATAACGTAGATGTGTATAAAATATCACCACAGATCCGCCTGTACCTACAACCTACGAGAGGTACGTCTACAGAAGCGTTATAACACGTGTTCCGCGACGATGAATCCGTTCGTCGTTACCGGAGTTACCACTCGAGAATTCTTGCTCGTCGAGACCCTCGAACACCTTGCCCGAAACTCGTGAAAATTATAACGAACCCTTCATTTCAACGTGCTCTAGTTCCGACGTATATAACCTGTTACATAATAATCATTCTCTTCGTTTTATACGAAAAGTACGTTAAAACTTTCTTTATCTCCGAAGAGTCTCTCTCTCTCCTTTCTCTCACGTGTATTTCATTACTTCTCACCACCCTCTTTGAAATTTATCGGAGATTGATCCCGTGGTAATATTTCCCTTCGTTGAAAACTTTTCCGTACTGCCAGGTAATAAGTAGAATTCGATAAAATCGCGCATTAGCGAAAAGTGTAAAAATATAGAAAATTGTCGATGTTGGAAAATGAAACGATTCGAAATGTTCCTACGTGTGGAAAATTTTTCGGTGTCGATAAATCAGTTCTTATTAAAATGGTTCCTTGTCATTGCGAAGTTTTCCTCCAGGTGAACTACGGTCGTCTGGGTGTCTAGCGAATAAGCTCCCAACTGATATTGGATTCCGCGAGAATATTTCGCCATTGTGCGCGAAAAGCACGTTCTTCCATCCTTTCTATACGCGCTCGAGGCAAGTCGAGCGGCAAGATTTTCTGAAAAGGGATCGTGAAAACTGCCAGGGTCCGAGAGATCTTTCCGTTGCACAGGATGAAGGAATGTTTGATGACATCTGGCGATGAGATGGCGTAACTGTCGCCGCATTCGCCATTTTGCGTTCGCGAGATATCTCTTCTTCGAGGATTTGGATGTATCGTTTTACCAAAAATATGAAGAAGGGACAGGGAGAAAGGGCAAGAACATTAATCACTAATAGTTGCTTTCCATAGTCCACGAGGCTCGATCCGAAGTTCAAAACTGTAGAACGTTCGATGGTTATGTTTTGATAACTCGATTGCAGCGCCATCTATCGGTCATTGCGCAAAACTACAATCGCCGGTGCTGCCAACGGGAGTTTTCGACACTAACAGAGTGGAAATAATGGAAAATATGGAGCCTATCGTTCGACATCGCTGTTATTTCATCAAAACTAACCGACTACCTATCATCCCTACATTATGTTTCCATTGCCATTTTGCGCTCGCGAGATATCTCTTCTTCAAGGACTTGGATGTATCGTTTTAGCAAAAATATGAAGAAGGGACAGGGAGAAAGAGCAAGAACATTAATCACTAATAGTTGCTTCCCATAGTCCACGAGGCTCGATCCGAAATTCAAAACTGTAGAACGTTCGATGGTTATGTTTTGATAACTTGATTGCAGCGCCATCTATCGGTCATTGCGCAAAACCACAATCGCCGGTGCTGCCAACGGGAGTTTTCAACACTAACAGAGTGGAAATAATGGAAAATATGAAGCCTATCGTTCGACATCGCTGTTATTTCATCAAAACTAACCAACTACCTATCATCCCTATATTATGTTTCACCATCGTTCTTCTCTTCGGTTCGATAGGCTATGAACGAGATTTTGGCACAGACACGCGCAAACTTTGCCGAACGCGTATAATCTCAAATTTGCTCTCGTACATATGCCTCGAGCCGTTCTCTATATATTTGCGAAGAGACGTTAGGAGGAAATTGCCAGAGTCTCGGAGACACGAGGAGGAACGGAGGCTGCTGCATAAATACCGGGGAATCCCCCTAGCGCGATGAAGACCCATAGGGTGAGAAAGAGGGTGGGAAGGAGGGATAGAGGCTCGCTTCGTGGGTTGGTGAGATCTCTCGCGGACGTGAGAGAGAGTGAGAGTTCATTAGCGGCGAAGAGGAGTCTGGCATAACTCAAGACTCAAGA
The DNA here is from genome assembly GCA_946811545.1 of Netelia fuscicornis. Lineage (NCBI taxonomy): Eukaryota > Metazoa > Arthropoda > Insecta > Hymenoptera > Ichneumonidae > Netelia > Netelia fuscicornis. Next base: position 4,912,729 of record OX328013.1, read on the forward strand.
GTTGGCCGTTTGCGAATAATCCTTCACGTCTCGAATGTGCCGCGGGTTTAAGAACGCAAGTGCGAGAAGGGTGGAGGGGAGGATGGTTCTACGAGACGTTATATAGCGTTGGGGAATACGTGCTCAGGAATTTAGCACGGTGTGTCGTGTATATATATATATATATATGTATAAGCATGACTGTACGGAGACGACGAAGGCAAGTTACCTCATGGTCGGGAGGAAAATGGAGGAAGACACGAGGGAACGTAACTTTAAGGGATTGTAGACGTTGAGCGTATTTGGTAATTTCCTTCATGCTGGTCCTAGACCTTCTCTCCCTCTCTCTCCCTCTCTCTCTCTCTCCCTCTCTCTTTCTCTCTCTCTTGCTTTGGTCCATACCCACTCCTCGTGCTTTTCATCGCGGCGAGACTATAACACTCTCGCGGATGTACTAAAAGATCTTCGAAACTCGAGCCCGAGCATAGACAACTTTGCAAGAAAGCCGAAGCACTCGAAAAAGGACATAAGTAATTCATCGTAACCGAAAGCTAGGTCTCTAGATAGCTAAGGTAGGTTTTACTGCACCGGAGCTTCGTGAAGAATTCTTTGTACTCGCGTGTAAATGGAATTCTGAGGAGTGAGAAAGTTTGATCGCGATACAAATTTGAAACTAATTTCGAAAAATTGTTTTCATCATTTTTCTTAACGAATTATGTTCTAATCAATGAAGCATCAATATTTCTACGCATATGTAGGTTTTTACACTCAGAGTCAAGTGCAAGTGGCTGAAAGCCTTCTCTCGTACGGGCGTTTCATCAAAAAATGATTTTCATCAAAAAAGTTTCTCGTTGCATCGGGAGTAAACAGGCACGCGTGAAGCTAAAACTGTCGATGTGTTACGGGTCAATGCACATTCTACTCTTTCCAAACGCTGGTCGCAAAGATTTCTCTCGAACCTCGATGTTAATAATGACAAGAAGAATGTTTGATAATTGATAACGCGCGAACTTTTACGAACCGATAAGTCCGCAAAAACCGGTTGAAAAATTGGAAACAATTATCAATCATTAAAAAACGAGCAATTTTATAAACAACTCGCTTTTCTTAACGTCCCATCGACGTGAGAAAGTCGCACGTGTGCGATTAAAGGACGGTCGATAAATTGGAAGTTAACTCTATATATAAACTCCGAGACCAGCGAGAATCTTTTATACGTAGCATAAGACGAAGGAGAGACCTTGGGAATCGAGCTAGAAGATCCCCGAGAGGGATTATCCCCTCGAGGAAGCTTCCTCGATGGCCTAATTGGTCCGAACGTTGACACCCTTCTGTTTCTTCTCAGCTGCAGAATCAACCGAGCATTTTATTTCATATACTTCGGCACGGTGACTCCCGTTCCTCCTACGTTCTTCTCGTCTTTCGCCACTTCGTCAGTGGGAGGAGGATCGGATAAAAATAAAAAGGAAATAAGAAACAAAAAAACATAGAAAAAAAATTGTATAGAGTCAACGATGGCTCTTTCGCGTCAGCGATGAGAAAACTTTCCGGTATTTCTTCCTATTTTCATCTATATAAACGTCTATATATATATATATATATATATACGAACAGCATGACGCCTCGAGGGCCTTTAGATCATTCTCTCAGACGAACGTTTCACTATTTTAACTTCCTCTTTAACGCTCCGGGGGATCTTGTCTTGCTCATTATCGCAGTATCTCGTTCGTTAAATGTTCCTCTACTTCGCGTCCCTCGTCTCGCTTCTATATACGTATGCATATAGAATTAAGGGTCGTTCGTTCCATAAGTGTTGAGTAAAGTTATGGGAAAGTGACAGTTGTTTCAACGTGCTTGGAGAAAAAATATGAGAAAACGATAACAACGAATGAATAAATTGCTTCATCGACTTCAAGTATTGTCCAGTACGTCATGGAAATGTTTGGAAACTTTTTATCTCTTTGTTGCATTTTATTTGCTTCAATCTTCACCTTGTTCGAGAAAATAATTAAAATTAGCCGTAGATTTCGTTCCAATTCCTCGATCAACGTATTCACAAAAATGAACATTCTCTCTCAAATTTCCCAATTATTCGCTCGAAATTGTGGTTCGACGTTTCGTGAAACACTCCAAGTTATTTTCGTTGGATTCGACGAGCCGTTACGTAGATGTGGTTGAGCAAAAGTACGACGAGAGCGAATGAACGAGAGAGAGAGAGAGAGAGAGAGGAAATACTACGAGGGAGGAAAATTTTCGTAATTAAAAGATTCAAGATGAAACCAACTTCCGGTCTCCCGGGTGATACGGGGGTCGGGGGCTGAAAATAGAAAGACGAGTTTGAATTTTCGACAGGGAGGTGTGCCTTGGTACCCTTTATCGAACCTCGACATGCTGAGGACCCATCGGTGGAAACCGCAACCGCGGTTTCCTCTCTTACCCATCTCGAGTTTCGAGACTTTGCCACTATCAAACCCTCTCTTGCCACATTCCTGTCAAACCCTCGCCTTCACCTCCTCGCTCTACCCTTCTCTTTCTTTCTCTCGCTCTCTCTCTCTCTCTCTCTCTCTCTCTCTCTCTCTCACTGTGTCCCGGAAAATTCACGGGGGTTTGCCTCTAGTACGAGCCGCCACCTCATCAGCCTCGGTGATCCGAATCATCGAGTTTGAGTTTGCCAACAGTCCTCCGCTACCAACTTTCCAACCCTCCGGAAACAGTCTTGGAATAATCGGATGATGGCGAAGCTTCGCATTTTACTAATTAGAATCGATCCTAGTTCGAATATTTCACGTAGGTCGACAATTTCGCGATTTTTAATCAAGAAAATCGAATCGAAAATTAGAAATAATTCAGCATGAATTTATAATAAATAATAAGCGATCGATCGTGAACAACTTTTTTTTATCGTTAACGTTCGATCGAACGAATATTCTTTTCTTCATCCTTTCATCATCGCACTATGAACGATCGTTCCTCGTAAAGTCTTGTCTCTGTAGGGGTTGAAAAATATTTGAAAAACTGAAATAAAACGAAAGAAAACGTATGCGTCGGCACGTTCGGTTCGTCCGTGAGACGGAATTCCTCCAGGGAACTGGAGTATTCCTCGAGTCCTGTTTTCCTCTCGTAAAAACGTCCGTCCAACTGTCCTCGACATTCCCAGTTTTCTACATCGCGATTCAAAATTCTCGAAAATTTCCGTTTCTCTTTAAAAAAAAAAGAAAAGAAAACGTTGAAAAAAATCGTTATTTTCTTTAAATACAATTATTATTTAAATATTTTTTTCGTAACAATAAAATAATCAGGAATATTCGTACAACACCTCGCAGTTAATTAACATTAATTTAAATATAAATTTGCCGACCGACGTGGTCCGTCGACTCGTCCCATTTATTCTCGTCATGGCACCACCGGGTAACCAATTACTTCGGCTATTTGAAATTCTCCGCTCTACGCTCGTCAGTGTCCGCGAGTTACCTCTCTTCGCACAATCACGTCGAAAACGTATACGCATATAGATATCCTTTCATTAGTTTCTCGTATGAAAACCTCATCGAAGCCTCAACGACATTAATGAAATGTTCATTAAGAGATTAAATGTGGCACAATCGTAATCCGATCATAATTACTAGAATCGCGAGTACTCGTCTAAACCTCATCCCCTCTTCTCACCCCAACTCATCCCTGTCTGTCAGTCCATCAATCTACGCTCCGGACAAATTAATCAACCCGGATTACCTCTGCTCGTACAATTCCTCTTCTTGTACAATTTTTCCTTCGCACCACCCACCCACCCACCCACCCACCCCCCCAAAAAAACTTTCATAAAAATGTCAAAATGAAGACAAATTTTATTTTTCTTTCACATTCGAGTCGATACGAAACGACTCGTCTGTACACATGGATTAAAATTATAATAATTAATTCGCCATTAAGGTGCGATCGTTGTATTATCTCACGGCGATCTGTTGAACGTGTAACGCTGGTATTTATTACACGTGTGCATATCAAGATCCTCGAGGGCTTAGTCCGCAGTATTCTGTACGGTGATCGGTGGTGAAATGGCCCGGCCATTCCGCAAGCCATTCACTCACGCCGTACACCCCGAGATGTATACACGCCTTGGCATTACTCAACGAGCGACGTAAACACGTTGCAATATCAAGCTATCTGCCCGAAACAGTCGAGAAGGCTATTCACTATGGCAGTTTCCGGTCTGTGTATATATGTATGTATATACGTCGCATATACGAGCGTCTCCTTTGATCGGCTCGCACGAGAGAAATTGCGGTATGTATAATTAACCGAACGATCCCCGGTGCAACTTCAATGCGCCATTTACGCGTCTGATCACCCACTGGCTTATTATACGACTTCTCCTGTAATTATAACGATGGTTAAAGGTCGCGATATTGGTAAAACTTTATTCTCGATAATATACGCGAGAACTTTTTGAATTTTAGTTTTTTAATTACGCGGGCGTCATTATCACGTCGTAAACAAAATTTGGGTAATATTGAAACGAACATCGAATGTCGATTATAAATTTAATTGTATTAATGGAGAGGAAACGAAAAAAATTGTAATTTTGATAATTTAGAAAATTTAATTTAATCGACATCTCGTTACCTCGAGTTACTAATTATTGTTAATTTGACGTACGTAAAATAATGAAATATTGATAAATTAATTTTCATCCCGTGACGTAGTAATTGATGAAAATTTCATTTATTACCCAGGATTCGATGACGTTAAAGAGAGATATAGAAAAATTGTTTTGGGAATATATTTCGAAGAAAATTAATGAAAAACGGGATTAATCAATTTTGTTTTATTCCAATATATTTCGATATTATGCAAATTTAATTCCCGGGTTATACGTTCTCGTTCTATTTACATAAATCATATTTTTCTACCATTCGCTCTTTCGCATATCTATGAGTCTTCTCTCTCCTCTCCCTCCCTCTCTCTCTCTCTCTCTCTCTCTCTCTCTCTCTCTCTCTCACTCTCGCTTACTCTTACTGCCGTATAAAAAGTTAATTTCGCCCGGATACGGAGCACGCCGATTGCGCGCCAAGTTAATTTGGGTCGTGGATTTCCCGTACTATCCCCCCCCCCCTCCCCTCCCCTCCCCTCCTCGTCTCTCTTCCTCTCTTTCTCTCTTGTTGCACTCTATTCTCGGCTGTACTGTCATAACCCGAGGCGAAGTAGCGGCTGGAAGGGCGAAGAGGTCGAAACCGCGACTTTAAAATTACTGTATAAGGATAACTTTAACCTGAACACCCCCGCCACAAGGCTCGTTCCCTCTGATCTCTCGCTCTCGCTTTATAATGTATTATTTATGCTGAACCCTGAAAAACGTATACGTATACATACGGCTAAAGTCTCTTGCCCAAGCCGGTTTATCAAAACAGCTTGCACTGTTTATTTTTTTTATTTATTTCTTTTTTTTTTATTTATTTCTTTTTATTTAAATAATAACTACATTAACCGCGGCCAGAAAATTGTGCGCATTTATACACGTTCCTATAAAAGCAAGAATTTTCCATTTAATTATTTCCCAACGGAAGGAAAGACCGCGTCCGCGATAAATTACTTATCCAATTGCGATTTTTTTTCTTGAATTTTAGTTTATTCCTGTGTTTTATTTTCTTTTTGTTCGTTTTATCATCGCTCTGCTCATTTAGACAGGGCGTAAACTGATAACGATTATTTCGTATATACTAAAAGCATTCCGCTGACTGTTGCGACATAGGTGTGTGTGTATATGTTTGTGTGGAAGTGTAGAGACAAAAAAAAACTTGTCATGAAGAAGCACGAGTGGTCTCGAGCCAATTAGCCGGATCGAGAGTGTCTCTCCCTCTCTCTCTCTCTCTCTCTCTCTCTCTCTCTCTCTCTCTCTCCCTCTCATTTTCTTACACATCCTGTTTCGAATCGAGAACTGGAAACTGCTGTTCGGTTGGAGTGTTTTGTGTTTATATGCGCTACATCTCTCTCTCTCTCTCCCTCTCCCTCTCCCTCTTTGTCGTTCTCTCTCTCTCTCTCATAACGAGAGTACACTCGCCCTCCTCGTTGGTACATTCGCGTGCGTATTGAATTGTTAATCGTCACACGCGACGACGATAGCGATGCAAATTACATTCGAAGGTGCAATTAGTTCCAAGTATATATAAATATACGTGTGTATATGCGTGTGCATCGTCGTCGTTTACTTTGGAGCGGTCTTCTACGAGTACAGAATAATCGCTCTCCGGGTATTTGGATTTAGGAGGATGTTAGCTTCGATTCTAACTACGGATATCTTATTTACAACCTCATTGTAAACTACGTGTAAACTCTGGTAGCAGGAAATATTCATCAAACACGATCAATAAAACATTATAATAATAAACGATAATTAATTTGTTCATTTAGAAAATTACGAAAATAATTTGTTTTGTTTTTTACAAATCGATAAATCGTTTCCTTCATGATTGATTTTGTTTAATAGAACCACGACAATTAGCTAGATTCATTTTTATTTTACAAACTAGTTGGTATTTACTTTTTTTTTTAAATGTTTTTGAATCAAATTTTCTTAGTGCGTTCTCGAAGCTCATTAATCAAGCTACGTTCATTATTCACAATCGAAAAGTACAACGTCCCTCTCTACCTTAACATTCATAAATATATAGATATAGGTGTGTAGACTCGTAATATAATAGCGCACTCGAAAGTCTCCGACGTTTCGCAAAGTCTGGACGTTCGTACGGTACGAAGGTAGCAAGGACGAGGTCGGATATGCGCTCTTCTCTCTGGGTGGCACATAATGCTCTATACGTCTTTCGTGGACCAGCAAAGTTGCTGTCTACTTTGTTTTCGACTAACGCGTCCGGGACGCCAACTTCTGCTGCTATTACGAAAGTTCATCCTGCTCTTGGTACGAGACAGAGAGAGAGAGAGAGAGAGAGAGAGAGAGAGAGAGAGAGAGAGAGAGAGCCAAGAAGCATTCCTTATACGATCACAAAGTTCGTAGCGACGACGAGAGACAGCAGCGAGATCGTATAATAGTAAGTAAAACCGATGAATCTATTTCTCGGTCGCAACATCACAGGATCAGGTGACTATGAAGTCTCATTCTCGAACTTCGATCGTTACTTCTCGTTAGGACGAAATTCATCGAGTTTATCGATTGGAATGTACTGCATTGTCACAAAAGTCCTCTCTCCTCCTGTTATACGAATAAATTCCTATCAATTCCGTCGTTTACGACGTATATACGAGCTTTAGGACGCGAATATAATGAAATATTGTTAATTAATTGGACGATGAATTAGAACTATCGTGTATTCGTGAAATTCATTTTTTCAACAGGAATTTCATATTTTTATTTTACTTTCTTTAAATTCATGATGAATGAATGAACTTTTTATGTAATTTAATTTTACTTTTGTTCATCGAATTTTATTTGTTTGATGTAAATTAATTTAACTCAGTGAATAAACTATGATATCCTTGCGTTTATTTTAGATTTTTCGCCCCTTTATTTTTTTTATTATATTTTGATCGTTTCCAGAGAATAATTACATTTTATTTCTAAATAAATTTTATTTTCTATTTAATGAAATTTCGTACAAACTCTAGAAATTTATTTTTCTCAGAAGATAAACTATTTCTGATATATTGTTATTTATTTGACATTTATACAGGGTGAATTTCGTAAGTTGTAACAGACTTTATTCCAAGGTAGATGGGATCATTACAAACAAAAGTTGCAAATATACATTAGGGATATTGTTAATAGTTTACGAGATATAAATTTTTTAAATTGGTCCAATCACAGCGCGCCGAGGAGCGTTGAAGCCGCCCACCCCCACTTTAGCCGTAGATATATCATAGATTAGGGCGTTACATTTGGATTTACAAAATTCAGAGCAGTCAATTTTATTGATTGTATTATTACGCAATCATTTTTTGTTCGCGGTCATTGGTTGCTCTGAATTTTGCCCACCGTGCTAATAAGCGTTGAAGCCACCCAGCTCCACCCCCACCCTAGTCGTAGACATAGCATAGATTAGGGCGTTACGTTTGGCTTTGCAAAATTCAGAGTCGTCAATTAGATTGCTTGTATTTTTCCGCAGTCATTTTTTTTCCTCGACCATTAGCTGCTCTGAATTTTGCCCAACGTGTCGACAAGCATTGAAGTCACCCACTCCCCGCCTAAATTCACCCTGTATATAACAAATTTTAATAATATTTTAATTTTTTCTTATCTACATATATATAAACATATTTATTTATTTTGTTTATCGTTACACCGAGCTAATACACTTATTGCACGCATTTTCCCCCGAAAACCGGTTTTACAATTCCGTCCTTGAAAAGCTGATCGTATGTCGCACCCCGTGTGGCGTCCCTTCTCGTACGTGGTATCTCCCCAGGGAATTCCCTCGTGCTGCACGGAATGAAATTCGAGGCAAGCTGCCTCTCTCTCTCTCTCTCTCTTTCTCCCGTGTCGTTACATATTTACGAGGTCGCGAGACGTCGAAGCTTTTCTAAGGGTGGTATATAATGTTATATAGCACACGCAAGGGTATTATGAGAGATTTATAACGAAATCCGCGTTGGTTTCGTGTTTCGGATCTCACCAAGAAAGACCTTAAATCTCATCTACGACACGTACTATGGATAAAGCCCCTCCCCCTATATGCTTAGAAATTCATCGAAAAACTTTTTCACGATTTCGATCAAGTCCGAAAGACACGCGACAATGTTTTATTTCTTTTTAAATTAATTATCGAGTTGAAAAAGACGAGGGTAAAAAAGATGAAGAAATTATAAACTCTCGAAATTCGTTGAGCGCTTTTTTTTCTGTTCTCGTTTTCTTGACTCAAAGTCGCTTTGACATTTTGATTACAGGCATCAGTTTTACTTGCACTCGCGTCTCGAGCTCGTCGAGGGAAGACTCAGAGTTCCGGACTGGACGTCGGTACCAAGGCTCGTCGCTTTGATAGCCCAGGCTGATGCCGGTGATTACGACGCTCTGTCACCGCCACATGGTATTTATTCACATTGCTGTCAGATACAACCGTCCGAGCCATGCGAACCCAAACCCCAGGACTTTCTGCATCGGATAGTTCAACACCACAAAGAGATAAAAGTAAGTTGTTTCATCGTTTAGTCCCGACAATTTATTATTTGTTTTATAAAATACTTGATAAAGAAAGAAATTTTATATCGTATATAATATTGAATTTTCAGGCGATGAAAGCTTCGACAGCGGAATATTGGCTATTGAAGGAAGTTTCGAATCTCGAGACATTTGGCCAGGAAATGTTTCACAGTAAATTCGGCGCGAACGGTGTCTCGATGATCGGTGTCGGACCTCACGGTATCACGGTCTATCGAGGTCAAGGCGAGGAAACGCAAAAGTTAGTTTCGTTCTTACGAGTTTAATTTACTTGAAATTGAAAAATGAAATTAAAAAGAGAGAATTGATTAAATTAGGAAATATTGTAATTATTGTTATGTGTTTTTTTTTCTTACAGCATACCATATACGGCGATTCAAAGCGCGACGTCGCAACGACGAATGTTTCATCTGATCTATTTGTCGCTCGATGGCGAAGAGACGACCCTCGATTTTAAATTGGACTCGAGTCAATCGGCGAGCGGATTGTACAGGGCCATCACCGAGAAACACGCTTTTTACAGTTGCGAGACGGTCAGAAGCGCCGTGACTGCACAGTTTATTCGAGATCTTAAGGTGATTCTAGGAGAAATTATGTGAATATATAAATGAAGAAATTGTGATGAGATAAATAAGAAAATTATTGTTTTGGAAATGTTCCAACTAATTTCGTGGATTTTCCTTATCGACGTAATTTTTCAGGGTACGATAATATCAATATTCAACGAAGACTCGACACTTGGGAAGAAATATGTCTTCGACATACGCCGTACGTGCAGAGAAGTTTACGATAACGCCAGACGCGCCCTATATTGCGAAGCTGCGAATATTGCCATGTCCGAGGAAAGTGGAATGATGGAGAGGCACGATTGCGGCGATTGCGAAAATCCTAAGTGCAAGGTACGAGCGAACGTGAGAAATAAAACATTTGTATTAATTTTTTGAATATCGATATTTTTGTGATGAGCGTAGAAAGAATATGCTTTTAAAATTTTCCTATAAACTTGAATTTTGATTATTCTTAAATTTTGATTTTTTTTCATATTGATTTTTATCTTCTCGATTTTAGGAATCTCGAGCTTGCCTGGCGAAATTGTTAGACGCGATGCTGTGTCGTATCTGCATGGACCGAAGTTTGGACACGGCGTTGTTTCCTTGCGGTCACGCGGTTGCCTGTCTCGAATGTGCGAGACGATGCGAGCGTTGTCCACTCTGTCGTGCGGACATCGATCACTGCAGAACGATTTATCTTCCGATCGAGCTAACTAACGTGGACAAGCTCAATCTCAAACTATCGGTCGACAGTACAACGACGCCGAGCTTCGTAGCAAAACAGCCGGTTGAATTCATCGGCGAGAGTATATTGCGAAACGATACGACCGTCAATAACAACAGCAACAACAACGATATTTGAGAACGGCCGATCGGCCGTAAATTCGGCTTGTTTCTCAATGTACTGCGAATTTTTACTTGCCGGATCGAGAGATCGTATTATTGATAGACGCAGCATCCACCCTGAAATTCTTGTTTTCCCAGACTTCCCAGATTTCAGACCCGTCAGTAAACATCCAGATTTTGTCCTTTTTCTTTTTTTTTTTTTTGTTAATTTGACTTCCATACCTGTTTTGAATCCATCACTGTCTATCACGGCGGTTGAATTATATAATTTTTTTAATGGACCGAGCGATCTGGCGCGCAAAAAATTGCTCCTTAGCGCATAGATTCGCTTTGAGTCGCTTTATTGTGAATTCGCAACCGTCGGAGCTAAATTTGATAAATGAAGGAACGGGGTCTGCCTGTTACCAATTAATACGATGCACTATGTGTGTGTGTGTGTATGGGTGTGTGTGTGAAAGAGAGGGATTGAGAGAGCGAATGAAGTTGCGATGAATTCCCGGTGATGTGATGAAATTTGGCACGCCCGCCAAAAGAGCTGGGAATTATCGCGTTAAGTTAGGAATAGCGAGGAATGAAATTCCAAACGACTAACGTCGAGACGCGTACACGCACGCGAGCGTGATGCGCCGCAAATGATAAAAATGCTCTATTGCGTTGGATAAAAACGTGACCGCTGCGATCATGCCCGGATCCATTTTTTATCGAGTTTTTGTTTTTCTTTTCGCAAACGTCTTTGATCTAGAAGGAAAAAGATTTGAGAGAAAAAAAAACCATGAGCGGACCAACGTATTTTTTTTAGCTTCGGTCATTCGACAATATTGCTAGATCTCGCGCCTTATCTTTCCTTTTTTCCAACCTTTGCCCCATTGAAACATTCTGAATCAGTCGTGGGCCCCAAAGTTCAAGGGGTCGGGCAATTTTATCGCGAATTCTCTGACCCCTACAGCGCACACGTACGAGTCTCTCCGCGTCGAATCGATCACGTTTTTTCCGCTATATTTTTCCGATGATTCTCATTGATCATCAATTTTCGGTGGCATTTGATACTATTGCAAGGAAAATATCGCCGAGTGATATTGCTGTGGGCAAAGTATGAGAATGATCTGGGAAGTGTTGGGAAAAAAGTGACAATCTCCGTATGGAGAGGCCCATATAAAATGCGTACAATAAATATGACATTCGTTATCCATTATTAGACAGCATCGTTCGCAATGCGATTTTCATAATGTCTCCATTTGTCCAGGATGTTTCATTGAAAAAAAAGTATGATACTGTTGCCATTATTATAATTCGTTAAAAAGTTGTTGCCAAAGGAAATGAAAAAATGAGAATTCGACATATCTGCGAAATTCCACTGTTCTTTTTTTTTCCGTCGTGCATGTAGTACACCATAATTGTTTCCTTCTATTTCGCTGTTTTTCTAATTTACGCAAACATCTTGGTACGAATGGCGACAAAAAGAAAGATCTTACCGTAGTATCTGTTAATATGTAAATAACGAAGAGAAAGATAACGCGCAGCAGGGTTAGACGGGTGAAAATTCTAGATTCCCAGTACGTCGTAAAATTATTTACAACGTTTATGCGACGAGCTCTATTAATAGAAGATTCTGTTTGGATCGAGGCAAAAAAAAACAATAATAACAACGAGAAATCAATGTATCGCCAGATTGCCCAAACCACTGCTGAGGAGTTTAATATATAAGTTTTGTGAAATCCAGTTCTGTGAAAAAACAATGAAAATATGAAAGAAAGAAAAAAACGGTGAGAGAGAGAGAGAGAGAGAGAGAGATATGTGAAGAAGCAGGAGGGAGCGGAATTGCAAGCGAGAGCGAAAACAAAAAGTGAGAAGCACGGCAATCGTTATAGTCATTCATCAATGCAAATGTACACCTAGTTCTTAATTAATTTATAAGCTACGAAAGAAAGAAGCAAGAGGGTGTAATAGAGATCCGAGAATTATGTTTACTTGGAAAAAACAAAGGCGAATTCAAGCGAAGCGTTTACTCCGTCGCAGCCACGAGGGCACACGATTGGCTATAATCAAGATTTTTGAACGATGCTTCTTTTTTTTTTATAATGAAATTACGATAAAATTATAATATCTCTGTGATCGTGATCGAATCGTATCCGCGCTCTTTTTTCCGCAATTCATTTTTATCCCGTTGACAAACATTCCGTCATCGATTGTGACGGATTTAAACTACCACGGAGTATTAATTCGTTTTGATCGAAAACAAAGAAACAAGCAAATTCATTGAATCATAAATTGCAATGACGTTACAAGTACTGAAAGTCGGAGAGTAAGCAAAATACAAAACAATACAATGCAAAAAGCTTCTACATCAAACCGCTGTTTTATCGCATGATTGATGGAAATTATTTTCTACGTTGTCACGGTAAAAAGTGATTGCGCACGCACGAGCGGATTTATAACAATGTGAACAAACAAATGAGCAGAAATAAACAACAACGGAAGAAAAAAGTAAACGTTAATTCGATAAGACATTCACATCGCACGCATTGACGATTGGAAAAGTTTTCCCTACGAGAATCTGTGGACTGATGAGTGAAATCCTCAAATCGTGAAAAATATCTTTGTACCACTATTGCGTGTCTATTCAATAGTTATAAGGACTATATCGATAATAACGTTAATACGAGAGAGAAAGGGAGAAAAGAAAGGAAAAAAATCATACGATTATAAGATTACGATTTCTTGTGATTAAATCTCTGTATAAAGCGTATATAAAACGATTATTTAGTAGGCAGTAGCGAAGCTCCGTATTGGATAGCGAGATAAGTCGCGCGGTATCTCTAAAAAAAAAAAAGAAGAAAACAAAAAAAACAAAACATGAATGGTCGTTTGCAAAGAGTATTTTTAAAGTATTTCCAATTATTTTTTAGTATTACATCATGAGTCCCATCGATGATGGTCCCTACGTACGAAAATTTGGGAAAGAAAAGAAATCATCGTTTCGAACGTAACGCATAGAGTACCGTACATGCCATATGTTACGAGGTGATTAAATATCGTGAGACATTGACAAAAAAAAAAGAAAATTGTGTTGAATTATATGCCTTCCCATCGGCTTGATCCTTGAAAATCCATGAACTTGGCTACTTCCCGATGTTTCATTAAAATCTGCGTATATGAAAAATGGTAAGTTGCAGAAAGAAAAGAAGTTATGCAAAAAGTTTCAGTTATAAATAAAATAATAGTTTGGTTATTATAATACAACTATTTTGATTATTTACAAAAGTGTATCAGCATTTTTTCGTGATTCGTGCAAAATTTATTAACCAGGTACAGTATCAAGTAAAATATATTTATATCGTATTTTAAAATTTAGATAACGTTTTATTGTTGCGAAGATATAGAAATTTGAAAAATAATATACAGGGCGTAAATGAAATAATATACGGAAGTTAAACAATATACAGAGTGTCGCGAAAGAGGTCGCTGCTGTTTTAGAAAATTCCTTCTATTCCTTCAAGAACATCGCGAAGCGATATAATCGTTTCAAATATTACGCGCCGTATCGAGCCGTGGATGCCATCTTGGCTAGGCGATGCGCGCGCATGCGTCGAGTTTACGGATTGGCCGCCAGAGCCGCACTGTCATATGACGAAGCTTCGTTGCATTGTGGGTAACGCGTTGCAATTTTTCAAGATGGCGGTTGAGTGAGCCAAAGTCGCGGCGCCTGTACCTTCGTAAAATGTATATTTCGTAGTAGTGTCGTGAGACGTTTTTATCGTTGTTATTTTTTATTGTCTTGTTTCACCCACGCCGCGATACAATACGATATCGTATGAATATTATTGAATAAAAACGGGCGGTGATAATCGCGTGTAAATATGGATACGAATGTGTGCAACGACGTGACGAAGGTGACACCCCGAAGTTCCGTGTGGTGCTGCTGCTGCTCGAGCACGTATGGAAGAGACTAGTAAAACCCAAGATAAGGGAAGATTCTTTGCTCGTCCTGGACGGTACGAATCCGCCGTTCTACCTACCCCAAGACGACAAATTGGGATCATGCTGAGGCCACGGCGTCTCACATAGAAACGAGGAAGAGGACATATACAAAAAAAAAACGAAAATCTAACGTGAGTGTCGTACGATAACGCAACGTGCCCCAAGTCGGGGAGTTCGGGTGTCGCGTTGACTCGCGTATTTCGGTAGCTCGCCGATCCCCGTGGCTTTGGTTAGCAAAGCGCTTTTGGCCCGTTTCTCTTTTTTTTCTTCCTCTCTCTCTCTCCCTCTCTCTTTTTTCTCTCTCACACACCGTTTTTAGCCTTTTACCCCTATCCGACTCGCGGGAGCTCACGATAACCCCATCGACCTCGTATACGCTGATCTGTAACCTCTGACCCTCTTTTTTTTCCCTTTTTTTTTATTTGTTCATTGAGCCTTCTCTCCCTTTCGTTCGAAAAATACACACAATTCGCCGAAGTTTGCGTCGGCGTTATTTATCGCCGTACAATCCCCACCATCGTGACCACGCTCGCCGCGTTACCACAAAATCGCGACGAGACACCCGGCTTTCACTCAAAAAAAAATATATGTATAGCTATATTTTTATCTTTTTTTTTTTTTCATCGATCGCCTCATCGCGTCCGGTTCATAAGCGTTTTTCGATCGAAACCTCACGGGTGAAAAAAAAACGCCATTTGTCCTCGAGTAGGCGCAGAGTTTTGTACCTTTGGTATTGCGACATTCTCGTCTTATCTCATTTCGGCATCTTTGCTCTGGATTTTTTTTATCGACGTTGTTCCGAAACTATGCGTTGGAATGTTTCACGCGAACCACTTTTTTTTTCTCATCCCTATCTTTGAACCGTTGGACACCTTTGTAGCTTCAGCGAAATCGATGCAGGGTGATATTTCGCTCGAGTCTTTTGTTTCTCGGCATCGTTTTACTTCAAAGCTGCGACGTATCGTGTACGTTCTTCGAGAATCTTTTGTTATTGTGTTTAAACTACGCGTTCTTATAAACTATTTATAAAAAACCAACTATAATCTAGAAAGGCGAATACAAAATTATCGTTAGGGCAAGTGATAATGTTTGTATATATCGTTTTATGCGAAGGCATCGAGTTTGAGGTTAGGAACACACAATCTGGCAAGGAAACCTGATGAAGTAGAATATAAAAATAATTCCGGATTTCTATCAGACTCAGGAAAAAAACTTGAATCTTGTCTTAGCGAGAAATTCCTCTTGAATGTCCTATCATGCCTCCTTCATTGCACCATATTTTGTTTTGAGTATATCGAGCGCTATGAGTTTTTCGTACGTTGACCCAGGAATGAGGTCACAGCTGCTACAAAATAGTCTCATTTCCATACAATAGAATGAACGCCCTCTATAGAAGAACAGTGTCTCAAACTATTATTTTTACAAACTTTTATTTGCAATTTGTCATCGATGTCAGTTCCATCGTCTAATGAGTAAAGTTGATCCCTGCGCTTTAGGTTCTTTTTGTATTTAAATATCCATCCCTAACCATTCATCCAATGTATCATTCTAATCTATTACGATTAATGTTTGCAGATAAAGAATAAACTTCGTATAATCGACATCGCGCTTCATACGTGATATCACAAAAATTTATATCCTGCGCATCGTTGTTTTTCATTGAGTAATCTCTGTTTTATTTATTTTTTTCAGATACGTGCCAGTAATAAGTTTGGGTATAGACCGAATAGTACGAAAAGAAGCAAACAAAATCGAAATTCGTGCTCGGTGTTTTCCCAGGAAAAAGTGAAAAACACTAAGAGAGGGGCAAGCTATCGTGTTTGACTCGATGGTTTCGTGACATGATGGAAAGCAAGCTGTACGTAAAGAACGAGCCGGGACTTGAGGGGCAATCATCGACGATCGTGAATTCTCAACCGAATCAATTGTCGAACGAGGAGCACGTTGTGATACAGCAGCGCATATGTTTCATATGCGGAACATTGAGTCACAGCGAGCAATATTGGCTTCGAGTTAAACCGAGTCCCGGTGGTCCACCGAACGAGCCGTATTTCCCGTTTCTCGAGTCGCACGAGCCACCGGTCGGTTATCGTGGCGAAGGAGCGAGAACCGGGGCCGTTAAGGCTTGTAGCTTGTGTTACGCGCTGTTGTTGCAACAATGGGAAAGTTACGAGAGAGACGCGAGACCTCACAGTCAGCGGATCTATTGGCTGAAACGTTGCGACGGTGGTCCGTTCACGGGTGCGGAAATGGCTTTGCAAGGCGAATACGCCGCTCAGGTTCTCGGTCTAACGAACGACCAGCCGCTCCAAGCAAGATCGGAGAATCGTCCCGTCGGTGTATCACCGAGATTGCCACCGAATTCACCGTCGCCACGCGTCGAACAGACAAGACCACCTTCGAATTCCGTCGAATTGCCAAGACCGCACTCCAACACAGCCGATAACTCGCGTCACATGGAACAAGTCAGACTTACGATGGAATCGCCGCATCAAAGACTACAGTCCCCGCATCAGAGACTTCAGAGTCCGCGTCAGCTGGTCGAGGAGACGCGAATCGTCAATGAAGCCGCTTTGGATCTGAGACACGCACCTCGTAGTTCCCCAGCACCTCAGCCAGTTCTTCAGCCGCAGTCTCAAGGTTAACCATACGTTCATTATTTACAACGACTGCGTGATTAGCACGATTGAGATACGAAACGCCTTTGCGCTTCACCGCCTGCTCCAGGCTGTGTTAACATTTTCACATAGCAAGCTTCCGCCAGACATCAGTAATGTATTTATCTTGGTACTTGCTGTTGGCGCGAACATCGGTTCGTAGTTCCCTCTCCCATTCTGTGGTTTTATAGTCGTGAGATTTAATGAAAGGATGTAACGCAGCAGCTTGTTTCATTGCTCGAGAGAATTCAGCTATAACGTTTCAGCGATTTCCCAAACTTTCGAAACTGACGCAAATCACTGTAAGATTGTATCTACAACCCACCTTCGTTATGTTCTAGTTTCTGTCTCAAAATATGCTCAGCACGAGTTTCAAAGATACATTGATCGATTTTTCTCAAATTCTATCTACGCAATTTCCCACGTATCAGATAGTTGCCAATATTCGACGATAGGTGTCGTTCGAACGTTAGTGGATTTACCTTTATGGGAGTATTCGTGTTACACAACTTGGCATCGAGACGACGGAGGATTTCTCGCGGATCCAATTATAAAACGATAATCCATTGGTATCCGCTAATGAATCCTGGGATTTGAACGACGACCATTTACATTCCGCCGCTCAACTCGACGTTACAAAGGATCGGTATTATTTATTTCTCTTTCTCTCGAGTAACTCAAGATTCTTCCAAATCATTGAAATTATTCATCACGTTATCGACCTTTCGCAGGTTGATCGACCGCTCGTTTCTCGTCGAAGCTCGCATCGGATCTCACGAGATACACACATGCATATCACACAACCGGACAAAAGTGCGAAGGCGTACAAGGAATCTTTCTAATTATTAAGTTGACCTGGCGAGTTTAATTGGACCCTTATCTGGGGTCAGCAGGTCGTTCTTTGCTCGTAATTCCACGACTTTCAAAGAAACGCTTGTCCTCGCAAAGTATACACATCGACCGTATGGAAAATGAGTCAAAACTTTACTAAGATCATGTGTCACCGAGAAACGTGACGCCATTCTACATACGAAGTATTTTAAATCTCGTCGGTCGCCAGACTGATAAATATATCTTACAACATTCCTAAAAAATCTCGCGATACAAATATTCTCACCATTCGATCAAAAACATTGTTTCCTCGCAATGTCCCTCGCTAGACAAAGTTTCCACCATGAGGAAAACACCACGTGTTCACGCTGGAACTTTTGCAAACGTCGAATATTACAAACAATGCAAACTACAAATTTCAAATTCGTAGACTTTTTTTTCAAGTCTAAAGTTTTTTTTGAACGCCTGAAGAAAGGTAAAAATGCCCCACGAATTGTACGTTCGCACAGCTACATAAAAACATAGTTTCCAGCGTTATTTGATTCGTCGTGGCAATAATTCACCTTTATCGTTTTCGTTACGATAACAACGAGAGCCAAGTATGCATTTCGTATCACTGGCTCGTTGTGGTCGAACTGCTTGTATTCGATGATTTTCCGCGAAAGAAAGAAAAGATAGAAAAAAAAGAGGAATTACGTAGTACGAGTTACGTTGTGAATTCTACCGACGTCTCCGTATCCGTCGATTGAGCACTCCCACGCCCGAGCGCGTACGATAATACGACACTCGCACATACACACACATACCTACATATATTCATTTCCAATACAGACGATAGGATTACGTTAGCGATATATCCGATTGTAATTGTAGTCGGGATGCTGCTTCGTCGTATCTCAATGCTCCATCCCTCTCTTAACCGGTTTATCATGAACTCTGGTAATGCATCTCTCGCTCGTTGTAAACAATCGAATCACAACGAATGATATTTACGTTGGCCTTAAGTCCTCTTTTCTTAGCCCGAGCCTCCAACGTAAACGGTTTTTAGTGATTAAAGGTTAACGGTTGAGAGCGCGATAAGAGATGAGAGTGGAAATGACTGGACCGATAGCAAATTCATTTAACGCCTATTGCCTCGACTCGCAAGAACCCGCCGATATTCTCAAGTCCGGATGGAGAATCCGTACAGAGGCCAACACTTTTTTTCTTCCTCACATTTTTCTCTTTCCCTCTCTCAATTTTTTTCTTTCCGCTTCTTACTGCGCTCAACCGGATCGTCTTTGAAAATTCATTCGCCCTCTCATTCCCTCGCAAACTTCGACGTTCTCCGTCTCTCGTTCTTCGTACGATCCGATAAATTCCGTCTCACTCGACGGGTACGTAATCCCCAACTGCGTCAGGGCGACGCAGAAAACGAGAAATGCTAAATTCTCAAAGCATTATCGAAGCGTGGCGATAAACGATACGATGTCGTGGTTGTGTTAAAAAGAGAGGAAGAAGAAAAATGCCAGGCTCCGACAAACTAGGCCACGTGCAGCTCGATGATAGTCTTCAAGATGTTTCGTTAAGTGCAAGACGTTTTAATAGAATCGCGCTTCCCATGTTTTACTCATTTTCTCACGTTGTTGGCTCTCTTTTTGTTTCTTCTTCTTCCACAGACGTAACTGTCAGGTCGTGACGTTCGTTTCTTTTTTTTATACTTTAATGAATAATAACAGAAAAACAAAACGTTTCGCGGTTACGTCGATTCGATTGTTCGAGACGATATCTCGAGTGACAAAAAAGTGCAACGACTGAGGAATCGATTGAGTAATGTGTTTTTTCTTTTATTTTTCCAGCCATTTACAGCGGCGGTTCGTCGTCGAGCGTTGGGACCGATATATTGGATCTATCGATGCCTGACAAAAATTCGGTCACTGAAGTATGTTACGTGTGCGGCGACGAGTTCAAGAGGGGCTCGCTAAGTCACATCGCGGCCAAGCCACTGCCAACTCAATCGAATCCTTCCGTCAATCCTACCGCGAGTCCACCGCCGTTTTTTCCATCTTTGATGCTTCATCCACGACCGAGCAGGAGCCGACCGATGGATAGCGCCGGTCGTGTACAGGTAAATCAAAGACAAGCAGATAATAACAATTGTAATTACACGGTTTTTCATCATAGCGAGCGTCGAATACCTGTAAAGTATAAAAAACAATTGATGGATTTAAAAAGAAAACTCGACAAGGTTTGAAATATATTTTTCATTTTATCGATGGCCATTTTAAATTCGAAGCATCGTTGGATATATAGCGAGAAAGATAATTTTCACGCGCGATGCGTAGATAGTTTGATGCACGTAATTCCCCGGTTCAAAGTACGGAGATTTTACTCCGGTTGTTTGACACATTGGCGAGCTCTTTATCGCGCAAGACACTCTCGCTTTATGAAATGTTTCGAAACTTGTCGAGAAATCTGAAATCTGGTTGATCCACGTGGATTCGAATTGTTTATTTTTGAATTGTTTTGTTTTAGGCTTGCTCGGCGTGTCAAAATCATCTATTGCTACAGTGGAAGGCTTACACGCGACAAGGCGTACCGCACGGAGATAGAAATTACACGCTGCGAAAACGTCAAGCACCGCCGATGGACACAACGACGTTTATATGCTACACGTGCGCATTGGAATATCCCTCGTCCAGTATTAGATTACTTTATTGCTGTCCGAATCCCGAGAAGGAAGCTTACTTTCCATTCATATGTTCACTACGACCTCCGCCAGGAGCTAGTCCTATAAGTCCTCAGGGGATGGTGCAAGTTTGCTCCATCTGTTACAAAGCCATACCGCAGAAGCAACAGGTATTCGGTGGTGAGAACAACGAAGCTCCGACCGCTGGTCAGAGCGTTGACTTTCGTCAACAAGGTCAGTTTTTCTGAAAATTATAGCGAGGATTCAATTTTTAGTTATGACGAGAGTTTCAATGTTTTTATTTCGCTTTTACAGGCCCATCGCCGAGACCTGCCGTAGCAAAGTCTCCGGCAAATTCTGCCGGTAGCGACATACGCTTCAAGCCGTACGACTTGAACAAATCTACCGTGGTCGCCAATAAACCACGAAGTGCCAATGTTAAGGTTCCAAGTTCAGGCCAACGAAATTCTCCGAGTAATGGTCCAGTGGAAAATGGCACTGTTGCCCTCGGTCAAAACTATAGGTGCTATATATGCGAACGGCTTTATCCTCGAACCCACATGGAATGGTGAGTATTCTTATCGTAAACAAAAAAACATTTTGTTCGTCTAATTATTTTCTGTTCTTCGGTTTCAGGTTATCAACGAGTGCCGAGGGAATGAATTCTCACGCGATGCACTTTCCGTGCTTGCGAGGTATGGCTCGTACGTCGGAAAACGCCTGTATGGATAGTCACGGTCGTGTATTAGCGTGTAGTCATTGTGTCAATCATCTGGCACAGCAGTGGGAGAGTATGGACGTAGAGCGCGTTCCGCTGGAACGCCGAAGGTAAGCCGAACTGCAAAAAATTGATAATAATTCGGCGAATCGCATATTTAATCACAAGTTCGTTCGTAAACGCCTCTCGTTCTTTTTTTTTCTTTTACAGATACGATATTCCTAGTCCACATCCAAACGGTGACGTAAATCGCTCAATCGCAACGCCACCAAGCTCGAGTTCCGATCGTACATTCGGCAGTAATCCCGGCACGTCGAGCAGCTCGATGTACTGTTTTCTCTGTGGTTTGCATAGCGATTTGACACTAGCGCGAGTACTCTACGGCCGGCCGCAGGGTAGAAACGCGCCGTTCTTTCCGGAATTATTGCGCCATCAGTCACCCCCGAATGCGGAACAATTGCGGGAGGATGGCTCGGCTCTCGTTTGTACGTTCTGCTATCACTCGTTGCTTGCGCAATGGCGAAGATTCGAATCATTGACGGCTGGACAACAAGCCAATTCTCCGGAACGTCAGTACAACACTCACGATTATTGGTGCTACGTTTGTGGCATAACGACCTATCGAAAACGTGCGAGGGCACTTCCGGTCAAGGATTTTCCATTCTTGAGGTATCATCGACAGCCGGAAAAGAGTTTGTTGCTCGAGAATGGTGATTTTGCGGTTGTCTGCCTCGATTGTTACGAAACACTCAGGACCCAGAGCCTCGAGTACGAGAGATGGGGCTTACCCGTTGAGAAACGAGAGTACAATTGGATTGTTCAGCCACCACCGCCGGAGGACAGCCCGGATGCTGCGATCGCTCGATTACCCTCTGGCGAACGCTCCGAGAAGGTGGTAAGTCGATAAATGCGATTTATCAATTTTATTCAATGTATATGAAATATTTTCTTTTTTAATTAAAAAATTACAAACCTTTTTTTGCAGGTGCCACCAACGTTGACCGTCAGACCAGCTCGCAAAAATTGCTCACCGAAAGCACCGGAGAAGAAAACCACAAAGATCCCGGATAAGGAACAAGGTACGTGTCGACGATCGTTCTATACTTTTCTTTAAAATTAATTCCATCGATGCAATCCGTTTTTTTATAATAACTGTTGGATTTACGTGAAACAAGCAGTTTTCTATTTTTCAGAAATTAAAGATTTACCTATTTTCGCGGATAAACGTATCCATAATTACATTCTTACCTCCCAATTACATCCTACAGGTGATTCTCCGTACAAAAACTCTGATAGAAAATCCTTGGCGTAGAAAAACTCGAGCGATTAATCTCGTCTCGTCGTCGCGGGGAGATTTCCTTTTGCGAGCGTCCGTGCGCGAACGAGACACTCGCGTCTTATTACTCTCTCGAGAGGGATTCTCGACGACGAGCTAAATTAAAGCTCGAAGAAATCGTCCCAAGTCGAGTTTTTCCTACCCGGCAACGTCACAATCTTTCCTTCGAGCTTTCACGACAATGAGAATATCCCTTCTCTTTTTTCTTCTTTCCTTTTTTTTTCAATTGAACATTTCTACCGGTTCTGAAGAGAAGCTCTCACTTCCACGGCTAGAACGAAAAGTTTTTTTTCTCCCCTTCTTTCCTCCATTTCGTTGGCATTACAACGATGAAATTAACTCTCCGGAGTTTTATCTCGGGCATACCTTAAGCGGCATTTTTCTTTTTTTTCCATCTTTTAATACTCTTTTTTTTTTTTTAAATTAAAAATGTCTGTGGAATAAGTCACGCGGAAGAAGTAACGACCCAAGATTGCGGATTGGCCACGGAGAGCTCTTCTCTCCTTCTTCTTATTCTTCTTCGAGTCTTTTTTTCTTATCTTGCCTCTAACTTATCGTTCTCGTCTTTATATATACACACACATATATGTATATATATATATATATATATATATATATATATATATATATATATATATATATATATATATATATGTAGAGACTGTACGTACTCGACGAAACTCGAAGAAATTGGAGGTAAAAGAAGAAAAAATAAAGAATCTTGGAGAGTCCAATATTTGCCGGAGTCGAAGTTATCCGCTTTATATTTTAGCGTTATCTGCGCCTCACAGGCACGAAGACCCTCTCGGGTCTACTTTAGTTAGTCAGGGTCGCTCTTCAACCCCTCGAAAAAAAAAAAATTGTATCTCTCGCAAAAATGATGAATTTTCATCGTTCTCGACTCGCTAATCGCGATAAATATTTCCATTTCAAGCGAGTCTCAACGAATTCGATAGGTTCGAATTGTTTTTATTTTTATGAAAAGTAAAAGAAAAATTAATTTTCCTGGTAATTATATCCGGTTAAAGAGTTTTGCAAAATCCGACGGATAAAGGAGAGAATCGATTGAAACAAAGTCGAGTGTAGACGTCCTCTTAAATTCTCGAAACGATAAAACGAGGTGGAAACGATTTTTTTGTTTTGTTTCGAGGGCCACGAGTCTCGTCCGAATGTCGAGATTTTTTTTTTTTGTTTTTTATATACGAAACGCTTTTTATATCGACGCAGTAAGGTTGAAGGGACGCGAAATTCTTTTCACTCGGTAGATTTCTGAAACGACGCGTGTAGAGATCATTTTTTAACCACTTAGCCCCCTTCCCGTTCCTTTTTTTTTTGTTTTCTCCTCGAGGACCCCCGCGAGAGCTCGAGAGTCTGTGTGTGCTTACGCACTTGGACAAAGGGCGAGGAGACTGGAGAAGAATCGAGTATGAAAAAAAAGAAAGGAGAGAAGAAAGAAAAGGAAGAAACAGAGGAATAAAAGAAAATAGAGTATAAGGGGGTTGAAAAGAGAATCGAGAAAAAGGGTTGATGAGTGCGAAGGGAGCGTTGAGGGAATTTCACGAAAAACTCTTCGACGAACAAAAGGGTTAAGAGAGAAGGCGAGTTTCTCGATGGCTTTTGCATTTGAGTGAATCTCATCTCAACCCTTTCCTCTTTTTTTTTCTTTTTCACCCCCTTCGATCGTCGTTCGCCCCGGAGGCTTTTTCGCTTCTCCCACTTTATCGTCGACTTATTAATTTTTGCCTCCACGATTTCTACCACATGCTGGTGCTCGACGGTCTCGGTATAATTAAATATTTTCCTCTCGCGTAAAAATTAAAATCTTTTTTTCGTTGGGAAAATTTCGCAGGTGTGGAAACTTTTTAATTTCGCGAATTATTCTCGGGTAAGAATTTTATCGTTTCGATGAGAATCTCGTAATTTATTTGTTCGATTCGTGGACATCGATCGTCCAGACTCGTCTCCAAAGCCAACTCGTCTTTTTTTTATTATTCTTGTTTTTCCTCTTTCATCGGTCTCGATTCCAACGCGATTATTATGATTCTTGAGAAATCGAACGGCGAGTCGACTTCGAGAGAGTCTCAATTAGAATGGAAAAAAGGAGTTGTAACGACGACTCCGTTTGCCTCGTAAATCTCCGTTAATTTCTCAAACGGCACGATGAATCATCGGTAGACGGGAATCCAAGATTTATCACCGGCTGTTGATCGTACCGTGTCGACGTCTTTTTTTACTCGTTTTCCTCTTATTCTCAAAGCTGGAGGTGTCGACTCCAACTTTGGAAAATTGTGAAACAGGTCGAGATTAAGATATTCGAGGTACTCGTTGATTATCCTTCGAGATGGATAAAAGTATTCGTTAAAAAAAAAAACAACATTGCGACATTTGTAATTACAGTTTTTTTTACAAGTAATTGTTTTTTTTTTCCTCTTATTTTCAACGCTTGAGAGGACGACTCCCACTTTAGAAAATTGTGAAAAAGAATTGAGACAGTTTTAATTACTTTTTTTTTACTAACTAAAGTTTCAATCATCGAAAAATGGTAAAATCTCGTTGAAATAATATTGAAAAATAAAATTTTGTGCAACGATGGATTGAGATATCGATCGATAGAGAATTAGGACGATAAATCATCGAGACAATCGCGTAATGTACGCGAACTTTGATATTCCGGTGTGAAGGGAAGGGAAAATGTTTGTCTCTCGTATCTCGTCGATCCGGACGATCAGTATTCTCGACAGCGTGCTACAGGACTGGTAGGAGATGAGTCGAAGTTGTGCCATGGTTTCCCTAGCGTGTCCGGTGCTAAAACCAAAGAGAGAGAGAGAGAGAGAGAGGGAGAGAGAGAAAGAGAGAGAGGGAGAACGAGCATCGAGGGAATTGAGTACGTATATATCTATATACACGTGTGTATATGTATATATGGGCCGTTCGGTGTCAACTCGACCATCTCCTAACCCGGAAGTTATAGAATTTAGTTATAGATTTTAGTTATAGAATTTAATCCACAATCCTACTAAAACTAAAAGAAAACTTCCAAGTTTTTCGCATTATTATTTTCCATTGATAACT
Organism: Netelia fuscicornis; assembly: GCA_946811545.1. Lineage (NCBI taxonomy): Eukaryota > Metazoa > Arthropoda > Insecta > Hymenoptera > Ichneumonidae > Netelia > Netelia fuscicornis. The sequence continues at coordinate 4,938,528 of OX328013.1, forward strand.
CGAAGCGGTTAAATCTCCAAATCGTTTGAACTTTTCAACTTTGACGATTTCATTCTTTTGTAAAAAATTGAAAAATACATAAATTAGAAAAATGTCGGATCGTTGTTTTGACCACGTACAATGATGAAGTAAATTTTGTAAGAAAATTTGAAAGGGTGAGAGGTTGAAACGTTCGTAGGAACATGGAACGCCCCATATACGTGTACGTGGTACATAGAAAGGGTGTGAGCGAGGCCACGGGCAAACAGTAACGACATCGGCTAGTCCGGAATGCCCGCAGCGTGACACCGCATTGCGCCCACTTACCAACCCGTCCGACACCTAAATTCGAATTAGGGAGAGTCGCCTCGACACTCTCTCGTCAACTCTCACCCCGCCAGGGACGAGACGAGAAAACGTCCCACGAGTCCCGTTTCGCGCTCACGATGTTCAACCCTCGCTCTCTATGTCGTTTCAACCCCTATCTTCTAGCCCAACGTTCCTCGCCTCTTCTTACCCACTGAACAACCCTCTGTGCCAAGCGAGGTTTTACTACGTAACATATACACGTATATACGTAACATCGATCTTAGAACTACGATACGTGATGTGTGTACGACGTATAAAAAATCTCGTATACGTTACATATATAGTCGTGACGAAATCTTTTATTTGTTTTTACAAAAGAAAACAAAAATTACCGTTCAAAAATTTATGTGAAAATGTCCTTTTCGACGATTTCTCACTATTTGTAAATTGAAAAGAAAGTTTACTCGAAGCTAAGAGATATAAACAGAATTAAATTCCACAGTTTGATTTTTATTTATTTTTTATTTACTAGCAATTCAAGAAATACAAGGTTGATAGATTTTATGATAAAAAAAAATTATCCATACGTTAGTAATTAAATTATCAAATGGCTCATGTATTCCACGAATTTATTATATTTTCGGAATTTCGATATCTGTGGTTGGGACCGTAAAATTGAAATAAATAGAAGTACAAAAGTGAAGAAGAGAAAAAAAAAACAAAATTAAATTCCAGTTTGATTTTTATTTATTTCTTATTTTCTAGCGATTCAAAAAATACAAGTTTAATCGATTTTATGAAAAAAAAAGAAATTACCCATACACGAGTATTCAAATTGTCAAATGTCTCATTTATTCCACGAATTTACTATACTTTCGGAATTTCGATATTTCGATATCTGTGGTTGGACCGTAAAGTTGATATAAATAGAAGTACAAACGTGAAAAAGAGAAAAAAACAAAATTAAATTCCAGTTTGATTTTTATTTATTTCTTATTTTCTAGCGATTCAAAAAATACAAGTTTAATCGATTTTATAAAAAAAAAAAGAAGAAATTATCCGTACACCAATACTCAAATTGTCAAAAGGCTCACTCATTCCACGAATCTACTATATTTTCTGAATTTCGATATCAGGGGTTGGGAGACTTGCGATCGCAAAGATGAAATAAATAAAAGTGGAGAACAGTTTCGCGAGTCCGTAGCGTATGATTTTAATTAATCGAAACTCCCTCGGTCGAACTGTGATAACGAACGTAGATAGAACGTAGAGAGACAGATAGAGAGAAGCAGAGAGAAAACGATCGGGTGGCGTGGGAACGTTTTCATCAAATGCCTCTCGCGCGATATTTACATTTTGATGCCTCGCAGGGTAATACTTACCGCACCGACGCCACACGCTATATGTATACATATATATACCTATATACATATATATACGTATGAAGCGTGTGTCTCTCATAAATGTGCACCGAGAGCCATCCACCCTCTTAACGCGACGCGCCAACCTCCCTTTACCCACCCATATACCACGTATATACGCATATATTATACGTGCATGTATGTGCTACCCCCAGATATACATACATGTATATATATATATAGGTATACACGTAATTCAGGAGTCGCCAACCCCCTACTTCATCCCCTACGCCCACCGCTACCACCACCTCGCATCGCAACCCCTTTGGTGTCCCGGTGTTAATAATTAACCACCGACTGTGCCGAGTCGTGGCGCTCGGAGCTAGTGAGCTTGCCAGCCACTATACCGCTCAACTATCACGGTCTGTTTCACCCCTAGTGCCTTTCGCAAATAGCCTCTGGCTTGGATTCTCTCTCTCTCTCTCTCTCTCTCACTCTCTTTCTCTTTCGCTACTCTTTATACACATATACGAGACTTTATAGAAATAATAATACGCCAGTAGCTATTACCCTGTACTCGAGTGAAAGAGCTGGATGAAATATCAAATTTGTTTAATTTGATTAATAAGTTAATCGGACAAATTGTCCATGTATTGATGAATCAAAAAATTGCTAAGATGGAATCTTGACGATTCGATGAAAAAGTTACGTTAATGATTTAACAATGAGCACGAATTTCAAAGATGAGAAAAGGGTTGGTTACATCAACCCTTGTACATTTTCGCAAGAACTCTGGACACTGCCTGTCCGGATCAGAATAATTTTAAGATAGGGAAAACATTCGTCTCTTTTTATTGTTGTTACGTTCGTTAATTAACCAGAGGAGCGTTATAACTTTTTGTTGTTGTTGTAGAACCTTCGCGGTTAAGAGGGTTGAAAAAGAATTGAAATTGTCGGAAATAAGGTCTCTTTGAAAACTCGTGTGTCGACGCTAATTAGCGCGGCGGTGAGATCTCGCTCGTCGGCGAACGGTCGTGGTCGTCGCTCGTTTCGGGGACGAACGTGCCGGAAAGTCTTCGCACTCCCACAGTGACGACGTGCATACGTAACCCTTTCGCATACAACCCCTCCGTCTCTAACTCTTTCCCTCTGTCTCTCTCTCTTTCTCTCTTGGTTCGTGATAAAAATAATACGGCTTATTAGCTGTGTGGCTGGAGAGGACGTAACACGTCATGAGCCACGCGCAACACACACAAACACATACATACGTATACGTATGACGTGGAGGGTGAAACCGCGTTGTTCGTCGTTTTGTGTTAGATAGGTTGGCCAAAGGGCTGTAGGCACGAAAGAATAAAGGGGTTGGTGGTGCGAGTGTCGGAGTTGCTAGCTATCGTGTATATATATAAATTTTTATACTCGTATACTCGGTATCTGTATAGCGAATATGTATTATACATGTACGGGCTGTGAAGTCGACGAGCGGCCTGCCAGACCTCTAGTAGGGGTGGAAAATATTCTCTGTCGCCGCCAGCACGCATTGATTTTGCTCGACAGACAGCGACTGCCTGTTGGAAGCTCTGAATATATATATATATATATATATATATATATATATATATATATATATATATATATATATATATATATATATATATATATATATATATATATATATATACGTATGTATGTATATTCTATATATATCTATACATACATACATATGGGTGTGTGTGTGTAGGTATGTATGCGCTTTTAACGTTCTCTTTGTGGGTGTTTCGTGAAAATCCGTCCATATAGTATACGTAATACAATTCGTGGCAATGGTGCGGTTCGATGAGAGGGCGCGGAAGGTCGTAAACGCACGGTCGATGTCAATGAATCAATTTCCCAGTGTCATCGTAATGATCAATGTCACGGACGAACGTGAATAATGAATTTATCTCCGTCGAACAAATTTTCTTTTTGGCTAGATCGAATTCAAAAAATTCTTTCGATCGAAGCAACATTTGGAATTACAATTTTAGCACGAACAATATTTTTACTGTTTATAAAAATATATTTGCTCGCTTTTTTTCAGCAATTTTGTGGAAATGTGTGTTAGAAATTTTTTTTTGTTTTTTTTTTGTTTTATTTTGGTATTATATTGTTTGACACACACGTCGAGGATTATCGTGCGAGGGAGAGAGAGGGAGTGCAGAGGAGAGGATATTCGAGACGGTTGAATTAAAAAAATTCTTTCGATCGAAATAATATTTGAAATTAAAATTTTAGCATGAACAATATTGTTAATATTTATAAAAATATGTTTCCTCCAGAAAAGAATTTTTTTTCATCAATTTTGTGGAAATATCGCGTGTTAGAGATTTAGAAAAAAAAATTTGATTTTGTTACCATATTGTTTGACGTAAACGTCGAGGTTTACCGTACGAGGTAGAGAGAGTGAGAGGAGGGTGCAGTGGAGAGTGTGTTCGAGACGTTCTCTCGCCGTTTAGCCGTGGCGAATGTCGGCGACGGAAAAAGAGAGAAAGAAAGAAAGAGAGAACGCGTGCCATGCGCCAGATGTTTTGGCGAGGAGAGCGATAGAGAAAGAAGCATACTCTCGGTGCCACGAGGGGGATTCGGTTTCTCGCGAGCATATATTACTCTATAAACCTACACGAGTTTCGAGTATATTAGTAAGCTCACCCTGCGGCGCGAGGGACTTATGCAACGAAGAACACACGTTGGATCGTCGAGTCGAGGAAGAAAAAAAACACAGAGAGTGAGAGCGAGAGAGACAGAGAGAGAGAGAGAGAGAGAGAGAGAGAGAGAGAGAGAAAGGTCTTTCTCAAATGAGAGGAGAGTCAGAGGGCATCGATGATGGCGTTGGTGTTCTTGAGACGAAAATGAAACCCGGCCGTAGGGTAAAGACAGCTGCTGCCTTTTCTCTTTTTTCCTTTTTTCAATTTTTGTTTTTAAAGTCAGCAGCCTCCCCGGAGTAAAAAAAACGACGTCTCATTCCCTTGGGAGTAATTCTCTTCCTCTCCTTGTTATTATTATCATGACGAAATTTTAGCGCTTAATTTTTATCGATACGTGTCTCGAATTAAAAATCACACGATAATCAGCGAGTACCTCGTTAAACTTGATATTAAAACAAGAATGAAAATGAGAAACTATCGATATTGTAAAAAAAATATCGAGATCGATATCGATATATCGAAAAAAAATATATCGATATATCGAAAAAAATATATCGATATATCGAAAAAATATATCGATATATCGAAAAAAATATATCGATATATCGAAAAAAATATATCGATATATCGGAAAAATATATCGATATATCGGAAATATATATATCGATATATCGGAAATATATATATCGATATATCGGAAAAAATATATCGATATATCGAATGAGAAATATCGATATATATCGATATATCGATATTTGCCATCCCTAGTTAGAAGGCAAAGATTAAAAAGTCTAAAGGAAATATATATAGTAATACGGGGGTTTAAACACGTTTGTATGCATATATCTATAGGCGTTCTTGACGCCCCTCTCGTGCCAATATACGGCACGAGAGAGATCACGTAGGTAGGGGTATGTAATAGCGTGCGAGCGATAGCAACGAGTGGTGGGGAGTCGCGAGTATAGGGTGGAGGGAGTTCGGCGCACAGGCTTCGCCCCTCAGTCGAGCGTAAAGCGTTGAAGAAATCGTGTCTCTTGTCGTTGCAACGTTTAACGCGTCACGGGGCGCACGCGCAAATTTTCTTCGATGACAAGCACGCACATATGCGTAAACCGTGTATTAGTAGCGACTTTCAGTGAATAAGCGAGCCAACGGTTAGATAGAGACAAGCGGAAATAAAAAGTCCATAAAAAGAAGAAAGATCTCGTTCGTAGCCACGCGCACAGCCATTTCGTAACGGAGCATGCGCAACGACAGTTATCCACCGATCACATTCTCCCCTCGAACTTGGTGCGTGCGTGCTCTATCCCTCTGTGTATATGTGTCTGTATGGGACAAAAAACCCTCTCTCGTCCACCACTCCGGGTTCTCTAACCTCCCTCTTGGCAAAACGTCCTTTTACCCCGAACAAGAAGCCAGTCTCGGTTTGCTGTGCGCGTCAAACTGAACCTCGTTTCTCGTGTACCGCGTTGCGATGTGAAACCGCACATAATCTCAAACCTCGTAATAAATATAAAATAGCCACGATCTCGAGATCTCAGTGTTCACTGTTGGGCCAAACGATTGTGGAATAATTGTATCTTTCTTCGAAAATAAGTGCTTCGTTATTTCGTGGTACTCTCCTTCGTATATATATATATATATACATATATATAAGTATACACAACAACACAGTGCGCGATTGGTCGTCGACAGTGCGATAGACATGACGAGTCTTTTTTACCCTCCGCAATGCAACCGAGTCGAACTTTTCGTGTAAAATATCTAAATTTCACAGTGAAGTAATTAATTAATTCTCGCGTTCGCGATTAATTTTTTGAATTTATCTTGTCAAATGACGACTCGAGTTCGGTCTCGTTAACTCGATATTTATATATATATATATATATCTATGGTAATTGTGGTGTCATTGGGGATAACGAAGTGAATGAAACGACTGTTATCGACCGTTGGAGCGTTTCCGCGGTGATCGTGCCAAACGATTCGCTGCATAACAAAGCTAAACGGGATATTTTCTCGCCGGGACGAGAAACGCGGGTCGAGCATCTCGCGATGTTCCCCATAACCGTTTGGTTCGACCGAGTGTAGTACTTTTTTGTTCCCCCTCCTCCTTCACTCCTCCTCCTCCTCCCCCCCTCTCATACATTGTCTCGAACCCCCTCGCACGGAAAAATCGATTTCGCGGAATAATTCCGACGAGTTGGAGGGAACCGTAACAAAAATCGTGCGTTAGTGCTACGGAACGGGAAAAATGGATTTTCGAGCTCCCCATCCCCTCGTTCATCCCTCACACGCGGGGCATCCCTACTACTACCCAGGTACGGAAATGAAATTTAAAAATTGTCAAATTTATTGATTTTCTTTTATTGTGATTTTAAAAAAAAAAATTTTTTTTTATAAAGGAAATTTAGGAATAAAAATATTTTTTATTAATTTAACAATGAATATGAATTCCGTAAGAAAACAAAAAGAAGTTATTAAAAAATATTTAAAAAAATTAATAATATCGGAATTATCCGGTTTCGTACTACTTTGAAATATCTGGTTTTTTTTGTATTCGCGACGTATCATTGTCGAGTTTCAGGAAAAATATTACAATTTGCGATAAGACGAAGATTGTCAATATTGACGCTGGAGTAATTTGTCATCTCGAGAACTTTTTTTTTTTGTGTGACTCAGCTCGACGATCAAAAAGCTCCTCGAGAGGCGAAGAAATAAAATATTTTCGAATCGAACAATTATCAAAATTATCGCAAATTGTCGTTTCACAAAAAAAAAAAAAAAAAAAAAGAATTCCGAGTGTTCTCAAAAATAATCGACAAATAATTCGAACACAATTCTTCCTCGCTTTTTCTCACGCTCTTTATCAAAACTACTCGACAATTTTATTATTATTTCACCCCTCCGTAACTCGTCCCATTCTTTTTTTTTGTCTTCAACTTTATTTCCTATCTCTCGATCTCGCCAATAATAACAACAATCGAGTATTCCCCCAAAGGCGTTGTAAACAAAAAAAAAAGGAAAAAGTAAAAATGATCGATACTCCCGCTCTCTCCACGCGTTACGAACAATTTTCCTCCGTTTTGCGTTCTTTTATTTATTTTATTTTCTCTGCACTCTCGTTACGCCAACGTTTTCATTCATTCGCGGTTTTATTTCGTCCGCGTGCGATAAAAACTTATAACTCGAAATCGTTATATTCCCAACGTGCATAGATGCATATATATATATATATTTCTCTTTCGCTCTCTTTATATATTTATACATACATACGTACATACATACATACATACATATATATATATACACATATATATATATATATATATATATATATATATATAATAAAAAATATAAAAATATATACATATATATTTATATATATATATGTATAAATATGTGTATATATATATAAAATATAAATATATATATATCTATGTGTGTATGTATAAATATATAAAGAGAGCAAAAGAGAAAGAGAACGTGAACAAGACACCCCAGGGATCCATTTTAATTCCATGCAATCTGACAACGGATATCGGATATCGTTGCCGCGCGACCTCTCACGAGTTTTCATCCTCCGTATCACCGTTGGCGCGACCTCTCCTTCCCTTGATAATACATACACACCCCACACACAGATATATATATAGCTTTAGATGCAGCCTGCACTCACGAGAAATTAATTTTCTCGCGTTTGTCGTCGCGCGCAGGGAGTGGTGGGTGGCGGAGGGCGGCGGGGGGGAGGGGATTCACACGACCGCACGGAAGAGAAAAGCCCACTTTGGAAACTTACTTCCGCTACTCGCATCGTTGGTTCAGACGTTGGTGGTAAAACTTGATGGAAAATAAAAAGAAAAAGAAAAAAAACGTTCAGTTTTTAATTACACTCTGGTTTTTTTCTTTAGTTTATTTTATTTTTTTTTTGTTTTCGTAATTTCTTAATCTCCGCGGGTTCTAAAAGACGATTAGGACATTAGTACGGGGGTTTTATTTTTGTTCGTGTATCTGGGGCTTTGGGGAATTTTTGTTTGTTTCTTGTTTTTCTTTTTTTTTTCCTTTTGCTCAAACTCGATCCTTGGTGAGTTGTGAAATAATGTTAGAGCGAAGGCGAATTGCGAGGCTTGATGAGAGTTTGAATATTTGATCGATCGAATAAAAAGTTGGTAATTACTGGCTCGTTAATTAATCGAGGCTATATAAAAATCAATATTCCATCTCGCCTCGAACTGTTTTCAAACGTGTTTCGTCACGATCGATCGAAAATAATATCCCTCCCTTCACCTTCTCCTCAATTAAAAAGTCCGTCTCATTTTGTTTTCAAGATCATGGCAGAAAAAATAGAACTTAAAATAAAAGAAAAAACACGAGGTGGAAGATTAAGAAAAAAAAAAAAACAATTATATAAATTTTTGTTTTATCGTGAAATGATTATCGTTTCGTTGCGATGATCTCCCTGGTGGATGCGAGATTTGAGTCGTAACGAAAATTAAGTATCTAACCGAGGATGCGCGTGAACCCAAGATTAGAGTGTATTTGTCGTAAATCCCCTCGTACGGACGAAAAAGCTTGTAATAGCGACGAGAAGGGACTGGAAGATTGCCCGGGCAATCACGGCGAAACTGGTATCGTCGACATCAACGTTAAACCCACACACACACACATATATATATATATATATATATATATATATATATATATATATATATATATATATATATATATATATATATATATTTAAATATAATAAAATATAAAATATAAAAAATAAAATATATAAAATATTAAATAATATATTATTATATTGTATATAATTATATATTAATAATTATAATATATTATTATTGTATATAATTATTATTATATAATTATATAGAATATAATAATATATTATTTTATTATTATATTATATTAATATTATAATAGATATGATAATATAATAAAATATAATAATAATATATTATATTATAATAATTATAATATACAGTATATTATTATTGTATATCATTATTATTATATAATTATATAAAATATAATAATATATAATTTTATTATTATATTTATATTATAATAGATTTGATAATATAATAAAATATAAAAATAATATATTATATTATATATAATAATTATTGTAATATAATATATTATGAAAAATATAATAATAGGAATAAAATATATTTAAATATAATAATGCACATACGGAAAAACGATATTAAATGATTTTACGTGATCGGTACAAGTCTCGCGGATGTGTTTTTAAAAGGTTTCGAGTTAACGACGATTAACCGCGATAATCGTCGCGATGGCCGAGATCAAGGCGCGTGCATCGTTGCGCTAATACCGTGCTTTATTAATAAGACTCGCACGAAGATGACTGGTATTAGTCTCTCCCCTCGGCCTCAATGTATACGCTCGTTTAACCGAGTCGCGTTTATATTATACGGACCACCGTGCTAGTTTGAGCGAAGCCTCTCTCGTCGCTTCGTATCCCCCAACTTTCGTTCGCACTACCGCGAGTAAATTACCGAGGAGCCGGTGATAACGGGAGATAGAGACGTGGGATGTCGGATTAACGAGAGACTTTTATTTTTTTTCATTGTTTTTATTATTATTTTTTTTTTATGTTTTGACAACGCGATGCGAAGAAATAATTACGAGTTTGTAATTCCCAATATAAAGAAGACAAAGATACGAAGTCGTTGGAAATACGCCGAAAATTGAAATCCATCGTCGATTATCGAACGACTTGAAAAAAAAAATCCAGATTTTTGTTATTTATTTTTTTTTTATTTTTGAAATTTCCTATTTCATTCTCGCGATTGAAAATCACAATTCGAATTAAATAATCGTACGAGGCTTGGTTCGTGGGAGGCAAAATTCAACCGGAAGTTGGACGCTGCTAGAGGAAGAGAGAAATGTTATAACCTTTTTAAGGAAAATCGTTTCAAGGATGTTGATGCAACATCGGAAGTGATGGAATAACCGTGCCTCGAATGAATGGCGCGTTCCGACAACCGGAGTTGTCCCTTTCCCTTACTTCCATTCTTCTTTTTTTTATTACCTTGTCGTCTTCTTCAAAGTCCTCCACGAGTTTGAGAACGCTTCGAGAGTATCGATGCCCCTCTCTCTCCCTCTCCCTCTCTCTCTCTCCTCGATCGAAGAGACGCGAACCGGTTTTCACGATATTTTCTCATTCGAATTCTAAACGTCTCGCCCTACCGTTCGAATTTCCGGTCCTTTGTTCCTCCCTCGGCCCACCCGCCCTTTCCCCCTTTCTTTCACAATTCTTTTCTCTCATTCCCAAAAATTCAATATTCGTAAAAAATAAACGTGCCCTGGGTTTAATTTTTGGCCCAGTTTCGTACCTAGATCCTTTTTTGTGTTCGAGGTTACTCGGTCGGTATTGCAGCTCGAGCATTCAACAAGTGTTTCGACTATGAGTGAAAACCTCATTACTCATTTCAAGCTTACACGTGCAGCGATGTACATTTATATCTCATCTCTCCCTCCCTCCACCTATATATAAATAATATGGAAACTGTCATCACATTGAACACGCGGGGAGACACTTTGTTGTGTGCATTAAATCGTGTCCTCGCTCGTGATTAAAGCGAAATCCTTTATTTTCTTGGTTTAGTTCATTAAACCGTGTAACGCCTTCGCGACATGACAAATGAGGTTTTGTCGACGGTCGTCGTTGTCATCGGATTCTCTCTTCTACATTTTACGAGTCGTAAAAGAGAGAAAGAAAGAGGAGGAGGAGGGAGGAGAGGGTGGTGGATTTATTATTTTTCTCGGAAGTCTCCTTTCTCCATTTAAACTCTCCCTGTCTCTCTTGGCTCTCGTGATGTCATGCACAATCGCGTTTCGAGATTCATTGTAGACTTGCTCGACGGACCGAACGTTTTATACGATGAAAATACGTTTCGTTCCTCTTGGAGTTGAAAAATACGAGAAAAGTTTCAAGGAGTTACTTTTACTTCTTGAAACATCGATCGAGTTACAATATTTAAGAAAAACAAAATTACATTTCACACACGAAGAAAAATCATTAGTTTTATAAAGCAACGAATTTTTGTCGAATTAATTTTTGTTTTTGCTCGTTTATTTTTGTCGAATTTATAAAAAAAACTCGAAGCTCTCTCTCTCTCTGTCTCTCTCTCTGTGTTCGACCCCAATTTTATTTCGAACAATTTCGAAGATTGCTTCACCGTCGAAAAATTACCCAACAACGACGTTCGTATCGCGAGCAATAAGAATGCAGAAGGATAATAATGTAAAGAGAGACTGTGGAGCAAAATACGCAAGGTGGAAGTAACAAAAAAAAGAAACGAAAGGAAAGAAATAACAAAAAAAAGGGTCACGTACACGTCGGTGTGGGTCTCGAGCACTTCGTAATTCGTAACCAAAGCGAATATATGGAGACTATAACGAGAAACCGGTGCCTCTCTCGGGGGGGCTTTCTCGCTAGGTCCGTGTCGGGCAACGGTGACCGTAACGAAGTGGAACGGGCAGTAAAAACGAGCCGAGGACAATTAGGGAAGCGGGAGAGGGAGAGAGAGAGAGAGAAAGGGTGAGAGAGAGAGAGAGAGAGGGAGAGGGAGGGAGAGAGAAGAGAGACTTGCCAGAAGGCAAAAAGGAGGAACGAAAAAAGAAAGAAAGGACAGATAAAGAAGAGACGAAAAAATAGCGAGGGGAAGGTCGGCCGTCGGCTTCTCTACCGAGTCCGTCCGCGCCTGTTCTGTGATAAAGTCCATTACGAAGCACGAGTTTCTCCCTTTCTTCCTTACTCTTTCTTTTTCTTCTTTTTGTCTACCTCACGCTCATTCTCCCGTTTGGTTTCTCTCGTTCACTCGCTTAGTTCGCAATCGGGTCGTGAATTTTTCTCGGCGCTGCAGTCGGCCCTTCTTCCTCTCGCCCTCGCCCTTTCTCCCTTACTCGCGCTTCTTCTCTACCGAAACACGCGCGCGTCCGGAATTCGCATTCCCCGTTTCTTCCCTACCAAAAATCACTCCACCCTCCTCCGGCATCTTTCTATTTATTTATTTACATTTATTTTTGTCCGCGAAGTCTCGACGCCGCGCTCGTATTCGTTTTCCTACGGGCTACCTGCCGTCGGTTCTGGCAAAGTCGCTGAATATCCTACCCAGGCTCTTATTTCTTATTCAGTCTCACTCCTTTGCTCTTGCTCGCTAGCTTTGCCATCTTTCCTTTTTGCTCTCGAGCTCCGTCTCGGCCGCGTTCATTCTTCAAAAATCTCTGCCGGCTCACTCGTCGTCGTTTTTTTTTTTTTTTTTGCCTTTTTCATCCCCCTCTTTCCTTCGTTCCTCGCTCTAGCGCACCCATGATCTTTCTCTCACCCTCTCTTCTTTTTCTCCCTCGCTCAGGGCCATTTATATTCCATCTCACTCGGCCGTTCCTCCGGCCACTAAATAATTGCGAGCTCCCGCAGTAGCAGGAGCGCCAACGTTACTTTTTCTTCTTCCTGTCCCTCGTTCGAGACTGCCTCTTTCTATCTTTCTATCTCTGTCCTTCGCGACAAAGGGCTGTTTGAACAACCCTTTTGTACTCGCGTCTCGAGCCCTTCTGCTCTTGCCACGAACTTCTACCCCCTTAACTCTCTTTATCTCCCTCCCTCGTTCTCTCTATTCCCTCCATTCTTCTCTATTCTTTCTCGACATTATTATTATTATTATTATTTCTTGTATTTATTTCTTTTTTATATTTTTGCCAGTGCCTCTGGGAGTTCATCACCGCGCGATTCTCGTTCAGTCGGACCCAACGGGACACCCAGAACTTGTGCCAACTCAAACCTAATATATACATATATACATATATATATATATACAGGGTGAGTTTGATAAGGTGTCTCAAACTTTATTTTAAGGTAGATGGGATCATTACAAACAAAAGTTACAAATATACATTGGAGATATTTTTAATAGTTTACGAGATATACATTTTTAAAGATGGTCCAATCAGAACGCGTCGAGAAGCATTAGAACCGCCCACTCCCTGCCCTAGTAGCCAATGGACGGAAAATAAAAATCGCACCGTAATAATATAATAAATAAAATTGACTGTTCTCAATTTTGCAAGCCCAAATGTAACGCTCTACACTGTACGTTGGAGTGGGCGGCTCCAAAGCTTCTCGGCGCGCTCTGATTGGACCAAGTTTGAAGATTTATATCTCGTAAACTATTACAAATATCCCTAATGTATATTTGCAATTTTTGTTTGTAATTATCCCATCTCTACGTTAGAATAAAGCCTGTTACACCTTATGAAATCCACCCTGTATATATATATAATACGTAACGTTATACCGAGAGGGGGCACGTGTCCGAGGGCTCGTTCATCGTACAAGTCGGCAGCAGACCTGCCGACTATTATAACACGGTGGTGGGCCCTTTCTCTATTTCACCGTGTATGCGGCACAACCTTTGTGCTCCAACTACCTTCGTCGTATTTACAAGCCCACCATTCAGCATCTGTCGTGCCTTTCGTACGCGCCAAAATCTTCAAATTCTCTCGAGCAAACAAAAAAACAAACATAACAAAAATTGTATTCTTTAGCTTCTTCTTACTTTTTTCTCCTACAACTTTATCATTTTATTTCTCTCTGTCTTCTTCCTTATTCTTTACTAATATTTCTTTTGTCTCAAAATTTTTCTAAAATTGACGTCTCCTTACGTTCTCCTGTTTCTGTTGCAAACGACACGCGACACTTTTTATAAATAACGAACGTGGATGAATATCCCAAGCGTGTTTCGTTTCCACGCGGGAAGCGCCTTTTTGAGACAAACGACGCCTTTTTCAAACCTTTAGGGCTGCACCCTCTCGTCTCTATCCCTCTCTTCCTCCCCGTCGCACTTTTTTTTCATTTACAACCTTTCTTCGTCTCCCTTTGGTCGTCGCTGTCCTGCCAGAGCCCTCGGTGCAAGGAGGGAAACGGTTTGTGCGACACCTTGATGCACAATGCGCTTCTCGTTGGTGTGTTTGCGTGTTGTGCGCCGGCGCTGTGTAATATATGCATGCTGGAGAGAGGGAGGGGTCTTTGCGATGAACGTTCTGTCGCCGACTAACTCGGCTTATACATATAATGTTCGTGGATCGTTCGACGAAGCAAGGGCGATGTATACGAGGAAACTTGTCGAACGAGCGAGCGAGAGACGAGTGGTTTGAGGGGAATGGGGTTGAGGGGTTGAACGGTCCAAGCCAGCCATTCTCCTATCCTCTTCGTCAGAAGTTGTTTTATCGCTGATAAGCGAGAGAGATGGTAGCTCTAGGGTGTCGTAAGCGCGTCCGTAACCAACGAAGCTTCCACCCTTCGTCTCTCTCATCCCTCTTTTGTATAAAACCCCTGTTTGATTTTCGGATTACACACGTCCGTCGCATTTATATATTTATAGGTATATATATATATGCTTGTATTTGCATACATAAATATTTCTGTTCGACGTTAAGTTGCTCTTTGTCGTCGAATCATTCGCACTCGTCTATCATGCATTAACAGGAAGAGAAAAATTTCTGCAACTCGTTCTATCGACAAAAAAAAATATTTTCTCTCGAAATGTTTCCATTTTATTTAATTTAAAAACTCTCCTAACGTTACAATTTTCTTTACATTATCTAAAATTGCCTAACACCGACAGTAAATAATAACAATAATAATTATAATAATAATCGTAGATAAATAGCGAATAATTATCGTAAAATAAAGATTGACTATTTATTTTTCGTACGACCGATTATTATTTCCTGGAATTTATTTTTCGAGTCTCGACTAATTACTACGTGAGTTAATTATTTTTTTAATTATTTGTCATTACACTCATCTTCGTTTCCTACAGCTCCTATCTCTCCCTCAGACACACGTATATACATTTATACATAAAGAAGACGACGATAAGTGTGAGAATAAACGAGACGAGCTTAAGTCCTCGAATGTTGGTGAATTCGCGCGTGACAAGCCACAACTGTTAACCGATAATTGTCCAAAGAAGTAAAATTTCTCGGTATAGACGTTCGTAAATATATACACAGTAATATCTACCTATATAGTTACGATATATAGAGCTTGAAAGAGTTCGTGGTGAGAGGAAGAGGGATGCGGAGGGTGGGGAGGGGTAAGGGTCAAATCGTCATCAATTCTCGGTACATTAAGCAAAACCAACGACAAGGCTCCTCGTTGCCTCGCCCACTCTCCGTACTTTCACCAGGACGTCTCGCAAGAGACATTTCCTCCTTACATTTACAACCACCGAGTATTATTTCCCTTCCGCGCGAGCTTCTTCCTCCTTCTCGTGTTTACCCCTGTCTCCTCCTTCTTCCTTCCTTCGTCGGCGAACCTTGCCCATTATCGTTGTTATTATTATCACGAATGAGATACGGAACGTAGGACGAATGTGAAGAGAGAGCGTGAGGTGGGGTGGTGGGGGTAGTTCGTGGCTAAAGGACGTGGGGGTGAGAAAGGACGAGAGTGAGAAAGAGACCCTTGTCACACGAACGAACGAGCTCTCTCTCTATCTCTATCTAGCTCGCTCCGGCAAACAATACCGGAAGTGGTGCTTTACTGCCCCACGGGAGTACGGATCACGGAGCACGAACATTGCCACGACCAGACACCGTGTCTGGCTTCCGGTTATCTTGCGAACACAACACCATTCAACCCACCGGCACGAGAGACATTGTCAGCCGGTGGTGAACGTTATAATCGTGCGCGCACGTACGTTTATATACGTGAATCTATGTTTCTATCTATCTATATATTTTCGTAAATATCACACGTAAAAACTACCCTTGGCTACACCACTCAACCACGTTCGAATTACCAAAGTTTCCAACTCGAACGCGTTACCTCGGACTTGACACGAGTGAATTCCCTCTTAAATTTCAACCCATGAATCAATCCCTCGTTGTCCTTAATAAATTACGTAAACAATTTTGAACATTTTGTTTGTAAAATTGGTTTTCTTTTCTATTAACTTTCTTCTAGATTTTTCAATATTTTGGAATATAAAGAGGTAATTGGGTTTTCTTTTTATCAATCGACTCGATTAAATCGAGAATTTTCTTTCGTAGATCTCGTCGCACGATTGAGTAATCTTGAACGTCCCAGGTTTCATCCCTCCCATCCTCGTTCGTTCGTTGTGTAGTAATGACCGTGGAAAGTCTAGAGTCTCTATACCGCTCCTGGGAGAATATATTCTCTCCTCCAGTTATACCCCAGGGTGCTAGTTACTTGCCTGTATCATCGCGTGTGTACCAGATAATATATATATATGTATATATTATCTATATATATATATATATATATATATATATATATATATATATATATATATATATATATATATATATATATATATATATATATATATATATATATATATATATGTCTCCTTATATGTCCATATATGTATATATATGGACATATATATACATATATATGTATATATATGGACATATAAGGAGTATATATATACATATACTCCTGTATATATATACATATATGGACATACTATATAAGGAGGGTAAGGAGTTCACGAAACTTTGTGAAGTTTGTCAGTTAGTCTTGAGCTTAGAAGGGGGGGGGGGTGACTAGCTTTACCTAATTATCGTCTCTACCGAGAGGGAGTAACCCCTTTCTGCTCTACGAAGATGTCCACGTGACATCTGTATCGTGTCTATACGTATATAATCACAGTGGAGATAACGAGATAGAGAGGGAGAGAGAGAGAGAGAGAGAGAGAGAGAGAGAGGGAGAGAGAGAGAGAGAGAGAGAGGGAGAGAGAGAGAGAGATAGGCAAGGCCCAATGGAGAATGAAGCGATGAAGCTTAACAGTGTAGATATTGCTGATACGTAGAAAGGAAGAAAAAACTTACCCTTCGTAACGTCTAGCTACGATCAGAGTTATCGTTTAATTCAGCTGGAAGAACTCTGTCAAGGTTTGAATTCAGTATAATACAGGTACAGTCGGTCTCTTTATCTTTCTCTATCTCTCTCCCTCTGTCTCTCTCGCCCTCGTCCAGATCTTTTTTTCTATGTTTCACTCGATATAACCCTTATTTCCTTCAACCCTCTCGTACACTCACGAGAGGGTTGAAGAGCGGAGTTGAGAGAGGACATCCTGCTCCGTTACTTTCTTCGGTCCTCGCTCTCTATACGGTTGCACTCGTTGACCCGTGATAAGGGTCAAAAACCACGTGGACGTCGAGGGAAAGAGTGCAAAAACTTCTGAAGTAAACATCCCCTATTTTTTTTTTATATATAGAATTTTATCTCCCTAACATTTTATTAATAGGAAAATGGCTTCCAATTGCTCATTGGAAAATGTTATTTTTTTTCCCTTAAAAAAGGAAAGCCAAAAAAAGCTTTGCGACGTTTCTCTGGCGGAAAGATTACGACTTCTTTGTCCCCCTTGTCCCCCTCCGGTGATTTCCCGAAGAATCGCCTCTCTATTCTTCCCGGTCTACGTCGTAGTAATTCTCCCTCGTTCGCCCTCTCCCCTGTACACCTCACTGGCGAACTTCGACCCGCACGAAGCTGCGGGCTTAAGTCTCGCGCGTACAGCGCCCTCTGCCGCAAGCACGGCTTATTCGTGTGAGCGCGCACTCTTACCCTCCCTGGAAGTTTTTTTTTTTTTTCTTTTTTTTATACGCGTATATAGTTACACGGAGCTGTGTATAACGTTATAGATATAGTTGGTAGATATGTACGAGCTACGGCTGAACCTCGTACGAAAGTCGTAAAGAGTAAAGTATTAGCTCTCGGTTTTCACGGATTTTCGTAAAGGCCGCCAAGCCGCGAAGTTCTCCCTTGGCTTGGAGAAACTACTCTCTCTCTCTCTTTCCCTCTCTCTCTCCCTCTCTCTCTTTCTCACACACACACACAGGCTCTCGCTTCCTTGCAAACTCTCTCTGCTTTTTCGCACTCTTTCATCTCAGTCTTCATCTTCTCTCTCTCTCTCTCTCTTCTCGCTGCACTTTTGACCGTAGTTCGTTGCGCGATCTACGATCTCTTTTTACGAGATTAAACTCTCTCTCAGTTGTAGATTTGCAAACCGTCGGGGTAAAGGAAATGGGAAATCCTACCCATGAAAAGTTAATGAAAATGTATAACCTCGGGCTATCCGGGAGATATACGCGAATATTTTATACCTGTATTATACAAGCTTTTTCTGTAGACACGTGTATTTAAAATTGTCGAGACTTTCTTTTTTATTTCTTTTTATAATTTTTCTTTTGAGCAGAATTATATTCGAGTTATAAATGTTTGGGTGAATCTAGGATAAAAGAAAATTGGTCCAATTAGTAGAAATATACAATCGTGGTTTTTTGCAAAGATTAATAACCTCAATTTAATTCTTTTTCATTCGAAGCAAATTTATTCCAGCGATTAAATAAAATCGCATAAATTTCCCATAAAATCGTCTCGATTACTGTTACGAAATTGATTTTAATTGCTATCGAATTACCGCGGTTAATCAAGGCGAACGATTTAATTGCCTCCTAGTTCCCGCTAATCTCGAAAGAAAAAAATGGAATTCCCTTAACGTAAGAAACAAAAAAAAATAAAAACAAAACATTAAGAAATAATATAAAACCGTCACGCATAAATTAGCATGCGTTGAACGTATTACCGCAGGTGGAAAAAAAAAGAAACATAAGCTTGATAAATGTGGTAATGAGAGTGCGAACGAAGTAACTTCCGTCGAAAAAAAAAAAACCAACTTTTTCATTTCATTTTTTTTCTCTGCACCCTCTCTCTCTCTCTCTCTCGCTCGTTCCTCCAGCGTCATTTCACCTTTTATATTTATTACACTGTATTCGTGAAATAAAGCATATGCGCTCGAATACCGCGGCGAAGTAGCAGCCCCACGTTCGAGGCCTCTCTCGCTCCGTTATAAATTGCAGTCGCTTTACATGATCGCACAATTTATGGCTAATTCGTAATCATTAGAGTCACGCGAGCCCGTTATGGGGCACACAGGGATCGCATGTTGACTTCTCTTGGCTCGAGGGGGCGCCTCTCACCCCCTCCTTCTCTTCCCATTCCTTTCTACCTACGTTCAACCCCCCCACTTCATCTACCCTCTTCCCCCTCCACTCGGTTCAAAACTCGCGCTACGTGCTCGCGAGTTGATAGTCGGTGGCATCAGATCGCTCGGCTGCAATACTCGTTGGCACGATCGCTAAAGAGTGAGAGAGGGGAGGGGGGGAGGCGGAAATGCGTATATTCGTGTATTGTGGCTAACAACAACATTTATATATGTATGGATATATAAAGGGAGAGAGAGAGAGAGAGAGAGAGAGGGAATCGTGGAAGCACCGACGCGCTGTTGTATTTCATTGGATTAACGTTAGCCCCGACGAGAAAGCATCGCGTTTGCGTTTCAATTACCACTCGCTCTCTCTCTCTAGTGCCAAAGCCCCTAAGTACACATCACGTTATAGTTCGCGTATGATAACACTCGTGGTTCAAATCTCCATAATTTTATTCCCTTCATTTTTTTTTTCACTCGTCAGACTTGAATTTTTTTTTACACGTTCCATTTAGGTCTCGATTTTTTAATCACATTTCTTATTTATGTTTGCTCTTAGTAGATTCTGGGATTTGTTATTAATTTACGTTGATAGTTTTACAAAGTGTTCTTTCTTTATTTCTTATCGAGGGAAATGAAATTTTCAGGTTGGAATAAAATTTTCAAAGATGAATAAAATTTTCAAATTTGAATAAAATTATCTAATTTGAATACAATTTTCCAATTTGAATAAAATTATCAAATTTAAATAAAATTTTCAAATTTGAATAAAATTTTCAAATTTGAATAAAATTATCAAATTTGAATAAAATTATCAAATTTAAATAAAATTTTCAAATTTGAATAAAACTTATGAATATTTATGGGACTTCGGTACGAGAAATGGTTTGTAAAAAGCAGCTCGTACATGACTAGCACAAGCGTGTCGATAGACCCCCGTGCGAGGATGTATAAGAATCGAGAGAGAGAGAGGAGATGGCCGCAAAGACTTTTATCGTTCGACCGTGCTATTTCCGCTCGATACACGATAGCCCCGACGTCTGGCACGGCTAGAAGGCAGACGCGAGGGACCGATGCAAGACGTGCTGCACCCGGGGGCACTTCGTGCCTGCCACCTTTCCCTCCCTCTCCCCTTCTCGCCATCTCCTCCTCTCTCATTCTTGCAACATAGTTCTATACTTACATTTTTTTTACACTTCTGGCCTCGGTTGTTTCATCGTTCTCACTGCCAACAACACGATTAATACCAATAACAAAAAATAAAAAAATAAAAAATTACACAGCGACGACTTTTTTAAATTTCTAATCCGATTGCTCGATAAATTTCTCATCATTTCTAATTCGCAACGATTCTGACCGACGGACAATTTACCGAAAAAGCACGATCGCTTTTTTACCCGGTACGTGTCTAGTCGCTCGTGGCTGTTTGCCAAGTGAGGATCAACGTGATCCAAAAAATTCCAAAGCTGGTAAGGGGGGAAACTCTTCGATGGTGTCGAAAAGGGCGAGAAAGAAATTGCGAGTTGCTGACACGCCTTACATAGCAATGCTCTCGTCTCGTGTCAACGAAATTTCATTGACTTTGTTTTTCATCCTAGTCGAGTTCTCTCCGTCGTGTACCACATATATTTTCGCATAGGTTTACCAGCCTGGGTGTGCATGGCTGTGAATTACAAAAATTACATTCATAAAGAGAGAGAGAGAGAGAAGAATTTTCCTAATTTGCAAATTTTCCAGTTGAAACTCTTCGAGATTGATTTTGAAGTTAAAAGACTTTTACAAAATTCTTTTAACTTCAAAATCAATCTCGCCATCTCAAAATTAATTCATTTGTCACAATAGCCTATTGCTAATACATAAAAAAAAAAAAAAATTGTATATACATCGTGAAACTTTCCCTCGAGAATTTCCCCCTCGTCCCACATAACGATGATACAAATCTCAGAGTTTTCCAATTCAAGCGAAACAGTCTCGGTCGGAAATTGTCGAAGGGGTGCGAGACGAAAAAAAAAAACAAAATAGAGAGAATTCCACTCGATCCTCCGATCTTCGCTCCGTCTCGACCTCACCGAGAATCTCACTAACGCATTCTTCTCTTTGTACTTTTCACGATATCTCTCCAACTTTCTTTCTCTTGGATTCTCGTCGTAACTGTCGTCGTCGTAGTCGTCGTAGTCGCTGGTGACACTTGACACGAGCCCGCAGACCCGTGGAAATGTGCCCTCGCATTTATCAGCTCGTATATACACGACGAGTCGAGAGGGAATGGCGTATCTGATGCCAGCGTGATGCCTAGGGGTGCGGATAAAGGGGATGAGGGAAGTGAGGTATGAGGTTTGGGTGGAGAGGGAGGGAGGGGCGTACGAAGAGACGTTGGAGGGATTCGAAGGAGGATTTTCCTGACCGGATTCACGAGAGCGATAGTACTGTACTGCTGGGCCGTTAGATAAGAGAAATCGACCTCGTCTACTTCCTTCTTTTCTTTCTCTCACTCACTCTCTCTCTCTCGCTTTCCTCTTTCTCTGTCCCTCACTCGCACTTCCTTTCTCTCGACTCTTTCTCCTGTGCGACATCGCGATACCGGAGATAACGTTACACGCAAAGAATAAAGAACGAAAGGGCGAGAAACGAAAAATGCTAGATCGACCGATTCTCATCATTTCCTTACGACTAACCTTTCACGGCGTATTTCACACTTTCCCCTATCTGTCGTATCTTGGAGAATGTTATCATAATCTCGCGATACAGATTTCGGTAGAATTATTCTTATCACGAAATTTGTCTTGTCGCGTTAGAATGGAAAATGAAAAGGCGGAAGAAAGAAATCAAAATTTATGTTTCGTTTTTTTTTTTGTTTGTTTCTTGTGTAATTTCTTTTTATTCCAATACGCGTATGGACCGATATCAGTGTAAGGGTAGTAGATTCGTGTATAAAGAACGTTGTATCTGAGGGATGTAGGAGGGTAGAGGATTTTCTCGATGAAGTATGATCGACATTAGGAAGGAGGTGGATATCGTCCCATGGGCGCATCACCGGGACATATTCCGGTCTCGTGGCTTTTCGTGCCTGAAATATTCATGAGGGAGGAACGTCCTCTCATCCCTCCGAACCAATACCCACAGACAAAATCAGTCGAATCAACGTGTTCGAGGATATAAAAAGAGAATCCTTAAATCCTTAAATATTTGGGGCGGATACACGTTCGCGATACTTTTTTGTTCGTAGTTAACTCAAAACCCGGAGGAACATGAATTACAAAAAAAAAAAATACGATACAAAAAGTATTTAATTTGTTAAATCACTCTTCCGTCTCTCTCGTGACTTTTTGTTTAACGAATAACCACGTCTATTGGCTCACAAGTCGTAACTCGTCACAGTGCGAGTCCTCGAGCTTAATGTTTCCTGGTTTCCTGCCACGATGACTTTGCACGACGAGTAACATCGAACGGACGAACAGCAAGAATAAAAAAATTTATATATAGAAAATTAAAAAAAACAGTAAATTTTTACAATCCAATTCCCTCGACTGGATTTTTGTTGCTTTGGTTCGTAAGGTTTGTAAGAGCTGGTTGATCGTCGGTCTACGATGAATTCATGGTGACTGGTGAATGTTAACTGACGTACGCCTGTTGGTGTGATTTGAACATAAACGTAAAATTGTCACAACGATGCCGTTGTCATTACGTGACGGTTCATGCCGTATAGTGTGAATCAACCTTAAATTTTAGACAAACTCCTTGCGTGATCATCGAGTAAGAAGGAGAGGGGGGAGGGCCCACGCACTGTCGTTCGTGGTCGCGCATAAATGCTGACTGTCGGTGCTTAAACTCAAACCAACGTATACGATAAGTTTTACATATATATAGGCAAACTATATATATATATGTATAAATAGTTTGCGTTTGCTACAATACGGTGCGTGTAATATATGTGATAGTAGGGAAGATACACGACACGAATGGCACAATCTCTCGCAGCCTTCTGCTATATCATTCTCGTTCTTGCATATATATACATGTAGCGAGTTTACATGCAAATTCGCACATTTATACGACCACACGTAGGTGTCGGAATAACACTTGGGATTTTGTATACGGGTGTGTGTGCACCCTGATATATACAGGGTGAGTTTCATAAGGTGTCTCAAACTTTATTTTAAGGTAGATGGTATCATTACAAACAAAAGTTGTAAATATATATTAGGGATATTTTTAATAGTTTAGGAGATATGAGTGTTTAAAGTTGAGACAATCAGAGCGCATCGAGAAGCGTTGGAGCCGCCTACTCCGTGTCCTAGCCGTGGAGATAGCACAGTGTAGGGCGTTACATTTGGGGTTTTCAAAATTCGGAACAGTCAATTTTATTTATTATATTATTACGCAGTCATTTTTATTTTCCGGGCGTTGATGCGCTCTGATTGGTCCAACTTTAAACATTTATATCTCCTAAAATATTAAAAATATCCCTAATGTATATTTGCAACTTTTGTTTGTAATGATCCCATCTATCTTAAAATAAGGTTTTAGACACCTTATGAAACTCACCCTGTATATATATATTGCCCTCTGGTAGATATATCAATCGTACATGTATATCTATAGGACGGCGTTGTACGTGCTCGTTGAATATATCCACAGGATTTGGAGCTTGGATGGTATAGATACACCTCTTCTCTGACCGGAAGGACTGATGTGCTCCCCCCCCCCCCTCCCCCTGTGCTTGCAATATTCAAAACACGTACATTTCCCGTGGAAATTCTATCTATCTGTATTTATATAATTTATATACATACATGTATGTGTATATATTTCTCTCAGTTCTCAGTCGCGTCACGCTTTTCGTGAAAAATATATGGATTTACTCACATCCATCAGACAAGGAATTAAGACAAATTGCTTATTTCGTATCGTTATCAGTGTGTGTGTGTGTGTGTGTGTGTGTATTTTTTTTGTTATTGGGTGATAGCGAGTGGCTTACTTTTTCTGTGGAAGTCTCATGGAGGGCTGAGAAAACTTACAGAGGGGTTGTTTTGTTTATCGAGGAAATTCAAAAGTGGGATTACGTGAAGATTCTTGGTCGAACCGTTCTCTCGTCCTGGATGTGTGTATAACTTTGGCACCCTCAGTTTTGCTACAAGCTTTTGGAGTGTGATCTCCCTCCTTCCTTCCTGATAGATTTGTTGAGTTTAGTTCGGACGTGAAGTCAAGCGGAGATGGCTGACCAATTGGCTCTCTCTCGTTCTCTCCCTCCTTTTCTCTCATCATCCTTCGAGGGAAACGAACGTACACAGAGATCGGTCCGTTCAGTCTGACAACGCGTATCACAACTCACAACCCTCCATTTCCACCCCCTCCCTCCTAACTCCCCAACTATCGTCAAGCTTTTCCATCCGTCGTACTTGTGCTTCGATATCGATTAGAGAAGCTTTCCGAATATCGCGCGTCTCCCAATCTCGTGTAAAATTCTCTCTCTACGACAAACCTTTGAACAAAACCGAGAAAAAAAAAGAAGATACAAGAATTTTGTTTATTTTCAAATGACAAATTACGAATCAACATAACGCTCTTATTTTGCCGTAATTATTTTGAAAAGAAGCTTGCTCGAGTATAAATTTACGGGGATATCTTTTTCAAGGATGTAATCACGAGCGATTTGATCGTGAATTATTCGCGAATCGATTTATATAATTGAGAGGATAAAGGATGGGTGGCGGGCGATGGAATAAGGGAAAAACAGGGAGTAATCATATCTATATCTATGGCTTCATCCCTATATGGGAAGGGTGTAAGTGATTATTTTAATGAGCGGGAATATAGCGGAGCTCGGTCGACAAATCGATTATCCGGAGCAACGCGTCAAAATTAATAACCAGCTCGTCGGTTAATCCACCCTCCTTATTCCTCTCTTCCTCAATTCTCTCTCCCTCCCTCTCTCTCACTCTTCCTCTCTCTATCTATCTATCTATCTATATCTTTCTGAGAGAGAGAGAGAGAGAGAGAGAGAGAGAGAGAGAGCGAGAGATATTAGCCCATTTCCGGGAATTTCACTCTCGTTCATTCGTTTTGCCTCGACACCAACGAGTCCCGTGTCGCCTTCAATCCCCGCCGGCTGGTTGTGCATCGTAAACGAATAATCGCGGAAGCTCCTCTCCCTCCTCCATCCTCTACCTCCACCTTTCTAGAAGCCCCGGTTGCCTCTCGTTAACGGTGAAATTACACCACGAATTGCAGCCACGCTCGCGCCTCCCATCAAACCTCCCCCTCGACACAGGAGAATGTCAACGTTGGATGCACCGACTGTAGGCTCCTGCCCGTTATTGCGTTTACTCCCCCTCGTCCCACCCCGATAACCTTCTAACTACCACCACCCTCTCATAAATATCTAGACACGTCATCGCTCGAGCATAACGAAACGAAGAAAAATCATTTACGACAAAATTAATTGCAACGTATAAAACAAAACAAAAAAAAATTCGTCCCAACGATGATAATTTATTATTTATTTTTATTTATTTCCCAGGAAGGTAAACAAATTTTTTAATTGACAAATAAGATAAAAACTCGGCGTATACGTTGAGCGAATGGGAAGAAAAAAAAGTCGAATATCCAAGCGAAAGAAAATTCGAAAAATCAACAACCTGTGGAAGAACGAGAGGAATATTCACTGGCGCATGCGCCCTTCGGCCAACGGAGTTGGCGTTGTTCTGCGCGACGTAAAAGCTTCGCTCGGAATAATAATACGCGCAAGGAGAAACGTCGAGCTTCGTTTTCCATTGAGAGCGCTAATTATTCTATTTGCTTAACAATTCATAGCCAAGCCATAACGATGAAGAAATGTCGGAACTCTCCCGTATATATAACAATATTGACTCGCTCGTGCTCGTGACAACCACTCGTGTCCAGTTTTTGCCAGCGAGATATAATTATTGTATTCTCTCTTTCAATCTCTCTGCCCCCCCCCCCCTTATTACTTATTACTATTAAGTTTTTTTTTCTGTGAACTGTTGATGTGAACACACAAATTGTTACAGTTTGCCCCAAAGTATTTTAGGGCATAACAATAAACTAATCAACCCCCCCCCCCCCCCCCCCCCCCCCCCATTTCATATACGCTATATTTCATGTACCCAATCACCGCACAGCTTCGTTCCACTGTTCGTTTCAAATAGCGGCGGCGCAACACTGGCACTCGTTGCCGAATGAAATTCAGACATCATCGTCCATTGAGACATTTAAAAGTCGGCATTACGATTGTCTATTAGAGACGGAGAGGCAGACGGAGCTATAAATAAACATCTAGTGAGGCTACTGAGCTTGTCTTATCTTCCGCAGTTATTAGGTTTAGGTTTAAGTCAGATATAAGCAACATTCGGTTGCGACGCCATCTTAATCTCTATCATACGCTTTGTAATTTTAGTTTTAAGTTAATATTGTACATTTGATTGTTCTGCTTATTCTGCTTCTATGCTTTTAGTTTTAAGTTAATATTGCATATTTTATTTTTCTGCTTGTTCTGCTTCTATACTTTTAGTTTTAAGTTAAATTTGTATATTTTACGCCTGCTGTTAGACGTGTTATACTAACCACAATTACTCAAAGGCTTGCCAGAGTATAATAAAAACTTAATCAATCAATCAATCAATCAATCTCTCTCTCTCTCTCTCTCTCTCGCCAGTATAACGTTCGTTATTATTTTATTCCACAAGGTTTCCTCTAATGTACATTACGCTAGATAACAAAGACGATAATGAGCACTAGACATTCATACGACGTATATAGGAGGTTTATATTACTTCTAGTCCTTTGTTATACATATATATTCCGATACACGCGATAAAAGGAAAAGTGGAGAGAGCCGAGACGAGACGAGACGAGAAAAGCTTCCGAGAGGATGAAACGATTTGGAGAAAGGGCGAGGGAGAGGGAGGGAATGATATCGCCAACCTAAATGAACTGTCGGGAGCAGATAAACCGGTCGGGTAATTACTTTTGCCGAGACTCGATTAATATCTCGATCCTTCTCATGGATATACCAGGAAAGACGAACTTCCTCGTTCCTCTCTTTCTCTCCCTCTCACCCTGATATTCGCGCTACACCGTTTATCGACGTTCTTGTAATGATCCTGTGTATATCTGTGTGTATATGCAGGGGTGGGACGCGAACGTACACCACCACCACCCTTAGCCACATTCCGCTTTCTCGTTATCCTTGATTCCCGCATCACCGACCCTTTTCACCTGGGAATCGTTCTTTCCGCTTCCTGGACCAATCGACGAACGACAAGCCAACCCCTTTTTTGCCTCGAAGAATTATATTTTCTTTTTTACTTTCATCCCTTTGAGAGAGCGCGAGTGGCAGGGAGAGTTTGATCTGTGCGAAGAAAATTTGTTTATATAAAAATGCATTCATAAAGTTGCAATTATTGTCAGATTTTGTTTGTTCAGTTGAGCCGTATTACCTCGCTTGACGTCGTAAACACTTCTTCAGCTTGTCGCGGACGCGCCAACGTGCGTTCCATTCAACATCCTTCCCACGTTCGCGTCTCCTCGGACTTCTCACGTCTCCATACAAAATTATTCGAATATTCTCGTTCCCGTAACGTCCAATCCGACCGAAGTGGTTCCTTGCAATAATCCACCCACTCCACCCACTCGTTCCTTCGTCATCTCTCCACCCTCCTTCGCTTCCCTCGCGCTCTCGTAGCTCCAACAAGGCGGAGCTTTTTCCAACCCTCGTGAGAACGGAGAGACGCCCCCGGAGTGAAACTCCGCGAGGAGCTTATCTCTCCCGCGTACCGAAACGACCGACGTGGGCCCGGTCGATGCTTTCGGGATGAAAACGACTTCCTCCCTTCCACACTTTGCCTCGAGCACGAAACTCGAATATCACCAAAAAAAAAAAAAAACGAAAAAGTTAAATAAAGAGTTTCTCATTTCGTTACGAAAACGTGCGAAAAGGAAACTATTTCTCGAGAATTTCAATTAATATCTTCTATTTATCTCCCGTCTAATGAAAATGCTCTTCGGGGTATTCTTCGTTTCTTCTATATCTCGCGTAAGAGTAAAATTGTACGATGACGAGAGAGAGAGAGAGAAGAAGAGAAAAGCGAATGTGCATATACGTAACGAGTTCGGTGGTGGATATAATAACGTAGCGAACGTGAGTCGCCCGCGTTTGTTTCCCAACAGGCAATTGGCGTCGTTTGACATGCTTGGCACCAATTGGCACTCGTTGACCTCGCCTTACCGCGTTGTCATGACTCCGAGAGTCATCGGCTTTACCATAGCTTGTTAAACTTGCCCCCTTGCCCTCATCGCCCTCTGTAATCGTGTCACGTACACACGTTTGTAAAAACGGACCCACATGTACAGAGAAGAAACGATATATATATACGATATATATGCGCGCGTTCTTAAGTGGTACTGTCACTGGCGCCCCAGCAGTGATTAGCCGGGAGCTCGAATCTATATGTTTCTCGATAAAAATATACTTTCAGAGACGTTGGACACAAGACTGCCGATAACTGTAACTAAAAGATTTTCTCACACTGTCAATCATTGTCTTTTTTATCTCGTCATACAGTCGAAACTCTCGTAATTTTCTCGATATTAAAATTCGTGTTTGAGAAATAAATCAAATTTAAAAAAGCAAAATTTTTTATCGAATTAAATTTATGATAAGAATAATAATTATCAAAATTGTGACACACGAGACGAATCTTTCATAATTTTCTCGATATTAAATATCGAACAATTAATTCACTTTTGAGAAATTAATAAAATAAAAAAAAAATAAAAGTTATACAATTTTTAACATTTTCATATTTTCAATATAACGATAGAAAATTATTATGATCAAACTTATGATAAACGCCTGTGAATAATTGAATTTTTAAATTTTTAATAACGATAATTAATCGATCGATTATTCTTTCGTTTTGTTTTCGTTCATTACGACAATTTCTACTGTACGTTCGAATAAACGAACGATGCGGCTGCAAGAACGTTTCCGATGTTTTCCTGCTCGCGTACAGGCGCATTCAGCCGCAAGAAAACGGTTCAAAGATTTCTTTGGCATGTGTTGACCGACGGGTGAGGACTGCGGGTTGGAGGGGAGATGAGGCCGAAGGGGAAGAAGTCTTTAGCCAAGAGTTCTCTCCTCGCTCTCTTCTCGTCTCCACCTCGTTTCGCTCAACTTCCACGGGATTCGCTAAATTGATTCGGGCCATCGAGCTAAAGGCGCTGTCGTGACCCTCGTTACGGTCGCCGACGCGAGAAATTCTTCGGCACGTCCTTCGCCGCCCACCCACCCACCCTTCCTCTTCCCTCTCTATCTCTATCTGTTCGTCTCTCTCTCTCGATTTCATTGTACGAGATAGAGCTCTTTCTATATAACTGCAGAGGATGCTCCGCTGGTTGTACTCCCCGCGGGCTCAGAGAGCATGCGGCGACGAGAGCCGATCGATGCGCCACTTTTCTCTCCCGATCTCTTGGCGCGCTCTGTCTCTCTGCAACCTCCTCCTCTCGTCTGCTCCCACCTCGGCTCTCATCATCGTTCTTCCACTTGAGACTCGACTCCTCTCTTGTTAATTTTCATTGTCGTACGTCCCGCGAATTGCATCGGGCATAACTTATTGGTCAAGGATTACGTCCCGTTGATTATTCCATCGTCTCTCTTAGAAAAATAAACATAGAATAAAAAATAAAAATGAAAATTGCTTTAAATTTAACAATTTACTCAAATTTCTTCCGATTCGTTGATAATAAAAAGTAATAAGATACATTTTATGAAAACGTTTTTTATGAATGTCCTTCTAAAGTTAAGATGATAAATTCTGTGGAGGAATAAACGTTAAAACGTGGCTCGTTTAATTTGTCGTTACCCAGGAAACTTCCCGATATTTGTGATATAAATATATAAATATTATAACGTGGAGTCTGGAACGAAAAGAAGGGTTTGAGAGGGACGAGCAAGCAGAGGAGAGTGCCCTTGCGACTCTCACGTACCCAGGAATCGTCGCCTTTGCGCGTTTCGTTTGGATTCGAGAGAGGGTGAATTTCTCTTTCTCTCTCTCTCGCGTTACCATGGTAACTGGAGCTTTGGAAAGAGGAGCGAGCGTGGAGCACCCACCACTGGATCGGTGATACCGTGAAAGGGATGGGAACGAGGAGAGCCTTTCTCGTTCACCCTCTCTCTATCTCCCTCTCTCTCTCTCTCTCTTTCTACATTCCCGACTAACGTTAAAGTCTGGATCCGCTGGTGTGTGGTACGTACCCTCGTGGCTTCTCGTTTCGACGATCTCGGATTCTCAGCATTTTCTCTCATTCTCGCACTCTCGACCATACACGCAGATATTTACACATACACGTAGCGCATACCTATATATACATTTCCCTTTTGACGTTTGATTTCCCAAAGATTCCAGACTGCGGTACACTCGACATTCGTATCGAGCGAGTAAAACGAACCCAAACCCTCCATGAGAATTTAAAGCACGATATTTAAAAAAAAAACGAAATCAAAATAAAGATACTTTTTTATTTTCGGAACGAATTTGTCAGTTTGCTTTTCCTGTGACATGGACAGTCACAAAATCGGAAAAATTTCGAGTCCCTTGTGACATATGTAACTGCGTATATTTACCTAGCGATCTCGTAGCCCGTTTGATTATTACTGTACAGGGATTTTCCGATTCTCTCGCGGATTTTCGCACTCGAGCCACGGCGAAAGGGAGATAGAGAATTAGAGAGAGAGTCGGCGGCCTCGGGGTACGACTTCGTGGAAGCGTCGAGTTTACATCAAAGGCCGAGTATAAATCAATTACCGACGACAAAGTGGCCGAGAGGAGGAGAGAGGCTTGATGTGGGAGGCCGATGGTGTGCGCGCCGAAGCGCGAACTCTACATCGTGCTATATCTGATACGTATTAGGAATCGTGTATATATATATGCGTCTGTGTGTGTGTCTCTCCCTCTATATATATATAAAGGGTGGGGGGTTCATATATATATATATGTATGTATATACATGAACGTCTCTATGTTTCAGGCACACATGCAACAACGTGTCTCTGCGTCTCGAATATATCTATATTGGCCTGGTATTAGTGTCGTGCACGAGAGTTGCAAGAGTTTCGCGTTAGCCCTGGCGTGTCACGCGCAAACTCGATTATCGACAGGCTCCCCGCTATGTTCGATGGCACATTGACTGGCTCGGAAAAGCATCGTGCTACGCATAGCGACACGCCTTCATAATCCAACTTCGATTCTCTTTCTCTCTGTCGCCCGCTCTCCTTGTAATTAAAAATTGAACGTTTTTCAGATTTTCGTCAAAGCTCGCTTTACCTTGAGGCAATTTCCAAAAATGTTTTGAGATTCTCTCTTTTTTTTTTAGATAAATAAGATTGAATTTTTCCATTTTTTTTTAATTCAATTAATTGAAGATCGGATTTTTCTCTCGCGAATTAAAAAAAGTGATTATATATATTTTGTAAGAAAGATTTTCTTTTTTCTAAATTGTTATTTCATTTCTTAAATTTGTTTCCACGAAAGATTGTAACGAATCGATGTAATTATTTCGCTTTCTCGTAGGACGTACGAATAACTTCGCACTTTTGCGCTCTGATTTTATCAACGACGGGAAATATTTCGTTTCGTTCATCGTCTTCGTTTAATTCGTCAGCTGGTCGCAATTCTCGCTAAGCCCCTCGGGGCTTTTCTTTTCTTCGCGCGATCGCGAATGGGATACGCCACGAAACGAAATATCGCGATGTTTAACATGGCGTATGCGTGCGTGTGCAATGCCAAAGTTTTATCGATCTACCCCGTGGGGGTTAAGTGATACCGTGACACACGAGTCTCGACCACTCGCTCTTTTCTCACTCTGTCTCTCTCTCTCCTCTCTCTCTCTCTCTCTCTCTCTCGTTCGCTCATAGCTCTGACCCAACTACCGTACACTTCGCATACGGGCATTAAGACAAATGTGCACTTTGCACTCGATCTCCCCGTGGCCATCAGCTGTGCACCGAGTTTACAATGGATATACATATGTATATATATATATATATATATATAAATACATCGTCTCGACGATAAAATCGTGCGAGTTACGGGGAATTGCTACGTTATAGGACGTGGAGTAACTCGCCGTTTTGTCGAACCTCGCATATATCTTCTCGGAAGAGTAATTCTTCCTCGCTAATTTTACCAGTACCGATATTTTAATTGATTTCATTCTTTTCTCTTTTTTTCATTCGCGAATTTATGACTCTCCTTGTCCCGCGAATTTATCAAGCGGTGATTGACATTTTTTTTATTTTTTACACTCAAATATATTTTGATAACAAAAATCATTTTGACATAATTTCATACACGTCGCTCGAGATTATTTTTTCCCTCTGTCGAATTTATCAAAATATTTTTTATTCTCGTAAATAAAAATCTCTCTCTTTCTGTGTGTTTTTTTGTTAAATTGATATAAATTTTGTTTTCGTGGAAATGGGATTTAACGATTCGGACAAATGTTTGTTTTTTTTTTTTCATTCGCGATGCAAGAGCCTTGTCGTAACGTATTAATTCGCGAAATTTACGAAAGTCAGATACATGGAGCTTCGGCTCGATGTTCGATGCGTCTGCCTGTCCGTCTGTTGTGACAGATGCCAGCAATGTGCTCCGGCCACCAAATATATACACGCCTCGGTGGCGTCTCTATATTTAACCTCGAGACTCGAACCATACATCGCACATAGCGTATCAACATGCGTGTCTATACATATACAATATATAGCTAGGAAGCTTGCAAGCTGTATATATAGATATATCGCTCGCTATATGTATATACAGGGTGAATTTCATAAAGTGTAACAGGTTTTGTACTAAGATAGATGGGATCATTACAAACAAAAGTTGCAAATATACTTTGGGGATATTTTCAATAGTTTACGAGATATAGATTTTTAAAGTTGGTCCAATCAGAGCGCACGGAGAAGCATTCGAGCCGCCCCACTACCCTCCCTAGCAGCCAATGCTCGAGAAATAAAAATCACTGCGTAATAATATAATAAATAAAAGTCACTGTTTTGAATTTTGGAATCCCAAATGCAACGCCCTATACTGTGCTATCTTTACGGCTAGGACGGGGGTGGGCGGCTCCAACGCTTCTCGGCGCGCTCTGATTGGAGCAACTTTAAACATTCGTATCTCGTAAACTATTAAAAATATCCCTAATGTATATTTGCAACTTTTGTTTGTAATGATACCATCTACCTTAAAATAAAGTTTGAGGCACCTTATGAAATTCACCCTGTATATGTTCAACAAAGCTTGATATGGTTCGACCAACGCGTGTCAAATAAATATGCAACTTCCGGTTGGAAGCGAATTTTTGTGATTTTACGAGGCAAAAGCCACCCTGTCGGTCGTTAGGGAGTCTAAACAAACCGTGTCCCCGATCTACAATCGAAACGTGTCGTTCTCTGTTCCCAAGGCCACAAAAATATTGTTCCCGTGATAAAATCATTTATCTAACGTCAATATTTATTCTTTTTGTTTCAGGTATGTGAAACGAGTTTTTTTTCTCAGTCGGGAGTAAAAAAAAGCGGGCTCGGTGTACAACGCCAGGAAGGCTCGTGAGTTGTCTGAAATTCTGTTGTTTATCTTTTTTCTTTTTTTACGTTTTCGGTTTTTTTATCATTTTTTCTTCGAATAATTTACAAAGGGGAAAAAGAACGAACGTGTCGGTTGCGACGCTTAATGGATTTCACGAATATTCGTGACGTTTTTAATATTGTTATCACAAGTGTTTCGCTGGTTTTGTGACGCGCGTGTAACGCGACGCGACCTCAAAAACGAGACGCGAGAACGTAAAATGACGCGCCACGTCAGTCACGAGCCACGAAAATTCGTCGATCCGATTGATTAATCGAATTTCTCGATACTCTCGACGATGAACCGAGCGCTTTACGCGTTGAAAGCTTTTTCGTTTTTTATTTTTGTGGCAGCCAATTTTACGCGAACGCTCGAACGACGCAATTCGACGTTTCTACGAAATATTCGGAAAATTTTGCCGCGTATGCGCTGGTAGGCGTGGGTACAAGCCTCATATTTCGATTTAAAATAAAATCGTTCAAACTCTTTTATTTAAATTATCGACAATTAAATAATTACAAACGTAGCTTTTTCGAAATATCTTTCTATAAAAAAACTTTCAAAGATTTAGAATTTTGTGAATTATATGTTAGATAAATTAATTTGAATGTTTTTTTAAAACTGTTAACTGTTGTCCATTTTTGGTTTGTGTAACAAAATGTAAAACGAGAGAGAATTTGATTCCCGAATTTCCGTACACCGATCCGAGTTTCGTGTTTCATCAATATCAGTCGTACGGGAAACGAGAGAGAGAGAGTGAGTGAGAGAGAGAGAGAGATTGCGAGAGAGAGAGAGAGAGAGAGCGAGAGAATCGAGTGATTCTCTGAAGGGTTACGTAGCATGGCGGTGTACAGAAGGGTGGTGCAAAGGGTGGGTAGGAGGTACCGAGGGTGTGTTCCCTCACTCGCACCATCGCCCTGGTAATCGCGGTTAATTAACGAGCGTACGGTAACGAGGCTGCCGATTGCTATGCTCTCTATCCCGCTGCTTTGCGCTGTCGCCCATCGACCCGTCGACTCCGATTATTCCGGGCGTACCTCCCCAGCTTCCGGTTCACCGGTCACGTTAGCGTTTGTCATCATCCCTCTCCCCATTCGACTCGAAACCGTCTCTCTTAGGTACACCATTTTTTTTTCTTTCACTCCGTCGTCTCAAAATTTTTGCACACGACAACCCTCTTCATTTCCTATTCATTAATTCGAATCACAACGATTGGTCGATCGGCAATAACAATATTAATCAAATAAAAATAAAAATTTTCAATTTTTTGTAATATTTTTCGCGAATATATTTTTGGTTACAAATTATGTAAATATATATTTTCTTCTAAAAATAATGTAGGTATATTTTAGTAGAATTTTTTTTCTTTGGTTATTTCATCCCTTAGCATCGTCTATCAAGTTTTCCAACGAACTGTCGAGGGCACCGAGGGTAACCTCCCTCTCGTTCTCGCTTTTCGTTCGCGGTGAAGAAGCGCGAGGGGAGGGATGAACGTGCCTCTCGACGAGAGTTGGAAAAGTTTTGCCGTCAGACACGGCTCGTCGGCGTTATCGATCCCTTCGCCCTCAGCCCTCGAAAGTACAGCTCACCCTCGACTTGGCTCACTCCATAGTTCGAGTTCTCTCCCTTCCTAGTCATCGTCGTAGTAGTCGTCGTCGTCGTCGTTGACGACGACGTGGCGACGTCGACCGCTCATTCGACTTTGTTATATTGTTATCTCCCTGAATCCACTTTTGCTCTCTCGTCCTTTTATTTCTTTTCTTTTCTTTCCTGTTTTTTCTTCCCCACAATTTACGATTTTCCTCAAACTTGCTGTAATCGACCGAAATAAAATTTTGTGTTTCAATTAGAAAACGACGCAACGATTCGAATTAAAGAGAAACGTGAGAAAAGAAAAATAATAAATTCACCTAGTCGACCCTCGATAATAATTTGACACAATTCTCTCCAATCGTTCGATAAACGTCTCGTTTACCAATTTGTCTCAATTCCCGTCGACGCGCGCGCGATATACGACAATGACCTAGATTGTCTTTATCAAAACCCCCTCTCGTTAATATCAGTTACAGGCTTACACTTTTAGTACGTCGAAACGGACGAGGATCACTCTGAATATTTGATCGGCTTATCCGTTTGCTCCTGAGACAGATTCAGTGTTTAACGCTAATCTCTAATGGAGAACCCAACGTTAGACATAGTTTCTCATCCAGCTTATCGGACTAAGTTACACTCGATTATTATTGACAATAATTACGATTCGAATTATTCACCCTTCGACACTTTCATCATCAACTTTTCACCCCTATCGACAAATTATTAATCGCACGATTCAAATCTTAAAAATTAATTAACACATGATTAATTAATTCATGAATTCTATCGTACCTAAACATCACTAATTAACGAATTTATATTCAACTTCTTTTTCTTCTCGAAGAAGCGAATTTTTTTTTGTGTTCAGATTTAAAACAAAATTTATCTTCTCGTTTATCGTAGTGAAAAAGTTCGAGGGGTGAATATGAAATCTCGTCGAGTTTTTCTTACGTATATTCAACCTTCTTCGAGTTCCTGACCCGTAGGTAGAGATTGAAGGGAGAGAGAAGAACCAAAGGGCCAAGAATCCCTAGAGTCCTCGACGACTTCTCGACTTTGCTGAAAAACGTCGAAAAAGGAAGAACGCTCGACTAAGCATATATATTTAAAAACGGAAATTTGAGGCTGTCGAGAAACACATTGCCCTCCACTTTCCTCTCGAACGTCTCTTCGGCATCCTCGAGACCCGAAGCAACGTCGCGAAGTACAAGAGGAGGAGCGAGGCGAGGGGAGTAACACGTCGAGTACGACGACGAGGCGTGTTACGCCGTTTATATATTTTCCACGCGGTACCAAAAGTTATGCTCGCGCACAAAAGTGGTACCGCGTTATGTGTCTCGTAACAGGGAGAAATTTCAGGGAAGTTTTGCGAAACGTGGCGAGAAAGACGAGGCGAAGAAAAAAAAGATAACAACGCGAGAGTTTGAATAAAACAGATGGCGCGAGGTTGTAAAATATCCTCGACTCTAAAATATCTGACGTTTTATTTATCATTCAAAAAAACTGTTTAAGCTACTCCTATCGTTATATTTATCCTTGAAAATCGTCATTTTTTGCAATCTTCCATAAGAACCCGTGTTAAATATCGCAACATTATACAACGAGTATCTCGATCATTTGTTCGATGAAGCCTGTCGAAATTTTGCACACATTTTTATATGACATCAAAGAAGCTTCGATTAGTTTTTATAACAAATCTTATGGAAAACAAAATTCATGATTTTGTTTATTATATAACAAATAAACTTTCCGTAGGATCAATTTGAATTTTGAGTATGTTGTTCTTTAGTCGATTTGCAACAACTTTTCTTAATGAACTTTAACGCTTGGTCCACTTCCAATGTGAGAAAAAACGGGAATAAAATTTTAATCCCCCACCCAACGATAACACTACCTTAATAACGATGAAAATAAAATTCCACCGAAAACTTGGATGGAAACGAAATAAATAAAATGTGTATCTCGTCCAAGTTACAATATCTTGTTTTCTACAATATCTTGTTT
Source organism: Netelia fuscicornis (assembly GCA_946811545.1). Lineage (NCBI taxonomy): Eukaryota > Metazoa > Arthropoda > Insecta > Hymenoptera > Ichneumonidae > Netelia > Netelia fuscicornis. Next base: position 4,976,150 of record OX328013.1, read on the forward strand.
TCCTTCTCGTCTTCTTCAACGAGACGATAAATAACTCGTACATTGAAACAATATTTACACGATTTTCGTAGCCATGAACGACACCCTCGAAATTTATCCATCGATAATTCTTATCGATAGTTCGTTTAAGGTAGTCCTATCGTTACAGCATTTCCGTTAGATTTCACTGAAAATTTGCAGAAACGTTCTTTGATGTCACATGTATATGTGTGTAAAATTTCAAGGGCCTTTATCGACTCAAAAATCACGATATTTATTCTTGAAAATCGTCACTTTTTGCAATTTCCCATAAGAGCTCGTGTTAAATATCGCAACATTATACAACGAATATCTCGATCATTTGTTCGATGAAGCCTGTCGAAATTTTGCACACATTTTTATATGACATCAAAGAAGCTTCGATTAATTTTTATAACAAATCTTATGGAAAAAAAATTCATGATTTTGTTTATTATATAACAAATAAACTTTCCGTAGGATCAATTTGAATTTTGAGTATGTTGTTTTTTAGTCGATTTGCAACAACTTTTCTTAATGAACTTTAACGCTTGGTCCACTTCCAATGTGAGAGAAAACGGGAATAAAATTTTAATCCCCCACCCAACGATAGGACTACCTTAACAGCAAACAATCGTTGTACTTGGTAAAGGATCGATGATCGATACGATTCGATTATTTTCATTTAAATTAATTCTCAAAACGTAAATCCATTTCGAGATGTGATTAGAATTTTGTTTTTCTTCTGTAATTTGTGTGAAAATGTATAAGGTTAGAATTACCAAAGGAAACCAACGCGTTAGAGTTACTTCCGGCAGGAACTCGTTGTTCGTACGTGAAGGAAACTCTCTCTTTCTTTTTCTTCGACTCTCTTTCTTCGCGAGGCAAAACTTTCGTAATGAAGGCGTCGTCGTTGAAGTGTTTACTCGGTGGATTTGCGGAGAGAGTCAAGCGCAGTAAAAGGGAAGAGGATATAGAAATACGACTGCAAAAGTAGATACATATATATATCTTCTCATAGAGTTATATACATAGTAAAAAGTCCACGTCTCGTTGTCGGTCTCAGAGATTTTTCACGCGGAGCCGCGAATCCCCGAGGGCTTTATTCGCGACCGGCCGACCGGATAAAATACCGTGACGACGAAGACGAGGGTCGCCCTCCTGGCTTGAACGAGGAACGCGAAGGGTGTGTGTACCAAGCGAATAATAAACAGTCGTATCACGAGCCTCGCTCAAACTTTTCCACCAAAATCTTCGCGTTTTATTTATTTTTTCTTCTCTTCTCTCGTTTATGTTTATCATTCCTCCATCTCTCTTCTCGACGCACGGAAAATCTCATCTCGTCCAGTGGCGAATTATTTCCTCGTGATTCGATCGAATTCTTTAAACCGTCGTACGGACCGCCTCGTATTTGTCAATTTTGTTTAAATTGCAATTTTTGCAAAATTCGATATAAATTTAGACCACTGAAAAATTGATGGAAACTACCATTTCTTAATTAAGTTTCTCACCTCCGTAGAGTCGAAGATGCTGGAAAAACTTGCCTTTAAAAAAATCTCTGTTAACTTTCCCGAGCGGTCTATGGCAAAAGAAAAAAAAAGCTGTATAGATAGAAAAGTTTCATAGCCAACCTATATCTTCCTCAAACCGGTAGAATCGTTAAACCTTTAGCCCGAAATCCTCGCTCGTAAAACAGATAGATAGATAGATAGATAGATAGATAGATAGAGAGAGAGAGAGAGAAAGAGAGAGAGAGAGAGAGAGGAAATGAGGAACTCATCCGGATCTTTCTCACGAGGATGCGAGGTGGGGGCGTATAACGCGAGATTTACCGGAAAAGCCAAGTTCGCGTTAGTGTTCCTCGCGGTTCAGGAAAGTAGAGCAAAATCAACGGGTTGTTTGCGGAGTCCTCCCCGCTCGTAAAACCTCAAAAGCTTCAACAAAAGCCACCGTCACCTTCGGGGTTAACAAACCCGAAGTAAAAAAGCGTGTCCCGTTAACTCCCTTATCATTTCTATTTTTTTTTTTTCTTCTCCTTTTCCTCTCTCTCGTTTATGAGCTTTTTGCCTCATTATTTCGTTTGTCCCCTTTTTGAAAGGTTTTCTCGAAGCGTACGCGATAAACTCCCGACGAGCGTTATCACTTCCTCCGTCCCGATAACGAAAATTAGCTCGACAATTTTCTTGCAAAAAAAAAAGAAACAAAGAAATCAGCCCTTAACCCTTCAACACTTTTCCAATAATTCTGTTATCTTCTTCAATTCTTCTTTTTTCTCATTAATCAACCAATATTTATGCTTCAATATGAATTGTGCAACGTATTGCGGGAAATGGACACGTGTGTCTCTCGTAAACAACGAGACCGTATTTTGATACTTGGCACGAACGACGTCGACGCCAGTTCTCGTGCACGAGTCGATAACCGCGACAAAAGCTCGCCGGGCTACGCCAATAACGGTCTCACCTCGGTGAATGTGCATACCCTGAGTTAAAGAGGGAGAGAGAGCCGACTCTAGGTTTATGCCGCAGCGGCATAAACCGTGAAACACATACTTCCCGCGTTACCTTGTCATTTGCCACCGTGCAATGTACCGCGTTACGACTCTATATATTTGCCCGATGGCTATAAAGAGACTATACCTATACGTATATATATTTCAAGCTTGATTGGTGCGTGAGTTCACTATCATAATGGAGGCGAGTTCTCGAAACCTCCTGCACGAGCCTCTCTCGCTCTCTCTCTCTCTGTTGGACAACTCGTCATATCCAGCGGTATGGAAAAAAGCCTACGTCTGCCCGATACCCAAGGTCAAGACACCGCGCGCCGTTTCCGACTTTCGGCCCATCTCGCTGCTCTGCGTATTGTCGAAGGTGCTTGAGCGCGTTGTTGCAAAACAAATCTCCATGTATATGGATGCAAGTGGCCTACGAGACCCCTACCAGTCGGCTTTCCGTGCCCACCATAGCACGCAGTCGGCACTGCTCCGAATTATTGACGATGCCCGGCTAGCGATCGACAAGCGCATGGTAACGGTCGTTGTCCTGTTTGACCTCTCGAAGGCGTTCGATTGCGTTCGACACGACCTACTGCTTAATAAGCTTGTTGCGCTGAATTTCTCCGACCGTGCAGTGAGGTGGTTTTCCGCATACCTCGTAGGGCGCACCCAGGCAGTCTGCGACCGGGAGGGGAGACAGTCATCGTGGAGGCCGCTGCGGTCAGGTGTTCCGCAGGGGTCCGTGCTAGGTCCTCTGTTGTTCTCCATCTTCATCAGCGACTTTTCCGGAGTGCTGTCTCATTGCAAGTATAGCTTCTACGCGGACGATTTGCAAATATATCTGTCGGGCCGTCCCTCTGAAGTCGGTGACTGCATCGCCAAAATAAATAGCGATATCCTAGCGATATGCGCTTGGGTGGACGGGTGTGGGCTGCGCCTTAATTCCTCTAAGACCACGGCTATTGCGGTTGGAACAGCGCGCTATCTAAATACGCTGTGCGCGGCCACACTTCCGCAAATTCAGGTTCGGGAAGCCATCGTCCCGCTATCCGCATCCGTCTCCTGGTTAGGAGTCACGGTGACCAGCACCCTGAGTTGGCGGGAACAGGTCACGCGAGCCACGCGCAAGGCGAATCAAATTGTTCACCGGCTTAAGACGTGTCGCAGGCGATTGCCACGTGACGTCAGAACCACGTTGGTTAGGTCACTGGTGCTGCCGCAGCTAGACTACTGCTGTCTTCTGTTCACGGACATCTCGATCGAGCTGGACCTAAGGATGCAACGGGCACTAAATCGTGGAGTGCGATTCATCTTCGATGTGCGCAGGGATGCGCATGTCACACCTTATTTCCAGCGGTTGGGGTGGCTGAAGATCGCGGATCGGAGGGAGTACTTGCTGGGGTCGTTCGTGTTTGGCTGCCGAATGCGTGGCGAGCCCAGCTACTTGCTCCAGCGCATTACGCAACCGGTGCCAACGGGGAACCACGACACGCGGCGGCAGCACTCGACGGCGGACTGCCTTGTTCCGGCCTTTCGCACGGAGAAATACAGAGGCTCTTTCGCGGTGACGGCAAGCATCCTCTGGAACGCGCTGCCTGATACCCTGAAGCGTCAAGTATCGATAGGCGGCTTCAAGGGAGCCTTTCGAGCTCTGATACTGGCGCGAGGCACGCGGCAGTGACTGGCTGAATGGGTCGGGCTCGGCCTCTTTCAAGTCCCTATCTATTTATTTATTATTTATCATTTTATTACTTATTATTTATTATTTATTATTTATTATTTACTTATTTATTATTTATTTATTATTTATTATTACTTTCTCGCCTATTGTTACTATTATTACTATTATTATTAGTTATTACTAGTATTAGAGTACTTTTTATTGTTATTATTAATTTACTCTTATTATTCATTTGGTATTCTTTATCTTAGCTATTACGGCTCAGTTTTTTCTGTCCTGATGTACACTTCTGGCACGGTGCTCTTAGGGGACGCGGTCTCAGAGCACGAAATAAACGTATCTCTCTCTCTCTCTCTCTCTCGTTGCATGTTACGATGCTTCCGATACTAAGTACCCATTACCATACACACATACTGTCAGTAATAGACCGGACGATTCTCACCCTCTCTCTCTCCCTCACCCCTTTCACTCTCTCGCTCTCTTGCTCTCTCACACATACTCACATCCACAATCGCAGATTCTATCGTGCTAGTAGTTCCACACGGCAGTAACGCGAACCCATCAATTAATTATACCGTGCAATTCTCCTCTATCTGGAATCGCCATTTGGACTTGTCGTGAATGCGTTAGCATGCGCTCATCGTACACGGAGCTATATCGTCGTCGATACAAACGTGGGGTAGCCGCACGTTATTGAGAATCGAGGGAACGAGGTGTACGTAAACTCGTATTTGGAGGAGGATGATTGAGGTATTATTTCCGAGAACGTAGATCCGGTTGGAAATAACATTCACAAGGGGAAAATTCGTACCTACTCGAAGTGTCGTGGCGAGTAATACAATCGACCTCGTTTCGGGAAATGAGACCCGATATTTAGAGAGATTTTATAACGATCTATGATAAATTATGGATTGAAATAAAATTTCAATTTTCATTCGAATCGATTTGACGATTGCTCGAGTTATTCTGCTTTATCCTCGTACCAAATTCGCCAAGGATCGACGCATTTCGATTTGAAACGTGCACTTTATCATCCGTTGGAAACAGTGATATATATATCACTGGAACGTGGTACACTCTCATAGATCTACACACACACACACACACACACACACACACACACACACACACACACACACACACATACACACACACACACACACACACACACACACACAAATATATAGGTGTGTGTTGTATAATACACATATACATACATATCTAGCATATATATATATATATATATATATGTATGTATATACTAGATATGTATGTGTATTATATAACACATATGTATATATATATATATATTTGCGTATATACAAATACACACATATAAATATGTGTGTATGTAGAGTGTATGAGAGTGTACCACGTTCCATCAGGGGTCACCACGTTCGGTTTCGACCGCAGTCTCTACGGGACAAGCATCCTCACGTGCCGTTCGCTTTCCGGGACCGAGAATTCACAAGCAGACTTTGGATATATAACACACACACATACACACACATAGACATATGGACGTGTATATGTATAACGTTCATTGGTAACAGAAGTTCGCACAAACACCCTAACACAGACACAGAAGCGAATGTATTGCATTCGTCGATGCATCCTTGTGAACATTCGCGGCTTTACAATCAACTCTCATACTCGCCTGCAGGCATTCTAGTTTCCGACTAAACCACACGCGAATTCAAACCTCCTCCAGCCCTCTCCTTTCCAACCCCGTTTTGTCCACAAACAGAAATACACAGGTACAGCGACAGAAACCATTGGTGTATCGGGATTGGTGATAGAGACAATCGTGGGTTTCGACGTTTTCCCACGAACACGCCAATATCGATGCCATTCGACACATTTCGATGGAACCAAAGAGTGAGAGAGAGAGAGGGAAAATCTGTGGAGCGATGGACAGAGGAGACTTTGCCGAAGCCCCCCCCCCCCCCCCCCCCCCCCCCCCCCCCCCCCCCCCCCCCCCTTCACCACGTGTTGCTGTTAGAGCGGCGGCCATTACGAACGAAAAATCAAGCTGTCCGTACCATACGGCTACAACACAAACGATCGAACGCGAGATATAATTACTTTCAATTATTTTTATCGAAACGAATTATTCGATAACAAAACTCGATTCAAAATCGTTTTTTTTTTCCTTTGTCGATGAACTATCGTTTTCATGAGAAAGATCTTTAGCTTAAAATTGTAAAATGTCATGATTGATAAGAATTTAAGATTTAGTGTGGAAAATAATTATCCATGAGTTCATAATAATGGAAGTGAGTAAATTTATTATTGTTATTATTAATAGGCAAAAATCGTACACAATTATTAAGCACACTTGCATCACCCGCATCGTCACCGACCCCTCTCGATTACTCTCTCTCTATTTCTCTGGTCGTTCGGATCGTACGCGAACGTTCACCGCGCCAATCGCTGCAAAATGTTCATTCGAGCGTGCACGAACCACTCGAAAGTGGTTTTCCGACAGACCAAAATAGCTTTCGCTCTGCCTGCGAAAACCTCTCTCAACGCCCCTCTCTCCTCTGGCTCCATCTCACCGTCCCCCTCCTTCCTCGTCACGATAATACACGTTACCTAATATTCGAAAGCCGAGAGAGCTTTCGCGAAATATAATAGCGAGAAATCATATCGGATTTTCCATTTCAATATTTAACAGAAAAGGGAAAAAAGCCTTTGGACGCACTTCACCGCTCCGCTATAAACCCTTGGGTTAAAAAAAGAACGGAAGAGTCTGAAATAAAATATATTTTTGATTCTCAAAGCGCAATTTAAAAACAGAAATTACGTCTATTATTATTATTATCATTATTATCAAGTCGTTAATCCTTTTATATCGATAAAAATATTATTCACCCTGTAAGGTCAACGCCCAAGCCCTTTATACTTTCCAATTCGACCGGAAGGTTCGCCGAAAAAATCGAGGGAACGTAAAACAAAACCGTAAATAACGGAAAAAAAACATTAACAAAAAAAAACACGTTTCGAGGGCGTAAATAAAATTCTACGGCTTTTCAACCCTAGAGCACCATGGTTCTCTGTGAAACGCGTGTGGTAGGGTTGTGTTTATTCTGCGGGCGCATTCGGCGAGTTTACCACAGCGAAGCTCGATCCGCCCTGGGCGGAACCCCGAGAGCTTTTGCCTGTTGCGAGAAAGCCCAACGTTCGCCACTATAATTGAAATGAAATCGTCGATGGGGTTCTCTCTCTCCCTCCCTCTTTTTCCCACTCTCCTCCGGGGGAAAAAAGCCCCATGGCGGTGATGTCGGCCAGCGATGTGCGAGTCGAATCGTTTTTAGTGGTCGACGAAAAAAACAAAAACGATCGAAACAGAGAGAGATGGAGAGAGACAGACAGAGAGAGAGAGAGAGAGAGAGAGACAGAGCGCGGGAGGGTGAGGGTGAGTCAAGGGTGAGGCGAACGCGCAAACGTTTCGTCACCAAATCGGCGATAATAAGCCGATGCTCTCTCGGCTCGATGAGAGGTGAAAAACGTTGATTCGATCGATAAAGCTCGTTCACGTTTATAATCCACCCTCGTCATATTTTTTTCGAGGGTTGGAATATTTCCCTCTTACGCGAGCCCCATTCTCTCCTTCACTTCCCTCCTCGCCTGTGAATTATCGTTTCGGTAAACGGAGCTTGTACAAGGCTCGATTCGGTAATGAGAATAATTTTGTTCAATCGATAATGGACTGTAAATTCAATTTTTTTAATTAAATGAACCAATTTCAGTTTCGTTCGTTTAAAAATAATAAATATTGTTTTTTCAACCCTCCCGTTGCAATGTCAATTTTTTAAATTTATCACGGTACAACGTTAACAATATTCTCGTTATTTTCCAATTAAACAGAAACAAATTTATTCCATTATTTTTATCATTTTATTATTATTATTATTATTATTATTATTATTATTATGTCTTTTTTTTATCAAACGCTAGAGAATTTTCACGAAATTGCCGACCCGGGGTGTTTCCGTGCTTTGTTCCACGGGAAACGAATCGGGCACAAATCCACTTAAGCAATTTCCTCTTTCTCATCCCTTAGCTGCGTGTGTATACTCGCGATACGCCACTCGTCCATACTCCCTTTCTCTCGTCCTTCTGCCCTCGGTTTCGAATCACGAGGGCGGAAACGCGTTTATATGCATACGAGGGGGAGAGGGGGGGGGGGGGGGTGATACTGCGAAAGTACGGCCAAAGGACCGAGGCGAAAATACAAGCAGTATGAGAGAAATTCTCGTGCTTGTGCAAAATAGGCGTGTATAAAAGGGTCGAGAGGGAGTGGTGGAGGGGGGTGAAGAGAGCTCTCGTTCGCCAAAGTGCGAGATCCCCGCGGGAAAAGGGAGCGACAATTAGCGCGGCCCATGCAAATCACCGCTCTAATTCGAAGCTTATTTCCGTGGGCCATTGAGCACGAAACTTCGTGCCGTCTCGTTGCGCGAGCGAAAAATCTCGAGAGAACGACGATGGTGAAGGGAATTAAAAAAAAATACAAAAAAGATGCTTTAAAAATAAAGGAAATTCAACTGGAAGATTCGAAGAAAAACATTCAACGATCGCAAATAGGTTTCTCTCGTTAATATGTAAAAAGCACAAATCGCGATGAATAATATCACAAATAATTCGATTAAATCACAAATTTAATCGATCTTCGGATTATTTTTAAAAATAATAACGTCCTTTTCTTTTTTTTCTTTTTACGATCGATAATTCGTAATTATTCTTCGCCATAAAAAACGATTTCGTTACCTTCGTGCAAGAGCTATCGAGCATCTTTGCTCCGGGTTGGAGAGGGAGGGATTAGTTCTCGACCCTGCGGAGCAATCGATCGTGAATTATTTCACAATTTTTTTTTGTTCTTTCTTTTTCTTCTTTCTTTCTTCCTTCGTATCGTCCCAACCCCTGAACGGTGGTAGTAGCTACCCCTCGATAAAACTCGACGGTACAACAAGCGGCAATACGTCGACGATCGTTCGTTCGTTACGATAATAATCGCGATAATAATAATAATAACAATAATAACAATAATAATGCTCAGAAAGAACGTACACGTATTACACGACGCGTAGCGTACACGATAAATACGTGGATTTATATATATCGATGGGCGCAGAGGGGATTGAGAAATCGCTCGGCGCGACCGATTACCGCCCCGGAGAGTACGCGCGCGAGCCGACCTGGCGCCTGGACGTGAACACGTTCGGCCAAAATATATATAAGTTCTCTGCGAGGGTTGTACCTATACGGCTGGACGTTATACGCGTGTATATATATCGTAACACACAACGATCGAGTGGAAGCGAGCGACGGGGCGAAGCGCACCCCGGGGAAATATGCGATCCCTTTATATATATATATACATATATATGTATATAAATATATGAAGGCATATATATAGGACTTTGCTGCTATCCTGACTCGTTCGCTCGCCATGCCGTCCCGAACACGGGCATTTCTACTGGGCGCACTCCCCTTGCCACGAGCGTACAGTCCCCTCGGCTCTCGGCCACCAAGGGTAGTGGCGGTGGTGGTGGAGTAGGAGGTTGTGGTAGTTGGGGGAATGAGAGATAGAAGAAAACGAGCGGCGTGTACACGATGGAAAACGAGGAATATTTTCCGTGACGTTCACATTCGTTATTCGTACACGGTCGATTCCATGGATAATTGAATATATGGCTTTTGTGTCCGTATCGACGTTATCGGCTTAACCGACGTTTCGTTCTTCGATCACGTATTATTCATCCCCTGTGTTGTACAAAAATTTATCCTTGTACAATAGTGAAATTATGGGGAAAAGGAATTTGTGGAAAAAGAGATTTGTTCTTTTGGTCGGAATTGTAAAACGTCTTTTTACAATTTAGTTTCTAGGTGGGAATTTTGGTCGGATTTTTTTTTTTTTTTTTGAACATCTTAAGTTATTAAATTAACATAAATTAGATTAAATCGATTACAAAAATTTTTATCGTTAGTCGATGTTTATAGTTGGATTAATATTAATTAATTCGTCTAATGAATAATGCACTCTCGTTACGTTTATTCGATTTAATCGACGATTCCTCGGCAATTTTATTTCTCATTCTCTGGCGAGAGCGTTGTGTCAACAACGCACGCGAGTTCGGGTGGAAAACGAGAGTGGTTTTTTTTTGTTTTTTGTTGTAAAGCGTCGAGGGAAGCGCGCGATAGAAACATTGAAACGTCGCGTTGTGCGCGACATGCTCCGGCCAAAGTGTGGAGGAGTAAGAGGGGGGAGGACAAAAATAAATTTAAAAAAAAAGGAACGTGAGCGAGAGCGAGTGGCGGAATCGTGTTCTCGTGGCTGTTCCAGGGGGAAAAGGGGGATTTTATAGAGCGAGCTCCTCGCGGAATTAATGAGCGAACGTGTTTTCACGGCGGTCGATGCAACCCCCGTCCTTTCTCTCTCTCTCTCTCTCTCTTTCTCTCTCTTTCTCTCTTTCTCTCTCCGTCGCATTCAACCCCCTCCTCCGTTCTTTCTCTCCTGGCAGCGTCGACGTTATATTCCCGTTCTATTTTATCGAACCTCGCGGTACACGAGGGAGAGAGCACGGCGGAGATTTCATTTTACTATTTACCTCGAAATTTATACGTTCGCTCGTGGAAACGAGCGAGACGGTGAATAGGGGTGGGTCGAAGCGTAGGAGGGAACTAGGGGTTGGAGGAGGAATCGGCCGATGCACACATCGTTCTCGCGAATAGATCTCGCACGCGACTGAAGTGCGGGGGAAGACCGAGGGCGTTGTGTGGGTTTTTGAATTCGACCGGATGACATATAGCACCCGAATTATTTATATATATATATACTGTTCCGGCCTGCGCAATCTCGTTTTTTCTTTTCTCTCCTTTGGCTCGCGATTCGTCGAAAGTGTGAGAGAGAGAGTGAGGGAGAGGGAGAAGGAGGGATTTGACATCCCGATGCTGAACACGACGGAAAGAGAGTTATTGGTGTTTCCACGAGCACTTTTTCTCTCTTCGCGTCTGACTGCCTCGTTTTTATTCTTTTTCCTCTTTTTTTTGCCCCGTTAATACCGCTGAATTTCCGAGAGGGAATTCGTCGGACGCGTAGTGAACATTGTTTTTGTTTTTTTTTCTCTCTAACTATGAAAAATCATTGCGCCATCTCTCATTAATTTCAACGAACACCGTTTTTTTTCCTTTTGTTTTATTTGTTTTTATTTACATTTCGTAATAAAAGAAATTATTTTTCTTTTTTTTTCTAATTATTCAATTATAATAATTCGTCGCTTTTTTGTCGACCGCGAAATTCGTTCGGGGAACGATTGTATTTTTATTTTTTCGACGCGACGATCTCGCTCTGAGAGACAAAATTGTCGGCGTTTCGTTTTTTTTTTTGCATACGTGGAAAAAGGGAAACGGATGCGCGCGATCGTTTCAAAGATTGAAAATCTCTGACGGTTTTTCAGGGTTTCACGAGCGAGAGAATTTTACAAAGGAAATATATTTCCCTCGCACCGACGTTCTCGTCCCTCGAGAATTTCTCTTTTTTTTCTCGCTTTGCCAATTTTTTTTTCTTTTCTCCTCGTTTTTTCTTTCCCTTTTGTCGCGACGCGAAAACGAGCTTTTCATATCGCCCGGGACGCGAGAGAAAAAATATACATATAGAAAGGCCACCGGTGTGATGAAGGAAGGAGGAGAAGGAGGAGGGGGAGTGGAAGAGCGAGGGGTTTATGGCGAAGATCACTACCCCTGCGACGAGGCAACGCGGGATGGCGAAAGGGCGGTACGGGCAAGAGAACGAACAAAACGTTATTAAATCGTGGATTCCCGTCACGTTTCGCGATCTAACGAATTAATATGGAAATTCCAAAGCGCCTTACGCCAGAACGACGACCGAACGAACGGCGTCGATGTGAAATCCCTTTGGCAGCGTATATCGCTCCCTGCCCGCTCTCGCATATACACAGGCACATAGATATATAACTATATAGGTATATTGTTGTACACCTCATGACTTTTCCAGAGGGGTGACCCTGCCGAGGTCACGTGCATTGGCACGTACGTGAAACAGGATTTTCAAATTTGTTCAACAATTTTTTATCAATCTTGCTCGAAGATTCAATGCTATTCTTTTTTTTTATGTTTTTAATAATATTGTTTACAATCACGAGGTCACGTGTATTGGCACATATGTGAAACAGGATTTTCAAATTTGTTCAACAATTTTTTATCAATCTTGCTCGAAGATTCAATGTTATTCTTTTTTTTTTTTTTTTTTTGATATTCTTAATAATATTGTGTACAATCACGAGGTCACGTGTATTGGCACATATGTGAAACGGGATTTTCAAATTTGTTCAACAATTTCTTTTTATCAATGTCGCTTGAGGGATCAATTTTTGTTTATTTTTTATTTTTAATAATATTGTTTACATTCTGGAGGTCACGTAGATTGACACGTACGTGAAACAGGATTTTTAAATTTGTTCAACAATTTTTTTATCAACTTCACTTGAAGATTCAACGTTATTTTTATTTTTGAAAATTCTGTAAATAATATCGTCTTTTTTTCATTTTCATTTTTCATTCATCAATTTATCAAATAACAATCTCACCCCGATCGTCGATCATACGATTTCATCAAATCGAGCGATATAAAAAAATGACGGTAAGAATCCATTATCGACTCGCGATTCTTTGTCACTCCTGAATTTCAATTTTCAAACAAAAAAAAACATTTTTTATCGGCATGCAAATGCTCTTTATCATTCCCTATTCCTTCCAAAACCAATATACGAGAAACTTTGGATGCATCGGTCGACGACGAACCCCATCGCGAGGCTATAAAAAAAAATCTAGATAAAAAAAAAAGATAGAAATCTTTAATATCGCAGCACGGGCTCTTTGGAAAGTGGCTTGCTTTGTAGTTGGTGAGAGGTACGTCGAACGGGTGAGAGGATCCCGAATAGAACTTTGGAAGCTGAAGTCGACACAGAGATACGCGAGCAAATATCTATATACAGATTCGCAGTGAGAGAGCGAGAGGTATGTACAATGTGGCAAAAGCCACTTTGGGCTCTTCGAAAGGATTCGTCAGCATATTGTTATAACGAGAGGAACCGGAGACAATATACATATATAGATGAAACTTGAGGGTCGAGGGTGTATAAAGCCCGTTCCTCCCTCTCTCTCTCTCTCTCTCCCTCCCTCTCTCTTTCTCTCGACGCGTGCTCGTATCACTCTCGTCAAAGTGGCTCAACGATCTTTTGCCACGAGAGATTGCTCTCGCGCACGCGTGTGCTCTCTTTTTCCTCCTGTGCTTCTCAAACAAACGTGTAGATATAATAATACAATAGCAGTTTCACCCTTGCGAAGAATCTATATATATATATATGAGTGATAACTGCAGACCGAAGAACGGCCTGACACGCCGAGACTCTCGGGAAATGAATAACCGGGTGCTGGTGCTATAACGACGAATCGATACCTGATTCTCGGGCTACTCGGGGGGTTGTTCGAGGCCGCCATGAGGAGAGAAGGCACAGAGGAGAGCGACTACTACTTCTCCATTCTCGTCTCTCTCTTTTCTTCTCCCTTTGGTTCTGCGGGGCCGCATGAAATATATTCGAGGTCACGACAGCGTGAAATACAGGTCGTCCGGACTATTCCGCTCTATTCGACTGTACGGAACTATCGCCTTCCGTACAAGGAAAAATCCAATTTTTCTTCTTTTTTTTCTTTTCTAGGAAAAAAAAAATTCTACCGTGTAATAAAAACACCATCGACAATTTTTACGCTCTCTCTGTATTCGATTTTTTATCACGATGGAAGAATCGCGCGTTGCCGCGAGAACATTTTTATTCCCCGTACGAAAAATCGTTGAATAAAATCGGAAATAAAATTATAGAGTTTAATCCAACTTTTACCTCGGGATCGTGTTACGTTTCTGCGACAAGAGAGAGAGAGAGAGAGAGAGGAAAAAAAACAAAATACATTGGCACTCGTATGCTCGCGGTACAGCGTGGCCGTATTCTCGAAATGGCTTTGCTCCAGAGCCCTCGGCAAGAGGGGGAGGGGGAGGGAGGGATGAGGAGGATAGGGGTGGCTTTTCGCTTTGGAAAACGCGTTCTCGGTACGAGATATACATCCGCGTAACACCGGTGGTATCGCGGCGCGGAGAAAATTGGTTACGCTGCTTCACGTCTGCCGCGGCAATTCGGTTGGTTCGCTCGTGTGAGCGGTGGGTACATAGGCGTACCGCCCTTCGGTGGAGTATCAACGGATAAAGTTAGCGGGACAGAGTGATAGAGAGAGAGAGAGAAAACGCGCGCGCGCGAGAGAGAGAAAAAGAGAAGGGGGTGGTTCAAGGGTGGTAAACGCGCCTATGCCCGAGAGCTCTTTCGCCCAGTACGATCGTACGGCGCTGCCATCGCCAACGCCGTACGACCGCTATCAACCCCCGAGGCATCCCTATCTACACATACACGTATACTCATAAATATATATACCTATATAGGTATGAAGTAAAATGAAACGTATATTAGAGGTTACGCCGGATCAGGGGTTGAGCCGAGACCGGCGACGGGCTCTCGCGAGAGCTCGACCGGGGGCCACGAGTCGTTTATATGGTGATTCAATGGGGGTGCTTGGCAAAATGTCAAGGGACTCGTAAGGGTGGTTCTCTCATTCCCGATCTCTTTCTCTCTCACTCTCACTCTGTTCCGAGTTTCAACTACCCCTATAACTCCCTACATATACATGTCCACACAATATATATATGTATATTGTATATATAAACACTAGTACCTACTGGTATATCCCGAAACCCCAAAACTCACCCCGCAGTCTACGTGACGCTTATTCGTTCGTGAATTTCACGACCAGTTTCCTTCCCGTCTCTCCTACTCTATACTTACATATAGATATGTGTGTGTGTGTGTGTGTGTGCCTTATTCTGTATTACTCGGCTCCTCGTTTCCTGGCCGGTGATGCAAACATTTCCCCAAAGCTATGTAGCTTTATTGTATACATACGTGTATATATATATATACGTACAAGGGTTAACGGAGGATCAACCCTCCACGACTGGAAAACCAGCCGTCCAACGTTAGTCCGCTTCAACGTTTAGTACGGATTTCCTGGTAAACAATGTTCCAAAGCTTTCTTTTTTTTTTTCATTTTTTCTCGTTCGTTTCTTTTTTTTTATGTATTTTTGTTCCCCTCGCTGCGTCCACTCGTACTCGAAGGAGAATAGTATAAAGGATAAAAAGTACGAAGTGATCGTGACATAAATTTCGTCGTTAACGACCAAGTTTACGGCCAGATTTGCTCTCGGTGAACACACGCGGACAGCCAGGGTAGTTACGTCGTCCCGGAGCTTTTATTCTGATCGAACAGATGTCGAGTCTCGAGTATGGGAATAATGGGAAAAAAAAGAAGAAGAAGAGAGGAAATAAAAAAATAACGCGAGACTCGTTCTCCTAGCCGCTACGAGGATTTCGAGTGTAAGCCGCTTTCGAAATTCGTCCACAGTGAATCATAATACAGATTCCGGGGGTTGGTATATGTAACCCCCTACGGTAATACGACTATCGACGAACAATAAATGGGAGTATTACGTGTGGCAGATTTATAAAGAGTTGTGAAATTACTCTTTGATTCTGAATCGACCACAGGGGGATGAGGGTGGTTCGGGGGAGGGAGGGGGTTGAAGGGCGTGAACCCATCCAATCCGAGAATAGTAAAGGAGAGAAAAATCAAAGCCGCTAACACTTCTCGTCATTGAATCGATCAATGAAAAAGCTAAATCGTTTTTTTTTTATTTACAAATTTTAAAGTGGTTTTTTAAATAAACTTTTTTTTGTCGTATCGTCAGGAAGGTTTTGCGTTTTTTAAAGCTGCTAACACTTCTCGTCATTGAGTCGATCAATGAAAAAGCTAAATCGTTTTTTTTTTATTTAAAAATTTTAAAGTGGTTTTTTGCACAAACCGCTTTTTTAACGAATCGTCAGGAAGGTTTTGCGTTTTAGATCGAAGCAAGGAGGTACGTTATTGACAAGTTTGAGGGAAATAAAAATCGTGCACAGTCGAGCGTTTCTTATTCAATCGCAGGAAATTCGACACCGCTATTCATATTTTTTGAGCTACCCCCGAACGACATTCGCCTCGAGGGGGTGGAGTGACGTTATCGAGCTCGACTCTCTTTTGGTAACGGCGGCTTAATTTTCTTTTTATTTTGTATTTATCATTTTTTTTCTCCCTGATATGTCTTTTTTTACGATATATATTCCCAGCGGGGAAAAGCACGAGACGATTCCCGTTAACGTCTCGCGCACTCCCCTATCGGAATGTTTTTTTTTTTTTTTTTTACTTTTTTTTGCCTTGTCGAGTCTCTCGTTCCATCTTGTCGCTCACGTCGAAATCGACGTTTCGACTAAACGTCGTTTTGACGACTTTATCGAATCACGCGAACGCCGGATTTCGCCCGACGAATTATCCCCACCCTCTTTTATTCATCCGGCTCGAGACTTTCCAACCCCTCTTCGACTCTTTTTCTTCATCCCCTTGACACGTCTCCGCTCGTTCTCTTTCTCTCGTAACGTCGAGTAAAAATATAAAATACAGAATATCTCTTTTTTAATTGCGATTTTTGTTTCTTCCATTTTGTTTTATTCTAAACAAATACAAAGGTTGAGAATTCCGAGTACAAAAGAGAAACCGTGCGTCCAACGTACCTTCGAGTATACGTTGGGAGGAAGTTTGGCTTGTAGACACGAACGAAACAAAAAGAAGAAGAAAATATTTTAACGAGGAGCCAAACTCGCTATCGCGTGTAAGAGGATGGATTCGAAACAATTTTATGTCACGATACGCGTTCGTGCTTATATATCGTCTCGCCCCTCGCGCGTCGTTTCTCATTTCGCGTATTTCGAACGAGTATAAGAAAAGACGGACGATCGTTGTCTTGCCTCGATAACGAAAGAAGTGCGAGTTGGGGGGTGAAAATCGTTTGTCGAGAGAGAAAAGACCGGAGGGTGAGTTGACTCGATCGTTAGCGAAGATTTAATATCTTTCGCTATACGTTGTCGCGCACGTCCCGATCTACACGCACACACACACACACACACGCGCGCGCGCGCACAAATGTAATATGTAAACTTTTTTTTTCATGTTCTCTGCCATTTCTTTATTTTTCCTACAATACCCGCAGGGGATCGAAACTCGTTCGGAAAGTTTGTCTCCTTTTCTGTTTCCAGTTATAAAATATGTGTTATGTACGTCGTTATATGTATATATATATATTTTTTTCTTTTTTTTTCATATATAAGATATCCGATACGTTTCTCGAGAAGCGGATTTTCTCTCGCGTATACTCTCCTCACTCGAACTCTTATTCCATGCGCGCCCCCCCGCCCTTAGCTGAAGAGCCAAAGCCATTTGCCAAACTTAACGGAGAGCATCCCCTTTCAACCCCCTCTGGTTTGTGTGTATATACATATATATAAGTATATACGACGCAATAAAAAAAGAACCCTGAGGCAGCATCCGTCGTCGAAGTGGAAACGCCTTAGGAATCTTTTTCTTTCTTTTTCCCTCTTACATTCACCCTCTCACTCTATCTTTATCTCCACCTACTTCTCTCATAATGCTTGCATATTGCCGGAAATTTATGACGCCCCGGATACTCGCGGAGGGTGTAAAGTCGTCGTTCTTTTCTTTATTTTTCTTCAGGATTTTCTATCTCGCGCACACATTGCGCAAAATGTGCGCCCTTTTGTTTCTGGAATATATATCAAGACAGACTCCTCGTCGATTATCTCTCCCTCCACTTCCTATTTCTTTATCCTTTATCGGATATTCTCGAGGATACATCGAAGAGTTTCGTACTTTTGTATTTTCACGAAAAAAGAACAAAAAGCACTTTCCATCGAGTTTAAAAATATTCACTTTTATATTGGAAAAACAGGTTTTTTTTTGCTTTTCATACGGAGTGCTTTTTTTATTCAACCGTACGTTTTTTTTTATATAAATTCTCACGAGATTACGGAAAATCTCGCGAATGTACTTTTTTCGTCTCAACCACCCTCGTAAATCCAAGATTGAAAGTTTCATCCCTCGCGTTTCGCATTATTGTCTTTTTTCCCTCGTCCTTTCTATCCCTTTTTTTTCTCGTTTCACTGTCCTCCCGAGACACCGAGGGGAAATGTCAAAATCTCCGCGAACAATTCGAATCTACGTATTCCCCGGATATTAGGGGTAGTTCGTGGATTTTAAGCGTGAAAAAAAAACGTTTTATTTCAAACTTTTCTCATCCCTTTATCCCAAGATCCAACTCCGTAAACGTAACGTTTTTTCGTTACGTTATTTTCTTTCAAATTTTCGAATTTCCGGGTCTCGAGAGAAGCGTGTAGGAAAATTTGTCGGAGGGCACTTCCTCTCAACGGTGTGTATGCCGGAAGCTCCGGCCAACCTCAGGTTATAACACTTTGGTGTAAAAACAGAGTTAGTGACGTAATCCTTAGACCGAGAGGGGTTGAGTTGGTTTGGAAACGAGAGGGCGGTTTCTCTAGCTCGTCGGTGACGAAGGAAGGGTCGAAGGGGGGGTTAGAAAGGCATCGTCGAGGTACACTCGTGGCGTAAGGTACACACTTAAACACACCGACGGACACACAGAAAATGTGGATATTCAGCTCGTGTCTCTTAGCTCTGTGGTGTTACCATGGTAACAGACTGTAAGCTGCTTAAAATCCACCCCCGACTGCCCACCCCCCGCACCTCGTCACCCTTTGAAGGCTCATGCACGACCTACAGGCATCCACCCCTCGTCGAGCCATGGGGAGTCAACTCTCGCCCCCTTTCTCTCTCTCTCTCTCTCTCTCTCTCTCTCTCTCTCTCTCTCTCTCTCTCTCTCTCTCTCTCTCTCTCTCTCTTGCTCTTCGTACATACGAAACCCTCCGTTGCTTCTTCCTCTTTTTTATTTCGCTCGTTCTAGCTTCACCCTCTCGTTCTTTTCATCCACTATGTACACCGAACAACCCTGATGAGCCACACGCACTACGTGCGTGGCAACAACCGCTTTTTTTTTCTCGAAAAGTGAAAAATTTTTATGTAAAAAGCACACGCGGCGCATGGGGAAAAAATAATATATATATAATTTCAAAGTCTTTTGTTTTGCGAAATTTGAAGGGTGAAAAGGTCCGTGCTGGTTGTATGTATGTCCTTTTGCTCGCGGAATTTCTTTTTTCTTGTTTCTTTTTTTTCATTATTTTAAACCACGAGAGACTTATTTCTGATTCCATCTTCCTCTCTCTCCCTCTCTCTCGTTCTCTAATTCCTTTCCAGTGTCCGGAGACTCGTTATAATCCTCATACTTTTATCTCCCGTGCCGTAGGGAGAACGAATTAAATCCGCGAAAACTCCGGGAAAAATTTTCTCTCCGAGCTTTTTTTCCTTTTGTATTTATTTTTTATTTTATTTCGCGTACCAGGAGTCAAAAACTTTGCTGTAGCACGGAAGCGGCAGCATCTTTCTTAATCCTTTTCCAGTGTTATCTCAACGAGACCGGGAAGAGCTGGGCTTTTTTTCCCTTCTTTTTCTTCCTCGCTTCGAAAAGAGACCACATCCTCTTATCCCGCTTTTTTAATTGCACCGAAGATTTGCGAAAGAATTATGTCGCTGTGTATCTCGAGAATACTCTGATATATTATCAGCCTATGTATATATATATAAGAGGGCTGACGAAGGAATAAGTGGTATTAGCAATTTTGCTTCGCTGCCTTCAACATCCAACCCACCGGGAAAAACAGCCACTTTCCCGCGAGGCAAATTTAATCACGTTGAAATCGCTTTAACGTCGCTGCTGAGATCCTTATATCGGTAAACCTCATGAAAGATGTTGATTCGGTGAAAGCAAAAATTGCTCTTTATCCCCGAGTCGTAATTATGCTCTGTCAAAATTCTATAATTTATTCGTTTATAAGATATTTTATTTTTTAATCTCCGAAGCACGAAAAGTAATTGGCAAAATTGATTTTTTACTGTAAAATAGCTCGAGAATATTGTCGAAGCGTGTGAAAATAAAAAATAAAATCATTCGAATTTTCAAGCTGTCTCATTTTTCCATTTCGCGCATCGCAAAAAAATGATTCGTTTATTAGATTTTTTATTTTTTTATTTCCGAAGCACAAAAAGTAATTGGAAAAATTGATTTTTGACTGTAAAATAGTTCGAGAAGGATTGTTGAAGCGTGTAAAAATAATAAATAAGATCATTCGAATTTTCAAGCTGTCTCAATTTTCCATTTCACGTATCGCAAAAAAAATGAATCATTTATTCGTTTATAATTTTTTTTTTAATTTTTGGAGCACGGAAAGGAATTGGCAAATCTGATTTTTTACTGTAAAATAGCTCGAGAATATTGTCGAAGCGAAATAACATCATTCGAAATTTCAAGCTGTCGCAATTTTCCATTTCGCGTATCGCAAAAAAAATGTGAGTTTCGCACTTCCTTCCGCACTTACTAGCAGTGTTTTTTATTCTTTCGTTTTCTCTCACGACGCTATCTCTTACCAGGTCTCTCTTTTTTCCCCCACTCATCTCTCCGTTGGTTTTCCAACGCGTCAACTCATTTATCTCCTACCGTGTACAAACGCGTATTTTCTATGACGCGAATAGCGAAAAAAACTACGAACGTGGTACACGGAAATGTAGAGGTTGGTCTCGTCGGGCGCGAGAGGGTTGAAAAGAAAAACGCGTGAAAACGCGACGAGGTGTTGTCCAAGAGTCACGACAGGGCGCGAGAAACAAGCCCCCGAGGCAGGGATGACGTTGAGAGGGTGTGAAGAAAAAAGAAAGAAAAAAAAACGAAAAGAAGAAAATTGCAAGGTAAAGGAGAGTTCGAATGAAAAGAAATATCTCGTCGTACCGAAACACTTTGCCGCGGACACAGGGTGAGCGTGAAGTGCGAAGAAACGAGAGAGTCTAGGAAAGAATGAAAGAACAAAGAAAATAAGGGAAAAAAGAAAAAAACGTAGCCGGAAGAAAAAGATGTTCGTGCACTTTTACTGATGAGGAATTGAACGACGAGAAATATGACGAGGGTCAAAACAACGTCGCCATTTGAAAAAAAAAATTGTTTATTTACAATTCAACAAAATATTCAGTTATTTTTTCATTTTTTTTTAAATTTGAAAGACGCGTGATGTCGTATATGTATGAAAACAGACTTGAAAAAGCAGACGTGATCACTCTCAGGAGAGAGAAAAGGAGATTTCCGGGAAGGGATGGGAATCCCCACGAGAGATGGTTACGTACTTTCCCAGCAAGTTCTCGTTTCCCGATAGTTGCTCGTAAATAGCAAAAGCTTCTTGTTCCCCCCTCCTTTCATCCTTCCTCGCTAGCTTTCTTTCTCTATCTCGTGGTTTATCATTTTCCTCGAGCCCTCGGGAAAAGGAGCGAGCCGTTAGAGCGTGTATATGGCAAACGGTCTTCGACGTATCGAACTTTGCTCGATCTCCTTCCATGTAAGTGACTCGCACGTATCCGGCAGTCTCTCCCTCTCTCTGGAGCCTGATACATGACCTGGAAGCAATCGTTTCTGACCCCGAGGGATATCGAGTGTAACGATGCTCGAATCGAATCGAATCGACTATTCGCCTAATCGCGAGTGCACACCGAGCCTTATATACATGTTTATATTTATATTTCCATATAAACGGAAAAATTGTACATAAAGCATCGAGATTTAATCAACGTCAAACGTTCTTGATAAATTATCATGGATGAAAATTGTTACTAAAAAATTTGCCAAAGTTCTTATTTAATGTCGATTAATCTTATCAATGATTAACCCTTTGAGACCTGAGTACTTTCAAGCTTATGTGGTCCGCAGACGCATAGGCTGACGCATATATGAGTCCTTAGAGCTCAAAGGGTTAACGTTAATTGTATGGAAATAATGAGTATTATAATAAAAATTGAAAGTTATCAGTAGATTAACGGTCCTCGAAATATTTCTGTATGATTTCAGGTCTTCAGCCAGCAAACACCAAAGCCCAACCGACGACGATCGGCAAATCTCACAGACCCAGTTCGGGCGTATTACCACCGGGTCACACACCGGGTCCGGGACCAGGTGGCCAACAGAACAGCCGAAGTTTCGCCGCAGCGTTGAGAAATCTTGCCAAGCAGGCGGGACCGGCTCCTCAAGAAGAGGAGCCCCGTGCGAGTCCGAAAAATCGTGCGCCACCTCCTCTCGTAAGAGGGCCCTCACCTGCCAAGGTTAGTTTCGCACGGGGGAAAATATTTGACCTTTGCAAAAACCGCGACCTCGCGTTATAACGCGTCATACATACACACACACACACACACGAATAACCCGACATGAACTTTGAACGGCACGTCGTGAAATTTCACGTCCCGTCTACGGATACCGGTTTCTTCGGGTTCGTTGCATCTTCGTCGCGCGTTGTCTCTCAGAAAGGCCACTTTTCCTTTCGCGTCGCGAATTTCTCATGACACTCGACGGTGACCTTGCGCTCTTGGAGTTGACTTTTTCCTTCTCTTTCTTTCTCGCGTCGAACCAACCGAAATAATTTATGATCCTCCGATTTTTCACTGTCTCCGATCTTTTTCTTTCCCATGAACAACGTGTGACATCCTTCCAGGTGGTAGAAAGTTCCTTCGAACTTTTGACGTTGCACGATTCGAGTAACTTTGTCATCTAGCAATTTTGTTAAATTTGCCAATGGAAAAGGAAAGAGAATAGACAAAAAAATGGGCATAGACCTAGAAAGAAAAGAGAATAGACAAAAAATGGGCATAGACCTCGATGGGCGACGCGAATCCGTAGGACCATCAAAGCCTGTATTAAAAATTTACAAAAAAAAAATGCCCGGTCTTTGAAACGCTCGGAAAATAAAATGCTCGGTCTCTTTTGTCCCGCGTGAATCGTACGCTACGTTTGTCAAATGGGAGCTCTCTCCCTGTTTCGATATATATGTAGATACTGGTATTATAAAATTGCCGAAAGTATTAGTCTTTTGATGCGGGCTAGAGAGAGAGAGAAAGGTGAACCTACCGAGAGTTGAATCAGGCCCTGTGCCACATAATATAGTCAGTGAGAAAATATTAGTCAGTCGAGGGATGAGAGGTCACTTCGATCTCAAAGTTCCTCTCTGGTTCGTGATGCGCCGGTGGGTGAATTTCTTCTCTTTTTTTCCTTTCGAACTCTCCGCACCTTCAATCTCCTTGAAATGAAAAAGGTGGTGGGTTTCCGGTGCGATGGGAAAGGGGTAGCTCACTTGCAATAATCGGAAGATCAAAGAGCACCAGGAAGTTCTGGCACGACCGAGCACTACCCCAAGGGCTTTTCTCTCTTTCTCTTTCACGTTTTTCATATAGATATATATAGTTGGTTTAGATTCTCACTCAGCCGAGAAAGACGTTCGATAGGACACTATGGCAATTTCGCGAGAAGCCTCAATGGCCAGCAATCTTCCCAGCCCGATCTCACACTCTTGCTCCTCCGCGTTTCACGGATTCGATTCTCACAAAAGACAGACCCGCTTCCCTCTATCAGCGACTGAGACATTCGCATAAAACGAAAATCCATAGAACGCCGGAAACGGAGGAATTTATTTTATATACGGAAATCTCTGTTCGAGTGACAAAAGTCTTTTCTGTGAATAATGTTTTTTTGCCCAATGTTTCTTGCTTTCAGGAACGAACGAGCCACGAACGTCGTCCCGAGGAAATACCGTCGATGTACACGACAACGAGGCCGGCGGAAAACAGCAAGCACAGCGTGACTGCCGCCGCTTCCGAATTGCTGGCTCGTTCCGGCTTTCAACCTTATCGGCCCGAACATCATCCGGCACATGCACCACCGGCATTCGCTCTCGATCCTGCGGCCTATAGCCCTTATCATCATGGTCTTTACCCACCGCCACATCTCCAGCACGCTTATAGGTAAATACTTGGAATAATTGTTATTTTGCTACTGGATTTATCGATAATTCCAAAGAATCATTTCACGAGTGACTAAAGTTTCATTGTCACACGAATGATAGATATTTGTGTATGATTTATGTTAAGAATTTGTAATAATCAATCCAATAGAATATTTTGAAACTTTAATATGAGGAAACTTATAATTTTGTTTTCTTTACAGATTAGAGGAACACTTGTACTTGGAGAGATGTGGAATGCTGAGACCTCCGTTGTTTCCGGGACTGCCGTCGTATCCGCTGTACGGATTGCGATACAGTCCTGACATGTTGCCACCGGCATCCCTCGGTCTCATGTCACCGGTGATGCACGAACGGTGAGTGTTTGTTTGTGTGTGTGTGTGTGTTATTTCGTTTCAAAGAGATTTATAGTAAGGTATAATTCGTTTCGCTATTTGTCTGTTTGTTCGTCGTTAGACTGAAACTGGAGGAGGAGCACAGACTTCGTCAAGCGCGTGAGCAAGCTGCATTGAGGGAGGAGGAGGAGAGGAGAAGAGTAGCAAGAAATTCAGCATCCGCAGCTCCTGTTTCCGCACCTGCTCCTACGTCCGCCGATACTGCAGGTGAGCGAGTCGCTCCACCCCCCACTGCCTTCCATTGAAACGAATTCGCAATGCATATAAACACGCGAGGTTTGCCGGAATGCTCTTGTTTGCATAATCACGTGCAATTCTTTATCATTTCAATAAAAATATTTCCCTTTGAATTTCCTCGAGTTAAAGAAATTGCTGACAGTCACGGGTGAAGCGTTATCGGAACGAGACGTCTTTTATCTTCTGGCAAACCTTGCTAATTTACCATTAACAAGTTTTGTCGTCACTACGCCTGGCAAAACTGAATCGCGAAATGAAAAAACAAAGAATTAACCATTTGATTGACCGTAATGTTTCACATCAGGGAGAGAACGAATTTAACGATAAAAGAAACATTGAAAATTTGGCTGCTCGGGTTTATCAAATTTAATTATTGGAATACAAAATATAAGAAGAAAAACAAGAATAATTAATAAAGTAAGGAGTGCGTACGGAATCCGTGTTACACGCACACGAGATTCGACGGCTCTGCTAATTCGGCTTTTTGAGCTCTGTTTTTATTATTTTTTTGTTTTATTATCGGGACCGATGCCAAGCGATCGTTTTCTCATACGACAACAAAAAATGAACAATAAGATTAACGTGAATGAACAAAATACAAAATAAAAAAGCTAAGAAAACAATAAACTATTTACAATAAAGAAAAGACTTAAAAGAAATGAAAAATTTTGTTAGAACGCGTTCAGTTTGATTCGGTAAAACGGCCCCGCTATTCTCCTAGGTGACCGAGGTGGACCACCGTACGAGAAGAGAAGTCGTTGATTATGAAAACACACAAGAGCGGAAAATTGAGAGAAACATAATCGAATCACACGAATTATACCCGACTGTGGACAAAACTGAGAAAAAAAAAGAATGATTCAAAACAAAAAAAAAACGAAAAAGAAAAGAAAAAGCCCAAGAAAGAAAAAAAAACAAAACATACTACGCTTCTAATCTTAATATAGAGATAATGAAAGTTATAGTCATAGTTAATCGTTTCTTATGAAGCTAGGTTTAATATTTTTTAGATAAGCGCATACGAGGATCGAGCTAGGAGCGTCGTTCGCCCCCCTTCGTCTCTTCCGCTGGCTTTCCTGCGAAGTTATGAGAGAGTCTCGCGGTGTCGGAAGATATATATATACATATATATATTTTTCTTTCTTTCACTCTTTATTTTCTTCTTTTTTTTTTATTGTTTCGTTCGTTGATAATGTCGTGATTTCCTAGGAAAGGGCGGGAACGGTGAAGTACAAAGCAGAGTCGTTCGTCTCGTACCGATCCTCGTTATTTGATGGATGTTTTAGCTAACAAAAAAAAAACGAACAAAAAAAAATGGAAAAAAAAACAACTACCTAAATCGGCCCTTTGGTCCAATGGACAAATTGTAACGTTGATCCTAGTGCTACTAGGGGGAGAAAAAACACGAATATCGCTCATCAAAGTCCGTCGTAAGAGAGACAAAAACGAAAATGAATTGAAAAAACAATAAAAAAAAAATAAAAAAGAAAGATACTCAAAAAACTTAACGATGAGATTTAAAGAAAAAGAAACGAAGGCCGCGTCTAGCAGCGAATCACTCTGTTTAGACTGAACGACCGAGAAGCCTGGGACTTGTATGTAGCTCCGTCTGAACGATTGCAAGTTACATCGAGATCGGAGTGAGCCTCCATCTCTCTCTCTCTTTCTCTCTCTGTTTCTCTCTGTCTGTCTGTCTCTCTCTTTCTCTCTCTCTCTCTTTCTCTCAATCTCTCTCTTCTCTTCATTTCGGTCGTGTCTCGGCCTTCCGCCTGACTTTAATATCTTGGTCCCGACTCTCGATGGACCGTCAATGTTCCAAACGATTTTTGTAGATTCGAAGAGAAAAAAAAACGAAAAGGAAAAGAAACGAAAAAAAAACATAATAATAATAATAAACAAACAACGCCTGTCTGAATGTACAATCACCGCAGGCACGTTAAATAGGTAATCTTTTTACAATTAATTACGTCTTCACGGCGCAACTTAAACATAAGAGTGCACGACACCTACGAGTGGTCTCGCGCCAATGTTCGATTCGTATATACATATATATATATATATATATATATATATATATAATTTTTTTGTTTTTATTTTTAATTCACGTCATTTCTTTCAACGTCTCGAAGCTACCGTCATGCCCGAAGTATGCTTTGCCCATTTGCTTTAATAATGATGTTTCAATTTGCGCGTTTACGAGTTTTCATTTCGCGTCGAGCGTGGATTGTTTCTCCGACTCGTACATTGCCACGATGTATATAAATATACATACATGTATAACACATATATATATATATATATATATATATATGTATGTATATGCGCGAAGCATATTCACAAATATCAATGTCACACAACATTTGCCATCGATTTAACGAAGCTAGTCTCTATTAACTGGAAATATTTTACCGATTTTGCATAGATCTTTTTTTTTTCTTTTCACTTTTTGTTTCTTCCCTCCTCACCATCCGAATCGCTTCGTTCATTGAAACGCAGTCATCGTTGTCAACGACGCAATGGATCACAGTTCGTACGAAGTCTCGGGGACTCACTGTAAATTGTTCGCGATTCCGCGATATTTGTTTTACTTACGTATTTTGGATTTTAATTTTAATTTTCATCTGTCCGTCTGAAAGATCCGAAACTAAGCAGTAGTTAAACGGCACTGTACAAACACGTGCTCACTTATCACTAGGTCTCTGCACTCTTGCGTTAGTTCCCGCAACTGTTTTAGAAATTTCGCAATTAACTCTCGCTGAACGTCGCAAACAAACGAAAAACTAAAAAAATAACAACAACAACAACAACAGAAAAGTCACTTTTTTTTCTGTCTTTCACTTTTAGTAGCGAAAATAAAAACCTCTGCTCCTAAACAACACTGACTGAATCTACCAATGTACATAACTTTGTCACACATTGTTCATTTGTCAAAATTATACCATTTTTATATAATTTATTATGTAAACATGTATATTTGGACTATAATTGAAAATAAACATTGCAAAAAAAAAAATAAATAAATAAAAAAAAAACAAGGTTCAAAATTCTAATTGACTTTGGAATTCTTGACCCTCGAATCGTTTTCTGAAACAGTTTTGGGGAAGATTCGGCCGATTTACCGATTCTGTTCGTTCGGTGATCGATGCATCCATTAATTTTATCATAGTTCCATTAACTTCGTTGATCACGACCAACTAAATAAAAGAATAAAAGAAAAAAAGAAATTGTCTGTACTATATGAGATTGCGATCGCTCCGGTATTTCGTCCGTGTTTGTTTTTATCTTTTTTATTCTAATTTTTTTTTTCTACATAAATATTACGCAGCCTAGAGATATCTATTTGCATTTATGAAGAGAAATCATCCCCAATACTCCGTAATAATTAATGTATTCTAGGTTAATGTATTACGAATATGGTGTTATGTAAGAATATAGAAGGTAAGTCAAATCCGTTGAATCAACTTGAAAACAAACAAAACAAAGAGACAATGTGAGAGGATGTCCTGTATAACAATATCGTACCTGAGATATATTGTAAAAAAATGTTCAACTTTTCAAATATCAGTTTAAAATTTTGCATACAAATATATCTGTTTGCTTCGATTTTAAAAAGCCCGAGATACTTCAATGTCTTCGCGTGTCTCCACGTCTATCTTCGAATCGCCTTAAAACATAAAAAAGAAAGTAAATTTCAATATCCAAGATATTTCATTTTGCCACAATCGTATGTAATGCATGTCCATTCGCTGTAACGAAGAAAAAGAAAATAAAGGTTTAAAAAAATCTAAGTCGGTAGTAAGTAGTGGAGCATTACCAAGCACTGTGTTCGGAATTTGTTCCAGCTAGGAAGCCGACCATAGCGGCTCAGTTGCACAGCGAAAGGGAGCGAGCCGATAGAGATCGTACGAACGTCGGAGTCACTAACACGAGCAATAACACCAGCAACAACAGTAACAACAATAATAACAGCAACAACAACAACAACAGCAACGGCGGAAGTGAGAATAGCGTAAAAAATACTCACAATCAATTGCGAAAGGACGATCAAATGCCATCTCAATCGCCGGTAGATTCTCAAGCGACGATCTATCACTCGCGACTTCAGCCATTCCCGAGCCCGGTTGCACCGATGGGTCCATCGTCACTGGGATCAGCCTCGATATGCTCGGTCAGTTCGACGCCGATGCCGCCACCACCTTCGATCGGCTCGAATCTACCCCCGAGTCTGCCACCGCTCAATCTCGGACCTCCCGCGTTGGGAAATGCTCCGATCGGTCCACCGCCAATACCCTCGATATCTTCGATACCCTCGTTGACACCGACGGTCATAGGACCGCCTCAACAGCAACCCCAGCAGCCCCCGCAAGCTCTCAACATGCCGCTAGCATCGATGCTACCTTCCCTTCATCTCCCACCCGTACAAGCGAGTACGATACATTCTAGTCAGCACACAGCAACGATAATGAGCAACGCGATAGTTTCCACGACATCGTCGGTTTATCAGCCGCATCAGACTTCTCTGATGCATCAAACGATTCAGCCTCACATTACGAACAACAATAATCAGAATAACGGGTGTACAACGACGACGAATTCGCTGCTGGGCAGCGGTACGATGACGACCCACGCTACTCACACATTGACGACGCCTGGCGCATCCCCGTCGTCCCTAAATCCTCCGAATCATTCGCCCAATATTCA
This sequence comes from Netelia fuscicornis, assembly GCA_946811545.1. NCBI lineage: Eukaryota > Metazoa > Arthropoda > Insecta > Hymenoptera > Ichneumonidae > Netelia > Netelia fuscicornis. The sequence goes on from OX328013.1 coordinate 5,005,616, forward strand.
CAAATCACCGCCGCTCTCTCATCCGATTCATGTTGTTTCCCGTACCAAAGAAACGGTCGTTACGTCATCCTCCTCGATTTCCGCTATAATGACGACCACGACGGTTATCAGCAGCGGAACACCGATAACGACGACGACAGCCTCGACCCCACATCCCGCCTTTGTAAGGCCGTTCGAGGACTCGTTTCGTTCAACGGCAAAGCCGCAACCTTGGCCGATCGTCAACAACCATAATCAAAATGCCGTTAATCAAATTAATAATCAGGATTCTATGATGAAAACAGCGAGCAACAACAATCATCCTATTTCCGGTCAACCGTTGCTGGAACTCTCGTCGACCGTGGAAAGTTCCAAAGTTACGAATATTCAACAATCCTCGATATCGATGAATTCTTCTTATCCAACGTCGAATTTTCATCATCCACATATTCCTGTTTCACACGTTTCGAGCCTCTACAAACCTGCTCACTTTGCGTGCTCGCCCACCCATTTGCAAATACAACAAAGTACGAAATTAAATATTCCCGTCGTCGGCACGAGCAACACTGGTGTTAACTCCACGAGTCACGTAAATGGCACGAAGACTCTGAGTTCACACTCGATAAGCGATTTGCAACAATCATCGACGACGAGAAACGACGTTTCACCGATTGGTACAACGTCCAACAACGGTGTCGTGGCCGATAAAACGACGACATCCACCGTCAATTATTACAATAGCAATAACGTCCCAACGAACAATTGTCCAAGAGCGACGAATTCGAATTACAAAAGTATAATGGACGTTGTCAGAGAGAACAACAAAATAAGCGTGAACAACGAGAAAGCACGAGTGGAAATGCTTACGCGACAACAAACATCGACGTGCAACAATCGTCCGATAACGACGACAACGACGACTAATTCAACGGTGGAAAAAATTTCACTGCCACAAATGGCTCAAGATACGAACAAATCAACCTCACCAAAGTCAATGAAATTGAGCGTTAACGAGAGGGATGAGAAAATTGATAATGAAACGAAAACGCAGAAAGAACAAAATAGTATAGTGTCCACATTACCGTTTGAACCCTCATTTAAGTTCAGCGCCAACGATTCAACGAACAAAACGACGATGGAGACGTCACAGCTTATGCACAGCATCAAATCCGAGGAAATATTGCGAACGTGTCAAAATGTTTCCAATGTTTTGCTTCAGATACCCAAGTATCAGGAGAAATTATTGAATTTCTCGAGCGGCAACGAGAACAAAAGTTCGTTTTGCTACACCGACAAGTGCAATAATTTGACCGAGATAACCGTCAAGTGCGAGCCCGCTGTTCTTAATGTGCCAGATTTTGGCAAGAATCACAGCAAATATGATTCAAGTAACGAAGAGAGATCTTTCGTGGTTCCTGAGAAACCAAAAGTTCTCACGTCGACGTTGGATCTTGCCGAGAAAAGACGGAAACGCAAGAGAGAACGAAATTCTGGTATAGCTTGTAGTTCGGATTCTGAAGGCGAGGATGACTCCAAGGATGTTGATATGTGGATCACGAAAGGCCCACCAGCTAAACCTCGTTACTCGGAACAGAAATTGGCCTTTCTTGCAATGTTCGGTCTTACTACTCTCAGTACAAGGAACGGTAAGAAATTTTATCTTCATCCATCTGGATTTAGAATGTTTCGTTTTTTCATAGTCGATTGCATTCTATTATTGAATTATTGCAGAGATCGAGTTGTACAAGGTGGAAAAGAGATACAAACTAAATCCTGATCCACTGGAGACTCCTGTCGATACGGAGGAGGCGATCGAGTCGATTCTGCCGATACCTCGCGAGCACCCCGACGTTTTGCTTCATGCCTCGGATTTTACGCCAAAAGTCGGTTTTCTCAAAACAATAGGTCTCGACGTTATGCCACCAAACAAACGAGACGGTAAATATTTTACTGTTTTTTTAATTACCATTCATTATTTCTGCTTTTGTACACAAGACTGAATGACATGTTTTCTCTTTACAGAGGCCGAAGAAACGTGGCAGTACATACTGAAAGATCGTAAGAAGAGAAAAAGTACAAACACTGTGACGGCTTATTGCGAAAAAATTGCCAAAGTCTATTCGACAAATCCGCCAGCTTCGCCGTCAAGGCCACCGCAAAAAATGCGACTTCTGGATAGAGTCAGGGTGAAGCAAACGTCGGAAAGACAACCACCTTTACCGCCGCTAGTTCCGAATTACATGACGAGTTATTATCCCGCTTTGCCGTTGCTGGGAGAAAATGGTTTTAGGCAGCACGGCAAGTTGCTCGATATTCGAGAAAACGGCGAAAACGAAGAACTAAGAGAAAGATCACGCTGGGACGGGATAGAGGAGATCATGCTTGCTTATGCGGAATATTCCAAAGGTAAGAGAACATGAATTGTTACCGAACGTTGAAAATGTCTCGGAAAGAAAAAAACAATTTTCACGAAATTTTCCTGTTTTTTTTCTTTTTTAGAAAAATCAGTGGAGAGAAAAGTTCTCACGAGTCAAATGTCGCATTTGGCCGCACAGTCCAACTGCCTTAGATCCGAGGTGATGCATCTGGAACGCGTGAGATACGAGCTCGCTACGACGAGAACCGCCCTCGAGGCTGAGAAACGTCTGCTTAGCGAAAAAATCGAGAGAATAAATGCGCTCGTTAGAAATCTTAGATAACGATGCGCGTCGCACAACACGGAAACTCATTCGTCTGTGATATTATCCACGGGTTAAGGGCCGTTAGAACGCCGACAACAAAGTAGTGGCAAAACGATTGTACTTAGCAAAACCGGCATAAGTTATGAACATATGAGAGAAGGGAGAATGAAAAACAATACGATGGATCGACAAAATGTACAACAGAGTTACGTTACCGATTTTTCCTTACATTATTTTACGCAACGAAAAATCTAATGATCGCTCTGACTTTCGTCGACGACTACATTTTCCCGCGTTTGAGTTTGATCGCTCGAAATGAAAACAACAAGAAAAATAGTTCGAATTTCGTTACGAAAGATCAAAAACCTTAAGGCGGCGAGATAAGTATTGAATTTTAATAATGAAAAAAGAAACTTAAGAAAAACAAAAAACAGAATCATATCAGTAAGACGCGTAATAACGAGCGTATGTATAAAGTGAAATTGTATAGAAGATTGAAAAGCCGCAATTTGAATACGGGATTTCCTATATTGAACTATGAATGATTTATACAGAGTTAGTATTTTATAGTTTCGACTGACGGCTCTTACACCCAAAGTATATATACATAATAATTGTAATTTGTAACATAAAAGCAAAAATGTTATCCCAGAAAAAAAAAAAGAAAATAGGCGGAAGCACCATGTAACTTATTTTATTCTCAGTAATGTGGACCCTTACTATGCGAAATAATCGAAATGACTTTGTGTACTAGGACGATTTCTATGTCTAAAAACAATGAAACGAGAAGAAAAATTGAACGATCCATCGGCAACGTAGTTGGGATCGAGAGATAAAGGATCAGATAGAGATATTCGGTATCTGAAATACGTTTTTTTTATTATTCAATTCTTTTTTTTTTAATTCGAATATACGTTTGAACCATTTTATACGTGAAATCGATGATGGGCAGTGGCGAATGGAATATCTCAAGTCGTTTGATTTCGCATATACTTTTTTACCTCAGAGAAAAATAGATCATAAAATGACTGAGTATCCAGGCACTCGATTAAAATGTTCGAGAAATTCCATCACACCTGAAGTCACCACCACGTGTATATTAATCGGGAAAATTCCTGATCGAATAAAAGAAAAACTTTTGTCCTAACGATTCTGTATCCATCATTCGAAATAATGATAACCGATCAGTGTTTGATCAAAGAATCGAAATAACGGTGAGGTACTTAGATTTAATTAATGACTTTCTGACAACAACAAAAGCTCGAAACTTCGCGCGAGGACATTCCAGATGAAAATAAAAATATTAACCGACTCGCGCAAAACATTCCACACCCTATATCGTGTCGGGCCGATAAACATAATAATACCGTCGAATTGAGGCGAAGAAAAAACAACTCGAAGTATTCCGAGAATTTTGTAAAATTCGTTGTTTTTTATTTTAATTAATTTTCAACCATTCTCTTTGTTTAATATTGTTCACGGCTCTACAAATTATTTCTTATTCATCGATCTGACGAAAAATTTGCCCAAATGATCCTCGTTAAAAGAAAGAAAGAAAAAAACAAAGAAATCAAGAAATCTTTTTACTTTTTGTTCATTGAGTGCCTAACATTATCTCCTACATTTGTAAATACCATTATTTTTATGTGTTGTGTATAATTGATATGAAGGGACCGCAATTGTCTGGCCAGCACGAGAGTCTATGAGTAAAGTATGACGAAAAAGAAACCTAATTATCTGCGTTCAGAATTAATTTTCTCCTTCGCCTCAATTATTTATCATCATCAAAATGACGATTCGCTGTTGTCAACGCTTTTAAATTTCAGTCTCAGGCAAGTAGTACCAAAGAGCGCCGACAGATGGCGCCAGGGGTCTCGCCCGATCGATACAAATAATGGCGAGCGTCGCGTAGCCCTTTAAATGCTTCCAGTATCGCACGCGCGTCAGAGTGGTGTTCCGTTTTTTTTTCAATCGTTATTTCGCATACGGGTAAGTGATAAAAATCACTGTTCCATCAGCCGTCGAATACACCATTACAATAGTGCGATAACGGTTACTTCCGAGTGAACAAAAAAATCATAATACATGTATTACAACGAGGTGTGACGTTATGGCGGATTCGAGGTGAGCACGGTGAGATTCGAAATCGTTGAACCCACTAGTGTAATATTGACGCCTGTCAAACTACGCTTCGTAAATCTTTTATTCTTTACTTTGCTATAAACATTATTAATCACGTTTTATTCTCGTTAAACTATGTATAAACAATTTTCTTCAACGATAATCAAACATTCATAGCCATATTTAAATTCGTCCAACCATAACCTGAATTTAAATGTCACATTTTTATGTCTCGGTATAAATGATGATTTTTCGTCAATCAGGTAAATATCTATTAAAAATTTGACTTATGTAAATTATCAATTCCTCTCCACGTTCTACGATACATGTGCCTAAGAAAAAAAAAGCCATCACTCGTACACATTGACAATGGCGTTGTTGCAAGAAAACGAACCTGCATTGTTCCACGTAAAAACACACAACCGCATAGAAATAGGCGTGTATTCTCAGGTGGATTGTTACAAGATCGATAATCGACTTGGAAAAAGAAACGTCGAGATATTAATTCAAACGTACAAAGAAATAATAGCGTGTTTACAGAAATATCTTGAACAACTAGACGTCCGTGCGAATGAGTGTTAATTGACTTTGATAATGCGTTTCCTGGCTCAGTGTCTGGAATGTTCACAATCTTTTTTTTAATTGCAGCGTTAATCGGTTCCATCCAATGTCAACGTCTCTGCTACATGACTGGTGGGAAATCAACACATAAAATAATGATGATAGTAACAGCAACGAACCGGTCAAACGATTTAACTCTCGTTAGCCTAGGTCAAAGCCTATATTTTTCTGTGCGCCCAAGCAACGAGATATCCGATCGATACTCTGCCACAGTCCAACGGTATACTCGCTATATGAGAACGCAGGGTAGTAGCGAAAGCTTGGAGCGGTCGTACAAACAAAAATGTTATTGTTTCCTAATCGCGTCCGGTTTGAAAATGCGGCTTCTATCAATTGTCTAGAGAAAAGATAAACACAAGTAAAGCACGAATACGTAGTATTCGATAATTTAATCATTCTTACATAGCTATAATAAGTATAATACACAAAAACTATGAACTCGTATATTCTTCGAGCAACTCCAAGGTAGAGTTTCTACAATAAAATTGAGCAATTATTGCGTCGTAACGAGAGATTTAAAATACCATGACGGTATATAAGACATTTGTACAAATGCGATAGCGTTTGATTACGATAAAAAAGAAATGAATGATGACGAATGTTGCAATAATAATGGATTATTTCTAGCCGAGTCATGGTCCTCCGCTGATTGCAGTAAAGTGCATATTGCATTTGTATGTGTATATATCAGCATGCACTTTAATCTCTTCTATAAATATTGCCTCTTTTTTTGCAATTCTTTCTCAGGTGGGAAATTCAATTATTCCAATATCCTTCGATTCGATAAACCAATTCGTTTATTGTTCGAAATTTGCGGTAAACAAAGCGATATCTCGAAATCCGTTCGATTTTCGAGCCAGCTCGATCAAGAGTCTCAACAATAACAATATTTTTCATATTTTTTCATATTTCTCTCCCTTATCGCGCTGGCGCGGTTCGCGGTCACCTTTACTCATCTTCCCCTCGTTCCTCATTCTCTTTTGTACGATCTCTAACGTCAAAGCGAACGACGCTATAACGCGTATCTAACTACGCGCGAATCGAGTAACATTGCGCGCGCATTTTCGTTCCCAGAGTCTCGTCGGTCAGGCTTATAATTAGGAATTTAATGACGCGACTGGGCAACCGGCGCCCCGACACACACGCGCGCGAAAAGAGTGGAGTATCGCGAGTACACACAGTCGAATACGAGTATTACGTAAATGTGAAACAGTCCACGGTTCGGCCTCGAAAAAGCTTCTCCGGTCGCCTCGCTTCCGCCCCCCCCCCCCCCTTCTTTGGAAAAGCCGGTTACACGCGCTACCGATGCGCGCGCGCGCTAGTGCGTATACACACGTGCTTGCGACGGCGGCGGCGGGTGGGGGGCGGCGGCGAAGGGGGCGGGGGGGAGGAGAATAGCGACGTGTAAGCAACGCGAGTAACGCCACAATTTTCAGTTCGCTATCGGCGGTCGATGAGCGTGGACGTATCGTTCGCTCGTGGTTTTTCATTCCCTTCGACAATTTCAACGAAAACACAAGTGCCAAGTCGCATTTTACCTAGCGTGCCCGCATCGTTGCTGTGTTTCCAAGTTGTACAACAAGTTATTTGATCGTATCGATGACCTAGTTTATTCTAGGCGAACAAACCTTTAATAGACGACTGTGCCAGGAATACAATAGAGGTAATTTTATTCTTTTTTTAAACGAAGTCGTCTATTGTTAGCTCGTTGCGCGTTATAATTAATTGAGACTTTGATATCGATATAATTATATAAACACGTGTGTTAAGTAGTTTGAAAAAAATATAATTGCGTATATATTTGTTTTATTTAGTTTTTTTACATCTTCGTTTTTGGGAGGAACGTTAACTGTAACCAGATGGCTCTTTGGAATTAAATATATTTACTTGCAATTTTTGAAGGACAGGAAAAAGGGCCTTGTGGGAACGCGATTAGGGGAAAATTAGATTAAAGCATATATCGTTCTTTTCTGATAAATGTAAGGATAGAAAACTTTCGGGACATTGGAATGTTTAAAAAAAAAATGAAAAAAATCGATTCGGGATATTTCACACGTGTCTTTTCGCTTTATGCGTGTATTTTAGTTTCCTAGAAATTCATAATGAAGAGTGTCGGCGTCGACACGTTCAGATCCATATCTCCGCGTGTGAAAAGTCACCTGGCACAGGGTTTGCAATAATTTCTACGAAATGTCATTCCGTACGATTGTTCGAAGTGTACTTTTTTTTCCCGTGTACGCGAGCAAATATATCGATCGGTTTTCTCTTTTCTTCGTTTTCCTCCTCTCTATCGTTATATCCTATTCTCGTTCCGCGTACGAACGGGGAATGTACGGCCGACATTTGGAAAAACGTGAAAGTCACCCTGGCTTCGGGTTGATCGATTATTCGAGAAACTTTAATAATTGATCGTTCGACGTGCATGAATCATGCGCTCTATACCTGTATGTTTCATGGAACGTATATATATATATATTTGTATAAATATATATATATAACAATAATATGTCGAGTCATCTATCTATATCTATAATCTTTAATTTCTATTATTTTATTATTATATGATAATTATTATTATATATAATTATAAAATAAATTATATATTATTAAATATTATAAATAATGAATTAAATTATTATATATATAATAGAAAATAATAATATAAACAATTATTATTATATAATAATAATTATTTGATTTATATTATTTTATTATTATATAATAATAATTATTGATATTATTACTATATATATACAATATAAAATTATATATATATATAATATAAAATAAATTATAATTTATTAAATATTATTAATAATAAATTAAATTATTATATATATATATAATAGAAAATAATAATATAAATAATAATTATTATTATATATAATAATAAATACTTTATTTATATTATTTTATTATATATATATATAATAGAAAATTATAATTATTATTATATATAATAATAAAATAATAATAATAAAAAAATAATGTGGCGAGTCGTATACATGACTCGATAAATTATTTTTTAACGACCACGGTGAAACCATAATTTCACACCATTTCTTACCGCTTTCGTAATATTGTGCAGTTCATTATATCATCTTGATAAACGTCTCGACGAAAACGACTAGCGATGCGTCAGCAATAAATCTCGATCGGTCGGTTTCTTTTTTTTTATTTCCTTTCACGTGGGTAGATCGATCATCGAATTTATATCTTAATATTAGAAAATATATTCGGTCGAGCGTGATATCGGCTCGTGTCTGCATACATAAATCTTTTATAGTCGCATATTAATGTACGTTCTGAGAACGATGAATAAGACGATTCGCGCGAAAATAAATTCGCGAAGCCAAAATTTGATATCGGTACGTGCCGACTTCTCGTTGAAAGATTGAGATTGATCTTTTTTCCGTTCGACGAAGGAGCTGAGTAAAAAGTATATTTATGAAGCAAATCATCGACAATGACGATAATAACGCAATACCGATATGCGTTACGAAAATAAACGATGACCTTTCCGATTCCGACGCGCTTTTTATCCGTTATCGTCGCAACTTCGATCGTTTTAGAAAACTTCGCAAACGCGTCGAGCGCTTTGAATTTTTTTTCGCGTGGGGCGATACGCTCGCTACCGTCTTATCGCAAATATGCGTCTATGCAAACTAGAAGAAAATTTGTTATACCGGAAATCGGCGTACAATCGCGCCATTCACCTAATAAAATCGATCCCATTGAAATATCGTTCGCTTCGTTCCTTGCTTATCGCGGGTTCCTCGTCGCTCTTGCCGATTTCCGAGTCAGCTATGGCACAGAGCTCTCCGAGCACAAAGATTTCAATGTCAATGTTACAATCTCGTTCTTTCAATTTCTTGAAAAAATCTTATCGCAAATACGCGTCTATGCAAACGAGAAGAAAATTTATTATATCGGAAACCGGCGTACAATGGCGGCATTTTCCTAATGAAATTGATCCCATTGAAATATCGTTCGCTTCGTTCCGTGCTTATCGCGCATTCCTCGTCGCTCATGCCGATTTCTGAGTCAGCTATGGCACGAAGTTCCTCGAGCGTAAAAATTTCAATGTCAACATTAGAATATCACTCTCGCAATTTGCTTAGAAAGCGTGTATACTTCGCTTCGAATCGTCAAACAGTTTTTTAGCCAACGAAAAAAAATTAAAGAAAGACAAAAAAAACAAGATATATATATATTTATCCCAAGATATTTGCACTTGAAATTTTTGTTGACCTCGATGTCGACACGCTCGCTGAGTATCTTGTATAATTATCGAGTTGGACCAGTCTGGATTTAAACGAGACGATTAAATCGGCGTCCTCACAAATATATATTTATATATAAGCTTGTTTTTTTCAGAACACTGATTTATGTATGTAAATATGTGTATGTGTGTGGGAGTTGCCAAGACAAGGTCGATATATATCGAGAAAGGGCCGTGACCTCACGTGCCCAGCGATGACCAGCACCGTCCTTGAATGGCTGCCCAGACACCCGCTGGGTTCTCCTAAGCTCATCCGATCTACCGATCAACGAGAGGCACGTGTGGGATGTAGCTCCAGGAGACTCTCGCCAGCATCTCACGACCAAAATATATTTATCCATTGAAAATTCTGCGTCGTTGCGTGTATTAGATTAGCGAAACTTTCCGCTTTCGGTTCCTCGACCAATTTACATCATACGTAAACGTTCGAACGACGTAGAAGCTCGAGATTCGATTATCGGCTCTCGAATGGTTTATCAAAAAATACGATAACAACGCGGTTTTTTGTTTTAAAGCAAAATTTGCAAATAAAAGAGAATGGACGTTTGTAAGGGTTTTTAAAAACAAACGTTTTTTCCTTTAGAGGCGAATTCCCTCGTTCAGGCTTTGACCAAGGGCGAATTCGCCTCTCGAGCGAGGTCGTTGCTTACGACCGGCAATTCCGGTTCTTTTTCATACGATGATCTTCGTCGCTTGACCTCCGAGAGGTCGTGCATGTCGCACGCTATAGTCTCGTTCCCGTTTACGGTAGCTGGATTTTCTGAGATTTTCCACTGTGTCCTCAGTTTGATCTCGGAGCTTAATGGGACGTTCGTCGATCGAGATCTAACGGCTACATCTCGTCTCGGGTTTTCTTATAAATTCTCTTGAAACGTTTCGCGAATAAAAATCATGAAAATAAATGAATAATTTTAATAAAAATGTAATAAAAACGATAAAAATTGAAAATGTTTTTATAAAAAGAAATAATGATTAATTATCGATAAGACCTTGATAAGAAATACTAGAGCAAAACAAAGAAATTTTATAAAATTGATTGTCACAGTCGGCAGATAAAGAGTCTGAGGAATCGACGCTCTAGCTTCTCATATAAATTATAAACAACAGCTTGATTACGTCGAAACATTCCTACAATCGCGTAAAGATTCTGCGATTTCCTGGTACTTTTCCGCACAAATCGATGAAAAACGAATGGTCGTCGAAAAAAAAGCGTAACGAATTCAAGATTAAAAAAAGTACACGCGTGTTTCCGCTCGCCTCGGTGTCGATAAAAAAGCGCGACGCAGATGTTTCGTCTAAAAATTCTCGTCATCCTACACTGCGAAAAGTGTTCGCTCGTATTCGAATAAAAGCAAACAAACGATCGAGACTCGAGTTAAATTACGAATTGATCTTCGAACGATAATGACTTATTTTTTATCGAAACTCGAGTTCAATTACGAATTGATTTTCAGACGATAACGATTTTTATTCGATTTTCTCTCTCTCTCTCTCTGTTTCAAGACCACGTAGATTGTTGAACGTAACGGTGCTTTATCGAACAACTCGTTGCGCGAACGATTATTTACATTTACGATTACCACGAGAGTGTTTCGTTGAAAAAAAAAAGAAATCGACGATGCGTCATGTAATAGATATCGAAGTTAACGAACCAGTCTTTCGCAAAACGACAGATTTCCTGTAGATTCATGACTCACGATTTTTGCATCTGTGTAGAACGCGAGAATGTTAGCAAGGCCAAAGAATTTTACCTCTGAATCGTCGAGAAGGATATTATAAATTTGCGGTATGTCGCTCTGACAATCGTTATCGTAGCTCGCGATCGACGTCGCGATTCGTCGAAGGCCGAACGTGAGTTTCCCCGAGGACTTCCAATCATTCGAGAACAGAATTTTCTTCGAGGAGAGGGGGAATCGTAATTAAAAAAAAAGAAGAATATTGATACAAATATTTTCATTATTTTATTTTCGCTCGATAGCGGATAATAAAATTATCGAGAAGATAATTCCTAGTTCGCACTCGTTGAAGAGTCCGAAGTGATAAGAATCGTTCGTAGGTCTCGTTGGACACGAATCATACGGGATTAAGGTCTTATCACTATGAGCACTCTGCAAGTTTATTTCGAGTTCATGAACTCGATAACAATGTCAAAATTGTTTTAGGTTCGAGGTAACAAAAGGTTTGAATAAATTGAGAAAACGATGCTCGCTGGATTATTCTTCCGGGTATTTTAGTTTCAATCTTCGTATTCGACCTAAGTTAACGAGCTTGTATATGCGACGCGAACCTCATAATTTCTTCGCACGTCAATCCATATGTTCATTTGTACAGTGTTAATGAATGTCAATTTAAAGGACTCTCGAGGGCAATTTATATCGTTGAAATTCCATGCAATTTACTTTTCGATTATTATACATTGTTGTGTCTTTTATTTGTTTTTACAGAAGTAGAAAGTTCCTCGAGTGTGCGAAGTCGTTATTGTCAAAACAATTTTTCCTTTTGATTTGATGATATTGGACTCTGCGATGCCGAAAACCGAGCATAAACAAGGCGATAGGGAAGATGCGGATATTATCTACAAAGACGTTGTTATCGTGGGTATGTAAATTATTTTTTCATCCCTTGTATCGTTTTTCTCGGATATTCAAAAATCGAGTATGTTGCAGATGAATGAAAATAATATTTGAATTTGAACATTCTGGATTTATTGTTGTCGATATTCATATCGTTTTGTCCAATAGGCAATGGTCCCGGTGCCATTTGTCTGTCGTACATGCTAGCCGGAAATTGGCCTTATTACACCGGAGAGCCACACCCAGGCGACGAGATGTTGACTGCACGATTGAATTACGTAACTCGTAATTACGAGAAGAACGAGAATATTCAAAATGGCTATGAGAAAAATGTTCGTCGATGTAAAATAGCCGGTAAGTCTCAGCCCGTTGGATTGTCGAGATTGTCACGAAACGGCTTGGCTACTTTAGTCTCCGGGGTCGAGGGTCGCGGTGGTGGTAAACCACTCGCTCTGCTCATGGATCAACTGCAACATCCTTGCGTCGATATTGGACTCGATCTGCCGTCTCTGATCACTTGGATATCTCCTGAACACAATGCTGAACACAAGATCATCGATCACGTTGTACTGGGAAAAGGACCTCCGGGCGGTTCTTGGCAGGTTGGTTTACTTTTTTATGCGTTGAAGAAACTCGAGGAATTATGCTGTTGAGAAAATGGAGTTTGAGTTAATTGTGTTTACAGACGATGGATCCTGATGTTCTTACAATAAGTCTCAATCGTTGGATGTCGTTGCCGAATTTGCATCTTAAGAAATGGTGCAAACTCGTCGAGGCTGAGGAATTACGAAAATCCGTAATACTCACGGATCGTAACTCGAAGAACACTCGTCACAGTTGTGGAAAGACGTCGACGAGAAAAGCAGCCAGTCGAGTACCCGTTGGCACGGTCGCGGCTTATTACGAGGATTACGTCAGAACTCAAGGGCTTGAGAAGTATTTCAAGTGGTTAGTCGAGAAATTTTAACAAGAAGCGAAAAAGAAACACGAAGAAAATTGAGCTTGTTTTTGCCCCAAAAATCACAAGAATAATGTTTTCGGTAGATACTCCCCCAAATGCACTATTTTCGCCCTTCTTCAGTTGCATATCTGGAGATCCGTCTTAAGATCGGTTGGTTACTCTCGATGTGTACAGCGGGAGGACGGTGACGTCGGTCAGACCTGTTCATCAAGGATTGAGCGATAACGAGGACGTTTATGGATGGATCGTAAGAGGGTACGAGAACGACAGTGGCAAGCGATTCGTTTACCGATGCAAGAAAGTCGTTCTTGCAACTGGAACAACCGACTCGCCCAATCGTCTCGGTTTACCGGGAGAGGAATCCCAACCTGAGTGGATAACTCATGATCTCAATGATCTTGAGAACAAACTCGATCGACTTGCCAGCGAGCACAGTGAGTAAACGAATTTGAAAAAGAAAAATATTGCTTAATCTATCGATACATATTTATAGATTCGAAAGATCATGAGATATGCCTTTTGTCTTCCTCAGGGACTTGTTCAATAATTGACGAGAGCGTAAATTCGCCAAAACTGGAGATCCGACCAGTTCTTATCGTTGGAGCCGGCTTGAGTGCAGCGGATGCGATAATAGCTGCGCGTTTTCGCGGAATACCTGTTCTGCATGTTTTTCGCGATGCTTCCGGCGATTGGAGCAGAAAAAAGGATACGAATGGTTCCGGCCTAAAGCTGGGCTCGAGCAATTACGACAGGCTGCAGTGGCTTCCGGCTTCGATATATCCGGAGTATCATAAAGTTTACGAAATGATGGGGGATGGTGGAACGAATTATCCTCTCTATAAGGCCCTTACGGGTTACTCGGTCGTCGACGTCGGATCGAACGGGGACGACGCTTTTGGACCACGCGAACAGACGGTCACGCTTTGCTCGCCTAACGGACAACTGCAAATCTTTCATGTCTCGGCTGTTGCCATACTCATCGGTAATTTTTCTTTCATCCTTGTCTTTGAAATTATTGAGTCGTTCATTTGTCATTAATGAACATTTTATTTTTATCTTTCAGGCTCGAGACCAGATCTGTCCTACTTAGGAGAGTACGCGACGCGGTTGGGTAAAATTGCGAACAAAGCAATAGACAGTAAATCTAATCCAATTGAAACCGACGATTTTACGTACGAAGTATTGCGTTCACCGCGAAAAGGGCTTTATGCTCTTGGACCTCTCGTTGGTGATAACTTCGTGCGTTTTTTGCTCGGTGGTGCATTCGGTATTTTCGCTCATATACTAAATACGTCGAGTACGTAAAATTGATGTTACCTATGGTCTTATTACTTCGAATCGCCGATAGACTCGCGCGCAAAATTGCTCAAGCCGTGGGTGCTTCGTAATCATTGGGACATACGACGATGTTTTTTTTCCTTCGCAGTCCTCATATCCTATTCGAACTTAGATGTATATTGCGAATTTATTTTTATATTGCGTTATAACGATAGTGACCGGCAATGGAACAACAAGGAATCGTTTATCTCGGGAGATCGATACGAATAATCAACGAGTGAGCGGTGGAAGAGATTTAATAATAAATTTTTTTACGAATCTTCGTATATTGTACATAACTAAATAGGAAACAAGATACAAATGTATTCAGGGAAGGTGCGGGGTTGACAATTTTATACATATTATTTTTTAACATCGTGCCTTCGAAGCAGAGTCCATTGTTCTTTAGACGTATATTTTTATCATCGTCACTGGCACGATCTAGTCGAATACGTGCAAATAGTTTTAATGATGAAAAAAAATTACCACACCAGTTGCCTATCTGTATTCAAGCAGTCCTAGCAAATGATACCGAGGTCTGTGATAATTTATGCGAGTTGCAATATTCAGAACTGGTTTATATTTGTATACCGAAATGAAAAAGAGATGAAGCGATCATTAAATGGTTCGATCATAATGACCACGACTTAGAAGAAACGGCTCGTAAGAGAATATATAGGACAATGTTAATAATCATTATTTGATCCATCTCCTCAGCTGATATAAAATGAGATACACGTGCTGAAGGAAATGTTAGTGGCAATAATTGATACCGTTTCATTTTTTTTAATCCAGTCATATAATTTATAATTTTTTTTCTTCAACATTTGTACATTAGATTCTACACATTCATCAATTTACAACGACAGTAACACGAGTGGCGCAACGCGACAATCAGTCGAATTGATTTGCACAAAATAATTCTTCAGTCCTAGTCTAACAGCGAATAGGTACATGTTTCCTACATTAATCGAACAAATCAGATTATTCGGAATACGTATCATTTTTGTTCGTTTTTCAAATTAGAATTCACATTCGGAATTGATTCCCTCAATTCACGAGGAATAAGGAATGATTCGCGGATCGTTTTTTACAATATGATAGTCAAACGTGATCTGCAATGAGAGCACTCGATCGACAAGTGTACGGAAGTATCATCCTTTCTCGTAACTCCATGTACTAAGTTTTGAAGACAATAAAAATAAAACTGAGAAATATTATTGATGCAGCGAGTACAAGAATGCAATACATTTTCCGACTAGCTTTCTGGTAAGTATCAGCTTTTTTCAATTCCTTGTAACCCTCTTGTACCTGACCCTGCGTCTGCTCGATATTGTAATCTATGCGATCAAGAATAGTGCCCTGATCGTGCACCATCGTTCCTAGATCCTGTTGTAGACATAAATACGTATATGTGCTTGGACAATTTTGTCTTCAACATTGGGACGTCATAGAATATTTTGATTTACCTTAAATATGTGATTGAGATCCGATATACTTCTGACTATATGTCCAACCTCTTGTTCCCTCTCAGCTGCTTGCCTCATTAACTCTTCCGATTGTTCAATTTGGAGCAATACAGAATGCTGCGCCTGTTCTCCATTTTGCCAAAACTGTTCGTCACTTTGACTGAACGAAGGTTCGGTTAGCCAAGAATCGTTTGCAGCATTTGTCACGAGACTTTCATCAACCGCGAAAAATTGCCTATTTCTTTCTTCTCGGGAATTCATCTCTGTAAAATAGATAATGCGATATAATTGAAGTGATCATTAGTGAAGAATACTAATATTGTTTGATAATATATCGCAATACGTTGCAGATAGTTGTTCTGTGCGGTTCTGTACAGAATGCTCATCTCTTGTAGGCCTGAGGAGAGAGCTAATACTGCACTCATAGCTAACTGACGCTCTCCAGGCTTTGTTTCGTGTCTAGCTGCCGATTTTATTGTTTGGACTTGGCGATAGCCATTGGAAAATGCTCGGCCAATTTCTCTCGTTAACTGTTCCATTTGACGTTCTTCCTATGATACATTATATCCTCTTAATTTACCGATTTAATGCATTACAAGGGCCTAGAATAAACTAAAGAGATAATTCGTAAAATTCTACAAGAATATTAAAGTAGCGTCACTTCTTTTCTCATGCCAAAGTCCATTTAACTTGGATTAAAAAACATTTCTTTATTCCGCTTGATTTTTTCCAGAACTTCATGATAATTAACAATACAGAGATATAAAAACCTGAGAATTATCGTTCAGAGTTGGCCGAGTGAGCTGCTTTGCATGAAGCTCTACTAGATTGTCTAGTTTGGCACGTAATCGACTGAGAATATATTGAGTCTCTTCTAGCGCATCTGTCCAGGCAGGAGGCGAGGAATCTCCCAGATTAATTCCTTTGAGTTCCACGTTATCGGATGCCGCATTTTCTCCCCCAACCAAGGCCATACGATCGGACAAATTCTGTCATAAATAAATTTGCCATCAAACACGTAGAAATGATTATGTTTACTCAAGATACGATGTTGCAAAGAGAGGTTATACGAGTATACCTGTTCGGCATAAATATGTTTGCTTTGGAGAGCATTGTTTCTCATAAGAACAAATGGTTCGGTGAGGTTCCTAGTCGCCATTTTTTATAAAACCAACTTATCACACATTTAAGACTTGTTTTTAAATGCACTAAGGAACGACGGAACTGTCACTCCATCCCGGCTGATTGCTCTATAGACAATCATTTTCACCCACTGACAGTGCGCACAGTTAGTTCACGCAGGGCATTTGCGTGGAAGTGGGGGACAGCAGTTGTGTAGAAATGCGGTATGGGGCGCGGCTTCGTAATGCGAAGCCAGTACGAGTGTTTACTTATCTGACACGGATAATACAGATCGCTGGTTATCATGGTGGAATTACAAGCTAAGAACTGTAAACATTTTCTGTTTTTTTTTTATTTTTTTTTTTATTATTATTATTTAACCAGAATTTTTTTGTCGAAAGTGATTTTAAAATAGTCTTATTCGATCGGAAATTTCTCGCAGATTCTAAAAATGATGATTATTCTTACAACAGTTGAAAATGAATTGAGAAAAACGCGAAAAAACTGTGAAATTTCACGGTTTTTCAACTTTTCACCTATCATTTTTCGTGCGAGTGAAAAACGACCTACGAATTCAGGGTCAGGGGGTAATTTTTGATCGATATAAGCTTTAAAATTGGATAAAAAAAACGCAATTCCAAAAATGTCGATTTTTGGAACCTAATATTCTATCTTACGATTCGGGGGGGGGGGGGGGGGATTTGTCCGATATCTCTAAAACTCTTGAAGAACAATGCAAGAAACCCGAAATAACGATTCATCCACATAAGGTCGATAAATTCTGAAAATTCTCAAACAAAACTGTGATTTTCTTGTTGTACGGGAAATTTGCGATCGACATGGGCTTGAGCTCTTAGAGCTTGAGCAAGGATTCAAATTCACCGGAATGCAACATGGCCAATTTCAATGGGTATCGCAAAACCTCAAAAACAGGACAGAAAATTTCACTGATAAATTGTTTAAGAACTGCCCGTTACGCGAAAAATGAACTAAGGAACACCCGAATAGTTCAATTTTTGTGGCCGTGGCGTAATGTCAAAAAACGCGATATTTCGAAACAAAGAGCTCTGTGGGGGAAAAACCATTTTTACTCAAAAATGGTTGAACAATGGTTGGTCTTATCCAATCAATCAAATTTCTTTCCTCTAACAAGGGTTCAATTGGAAGTTACAGAATCGGAAATTTGCTAATCTCTGACATCAGAAGTTGAAATTTGCGATTATATTTGGGATATATTTAACTCATGTTTGAAGTCAGTTTCAAGCGATCATCCAGCAATTTTGAGACGACTCTGGATTAGATTCAAACCTATACGAGGTGTGCTTGAAATGATTACCGGGTATAACCCAAATGATTTTGTTACCTCGCGAATTTTTTTACAAATCTGTCGATTCATTTAAATACGAGGTAGTTTTATCGTGGATTCCACAATAATACGTATCATCGAGTAGTCCGTTATTCGGTAACGCATCTGTCACAATGGAGCGAAGGGAGTCACCATATGTGTCAGTGCCTCACACCGGACGTCATTACCGTAGAAGTATTGCACCGCTCGAGGCACATTCTGCCGCGAGCCCAGATCCACTCGCATACTTTTTTATGGACATAAGTTTTCCGGCCTCAGGTATGCTCTGCCAGGTGTTGAAGCATCCATGGGAATTATGCTGATAACTCATCGCTATTCTCACGGTGGTCCAACATGCGACAATACCAAGAAATGTGCACTCGCATTTGTTATGTAATAATATGATTGTAGCGGAGTACATATTATGACGTCGAGCATCCTGTTATCCAAGCTATGGTCAATTTTTACTTTCTTATTTCGTCTAGGATACTTGCTTGCTCAGACGCGAAATGACCAATTATTCTTTCGTTCTCATGTTTAATAAGCTTATAGCAGTCTGAGATATCGTTGCAATTTCATTGAACGATTGTTGATTGAAATTGCATAATTGGTAATGACGAATGGCTTATGACCTATCGAGGATTTAACAATTTTGTTAAATTTCATACGTCGATGAACTCTTTACGACTGTACCTACTTGTGGTTTTTGCGTTCCAAGACCGCCGACGCTAACCGCAAGACTCCTCGAGTCGTTCCGTCAGTGTAATTGGAGCGTTTGACTCTTTGATTGACGGAACGCGAGTTTCGATGCGACTATAGCGTGCTATACTTTATCGGAATTAGAGCGTTCCCACAAATATAGCACCGCGATCGGACACATGTCGCGTTAGCCGCTCGACGTAGCCACCTGGGTTCGAACGGCTACCTCACCAACTTTGGCGTTTGTGTGTTTCTCATGGTCGAGCGAGCCTTCCCGTCATCACACGATGATACGCGGCAAACAATGAGCTACAATTTTATATGTAATTAACAGAGCGCATTGGTACCCTTCTTTCGGAGAATTTTGATGGGAATGTCCGTTTTCGAAGGGTCGAGTTTCCTAGCTTAACCGATAGCACGTTCATGATGAAACGAATGTCAAAGCATTTATCGAAAAGTTTGTTACTAACGATGCAGAATCGAGGGATTTCGAGACGCAAATTTTCGACCAAATCCGGTAGTTGCTAGAAGTGTACCTTCGCGTCTCGAGTCTCGTAGGTACGAGATTCGAAGGTTCTTATGATGCAAATTTTACTTAAGCATCCTACGTGGAACAGTTGTTCGGACACGAGTTTAGCATAATCCTAAATTTAACAATAAGTCGTTAAACATCACAGCTGCTGGTTCAACTAGTTTATACGGAGTTGTAACGTTGACCTAGTCTTCAAAGACAGTGGAAAACGATGAAGCTATACCATGGAATACGTTTCCGAGGGAGCTCAAGGGAGTTGACCGACGAAGATGGAACGACGAGGACTGGCTTACAAATATTTTATACATTTCTAGTCTTGGTCTTTGTTACATTTAATCACAAGCATATATTTTACAAGCCCTGTAAGAATTTCTGAAAATAAAACACGCTCGTTCAATAAAACTTATTCTACGAAGAAACAAGGTTGACTTTCGTCATATCGGCACGTGTGGCTCACTGTGTCCGGCACGCGTGAACCGATCCCTACGCGATCCATTTTTTTCCCCAAAAGTGAATAAAGAAAGGACAAGAATTGAAATACCGACGCACATAACAACCCCCTTGGAAAAAAAAGGTTCTTCCTCTAGAACGAGCGTTCCTCCATCATTGATTTTGGGGTTGCGCAAGTCTCGAACAATTGGAATCTCAGCTGTTTCTGGACGAGCACGCGACCGTGAGACTAGTTGCTCGTACTGGGTCCAAGATTTTGCATCTGCGCTTATTTCTCGTCGTACTCGGTCTCACGGCTCTCTCCGTACGCGCGCACCCTTGACGTATTGTGAGCGAAAATTATGAATCGACCTGAGGGAATGTCGCACGAGAGTGGAGAACTAAAGGAATCATTATCCTTAATACTACGTGGCGTGACGTCTGCGCGTATACCTAGGTGCCCGATAATAAAAGGACCCACGAGGCTATAGAACAGGAAGGTGGGGGCAACATATCGAAGGTCCTCTTACGTCACACACGTGTTTCCCGCCATTCGCCTGGCACCCCTCCGCGGGAGTCTTTCGCACATGCTCGTGACGTCAGCCCAGGCACACGTCACCTGGAATGACGTCGAACGTCTCGTGGGGTCCGATTCCCTCAGCCCCGAAGCAAACAGTAGGGGTGCAAAGATTGTACGAAAAGGGTCTCTTGCGAGCAAGATTCCAGTCGCTACGGTACTCGCTCGTTTGAAAGAATACCGGTGACCCGCGAGGCCTACCGAAGGATCTAGGGGTGAGATTGCTGTGCGAGGAATGACGTGAAATTGTGCCAGACGCATGCGACACACGGACCCCCCCTGTCACACGTGGGAAAGTGGCACGCGTCTTGAACCTTGCGACCCGTGCACTTTGTATTCCACGAACGTTCATCGAATATTCCTTTTCTTGATGTGGTACATGATGAATACAGCGAAGATGACACGAGAGCATGAATCGAAGAAGATGCCATTGCGCGAGATTCAAACGTTTTTTTAGATGATCTCACGGTTTTATATCGATAAAGTTGGAACTGTAGGTACGATGTGAGGAATCGTGAAAAAATCGTTACGATTCTACAGCTTCCTTGAGGCGTTACGTATGTCCGTTGGAACCGGACGTGAGAGCTTCCGCAATTTTTTCTCTTCGAGGATGTTAAAAGTCGAACGAATAAAGTTAATGTCAAGACACGTGTAAGAATCTCAACGTTCTTACCATATGTCTTGTACCTGCGTTTCTGTAATGACTCGAGGACGACTCAGTCCGATAAGCAATTCGCGAACCGTGACGACTGGGGTGCAGCTGCGTTTAGTGTGCATAAGAAGAAAATCGATGCAAGACACCCCGACTTGGTTTCTTGCATGTTCTCTCTCACACTCGCATCACTGTCGTACATATATGGCCTCTCGTACGCATTTACTAAGGGGCAGGTGACGTTCGTCGCGTGCCGGCTCTCCCCTCTTCTTCGCTCCGACGAGATGTCTGCAAGAAAAGCATCGGGACCCGCAATGCATTGTCCTTCCACGCTCCTTGCTCGCACACGATTGCGGTCCCTTTAACACACGTTTCTTCCCATCGTTCGAACGGCGTTAAAGAAGGGGAACTTCTTTTACGTATTATAATACGTATACATACTTATGAGAGTAGCCCGGAACGATTCGGCCCTGTGCATTGTCGGGATTTGCAGAGACCGGAACCTCGAGGCAATGACCGGATGCGAAATCGATCCGTGCGAGTATTCCCGATGTCATGTTGGAATTGTTTGCGGAATTATTGCCACAATGTGGTTCACGAAACGGAATCGGTTATCAAGAATCGTGCGTCATGGACATTTTTATACTAGTTTTAAGCATCGTCTCGCGAATTTCGATTTGGACAATTATTGGTAAGGAATGGATGTAATAATTAGCGAGTAAAAGTGAAATGTGTGATCAAAACCCAAGATTTAAGACCGTCTTCCCTGCCTTCGTTGTCGAAGGTCCTTGAGGCTCGTATCGAGAAGAACTGGCGCGAAAAGAGGGATGTCTTCAGCTGCCCCTGGGAAATCAATAAATCGGCTAGGGAGCAGGTGACGTCTGGCGCGTGCCTCCATATCTGTTTTTTTCCAAGAGTCTTGAGGATGACCCCCTCGCATCGTAGGTTCACTTCTAGTCCCCCCTTATAGGAATGTAGTGCCCTATTGGATGATCGCGCTGCAAGATGTGTCCATTGTCCGCCACCCTTAGCTTGCACGTGACGTGTATGATCATCGCGTTCCAACAGCCGATCCGACTCCTTGCATGGGCATACTCCTCGATACATGGCTCATCTTCTTCTCCTCTCCCCTATTATCTAGCGCCAATAAATTTTCCTAGAGAATTTACCGGTTCTCATGACCGTCGCGAGGCCCCGATGGACATTCGTATGGGAAAGTGAAACCAACGAAACGAACAGCTGATGAGATCTTTTCACGACTCGGAGTTCTACATGTAGTGAGAAACAACGGGATAAAATTCATTCCTGGCGTGTGACAACATAAGACAATGCTTGGATTTGAATTTTTGTATACAATTGTTGGAAGTGTATGATTGAAGAATTCGATAAAAAACATACAATACTCTTTTCGTTTTTCTGACTTATTTTTTTGTTCATCGCTACGGCGTACATGACGTTTCGCAACGTGGAGAATTCAGGGAAATGTTTGATGATTCTCAGACCGTGGAGATTCCCACATGTCGGGCTATTCGGTCCTGCGAATAATTCATGCAACTACGGCAACAAGACAGTTTGGTTTACAAAACGAGGGTGCCACACCGGTGGCGCAATGATAAATTTTGCTTCCTAGACCTAACCCAACAGTCGTAATATTCTCCTTGTAGCTTTGCACCAACGCCATTAGTACAGAGCTAGAGACAAGTACCAGCACCGATTCAGATTTTGGAGGGCCATCCGAGTATCAATTGCCTGTGTCTCTCTTATGCTCTTATTACGTCACACAAGCCCAAAAATTTATTTTTAGAAATGACTTCATCCCTCCCTTCGTATCTTCGACCATTATCCACTTTAATGCCCGGTTCCATGAATTTTTACATCATCACATGGACCAATCGTCGTACGCTTTGTCTAATCGGGTGAAGATAGATGTTTATTTAAAATCGTGCCAGGGTGTCGCACACGAATTTGTAAATACTTTGGCTGAACATTGGAAAAGCAAGAAATGAAGAAAGGACCTTATACCTCCGGACCTAACCAGCACATGTACTCGGGTTACTTCGATCCTGAGTTGCATAGAGGGCCAGAGAGAGAGAGAGAAAGAGAAAGAGAGAACGAGGGCAAGAAGGGGGCAGAGAGAGAAGAAGAGTGTGTGTGAGAGGGAGAGAGAGGTAAAGAGAGAGGGAGAGAGAAGGAGCGAGACCCACCAGGGACTCGAGCGCATTGCACAAGTAGGGACCCCCTTTCGGGTTGGCGCCCGATATCGGGAGCTGTCCTCTTCCCGAAGAGCCGAGTACAGCCGAAGAGTCATCCGAAGACAGCCGAGACGATGGTGGGAACGTGTAGCGCCGAGTGTTCTCACCACGGGGCTGCCTGTGGGCTCCGCGAGAGTACGACCGAGCTCTACGCGGACCGACGACGATGCAAGGTGGCTGTGCGATCGAGCCGAGGGCTTCGGGACTCTCTCGTGCACTCCGTTACGTAGCATCGTAGCTCCTCCTGCTTCACCGTGCGAGCTGCTGCAAGCAAGCAACCTGCTGACGCTGGTGGGATAGACCGCGTGCTGATCCTGCTGCGTTCCTCTTGCTCCTGTTTCGATCCCCGACCTTAGCAAAAATCGCCATGGCGATTAATGGCGTTCGTGTAATCTCGTAGGACAAACGGGTCTTTAAGATCCTTGTAAAAATTAAACTACGATCCCGCAGGCATGGAAGCTTCAATAACGTCATTTTGTCATTGAGATTTTGGACAATTTTTCTAAACATTACGTCCTGTCGAGGAATGAACGAGAGTGGAAGTTGTTGGGGGTGAGACACACGCGACCATCCCAAACTATTTATAAGGGTCGACGAAAGTGAAGATCACGATGCGTAGGTACGAAGAAAGGGGACTTTTGGCCACGTGCAGAGGGGATCGCGATAGGTGACGAAAAACAAAATCAGATCTGTTCCGAGATCCATCGTGGTCCGAAGTTAATGCTCATCTTCAAACAGATATCGGAGTGGAGGATCGTATGACATCGACCTCGCTCGATACGATGATCCTTTTTTTGTACCATTTTTTTTGTTTCTTTACCATCGAACTACAGGACAGAATCTCGACTCTCCCTTCCTCTTTCTCACATCCGTTTGGACGGCGAAGACTTCTTTCACCCTTTCGATGATTATCCCTAAACGGTTTTTATTTGGAATGCCTGGAACCGAAGAACAGTTCCAATGTGCAAACAACGAGCTGCATACGTGACGGCAAACCCACGAGGTTCGATCGGTAATGGCAATTCCAAGAGCAATTAGAAAACAAAATCCGAGAGCCCAATGTTTTTTCTGGGCGAGCTTAAAAGGTCGTTCGCAGACGGTTAAAACAACTTAACGGGTACTACCGCGTGTCTCGGATTTTGATCCCACGACCGTACCAGAACGACGAGGGTCCATTCTCGGCCTGACGGAGACTAAACATATCGTGTTTCCCAAAAGATTCGACCGCCGAATGATTTTTATGAAGTTGCGGACAGCTTCTCTCGCGACTCAATCCCTCCCCACCCCCTAGCTATATCCGAGCTAAGATAGAGTCAGATCAGCCGTACTGTGTTAAACCACCCCTAAAATAGGGGTGTTAAAAATACGAGATTATCCAGACGATACGTCGTGTCCGTGCGATAGTCTCGGGTCCCATGCAGAGTTAAATAAGCCTGTTTTTTTGTTCGCCCTTTTTATTTCACCCTTGACCATTCCCAATGGCACATCCCTTCTGCTTATTTATATTTTAGCGAATACGACACCATAAAAAATGAAGAAATCTTAAATTACCGTGTTAAAAGAGCGAGTCGATTCGAACGACGGAGTTTCGCTCGTGCCGGTCTCACTTTGGAGTCGAAGGAAAAAAAATTCTAAAAAAACTGAAAAAAGTAAGGAGAGAGGGAGAGAGAGGGAGGGGTCGTTAAAAACCCTAAAATTTATCGTTGACGCGGAGTCGCGTTCGAGGAAGGCGAAGAATCTCGAAGCTAAGACAGCCACGGCGCATAATTTAATTCTTTTTCACGAAGGACACCCCGCGCATAAGTCCAGGATCCTAAAACATTCCCACAAGACACCGCTATCCTTTTCATTGGTCCTGAAACCTCCCACGATTTTGGTTCGCTCTTTCCCTATGTCGGGGAGGAAGGGAAACAGTTACCAGAGGCTAACTCGTCCTCGACAACGAAGAGTTTCAGCCTTTCTATGTAAATACCTGGACGCAGGAGCGAAGGAACGTTGGAGCGAGCGAGATGGAACGGAATGAAAGAAAAAGGCTAACCATCGCCTTATAAACCCCCCCTCCCCCCTTTCCTGACTACGATGCCCATCGTACCCTCTCGTTCTTCTCTCCTCTATCCCGTTCCTTCTTTTACTTCCCAATAAAATGTCGAGAATCCCGGGGACTACACAACCGCGTGTCCCTTCGCTCGTGTGTCAGCCACGCGTACTTCACTCCAGCCAGCGGTCAGGCCCATAATAGATGCACGAGGTCGGGCTCCTTTTCGTTTCTTTTATATATTTATATATATTATTTTTTTCCTTACTCTCTCTTCCTTTTTCTTCCCTACGTGCGCGACTCGCGCATTATGTGCCATCATACACCACCACCATCGTACACACGCACCATCATCGAGAAGGAGAGGAGGGAATAAGCCAAAGGGTGAAGGCAACGCGAATCGCAGAAACGTGGGAATCGTCGCCAGGTGATCCGTCGCCTTGGTAGTCTCCCTCTCCCTCTCTCTACATACTCCTCGTTGTGTATAGGTACGCGATGTGGAAGTTCGCAAGGAAGAACGGAAGGAAGGAAGGTGAGGACCATTCCGGAAGGGGCCACGTGTGTTAATGCCCGCTTCAACTTGGCTGGCCCTTAGGGGTGAATCGAGCGAAGAGGGGAGATGATGCGATATTACAAAACAATATACGATACGGGGTGGTTCGCTCGCCAACAGAGTTGGAAATTGATCAAATTTATTTTATAAATAAAATTCAACGATTTTTATCACAAACTCTCGAATCAACTACGGTCACGTCTATTCTATCGGTTACTTATCCTTATCGCGAATAATACGATTATCAAATCTGATGGGAGACTACGATATTTTTTACAGCTTTTATCGTCAAAGATTTTTTGTTTTGCCCATACGGTTTGCATTTATTTCGCACGAGTTGGAACTGAGGACTCTATTGTTGGAAGCAAAATATTGCCAAATGAGCAGAAGAAGCGAAGCATAGACGCGCGTCGCCAATCCACGATTTCTAAGTCGCCGGTCAAGTCGAGCGATATCTCTTCTCTTGTGACGACGGTAATAAAATTAAAAAAAAAGAGAAAGAAGATATAACTGCGAGTGATTATTACTCGGACAGGAAACATAAAAAATTATCTCGAGAGATACGTCGCTCATGACGTTTGGAAAAAAACGTCGTCCGAGGCGCGAGAGCTTCACGAAACACATTTTTCTAGAAATACGAGGAGGAAAATAAGTTTTTTTTTCTTTTTTTTTTTTTGGTAGATACGTTTGTTCTGGACAAACACGAGGTCTCGGGTTTCTTTGAGCCGAGCAGTCAAGAAATTTGTCTCACCAGTTCGTACATGCTCGAAAGGGTACGTGGGGGGCGTTTCATTCTCGCGGGAACTCAACAGGAATTACCTGCTCGTTCGTGAGATGAGAGACGGCCATTGTAGCGATTTTTCCTGTGCGTGCGTCCAGCACACGACCTCGTTCCCATAGCCAAGTACATATATATATGTTTTCTCGAACCCACTGACCTAATTTTCACTGAATGGATCATTTTGGTTTATGATCGAAAAATTTGGGTTCGGTATTATACGTCACGCGACGAAAATGTTCTAGTTACAATATTGTACTTTTACAATGGAGTCGTACGCTGCAATGGACTCTATAAAATCTTTTCGTACCAACCTACTTCGTAAAACGATAAAAAAAATATTAAGATATGAAATAAATAACAATGAAATAAGAAATAAGGAAAAAAAACAAAAATTGTTTTCATGCCTAGAATTATTTATCGATTTATGAAATTTACACGGAGAGAATTTCTTATTAATTTTTACGGTGAAATGTTCGTAAAATTACATTAAAAGTTGAACCCGGTGATAAATGTGCAAACAGTCAAAAATTGAGACTAGTTTTAAAATTTTTACTTTTAGGCATATAAAAATTGTAGCACGCGGCATAATTTTTACGCGCGATATACAGACCTCACGGATTACGGCCAGGCGACCTAGGAACTAATGTTACTGTGAAGAACGTAAAAATTCTGGTGAGCGCACGAAACATTTCGGCTTCTTTTTTTGAATTTTCAAGACAAACACGCAAATTTCTCAATGTGCACCTTACACTTTCATTTGTATCAGCCCTTTTTTTCAACTTATTATAGTAATGTTTAGGTTTCACGAAAATTTACTATTAATTTCAGTAAAAATTCTTGAAAATATTTTAAATTTCTGTCAGGCAACAGTAAATTTGTACCAATTTCCATTAAATTGTATAATTTATTTCCTAAAAACCTGAAGAATTGCACATTTGTCATTCAGTTATTATGATTTCACAGTAAAAATTACGTAAAAATTCTTTCCGTGTACTTATGTTTTCATTGATAGCTGGCGAGAATTATCGAGAAATATACATTCGACGTGACGATTTTTACTCGATTAGAAAATATTTTCTTTGAAACTTCATATTATCCAGTTCCGCTTCGTCGAGCAGTTTTTTCCCATTGTTTTCATACGTAGCGACTAAATAAACTCGTACCAACTCGTCGATTTAACTTTTGAACTACGCGTATAAAAAAAAGTTGTCGTCTGTCATTTTGTCCCAACGCGAACCATATCGAAAATATACATTTTGTAAAAAAGGGCTCTCACAGCCCGCATCGCTCTCACGAGTTTATTAAAAGAAAATGAATTTCGGGGTAGGCGCGAGGCTCGTCGTTCCCGCCCTCGCGTGGGGGCACGTAGCTCCTGTCTATAGGAACGAGAACGAAAAATTCTTTTTTTTTTTCATTCAATTTTATAACATACCACAAGGAACCCTCGGAAAAACGGGGAAACCCCGTTGAAAATTGTTTTCCTACGATAATATAAAATCGGGGCACGTTTTACCCTCGGCAAGCTCATCGACACAGATGTCGCTTTTTTACCGAGAGCAACAGGGGGGTGGAAGGATGGGGTTTTCTACGAGAAAAACCTTTTTTCTCGGTTAAAAATTTCGGAAGCATCCGTCACCCTTCTAGAATACCAGGTCGAAGGTATGGAAGAAAACTGCGGAAGGCGAACGAATGTTAGCGTCGGTGGCGCGAGAGGGTGAGGGAGTGTAGTTTACGTGGGAAATTAAAAAATGAGGGGGTCTTTTAAAAAACCGGTCCTCGTCGTATAATATACTTACTACTATACACCAAATTATACACACGGATACACGTGTATACCTACACGTATAGTATTATACCTTGTGACTTGTGGGCGGAAGTGAAGATTTCAGATTCGACGGGATAACGTTTCCTTCCTGAAGGATCCCATGACTGTGGGATACACGAGAGCTTCCACTACGAGCTAAGCGTGGGTGCGAGAGCTGCAGGTGTATGTCGAAAGATGAGGTTCTCGAGAACCGTAGCGAAGCGTGTAAAAAGGGCGAGAGAGACGAAGAGGATGGAGAAGAAGAAGAAGAAGAAGCGTTAGGGTGGGCGTTCCAAATTTAGAGGCAGTCCAGGTTTCTTCTCTCGCTCTCGAGAGGTTTGTGGTCAAGCCGCGAGAGAGCTTGCTTCAGCAACCACTTCGAAACTCTTACATATATCCAGCAGCCTTGCTCGCTCATTTTCTCTCTCTCTCTCTCTCTCCTCTCTCTCTCTCTCTTTCTCCCTCCGCCTTCTAGGGTTAATGAGAAGGTCGCGACATCTGACCGGACGCCTTCCGTTATGACAGCTCTCCACGGATATTTATGGGAAATTATGTATCATGGGAAACGAAACGGTCCAGCGTGACGATAGGAGACCCTGGGAATTTTTTCTTCTCGGTATTACTCGCGTTTGATATTGTCTCGGGATATCAGATATCAAACGGTGAAACAATCTTCCAACTTGAAAAATCGAAATATTCGTAAATGATCGCCGATTAAATTACCAAATTCTGATTTTTCCATATAAATTGTCGATTAAAAATTATTTTTCACTTAAATTCTTATTTTCTCAAATTAAATTTAAAAAATTTGGGTTAAATTAAAAAATTTGAAAAAAACCTAAAATTAAATAAAAATTTATTTACAAATTTCTCGAAGCTCAAGTTCAAGGTTACCGAGATATCTATATTAAGGGAGGGGGATACTTACGGTCCGAACACAAATATTCTCGGCCGTTCCGCACTTCCGAGTTCGAGACATCGTGCAGATGCGACGAAACGAGAACTCTCGGTAGAAAAACCCATCTCGCCCTACAATCACGTTCGCCCGAACGTATTTTGCGGATTTTCGTACCGCCGTTTAGCTTCTCCGTCTTACACCGTTACTCGTGTACCTATCGGCCATACGCAATAATATACCAGTCCTCCAGGGACAAAGATGCAGTTTAGCGGAGCGCATTATGCGTTTAGTATGGGCGAACCCAAATAAAACCATAAACTACGTAGTTATGACGGTACTATCCTTTTTCGAAATAACGGACTCTCGTCATCGTATCGAAAGGTACCTACTAAGGAGGCGGAATGACCGATCCTTGAAGCGTTTTGTTAAACCGGAGAATAAGTACGAAAAGGTCTCTCGGTATACTTTACGCCACGAATAGGCAAAGTTTACGCGACAATTTCGATTCGTTTGAGTGAAATATTGCACGTTCTTCATTCGTATAATTCGTTTTATCTCCAAATCGCTCGATTATCGCGATAATATTGTTCGATTCATCTCGATCGAAGACAATGACTTTTCATCGACGACAATTTTATTTATTTACGAAAACTTTTTCGAATTTTTAGAACAGGAACTTTTTGAAATAATGAATTTTGTCTCGATAAATAAGGAATTAAACGTGAGGTACTTTGTTTACCGTAATGAGACAGATGTTTTCGTTCGCTAATTGTTACCCGTATTTGTTAACAAATAATCGCAGCTGTCGTACGAACAATAATTTTATTATACACGTACGAGTCGATTCGTATCTACGACGTGACCAGAAGGTAAAAAGGGGTTGGCGTTTTGTAATTTCGCACAATTGTTCGATCGACCTTATAGAGGGAGCGGGGGGCTGTGTAGTGACAGAACGATAAGCAAAATCACTTAACTCCCTCGCTCTTGATTCTTCCAAGTCTGACGTAAGGATCAAAAAGGGAACTGGGGTGGAAGGAAACGATAACTAAAACGAAATAACACAATAAACGTAAAAAACACGATCGTCGTCTACGATTACGAGTTCGAAACGACTACGACATTGCTGAAAATTTATGGCGTTGGAATTTATCAGCTCCGATCTCCCAGTGTACGTGCTTTCGACGCATTATCGAGCAGTGTGATCTCGATTTAATGAATTGTTTCACGGCTATTGACAAAGCGCGGGAGAATTTTATCGTCGCAAATTTCACGAGTGTTTTTTTTTCAACGAGTGTACATCTGGCTAGAACTAAAACCCACGTGACAACTTGATAACCAAAATATGAGCTAAAAACTTTATTAAAAAAAAAAAACAGATAAACAAAAATCTAAATAATTGACAATTTAACTGAACGTTATTTTTTTGACATTAGAAATGAAATAAGAAGCTGAAACGAGGATGATAATTATTAATAATTTACGGGACTATTCGATGAATAGAATTGATTGTAAACGAGGTCGTAGGTCATTGTTTTGCGACGAGGCCGAGAATAATTGGACAACTGTCGTGATGAAGACGCATTCACGAAACGCGTTAAAATTAGAAATAACACGTGGAGGAACGTTCGTTTTGTCCGCTTGAACCGAAGTTTGTCGTCCTCACGTTTTCGACCTCTAAAAGTAAAAGTGTAGGTACCCCCGGTGCTTTTAATCGCACGTCGTAAAAGTTTATCTCTTTATTGCGGCCACGAATGCCTCTTGAAACTCTCTGCAATAACCAATTTTGTCAACAGTGCAAATATCCTTCGTACATTCATTGAATAGCTCCCGCGCTCTGCCATTTATACATATATATATATATATATATATATATATTCTCCGGAGAACAGGCAGTACTACAAGATACGATATATTCTTCTATATATATATTCTCTCTCTCTATATATATATATATATATATATATATATATATTCTCCGGAGAACAGGCAGTACTACAAGACTTGAAAAAATTCAATATTTTTTCCAACTTTATGCGTTTACTCGCAAACCTGGTAAGCGTGCCATCCACCAATCGGCACGACGTTTGCTCTTAAACAAAAAAAAAAGAAGAGAAAAACCAACACGAAAAAACAATTACGTAATTAGACAAATTTCATTTCGCGAATATGAACGTTTTGTTTTAATGACCGTTACCATATTTTATAGTCCGCCGAGACGTGTGAGAATTGGTGTAAATTGCGAGGAAACGGATTCTGCGAGCGAGTAAATTAGCTTAAAAAAAAGAAAAGAATGAAAGGGAAAAAAATGATATAAACAGTGGTTTCGTTCATGGGAATTCTCATAAAGGCTCTCGTATGCGCCCTCCCCATTGCACGTAGTTGCATCGGATCGCACTACGCGCGTCAGCCACACTTATGACGCGCGTACACGTACGCACGTACATGCGAATAGCCACGTAGTTGTATGTTTGCCCTCCTGTGTCAGATACTTCTCTATCGCATGCCTTTACGCTTTACCGCTTCCGTACAGTCGTCTCGCTGAATTACCACGCGCTTCGAACGCTACGAAGCAATGTTAAATTATTTTTTTGGCGTAATTCAATCCGCGATAAAATCGATTTAATATCAAAAATTAATTAAACATTTCATAACCGTCAAAAATCAAGGAATATTATTTGATAAATTTTTATCAATTTCCATCAAATTTTATAAACATGTATCGATATCTCATAAATCCTTGAAATTTTAATGAGAAGTTTGATAAAAATGGCGGAATTATATGTAATTAAGATGTTTTCTTACGATTTTAGATATAATTTAATCAGCGATTAAATTGATCGAGGATAATTTCAAGAATATCGATACAAAATTTTGTTCGATGGAACAAGATATTTGTTTTCTCATCGTAAAATATTCAGGGAACACGAACGACCCGTATAGGCACGGCGCGAATTCCCACACATCAACAGGTCTCGCTCAGTAGGGCTTGAGACTGGCGCGGAGTTTCCCCCACCCTAATGCGAAGATATCCATCGTTCCCCTCTACTCCGGACGAAATTCATCCCCACCACCATACGTTTGGGTGCATCGTCATGCGGCCGCCAAATTTGTAAAACGTCATACAGTTACTCGTTTCCATCCCGAGTGAACGGGACGTCACCCGTGCTCGGTGAGAACATCCCGCGGGAGTTTTCAAAGTTTACAATTAACACATTCGATCGATTCTTACGAACGATATCAGTTAACTCTGGTAATCGATCGTAACAATTATCACAAAGTGACAGTGTGATTTTCGAAAGAAAAAGAAACTTAAAGGAGTGAATCGTGCGTGTGTGTGATCTTTGATTATTATTTAATCGAAAAATTCATACGATTCGATCAGTGATTTCATATAAATATATTTCTATCGGCGTATGTGTTTATTTGGGAAAAATAAACGAGTCGATAAGTAAACGAAGTGAAATTTGATATAAGCCGGTAGTGTACGATCGAGAGATAATCGTTTCGAGGAAATTTTTCACCGGTGGATTATTTAAATGGTGGATTATTACAATTACAAGATGTCAGGGAGCGATGATGAATTCGAGCCGCAGACCCAATCGGGTATGTCGAAGGCCGAGCTACGACGGGTGAGGATTGATTTGAATTTACATTTTATTTTTGTTCTTTCTTACCCTTCGAATATCTCGTAATTACGTTATCTTTTTTTTTCTCTGTACATCGCGAGTATTATCGCGTTACTATGTAATCGTCACGTGTTCTTACTCCATCGCGTATTTCAATAATTACAGAGCAACAAGCCAATAATGGAGAAGAGACGACGGGCTCGGATAAACCAATGTCTCGACGAGCTCAAGAGTCTTATTCTCGAAGCGATGAAGAAAGACGTAAGTAGACGAATGATTATTCACGTACGTTTATAAAACTAGAAATCGTGTATGAATAAAATCGTCGATTATTAAAATCGAATCGACAATGAACAAATTCTCCCTTGACAATAAATCTCGCGACAATAATTTTGATATTAAATGCAGTAAATTAAGAAGTTTTCGATGTGACATCCATGAAAACAATTTCATAATTATTCGAAACTGTTTTTTTTTACTGTCGCGAGTATACCTCTGCCGAGGCTGAAAATCGGGGTCGTAGAATAATAATGTTCGATCGTCGAATACCGCGAGCGATGTATAAAACACAAACTCTAGTCTTAACGGTAATAAGTCCAGCAAATGTTTAATCAGGTTTGTCGAAGGGTGAAAAAGGTAGAGAGAGGGTGGTCTCTTCCGTTCTCTCGTCGAGAGAACGATGGCATTCGTATGTGTTTGTGTCTGGGAGTATAGAATGAACGGAGAGAGAGAGAGAGAGAGAGAGAGAGAGTGAGAGAGGGAGAGAGAGAGAGAGAGAGAGAGAGGGAAAGAGAAAGAAAGAAAGAGTGCTGGAATGGCGGGTGGTGAAGAGCGAGAGGGACCGTTTTGTTTTAGTATTTGAGATGCCACACGCCGTGGGAACCCTTCGGTCTCGTCCACTCCGACCGCCCTCCCTCCTCTGCCGTTCCTCCGGACAACCCACGCTCCGATGGTCCGCGGCATGCGAGCGAGTCCGCGCGCTACCGTGTCAAAGACTGGTACAATGGCACGTTTGTCCTCGAACGGTTTAACAAAAAAAAAAAGACAAAAAAAAATCAACATTTGATAAAGAATTTTCAAGTGGGATTTAATTGCTCGACACTTCTTCTTTTTACGTTACTTACCACTTCTCTATTTATCTCTAAATAAATGCAACAAGTTATTCGCACGCGTTTTTTCATTTTGCTCATTTCACTTTCATTGAAGATCGTATGGGAAATTATGCCAAGTATCGTTCGATCCCTGGATCAATATTCATGAATGAAGATGATCGCGAGATGAGTGATCGGAGATCGGCGAGGGGGTGGGGGAAGATCTGGTATCAGCAGCGTAATTCTATCCAGCATGAGTGATTTCTCCAAGCGTTTATAAACGGAGCGAGACGGCGTGTCGTTCGGTCCTCTCCTCTCCTCTTCTTCTCTCTCTCTCTCTCTCCCGCACGGTTCTTTCCTTCTCTCCTTCGCTCTCGTCATCGTCTCTTTCTCCTCGTACCTTGGCGTGTTCTCTCCCCGTCCAGATGACTTCCGCTACCTGCTCCGCTCTCCAGTGTCCGCTCTCGTCCTTGTTCACATACACACACACACGCGCGCGCGCGCTCACGCACACCCTCGTGTTACTGTTGGTCCTCGCGTAACGCCCCCCGCGTTCGTGGGAACCTCCGCGGAGTAATTATTAAAAAAAAAAAAAAACCCATCTAGGGTTACAGCCTCCTTTTGTTGACCGTATCATCTTTGAGGATCCTGTGAAGCATTTCGCTTCTGAGTGCTCTCTATCTCTCTCTCTCACACACATACACTGTCTCGATCATCGGTGCGAAAGAACGTGGGAGAGGGGATTCCCCGGTTTTCGTTTTTTTTTTCATCTTTTTTTTCTCGTCTTCCTTCTTTCGCCGCGGCTCGTAGTCGTTGCAGGTGCCGCGGGAACATCTCATGATCTTTCGCAGGGTGTCGGGTTCACCGCCGCGCGAGGATCATATCGATTTTCTATTGGTTCGAGAAACTCGGAGATTATCGTTCTCCCTGGATCTTCCCACGTCATCACTCGATCCGTGAGATTTACAGTGAGAAAATACGACTTTTTTTTGCCCGTTTACATTTTCACAAAGATGAGAGTAAAATGATGAAGCTTCTGTCGATCCATAGAACGGGGAAACAAAAATAAATAAGACTTTTTTTTCGTCAGTTCGTTGTATTCGCTAATTTCGAGGATTCGTTTAAATGGCCACGGATCTAGGGAAAAGTGATGAAAGAAATGTAACGTTGCCCTGAGAAAATGTCCTAAAGTAGTTCCCTAGCTTGGAAAAGAGTCATGCGAAATGTATGCGCGGGTCTGTTGAGGACGAGAGGAGGAAAGGGATGGAGAGAGCATAGAGCAGGAGAGAGGTACGTCATTACGGATGAGGCGGGATTCCCACAGAGCATCGCTGCACGGAGAGACAGAGAGAGAGACAGAGAGACAGAGCGAGAACGACGGAGAGTAACTCTTTATCGTCGTGGCGTGTGTAACCGAGACGATCGTCGACTCCCACGCCTATTGTGTACGTGGTCGAGCACTACAGAGAAAGAGACGTACGAAAAAGAATTCTCCATAAATATATGTATATATATATTGTATATATATACGAGAATGCTAAGCTGTCCAGACCGGGATACAGATCGTTGGCGACCTAGACGCATCCAGACAATATAGTGTTCGAAGATTTGGAAGTATCGCCCCTGCCGAATCACCATTCACTTATTGGTTGGCAACGGGCTGGATAGTCGGAGATCTCTTTTTTTTTTGAAGAATAACCCCGATTCGGAACGGACAAGGAGTTCGTTCGTGGTTATAATTCGAGAAAAGAGTAGAAGTGCTCTCGAAAAATGGAAAAAAAGGAAAATCTTTTAACGGGTTCCCACGATCGATTTTTCCCATTCATTCGTATAAGGTCACGGTATACACCCTCGGTCTACCTGTTGCTCCCTTTTAAGAGGATTATCCTCCTGACGTAACACGAATTTTAGGGTTCTTCGGGGATTTCACAATGGATTGTGAAAAATTTGCATATACCTATTTTCACGCGGTAGTTTCGATATCGTTGTTCGATAGGAATTCTGGTGTACCGAGGTGTCGTCGTGTTGAGTACAGTGACGAGGAACGAGGATGAATCCCATGAAGAAATTGTGAGCAGGAAGCTAGTTCAAGAATCGCGCGTTTATTGGAGAATTTACAATTTACCGACGCGTGGTAACTAGTTACCGACAGCAGGGAAGTAGATGAGAACGGCTGATGGTATTGAAAATAAAAAAATAAAGTCGCTACCATTTTTACCGACGGTCGATCGTTTATCAACAGTCGATAAGAAAAATGTCCCATCGTTTACCACGAAATTTAATCGTACCCGTTATCTTTCTCATTACAGCCATCTCGTCACTCGAAGCTCGAAAAGGCAGATATACTGGAGATGACGGTTAAGCATCTGCAGACGGTTCAACGTCAGCAACTTGGTACTGCAGTGGCGACCGATCCCGCCGTACTGACAAAATTTCGTTCCGGTTTCTCCGAGTGTGCTGGCGAGGTATCGCGCTACGTGTCTCATCTGGAGAACGTCGAGCCGGCGGTTAAACAACGTCTGGTATCCCATCTCAACAGTTGCGTCACGAATCTCCAGCAGATGGCGCCTTTCTACAGTCACTACGTGCCTTACATGCCGGAAAGATTGTATCCCGAGGTCAAGGTTGGCTTCCAGAGCGACTTTCAAAGCGGCGACGAGAACAACAATGGCAGCGCCGCAAGAATTCAGATACCAAGCGGTGTTCAGCTAATACCGAGTAGATTGCCGACCGGTGAATTGGCACTTTTGGTACCACAATCAGCTGGTATATCGGCGAACTTTCCGTTCTTTCCTCCAGCCCCGGAGGCATCGAGCAGAAACGGATCGACATCAGCTTTCAGCGCTGTCAACAGATCTCACAGTCCACTATTAAGTCCATCCACTTCGACCTCAAGCTTCGGCGAGGAAAGTCACAATTCGGAGGTGTATGCTCAGTCACATTCGCCGAATCAATCCCAGCATTGCTTCAAAATTCCGGAACAGAGCCCTTCGGCCTCGTCCAAAAGTTTCTCGTCGTCGTCGCCCGAAACGCAGAAGCCTCAGATAAGCTCGTCCAGCGACAGAAAAAGATCGTTATCACCTACGACCTTCGTCGAACCGAAAGTTCATAGTGATGTAGGATTTTCGGCACCGGTAACGAGAGAAACGTCGACGCGCGAGTCGCAAATGACGACGATCGCTAGTATTCCCAGCTTCGTACCGAGCTTGAGGCAACCGTTGTCTGTTATTACCGATAAGACTTACAATCGAACGCCGATGTTCCCGAAGAGGGAGAGCCTCAAACGTCATCATTCCGATGGTCTTTTGGTCATTTCGGACAAAAGACCACGATACAACGAAGCATCGAGCTCCACGATGTCATCGAGTGCGAACACAGGCAACCGCGACGGTCATGCGACAGTTTCGGTCGAGGATCTTTCCGGCAAGATGAATTCACCGTTCGTTAGAAATTCTAATGGCGATACGGTTCGAGTTTCGGCTGCTGACGCGAGCACTTCCCAAGGAAACGGAGATATGTGGAGACCTTGGTGATCGACGATCGATCACAAATAACGTTTCTTTTCTAAATTAAACCCGGATTTGATTGAAATTTGATTAAAAGAAAATGGTTTAGACCTTCTTAAATTTATGTTAATTTTTGTTTGTTTGGCCGATATTAGTTGTAAATTTGTTTTCTCATTATCATTATTTTTTTCCGAAGGTTCAGTTACTATGAATTTATCGTGTAAATGCTAATTGACTAAGGGGAACGAGAGACTGTTTGAAATTGGCTGATGAAATTTCAGTGAGATTGTTTTTTTCGTATTTATTGCTAGTTTTTAGAATCGCGTTGGTAAAACAACAGCGTTACAAATTTCGATGGGCATTGAAGAGCTCGTTGCATAATAGGAGAGACAAGTTTGAAAAGAAAAAAAGTAAAAGAAAATTGGGCCATAATCGAATATCGTAGGGCGATAAGGACGAGAACGATATACACGCTGTGTTCCTACGACGGAAATACGTCGAGGCTCGCACGTGGTACGTTCATCTCGCAAGCCGCATCCTTCCAAAGTATAAAGACTAAACCTAAGCTTTAAATAAATGAAATAAATAAGAAAAATAACGTTTAATCGAGACGAGACGATCTGTAAATATTATAATCCTTGTAAATAAACCTTCGTTTTTTTTGACGTAATTTAACGTAGCGTAAAATCCAACGAACGATATAGCCAACATAATTTCTACGTTTTGTTTGCGATTGCGTATTTTCTCCATAGGCAATTTAAGTATTACGAGTTTGTGATAATTGATGTAACGTCGTTTGAGGATAAACTACTTTTTGAATAAAAAAAAAATCAAAAATCTAAAAAATACGAGATATTTAAGGAAAAAAAATACACGCGCGCAAACGAGGACAATCAAATCTTTTTATCCTGGCATAACGCGCCGTTGGCCGCTTCGCGAAGTGGAGGATAGCGGAAACATTTATATCCGGAATTCCGGAGGGAAAAAAATAAGATATAAAAACGCCTTTGTGGATCCTGGTCCGTTAAAGCGTTAAGCGTTCTTGCGGTGTTGAAAAACCCCCGCATCGTATGCCGCGGGGGTGGTTTGCGCGGCGCTTTAGCCTTTCAAGAGGCGTTAAGCGCTCCCGCCCGGTCGACTTCATGAGTCGGCGAGAGAGAGAGAGAGAGAGAGAGAAAGAGAGCGTTCTTTTTCTTTTCTCCGATAAAGGAATAAAAAAAAGAAGGGAAAAAGGAAGGAAAAAAATGTTCCGAGAAAAAGAAAGAAGAAGAAAAAAGCCGGTAAAGAGAACAAGAATTTCAACCACCTGTTACGCGGTAAAACTAACCCCCTCCCCCCTCGCCGCTCGCTTTCCTTCGCGCGCACATTCTACGACTAAGCGCAAGAGCAACGGGCTGATTTATCGACTAAGCCCGTGAACTTGGTCGTCGTAACGTGAAATATTGTTACGAAAGGGGGAGATGTCCGACGGGAGTTTATCGAATAAGTGATTTTAGCGACCGCGACATCGGCGTCTCGGCGTCGGTTTGGCTTATCGTCGATTCTGTAAGGTACATAATCGTTAAAATCACTTTGATTAATTCGATCTCGGCATGTCGATATGTTTCTTTGTTTATTTTGTATTCTTCTTAAGAAGACATTTTTTACAAATTCAGACTAGTCGACCCGCCATTTGTGCCCAAGTTTGTCTTATAATTGCGCGATGGTCTAAGAATGTTTTTATTTTTCATTCGTTACAACAAACGTACCTTTCCGGTGAACGGCCTATCCGTATTTCCCACCGATCAGTTTTTCTCGTTATTTACAGCGGAATATGTTAAAAAAAAAAGAAAAAAGTCGATACGAGGAAAAACCTTCTTCAATTCGCGTTTCTTGCCCCACTTTTTTCAAAACCCGATCGCCGCGGGATATCACAATTTGCAATTCATGTACAGCCTGCTGCAGGATGGATCGCACCGAAATGATCCCAAGGACGCGTAGGTATAAGAGAACTCGAGAGAGAGAGAGAGAGAGAGAGAGAGAGAGAGAGAGAGAGAGAGAGAAAGAGAGGGAGACAGAGAACGAAGAAGACAGAGCGATCTTCTCGTCATTGCATCAGCCAACGGTGGCTTGTTTGAAATAAATTCGAAACGGTTCAACTTCGATAGTCGAACAAGATTTACCACGATGAGCTCGCGAGTTCTTTGATTTGCAAAAGTGCCTATACACGGGCTGAGAATTGAAGGAGCATAGGGATGAGAGCTGGTGAAGGGCGGTGGGGCGAGGGGGTGGAAAAGATAGGGATCTCGCGAAACGACGCGTCCTTTTTCGAGAGGCGAGTATTCCCTCACTCGTACGTCTGCATATACCTACACACATACATATATGTATATAACACATAACCATACGCGATGTATAGCTGAGAGATCTTTCGGTCTCACCAGAAAGAGCAAAAGAGAGGGAGAGAAAGAGAGAGAGAGAATCGAAGCGAGAGGAAAAGCGGCGAGAGGCCCTTCTCGCTATATCAGGAGTATAAATAATTACTCGAGCTCCAGAGCAATTACTATAAGTTATAGTGTAGCCGCTACAATTTGCAATGTCAAGACATAAACACTGCTACCGCTTACATTTGAATACATTAAGGTGTTCGTTGGGATCTATATACTCTGATTGGCCGCCCTGTAAGAGTATGCATCGTATCTATATACCATATTTATTATATACACGCACACGTATATTTATATGTATGCCTATATATAAATATATGTATGAATAGTATGTGCTCCTATATATACATATATAGATACGTAAAATCGTATCCGTATATATACGTGAGCTACGATCTGGTTGACGATTTTTATTGCGGAAACGATCGTCTTGGGTTTCGCGCAATGTTCCTTGGCCGGGTTCTCCCCATACGCTGATGGATCCCTGAGCGCTCAGCTGCTTCGGGCAACGTGTTACCATCGTACCGAGAGCTTTAACCTGGTACGCATCAGGACTGTATAGTCGGCCATATTGTCGTTTTAAAACCGTGATGAGTGCGCGAGTCGAGATTGTCGTTCTCGAGGCTATAATCGCATTCGCGATTTCCCATCCCGCACTGATGTCTTTACGATCGCTGAATCGGCCTGAGTATACCGATAATCCTTGATCGAAACGAAGTACCTACATATATATATCTATATCGTCATTGAAAGAGAGAGAGAGAGAGAAAAGCCTCCGGAGAATTGCGAGAACGATTGTTTTATGACAGGAGAATCCTGGATGAACGCGGGAACGCGAGGGAGACGGAGAGACACCGAGGCTCTTCAAAGATATGTAGTGTCTATATATATATATGTGTATTATACGATGATGATTCTACACGGATAGAATCCCGGCACTTTATATATATTTCGCTCGCTCAATTTGGCAAAATCGTTCTGCGGTCAGGGAAGTGGCTCGATTTTCCTCCCCGCAACCCGGTACGCCACGATATATAGACACGTGTGCCATGCATATATGTATATCTATATATACGTAGGTATATATATATATATGTATATAATAGATGGGAGATTGAGAGAAGAGGTCCGTTGGGTATACCGAACGGGGGTCATCTCTCTCTCCTCCTCGCGCCGACGTTCGCCGAAGAGGGATATATAGAGGATCTCCCCATTCGCGCACACAAAACACCATCGTCCAGTTTCCTCTCACTTTTGCTCTCGTCTTTAACTCTTCCTGCCTCCTCTTTCCTTCCTGACGTATTTATTACGCGCAATCGAGAATCCCTTTTGTGCGGTGGATAAGAAAAGGAAATACAAAAAAAAAATTGAAAGAAAAAAAAAAATAGAAAAAATATGCAAGTAAAAAAAGGTAAAGGAAGAAAAAACGTCACGTCTCGTGAATCCTCTCTCTCGCCCTCTGTGGGCTTTATCTGTCCAATTAAGGATCCTCGCTGTCTCGTGACGTTTAAGGGACGCCTTTGCCCGTTATTTATTTTTATTTTTTTTTTTCGTTCACCGCGATCTTGCTCCCTTTCTTGTACGCTCTAAAGGGATTCGCTTCTAACTCCGGGTCGTATAATCGAACTATGGGGCACTCGTGGTTTTATCGACCGGTTTTCTCGCCAAGAACTTCCGCCATATGTGTCTTGTAAAAATAACAAAATAAAAAGTGTAAAAAAATCAAAACAGGGAGAAAAAGTTCCTATATTATTAGAACGCGAGGGCAATTCCGATCGGACCGATTTAGTCGTGATGGGCTCGTCGGTACCGGAATGGCGATCTCGATAGCTCGAGCCGTGCCCAATTATCGCACAGAAGCGAGATCAAACGACATTAGAATCATTCATGGTTCCCGCCCATATGTGCTTTCTATACGCGTATGCGCGGTGGAATTTTGTGGCCCCGGAGGATTTTCCCAACGCGAAGTGGTTCGTACATGGTTTTTGGGACGCAAATACCAGCTTCCGGTCGACAGCTATTTTACCGATCGAACTTTCGTGTGCGCCCATACTCGTACACCAATAAACACACATACACACACACACTTGTATAAGATTGACTGGAAAAATCAAACGGCGCGCCGATCTTCCGGGTCTCTGCGGCCGCGCCGGACGAACAAACGGAATGACCGCACTGGACACAAATGTACTCATCGACAATATGTAGCCTGTACTCTCCAATAATATATAGATATTTTTGTATATAACGCAGAACGTACGTACATACACGTGCGTTGGTACATTCACCTATGTCTGTTTGTATGTGTGTATGTCTCGATGCACTCTACCAGTTGCCCGGATGTTTTTCGCGTGTCG
Source organism: Netelia fuscicornis (assembly GCA_946811545.1). Taxonomy (NCBI): domain Eukaryota; kingdom Metazoa; phylum Arthropoda; class Insecta; order Hymenoptera; family Ichneumonidae; genus Netelia; species Netelia fuscicornis. The sequence goes on from OX328013.1 coordinate 5,048,305, forward strand.
CGATATTTTGATGGGCTTCCGATCGGCGAAGAGAGTAATACCCGGTTGGAGAACGAAAAGCGGACGTTCGACCACACCAGGGCCATTTGCCCGTTCCACCCTCGAACAAAACCCCTCCCGCGACTTTCACTGGTGCGGTCTCTTGAATATCTCCTCCTCCTCCTTCTCCTCTTGTTCTCTCCTCCCTCCCACCACCACGTCGATCAACCGAAATTTTGCATCTGTACTTCGTTGAAGTTTTAATGCGTTTTTGCGGGGTCAGTCATTGCAAAGGTTAATCAGCAATCGTTTAAAGTTCTGTCCACGTATCGTACACACGCGCGTATCTGTACGTACGCGCCAAGCGTTTGTCTCTTTGCGCGTTATCGTTTTTATACACTCGGCATATCTGTATATACATATACATATAAAAATTCTTGTTTTTGCGTTTGTTTTATCTCCGTATTTCACGTACGATAGAGCCGTAAATGCAATTTTTGCGCAGATATGGAAAATTTATACGTATATAATATGGAACGAGTGACACGAGAATCGTGTCTATATTACGTTTCCGTGTGTGTTTATGCATATATATATGCATACAGGGTGGTGTATACAAGCGTCATGGCAATATTGGCCGGACGCTGTGTGACGAGAGCGTATTAATTATAACTCTGGTCAGAGGAACGTCAAGAGAGTTGCGTTCGCGAGTACCTACGATAAATTGTCGGTTTACCAGCAAATCTCATTTCCATCCCTCCTCTGGCCTCCCCTCTCAAACCCCCTCGTGCGCTCCTTCCCCTACCGTTATTTTTACCACCCCTCGTTTGTCCACGTCCATCGGTCCACGAGTATATATATATATATAGAGAGAGAGAGGGAGAAAGAACTGTACGCGATATACGAAAAAATGGACAAACTCTCTGTGCATAACGCACCCCTGGCTTGCCCCCCCCCCCCCCCCCCCCACTCCCCCGTTGACCACCCTTCTTCTCGTGATGCTCACTCCTTTTTACCGTACGAATATGGAACTCTTTTTTCTCGTCTCCTCTTTCGTCGTTTATTTGTAGGTTTTCGTCGCGTATTTACCTGTCGTACGTCATTTTAGCCTCCCCCGCAACACCCCATCACCTCTTCGTCCCTGTCTCGCTTCCGCTTTCGTACTCTTCTCATCGAAGAACAGCTCCCGGCCTCTCTCCCGCGCTACGTCGCTTTTTCTCTCTCGGCATAGGAAAAAGTCGCATTGTTTAGCGCGAAAATAGCGCGGCGACCAAACCACCCCTACGTTTGCCATAGCCGATCGACTACTTCCCAGTTTTACACTCTATTGTTCAATGCGGGTTTGAGAGAGAGAGAGAGAGAGAGAGAGAGAGGGAGATGGGGTGAGGGGTTAAAAACAAAAATTGGCGCTTGCACACGTTATAACGCAGCAAGAAGAACCGGGATTTTTTCGTATACGATGCAATGGAATTTCTCGGCATGAATGTGCTCATATAGAAAAATTCACGTTCGCGTAGGTACGCTTCATCCTCAGCGTCAGCCGAGGTGCGAAAACTCTTCTCTTTCGCGTGCGGAAAATTGATTTTTTGTTTTCTTTTTTCTACGTTTGTGCACGAAACTTGATGAAAGATGAGCGTGATGTACGGCAAGGATTGTGGTTTCGCGCGTATTTCGCAGCGACAAATTTTTGTTTTATGCGTTTATGACGAAAGCGCCGAAATATTTTTGCGCTCTCATGAACAAAAAGGGGTGCGAGGACGATTTAATTTTCTCTTAACGAATAACTGGTCGATTCCATTAACGAAACTGGCGCTGGATTGCTTCCGCGATAATAGAAGAACAAAAAAACAACGGTTGGCAAAACTCCGATGGAGTTAATCCCGAAAATCGACGTAGAAACAAAAAGAAAAATGAAAGTTCGGGGGAAAAAAGCGTCGAGTGGACAATCGCGCGAGAATAACTGCATCCTGAACGTCGAATTAGCCGGGTGTTCTGGCCACTCACTTGGAGCCATCAACGTTGTCGAGGGATAAAGCATACCGAGTACACGACAAACATTTATTTTCCCGTTCCGCGAGAGAGGGAGAGAAAAGAGAGAAAGGGAGGAGGCGCATAGTTTTGAACTTTGAGAGGGTCGTCGGCGACGGTGGGCGCCGATGGTTGTGTTGTTGAAGCGGGCAATGGGCGTCCTCGCGGGAAAAGGATGAACTCCACCGAGGGGGATTCCCCGTGTAAAACGCGACGGCAGAGAGAGAGAGAGAGAGAGAGGTCGAGTTGAAAAAAAGGACGAGGGTGGTGCGACCAGGCGAATCCCGAGATTCCTCCGGCGGGTTCTCGCTTCCTGTGGCATTGCATGTCTCTCCATGAGAGGAACGGAGGAAGACGAAGAGTGCAAGAGCGAGAGGTGAGAGAGCGAGGAGCGAGAGGGCGTAACGAGGATAGTCGCGGAGGTGCTGAAGCGCGACCGCGTCGAGGTAAAAGAGAGAACGAGAAACGCGGAGAGCTAGCGAACGGACCGTAAACCCCAGAGAAAAAGAGAGTGAGAGGACGAAAGCGAAATGGGCCGTCGAGTTGGCAAGAAGGGTCGGTGGTCGCGCGGCGTGGGGAACGAGCGGTGGCAAGAGCGAGAGCATGTTTTATTAAGTACGTCTCGCGGCGCACCCCCGAAAAAGCGCGAGGCAATTTGCAGGTGCTAAAGCGAGTGCAGATAACGCGCGAAACGCCACGAGTATACAGCTTCCTCTATTTTTACGTTTCCTTTGTATTTATAACGCTCGCATAAATTACGTGGCTCGTGCGCGTGTATCGCACTTTTATTCTATTTTCTTGTTTTCTTTTGTTTTTTCTAAGCAATAACATCCGCGCAATTCATTCGTGATAAATGATCGAATTGTAAACAAAAGCGTTTTCATCCGAAATGTGTAATCAAAATTATTGATATAATGAAAAACAATAGGAATCAATGTTTTTTTGAAATATAATAATTTCGATATACGATCTTTGATATTTATGTCTGTTATTTGCTTCCTTGCTTGGACTAAAGATAATACGTTATTAATATTATATTACCTTATATTGTTCTTTAATTTACCTAGCTGTAAGTTTTTACTTTTATCTTACTATTGTGTTATTGATTGAACTCATTGAACAATTTCTGTTATTTCTGTAATTTGTGTAACTTCTGTACTTGAACTATAGCTTGCTAGGGTATAACATTAAATTCAATCAATCAATAAATCAATCAATCAATCTCTCTCTCTCTTTTTCTTTTCCTCTGTCTCTCTCTCTCGCCTTCCATCTCTCTCTCCCTCTCTCGAGAACGACGAAAAGGCGAAGAAGCAAAAAGATTATTTTAAAACGCGTGTGTGGTTGCAATCGTCGATAAATTGCGGAGGTGATGGTGGGGATAGGAAGAGCAACGCACACTGCGTGTGCATTCCATTCGTCGCGTCTCGATAACATCCCTCTCCGTCTCTTTCTCTCTCTCTCTCTCTCTCTCTTCGTTCGTCATCGATATCGCCCGAAGGTATTATTCGGATACGATCTCTCCGATGCGTCGATACAGAGAGAATATCGTAGAATATCGTGGCAGGAGAAAGATAGAATAGCCAGAGAGAGAGAGAGAGAGAGAGAGAGAGAGAGAGAGGCAGAGAACGAGAGAGAGAGGGAGAGAGAGAGAGAGAGAGAGAGAGAGAGAGAGAGAGAGAGGAAGAGAACGAGAGAGAGAGAGAGAGAGAGAAAGCATGGGAGTAGATGAGAAGCGATCGTCCGCCTCGGAATTGCAAAAAAGCTCGCGGAAAAGGCAGAGGGTGCAGCGACTCGTCGAGTTTCGACTGACTGAAGAGGAAGTGGGATGAACGAGGCAGCGGAGGAGGAAGAGGAGGGGTAGGGGTTGCGCTCAGCTTCGGGAAACAAAGTGAAAATTAATATTCAATCGCATTAACGAATCGGTGGCGACGCCATCAGTAACAGGAACGTAGATGAGTAACGTATACTATATATATATTTATATGTAGATACCCACACACACACACACATACATATATATATATGTATAACCAACGATTCAGCACGACTGGATATCCACGTATTCTCGCGTTTTCTCTCGTGCGAAATGCATACATGTATATATATATTTATATACAGTACACATCCTGGACTATAAATATACGATATACCTACCTATACATATGTGTATATAGTAACAGTGCCGATGCATGGTCGGCATCGTTCGGTTCTCGGTATACGCGCACGCCAAATGAAAATACCGAAGGACAATGGAAATACTAATGATTGATTGGATACGAAAAAGAATTATAATTGAAAAAAACCCCGGGAGTAGAGGAGGGTGAGAGAGCTAGGGAGAGGGGTGTAGAGAGAGAGAGAGATCGAGAGAGTGAGAGAGAGAGAGAGAGAGAGAGAGAGAGAGAGAGAGAGAGAGAGAGAGCGAGAACAAACGAGGGAAAAAAAGAGGAACACACGAACTATTGGGAATAATATATCAATACCCATCGAAGCCACGCATACGAATGCGAGAACGCTCGGGCGTTTTTGGATGAAGGGAAGTGGCGGACGGGCGAGAGGGAGAGAGAGGGTGGGGTTTGGTTTGGAAACGAAGAGAGGAGCGATGGGGGTGGTCCGCTCTCTTTCTGTGTTTTACGTTGCGAGGAGGGTGAAAAGGGGTTTCTGAGGGGTGGCGGGTGCTCTCCGGTCCAGTATACTCGCGATATGTCCTGTATCTATGTAAATATATATATATATATATACATGTGCGTTTGCCATGGTGTGCGCGATGTTGTGCTCGAGCTCTGAGCACAGCGCGCTATCCCGGAGAACGAGAATATATAGAGACGGCATAGCGAGGAGTGTGACAGAGAGAAAGAGCGAGAGAGAGAGAGAGAGAGAGAGAGAGAGAGAGAGAGAGCTCGAAAAAAAAAGATAAAACAAAATATTACGCCCTCGCTCGGGGAAGGGTTCGACGAGCGGGAGAGCGGATGAAACGGGCACTAACCAATACCAATAAACCTCATCCGACACAAAAGAATCGTATAGCTTCGTTCGCGTATTAGATACATACGTATATGTTTGTATCCACCTATGTGTGTCTGTGTGTGTGTGTATGTGTGTGTGTGTGTGTTTGTGTATGCACGTATGAGAAACGAAGCTATACCTGCGCGAGAGATCGAAAAAACAGCGAGCTAACTGCTGCATAGATACATGCATACGCGAATCCCACGTAACTACGCTTGCATATATCGTGTGTAACCAGATGCAACGCGAAGACCGTTGCAACGACGATACAAAAGTGTCGACGAAACGATATTACAACTTTATCACGTATATACCTTCTTATCGAAGATTCTCGTTAGTAACTTACATTAAATTTGGATCGTGATTAGAGATTTATTGAAAACGTCTATTTTTTTCCATAATTTTTAATACCGTGAGAGGTCGATTATAATGTTTAAATTATTTGTTTAACGTCGAGTTGAGATTTGAAGAAAAAAAATTAGTCGAACGAGAGTCACGTTCGAAGCGATCGAACGTATCGAAACGCGAACTCGAATTGCCTATACGTTTTCTCGGCGAGTCGCGCGGTAAACCGGTCGACCGGTAGAGTCTTGGGCACTTACTCGTGGAAACGAACCGAGCACTTATAGCCAAGAGCACAATGTTGGCTCTGTCTATAGTCGATTTCTGGATCATTGGCGCGACTATAGATACGCGTTAACGTAAACGACCGTGGCTAGAGAACACGCATTGTAGGATAACTCCTCGTTTCTCTATCTATATCTATGTCTTCGATGTCTTGGCTCTCGTGCAACGCATATATATGCATTTTTTTCTTTTTGCATCGATATAGAACGTCGCAACTATCTTGTCGCAAGAAATAGGGTCGCGATGCTGACCGTATAATGCCTGGACCACATCATTCTCGATCCATGTCTATAATCCCTCCCCCTTTCTTTCTTTCTATCTCTTTCTCGACTTGCCTGCTTCTCTCGTCATATCTACTCGAAGAAAATAAACAGTTGCGCGTTAAGATACGGAAAAAGAAAATTTCATTGCTCTCGTGTCGCTATATAGTCGTGACTCGCGCGTAACTCAATCGAGAGCGATCTATCGCAGGGTATATACATATGTATACATCGCATAGCTATGGGGCGTTCGATGTCGACTGGGGATATGACAATTAACGTTTCGTTGGAAAATTTTATTTTCATCGCTTTATTCTCATTTCTCACAGCTCACAAAATTGTTGTTTAAATGAAATTAAATAATGTCATTGGAAAATTGTTTCTCGTCTCTTGTCTGTATAAAAAACAAAAAAAAAGAAAACATTTAAACGTATGTTCTATATATTTTCTTACACAAGTTTTCTTTAATACGAACATTATTTCATAAAGTGCGATCGAATATTTAAAAAAAAACTTCTCGGTTGACACGGAATTGCCTATAAATATATAAAAGAGAGATATATAAATAAATCTTGAAGTTGATAATGGCAGTATAAGTAAAGACCGTAGCGAATAATGGTAGCAAAAGCTCGGAGGTCTTTCTAACAGGATTTTATTATACACGGCCGAGCCGGTAGCTCTCCCTTTGCTATAATCGGCTACAATCCTGATACGAGTCAACGATATCATTATAGGTCTAGTTGCGGCGAAGCAGTATTCTCTCTCTCTCTCTCACGTCGATCGATCGTCAGCAACATGAAGTAAATTGAGGCTTGATGAAAAAAAAAGAAAAAAAGAAAAAAAAAATATGTATGCTCGCCCGTGTGTTAAGTCTCTGTTTGACGTATGGCATCGATAATGCGTAAGTATATAGTGGTATACGCCATAGAAAACAGTATATACTTGACCGATCGTGAGAAAATCGCCGTTAGCAGAAGGCGACATCGTTTCCATTTAGCTATGCGTCTCGACAAGGTGCGCGCGATATCTCACCTCACGGCAGCTTCGCGTATCAATTTTATATCTGTATATATATAAGACAGAATGCATAAGCACGCGTTATCCATACACGCCATAATCAACGATAGGACTTTCACCAAGTTTTCTCATCCAAGTCCGAAGACTCGTTTGGACAACTCTCCGATCGAACGTGAAAATCTCCGGAGAATGAACTTTGTTACAACGTTTCAAACTGCCAAATTCTCGAGTTATTCGCAATTTTTACAAAAATACAATTCATCTTTCGATAGATATATCAAGACTAGAGGTATGTGACTGACGAAATGAGACGTTTGATCGTAAATTCAACGTGTATAATAGACGAATGTATAATCCCCGTCAATCTCTCGATATCAAATTCGCGCGTGGTTCCATCGTAGTTTTCCGTTGCATTTTTGCACAACCCGCCTGGCTCTGCATATAGACCACAAACTCTTTGCCCCCTTCTCCGTCCTCTCACCCCCCGGGCCCACCCTCCTCTCTCCCTTTCCCTTACCCAGTCATGGTGATGTTGGTTGCGGAGAACGGGAGTACAACTAGAGGCGAGAGGCGCGTTTAGCATTTGAAAAAAGCCCTCGCACGCTCTTTCAACCCCCTCTCGGTTCAACCACCCCTTCGAACTCACTATCGCATATATCCTGGATAACGTGCGGAGCTCCTCGCGGTTGGCCCGGGGCTCGCAACCGATTTTATTTCTAAATTTAGCCGTCGAACGTTGTACAGAGGCAACTGTTAAAGTCACATACACACACAGGCGTATATATGTAAATATATAGAGAATCGCACTCGTACATAATAAACAAAAGGCTACATTTAGCATAAAACAAGTACGTGGTAGATTCGCGCTGCACAATCGGCGTTTATCTACGTTCGCGATCGCAAGGGTGCTGTTAGTTTGCGAAAACGTCAGAAAAAAGAAGCGCTACAGGGGAGACGATTGTTCTCACCTTTGTGTTACGCGCGGACATACGTCCTTATTTCGCGCAACGACGAGTGGCGCCCTTTGATAGACGTATCGGTAACTATACGTAACTAAAAGTATGTATTTGTGTTCAAAACAAGGTAGACAGAGGAGAGACAAATTCTGGTGTTGTTACACACACACGCGTGTAGGAAAACGAAAGAGAGAACGTTGAGAAAAACTGGGAAGTTGAGGGAAAGGGAGGGAGGGGGGGGGGCGGATCTGCTCGAGAGATTCATGGCGTAAAAGTCGGGTGGTGAAGCGAACGAGGAGGGAAAGGGGCTCGCGCATTGGGACAAACACATTTGGCATTAAAACAACTCTTTGGCTACATTTATGTGTATATATATGTATTGTGGTTTACACGTGGAATGTCCGTAGCCCGGAGCTGTGATGCCGAACAATGGTCGCCGTGCGAACTCTTGTGTATATAAAAGCCCGTTTTGTTACGGTGAGCTTTCGCATCCCAACGTTTCGTACGAGTTACAGAGACGAAATAAAACTAAAGTTGGAGAAAATTGTACGAATAGTTTTTTCTTTTCTATGAACGCTTTTTAAAGTTTAAGGGATGATAAAAATGTCGATCAGGTATACGATCGACACACAGCAGTTGCTAACAGTCGTAACGATAAGAATGAAAAAATATCAAATAAATAATAAAAGTTAATAAACATCACGATCAACGTCAAAAATCGTCACATCAGATGTTTATTTTATCTGGTAAATAATTTATCGTTTGTAATATCGTACGTTGAAATTTTTGTGAAAGAAAAATACAAAATCGTTTTACCAAAATACGTTTTCGAACGTCGAAACGTGATAAATATTTTGGATTTGTCGACAAAATAATATCCGTTCGGGCGTAAACAAGCCCCGGAACCACGTACTTTTATTTTTATTTTTCACCTGTAAGGGCGATATTTGTATTTTTTTTCTTGTTTTTTATGTTTTATTATTTTTTTTTTTCGAAAATTCTAGATCACGTTTTTTCCGCGAAATCTATGTGTGTACATAACGCATCCTAGGATACCTACCAGGCAATGCGTTCACACCCACCCGGATCAGTCTGCATTCGTGGAAGCGTGCAATAGACGCGAGGGGGTTGGAGCGGGGGGTGGAAAGGGGAGGGCGAGTGTGTATCTTTGGACGTTACCTATGTAGGTTCGTTCCAAAAATTCGTCATCCCTTCCGCATTGGGGGCAATAGCACTAGTGCACGGGCTGCGTGCTTTTGGTACTCGTGAGAGTGAGAGAGAGAGAGAGAGAAAGAGATGCTGTCGTCGAATTGCAGCGGCAGCAACAGCAGTCGACGCAGAGTCTCTACCAATACGCAGCTCCACCCGTCAATCGTGTTCCGGCACGCAATTTTTTTCCCTTCGTTTTCTTCCCGCCATGGGGCACTCACCCTCGGATACGTGAGGCGGAATGAAAATAGAAGTGTAACGTCGATAAAAAATGATGGAAGCGTACGCGGGTGATGTGACACACGGGGATTCGCGACGTGAGTACACAAGCCCGCGAATCGTCGTTTCTCCCATCTCGATACGTCCCTTTCGATATATTTACGTGTGTGGAAGCAAAGTCGATGATTTTTGTGCACGAAGGGTTGTAAGACGTTTTTAAACAATTGCCAAATTTTATAAGGTATGTGGTTGACTTTTTTTTTGTTTATGTATGAGCGCTACGTGACGTATTTAATTCTTTTTTTTTTGTTATCGCTTCCTCGAGGAGTACGAATTTTTATGGAATTTTTAATTACAAGAATAATGTCCTCGATGTCCTCGCTCGCGTCTTCCGTAAAATTTCTGTTGCACTTGATCTTACGTCAGAATAATTCTCTTGAAGCCAGAAAGAAGTCGCATCGTTGCACGACGACCTTTTCTCGTCGTGTCCTTATCCCCTCGTCATCGTCGTTCCTTTTTCGCGGCTCATTAAATCGTCCATAAATTATGCATCGAAAATTACAGACCAGAGGGAGAGAGGTAGAGAGGACGAGAGAGAAAGGGAGAGGTAGAGAAAAGGAAAGAGCGTGCGAGAGAGGGAGAGAGAAAAAGAGGAGAGAGTGAGGAGTTGGGAGGCACCAAATATCGGTCGGTGTGGCGTGTAGCCACCGAGGCATAATAAGCAATTTGTAATCAAGAGGCGTCGTACGGGTGTTAGTTAGTAAGAAGAAATCCAACGGGAGCAACTCACCCTGTCCGCTGCCGTCTCTCGTGAGATCGGTCGGCAACTTTACGCTGCCACAGGATTCAGAGAAGCAACGGAACGTGATGGAGAGAGAAAGAGAGAGAGAGAGAGAGAGAGAGAGACAGAGAGGGAGAGAGAGAAATAAAGAAAGAGGGACAGACAGACCAAGTGCAAAAAGAATTGCAAATTGCACATTAGCATTATGTCCCAGGAGCTACTGAAATCGTTATTAACTCGAGTCGTTCCTCTCTCACGGTCTCGACTTCTCTCTTCGAGACTCGTTCTTTGTATCAGCTCGAGCACATAGAACATCGTTCTGTACGCTTACACACATCAGCATTTATATATATATAGACATATATATGTGTGTCTTTGTGTGTGTGTGTGTGGGTATGAAAAGATTTATATATTTAACTCACTAATAATTGCGAGCATTGACGGCAAACGGTTTGAAAAGATCGTTAAAACGTTATGGTATTTTAAAGCGATGGCAATAATTTTCTTCCCATTGTGGACGAAAATATATTATCTCCATTAGGCGAAATATTTTTATACTCGAAAGTCCGATAACTCGAATGAGAAAGAGAGAGAGAGCAATGAATTAGCATGTAATAAGCAAATTGCCAAGAGTGAGAGTAAACGCTCTTACCCGGTAGCAAAAGTGCACGAAGAGAGAATTACCGGTGTGTTATATTATAAATATATGTCAGAGATATACGATGTCGAAATCGCGCCGTTCCGGAGACTCGCTAAAGAGCTACGACTTTTTTTCCCCTGACTAATGTACATGTACCTACGGACCAAGAGATTCATGCAAAAATATTTGACAATATTCAAATGAAGCCAAAAGCAGTATGGGGGTCGAATGTTAAATCAATGCAGAGATAAATACACAAATATATATTAAGTACCGAATATAAATGAACGAAGTATTCTTGAACACTTTAGCGAATCGCATTGACACCGATGTGTCACGAGTTTATACGTTTCAGAGCAAAGTACCGCTCGTACGAATTAACGTTTAATTTGTAAAGAATAAAAAGAAACACACATTCGTGCAAACAAAAACAGGATTAAATCGAGATTGGCGTATATCGCAATCGATACACGCGCTATCTTCCACTGGTTATTCATGAAACAATAACATTGCTATATACATAGACACACACCCATATATATATATACATATATACCTATATACATATATACCTATATACATATATATATATATATATATATATTTATTTATATTTATATATGTATAATCTGGGGAGTTGCACATTTAAGTACTGACCAAATCCCCTGATATTATTTCATTAATAAATGGAATTAGCGAAACAGTAAAGTGCTTTTAACACTCTGTGTCTATCCTGACTCCTCTAATATGACAAATACATCACAGTCGTGAATGCCGAATGCATTTTGGCTATTCCCGTTCCGGTTTTATTATATACGTATATGCATATGTAGAAATTTATATCGAGCGCGATCACGGAGAGAGCGAGTTCTTGCATTCATTAAACGACCGCGTCACACACACACATACAATACTTTGCGCTCTACTCTCAACCCTCTCCCTCTGTCTGTCTCTTCCTCTTTCTATCTCTCTCTCTCTCACACACATTCCCTCGCACTTTTCGCTTGTTGTTGTAACTGCTTCTCTGTTATGTTGTACGTATTAATGGCAACGCGTCAAAATCAATTTTCATTTGGCGAATACTTATGTACAATGCAATCCAATTTGGAAAGCCGACTGTGCGTTAAAGTCTATACCCCCGGACACATTTTACTGTAATTGGAAACTTTCGAACGTTTGTTACTGCTATGCGCGAACTCTCTTTCTCTCTCTCTCTCTCTATCTCTGTCTCGTTTCCTCGCTGCAATGAGAAACGATGCCTCCAACCCCCTCCCCCTATATGTAGCCCCCATCCGCGTGGGTGCGCATCTCGTCGTGCATATTGGCCCTGTGACGCCGATGATGCTTCTTTTTTCAGGTTTTTTTTTATTTTCATTTTTTTTTTGTGTAAGGTACAATCGTTCTCCCGCTTTGCTTCGAATGTGTACATTTTTACGAATACGCCTGTTCCAACGCTTTTGGATCGGATTCACTCGTCGTGCAGAGAATGGAACTATCGATGAATGAAAAATTAAGGGGATGTATGATTTTCGAATTTTTTGGTTTGTTATATTCGATTTTTTGTTCGTACTTCTGTAACGAGCTCGGTTGAGTTTACGCTAAAGTACGGTGCGACTTTTCAATTTGTTGATGGGTCGTTCGGGGTGAATAGGATTTTTAAATGTCGATTCATCCATTGGGCGATCCTGGATTATCTATATGCGAAATTTTGATCTAAAATGGAAAAATGAAAATATTTTCAACGATTGATGTCTCACAAGTTGTAAAATTTATAACTGATCGAAAAAAAAAAACAATGGCCGGCGCATGAACTTAGAAATTTGAGTTTAGTGCGAAAATACCAGTCAAGTGGTAATAAAATTTGCAAACATTCGGATCAACCAAATTTCATAGAAAAATATTATCGCTTATGTTATAAAAAAAAATAAATAAAAAAGCAGTACGTACAGAAGTTTCAAAGAATTATAAACCGGCTGGACTCGACTCTAAGATAATTATCGAAATGATATACCGCGTCCTAGAAGTAAAGATTCGCAAATTCCGATCGTGAATTTATCGTCGATTGACGAAGATACGTTGATTTATTGCTCGACTCCGAAAATTTCGATATTACACCCTAATTATAATACTGCAGAACGAGCTTTTGATGCTCGTCCCTGATTTCCTTTTTATTTTTGTTTGCGGGCAAAAGCATCTAATTAGCCACGTGCTGAGGCCGAGCGAAGATGAAATTATTTGGTATATTCAGCGAGAGCTCGAGATTGGCCGAGAGATATATTGCAAAAGTCGAAGGGCCTTCGCATAAAAGAGAGCAACTATATAATATAATATAATACACGAGGTTGGTGTACGAGCGAGTCGTACGAGAGGAAGAGAGAGAGAGAGGGAGAACGCACAAACGAGAAGAAAAAAATGAACGCGGTGGAGACGCCAAAAACAAGGCGAAAAAAAGGATATAAAGTAGCTCGAAACTACCAAACTACTTTTCAAACCTGCCCCCGCGCGTTCGCGCCCGAGAGAGGGCGCTTCACTCAGACCACTCTCTCCCTCTCTCTCTCTCACTCTTTCTTTCTCGCTGTCTCGGTTCTCCGCGAGGCTGGCCAACCGCGCCGCGGGCAATGTGGCCAAGATTATAATTAAAACGTCGCGCGGCGGGATAATAAATTAATGCATAATTAACATAGCTAATTATAATACTGGCTGAATTTTTCTCGTAACTCGAACGCACCGGGGACGAGAAGAGGCGCGATCGTATATACGTATATATAACGCTTTTGCGCTGCTGCTGGCTGTGCTGATGCCCGCGCGAATGCGGAGGCAGACCTCGCCCCGGTAATTTATGATCGGACATGAAAAATTACCGTCTCGGAGGGAGAGGGAGGGTTTAATCATCCTCGGACGCAACCCCTCACCGATCTCTTGGTCGGGGCCTCTTCTTCACCGCGTATATAAACTACCCATACATACGCTATATATATATATACATAGTGTAGAGAGAGAGCCAGAGAAAGAGAGAGAGAGAGCTAGAGAGAGAGATTTCTTACGTTAGTATACAGTCGCGAAGCTCGCATGTCGGCTCCTTAAGGATCGTGGATGCTTTTGGCATCCGACACTACGGATCGCCGATCCTGGATCTTATCGCATACTTCCTCGGTTCTCATCCCCTTGGCATCTCGTTCGGCCACTCGATAACTCGTTATCATTTTTTTTATGTATCGCAATATCCTCATTTCGCTGTCACTCTCGGACGAGTGTAAATTAAAATTAACAAAATGAAAAAGAAATTAAAAATACGAATAATAAATGGCGACTGTGTAATACGCGAGGAGAAAAGTATGGTCGAGAGGGTTGGCGAACGCGTTCTCGGATACGCCAGTGACAAAACGACGAAATGTAATCGCATTTTTGGCAATAAGCTAAATAACTTCGTTGTATATTTCGAGGTTGGACATAGTTTAACAGAGAGCTATGAACTTTTAACAGGAGCGATACGCGACTGGCGCGTACGAACTTCGACCTGATGAAGTAGAGGGCGGAGAGGCGAATGAGAGAAGGGCGAAGGGGGTGAAAGCTCGTGGTTCGTTATCGAAGTAAAGTTGTTACGGAAAAAGAAGGACGATCGGTGAAAAACAAGAGAAACAAAATCGTGGCAACAGCGTTTAAAATTTTTCGTTCCATCGTCGCTGGCGTTACACGCTGTAATTCAATTATTGTAGTAACAAAGAAAAACAAAATAATAATGTAATTTAATCGAGCAGAGTGGCATGTTTCGGGCGCTGGCGAGGGACCGAGGTTATTTTTGGTGGGTTTTCGAGCCAAGTTCGTCAATAATTCACTCCTATAAATAATTTTATCATTATTAAAAAAATAATAATTTTTTTTGTCTTGTTTTTAATATAAAATCTATCATCGAGATTATTTTGCGCAACGTAAAGAAAAAATACATAATTTTATTTTTCAACATTGTCAAACATACTTTTTTTTACGTTCACGTGACGTTTTCGCAAAACCCCGACTCTGCAAGTTCGAGCATCACGATCTCCTTTTTCTCAATTCAGCACTCGACTTGACGAGCTCATTGAAATGGTAATTTTCAACGACATAAAGAAACGGAGAGATCGAGTGAGAGACAGAGAGAGAGGGTGAATAAAAAAAGAGGGAGATACACTCGTGATCGGACAAAGATCTTTCGTCGCTCTTTGCAAAAGTCCCTCGTGGCGACGAGTACAGCGTCAATGGCGCCCTCATTACATCCCGTTTTGGTGGCAATTGACACAAGAGCCGAAGCACAAATTTTAGCTACGAAAAGAAAGAAAACAAAAAATGTTTTCTGCTAATTAGCAGCTTCGACCGAACGACCGACGAGGAGGGCCAAACGTGGATATGCCACTCGGAAATTTCCATGGGGACGCGCGTATTAAGGATGTACATTACTCACGGATTGTCTGAATATCAAAATACGCGATGGTGTAATCGGCATGGGAATAATTCGAGCATTCTGCGAGCTTGAGATGACCCTTGAGAACGGATCTTGCGAGGGTTTCCGATTGCCAGACGGAGCGACAGCTACAAATGTTTATTAATTTATACGTACCTAAACATAAATATATCAAAAAGTTCGTCGAGAAAAATCAACTTGAAATTAATTCGAGTATACGCAATCGAGCGATTAAAAACACACAATAATTAACATCGAATTATTCATATACAAAATTACATCGTTAATTTGTCAAATTTATCGTCGATTTTTATAAAGATTTTCGGCGCAAAGTTATCGGCGTCGGGGAAATGGAGAATGTCTTTACGGTTCGGTAAATAACAACGACCGTAGCCATTGGTAAATAGCCGAATACGAAACGCTTAGGATCTCGACGCGGCAATATTGCGAATGCCGAAGTGCGGTAATTCATTAGTAATTTGTACGCGTTATACGAACGACCGCTCCCTGAAGTGTGCGACCGTTGGACGATAGAGAGCGGCTACCATCAGCCGTTCGCACGAAGCGGTCGAGCTCTCAAACACGAGCTTTTCATCCAATATATAACTACCTATGTGTATGTATATATATATATAAATGTGTATATGCATATAACTATAGTACGAACTTCTCTCCGCCACCGCCTCTGCTACCGGTCGTGCTCGAAATTCAGACAAATGAGTTAAAAAACGCGGCCACCACGTCCTCTCCGCGATTTGACATTGTCGAAAGTTAATCAATGCCCGATGGCGAGAGAGCCTCGTTGGCAGCGCTCTGTCGTTCGATCTCACCCTTTCCCCCTTTCTCTTTCTCTCTTCTCTACATACGAGATAGAGGGAGAAAGCGAGAGAGAATGAGAGAAAGGGAGTGAGAGAAAAGAGAGAGAGAGAGAGAGAGAGAGAGCTGTTTCGTCAATTTTTTAAAATTAAATCACTATCTGTCCTTGTTAAATGCATTTTCCGGCCGCTCCTCTCTCGTCGACGCTCCGATGCCCGCCTAGCTTGCTCTCTAGCTACCTCTTCCACTCCCTCCCCCCAGCCCTCTCCCCACTATTTTGCCTCCACCCACGTGAACCCCCATCCAAATTCGGCCAACAGCACCGACAAAAACCCCCGTGCCCCTTGTGAAACTCTCCTCTTCCACCCTTTCCCACCTACCCCCAACCCTCCTCCGAGCCGTTTCAACGTTACCAGCATCACACACGAGGTGGTTGCTGCTGCTGCTGGTGCTGCTGCGCCTAATGACAGACAGTTGCCGGGGCTGAAAAAAAAGTGTGTAAATCTGGTGGAGCGCCATGTGAGAGTGCACCTCGGCACACCATCAACGAGGCCGCGAAGCGACGAAAGCGCCCTATGCATAGGCGTCATCCCCCTTTGCTTCCTCTACAACATCCCCTCTCTCTCTCTTTCTCTCTTCTCTCTCCTCTCACTCTCACCCGTTACCCACCCAACCTCTCCACGTTGGAACGCATACTACCTATATACGGTGTACTGGTAAAGCGCACCGGAATAAAAATAATGGCTGGAAATGCGCGCCCCGGCTGCACGAACTACCTCTCCCCCTTGCCTCTCGCAGTATCGTCCCTTTCCCTCCAGCTCAGTCCGGTTTCATCCCTTGCATTCTCCGCACACACACACACACATACTTTAGCGTGTACACGGATCGTGCGAAGCCCCGCCAGTCTGACTCTCTACAATCATTTTTTCCTATTAGCCAAAACTTAAAAAACACCCGTACTTCCGGTAATTTGTCCGGACGGGACGGTTACGAGGGTGAGAGAGGCAACGACAAACTGCAGTTGGTTGAGCAGAAGCTATGTTGACGATAAAAACCTTTTCTGGACGATAAAAATGTCGAGCCGGGGTGTGTTACGTTTTTTTTTTGTTTTCTTTTGGTGTGTGTGTGTTTTTTTTGCTTACGTGTACGAATGTTCGTTACATTGTTGGAATATCGGGATGAAAGGGTTTTGAGATATTTTGGGGTCACGGGAAAATGT
Organism: Netelia fuscicornis; assembly: GCA_946811545.1. Classification (NCBI taxonomy): domain Eukaryota; kingdom Metazoa; phylum Arthropoda; class Insecta; order Hymenoptera; family Ichneumonidae; genus Netelia; species Netelia fuscicornis. Next base: position 5,065,497 of record OX328013.1, read on the forward strand.
CGATCGTCATCGAATTTTGCGGATTTTTTGTTTTATCTGAGAAAATTGGAATTTTCTTATTTTCTTAGATGAAGTGGATTCGGAAATTTGGAAAATAATACGGGTTTCAAATTCTTTATTCGTAACTTCATCGTATTTATCGTCGGAAAGAGTTTTATCGTTTTGTTGGAATTTCGTTTTTAAAAGTCGTTTACAGAAGTCGATCGACGATGGATCTCGTCAAAACAGAGGAGAATGTAATCGCCGAGAGAGCGAGAGAGAAAGAGACTTGGGACGAGACGATTCTCCAACGTGTTCTCTCTCACTTATTTTGTATGCGAAACGAGAAAAAAACTGTACAAGAAACAAAAGCGCATTCGACGTTTTACGTTATAAAGTCAAGCGGAATGAAAGCAACGAGAGATACGCAGCGCATATAGATATACGAAGAGGATCGGCGTAGGACGAAGAAAATTATGCACAATTAATGTCAGTCAAAGATACTTATGTCGGACATACTTTTATATACTGAAAATGTTTATGTATTCTTTGCCTCCGGGGCTCAACCGCGTGTATTTTATGTTTTCGAATAAATGTATTCGAGGACGTCTGGAAATTGCGATCGTACCAAGAGAAGGAGAGAGAGAGAATAAGAGAAAGAGGGAAAGAGAAAAAAGAGCGTCCCGCGAGCAAATTCAAATTTCGATGAGCCAACCCCCAAAGTTCAAAAGTAAATAAATCGACTCGATCATAAGCAAAAACGAGAATAAATCAAATTAAGACGTTAATAATTAATTATAAAAACCACGAGGTTCAAATTTTGGGACTTTTGTTTTCATTTTATAAATTCCAAATTGCACAAAATCATTTTCCTAGAGAAATAGAAATATTCGACATTGACATTTCGATACGAACAGAAGTCCGCAAATTTTTAAATTAACCCTCCTCCATTGCTCACGAAATGGCCGATTTTTGTTCGAATGGAGCACACTAGCCCGGAAGTTTCGAGTGTTTTCTCTCGCTTGGTGCGAGCGAGCGAGCATGTTGTGTGTGTGTCCCGCAAAACGCAAATCCGATTGGCTCATGAATATTAAGTTCGGGCCGCAATTATTATCTGCGTTATAAATCGGGTGACTTGCTCGGCTGCCTTTTCTCGCCCCATTCCCTCAGCCTCTTCGCGTTATTATCCTCGTTCACCACGCACATGGATATTCTTTTATTAACTGGTACGCGCGATATTCAATACAGGTATGGGCGAATGTCTTGTATATATACTAGTCGGCCAGAGGTAAAATTGAGGTATGAAGCGCCCTCTGCGTGGTGCACATTACAGATTCTCTTTCTCTTTATAAATACATGTATATGTACTATTTATTATATACATACATATATTATATATATGCATGTATATATATAGTATTCTCTCTACAGAGACTGGTGCGAGCGCGATCACCCTCAAGTGTTAATTACTAATCTCGCCGCTACTAATTATAATTAACGCCTTTCGGCCGTGAGACGTTCTCTCGTGTATCAGCAGAAAGAGAGAAAAAAAGAAGTAGGGAGAAAGAGAGAGAGAGCAAATTAAAGCAAAGTGTGGACTATAGGAATACCGCTGCAATGAATTCGAATGCTAACATAAGATCGTTTCGTGTAGGAGGGCAGAGTTGATGAACAAACAACGGTTTTGAGTAAAAATTCGATCAAGTCAATAATCTGGCTCGAATGAAGGATGTCGCGTTTTTTCGAATTTAACTCTGGTCCGGTATCTAATGTGACCCTGTTTTTAGACAGATACGGGTTTGTATGAATTAGAGAATGGCATTGGGTTCGTAGGGATAATTCTAATGAGCCAATTATGAAAATAGTTCGAAAAACGCAAAAAAATGAGAAATTCACAAAAATCAATGTTCCGGCTTTACAAATGAGTGAACATTTCTTTTTAAATTGCAGGACGGTGCACCCAGTCGCAAGGTGCAAATATAATGCATGCAAAGTAGATTTGCGCAAATATTTTTAAAAAAAACTCATAAATATTTTCATTAATGACGTTTTTTTTTGGCAAAAAGCTAAAAAAATGCTTCGAAAAACCTTTTTTCTCATCCGTATATCTACGAATTCAAACTCTGTGACTAACGACGTTTCAAAACCGAAGGTTTTCCCCATTTTCTCTCAACAAATTGTACAAAACTCACTAAAAAACTGTTGTAATTCGTGGAAATAAACGAATACTTTATTTTTCACTGGCGCTGTCGTCAACGTGTCGCATTATCATTGGCGTTTAGTACGTTTTGTCGAAGTTCGTCCAATATAACTTTCACCCCCCCCCCCTTCCCCCACCTCCTCGTCCCTCACTCTGTCCACCACTTCACCGTTCAACCTTTCTCGTTGTTCTTTGCTTTCAAGTTAACCGCTTGTCTCGTGCCAATACGCCAAACGATAGTCGATCCTGTCTCTTCGCATTCTTTTTACTCGCGATCTCTCGCACTTTGTGTTTATATCGTTGTGGTAAATCCTCCGTACCTACACCTTTAGTCTCGTGTGAGGCTCGCGTACACACCGATGCGCATGGCGCGGTGCTCGTTGTCTCATTAAAATATGCAAATACACTCGAGCTCGTTCTTTCTCCCTCGTCCCTCTCTCACACTCTTCCTCCTTCTTTATATAACACTTTCCGACTAACTCTCTCCTTTTCTCTCTCTCGCCCTCTCTCTCTCTATCTCTGGCGTCTCCTTCTGTATGCGTTGAAATGTTTACGATCACAGCGAAATTAAAAGTATCGCTAAAATACTGCCTCTAATACGTATGTAGTGGCTCTCCTCCCGTTTCTCTCTCTCTCTCTCTCTCTTTGTCTCTCTCATCTCCTTTCATGGTGTCGCTGAGCATGGGATATCCTCAGTTTCTTCCATAAAACGTTTTAGACTATCTATATACGTATATGAACGATATTTATATATATTTTTGGACAAAAGACTAATTTTTATTAGTTTCCTTACCTCATCGAAATGTTGCAAAGTTTTTGACGGGAAAATAGTTGGCGTATACAAAAAACGAGTAAACCTGCCGGAATTTTCTCTCGGGCAACTCAAGGTTTTTGCCCATTTTACTTTTTGCCAAGTAGAAAATATAATTCGAATAAAAATGGCCTACATATTTTAAAAAAAGTACAATTTTTCGTCGTTACGAAACATTGGAAAATAGAATAACGCTAATTCCCATTCGATAATATTAAAATTAATTTATATCGAACGTTTTCTTTTTAATCCGCGTGCATCTGCTCTGGAAATTATTTTAATTGCCTTCTCTCTTTTCCGCACCATTCGTTAATTCACGCGTCACCGGACACACAGTCGCATCCCCCCTTCGCCCCGTTTCTCGCCAAGCCAACGCTATCACTCGCTCCCTCTCGCACGCTCTTCTCGACACTCGGAGGGTCGACTTCTTCCGCTTCTTTATCGTCGATTCGCGTGCAAATCGGGAGTAAACTCGACCGCAAAGTCACGAGATTATATTGCCCAAGAGAGAGAGATAGAGGGAGGGATGGAGAGAGAGAGAGAGAGAGAGAGCGAAAGAGAGAGAATCTCCCTCCAGAGATATACGTAGTGCTAACGGCGCACCGTAACGATTGACTGTCACAGTTAATTAAATAAAAATGAGAGACTGTTCAGGCTTACGTTGCACACGTGACGATAACAAAGTATTAAAAAAATTCTGAAATTTCATCAAATTTATTCGCTAATGAATATTTTTCTTTATCGCACACATCCTCGCATTCCCCCCCCCCCCCCCTCAACGCCATACCAGCCCACTGTAAAAAATAATAATTTATCCAAAGCCAGAGCCATTATTAATCTCAAAAAATCGTCGATTCTTTCAAAATTAATAATTCATTTTTTTTTCAATCACTTGGTATTTTTTAGGATATGCCTGGGGGGCATCATAGTCGATCGGCGCTCAAGGGGGGTCGGAGCGATATCTACCCACTTTATGCTCATCTCGCGATTACATACATGTATAGCGCGTGCGGAGCATGATTTTTACGATCGCGAATCGCTAACGAGTAGCGAGAGTAGCGAGAGTAGCGTGAGAGAAGAGGGGGGCGGGGGGGGGGGTGCAGCTGCACCTATGCCCAGCGAGAGTCTTATATGCGGCGATAATTCTTCATTATCGTACATTGTTGAGAGAGAAAGAGAGAGCGAGAGAGAGAGAGGGAAACACGAGGTTGAAAATATCTCGCGACTCGTCTCTCGCCAAATCATATCTCTCGCTCTTCCGCACGGGAGCCCCCCGGTCTCGCATCTCATCTCATCGCTCTGCCTTCTCCATCCGCGATCTCTTCGCACACACGTTCAACGATATATATCAGCGACGTCGCGAGAGTTTTAATTTTGCATTTTCTTTGCTTCGTTTAATCTTTTTAATATTCATTTCTTTTTTAGTATTTGTTTTAATTTTCGAGACACGAACGCGTGCGCGGTACGTATGCGCGGTAATCAGGGCGCATTTTAATTGCGACAGTTTTTTTTTGCGTACCGGCTAAATTTGACTTTTACGGCGGGTTGCCGTCGTTGAGATGAGAGAGAAGAGGTTTGCCGAGAGCACGGTGGAAGATCGCGCAATCTCGCGAGCTCGATGAGCCAGAGAGTGAGAGCCCAATCGACTACAAAGTATCCCTCTGATTCAAGAAGATATATACATAGATAGAGATACGTATATGTATATTTGCGCTCGTTATCTCGTGTGTGAGGGAACACCTTCGCTCATTTCTTTCTGTTTTTCGTTAAATAGGCTTAACGAGTCGCAAAATGTAAAAAAAACAATGAAATTTCACGAGACCGCTTGATTATACACATCGCGAATTATTCCATTATAAAAACATGCAATTATGAATTACGCCCGAGTACGAGGAACAAAAACATACAATTTTTTCCCAGAATGCAGGGTTGATCTATAAAATAGCGAAAGTACAAAATCAAAAAATGAGAATTAATAAAAAATGGAAATGTTTATCGAATCCGACGTGGCAGTTTCGCGAGAGATGCTCGAGTAAACGAGACGACAAAGATGTTCCACAGAGTGAGCTCACCCTCTTCTGGTCTTTTATGCTCAACCCCCAAAATTACGCCAAATTACACCCAGTCGAGGCGCGAATCAAACGTTATTTTCCTCGTTTTGCGAAAATATCTACTCGCTCAATCGAGCATTTGTGCTGTTTGCCTTCTTTTGCTCGATTAAATTCCATTCGTTACACCCCCACCCCTGTACTTCTCGAGGTTACGAAAATATAGGTATATATAATTGATTTATATAAATATATATATATGCAATTCTGGATCGTCGTTCGTCCCTGGTATGGTCGCGGTTGCTCTTTGTTGATGAGATCGAAACGAGCCTTCTTCGACGTGCTAATTATGCGAGAACGCCGAGAAGACAGGAGGGGCTGCGTTGAGGAAAGGGGAGTAGGATTTCTTGTTTCTCGTTTCATTTACTTTTTAGTCTTTTTCTTCGTCTTCTCACTCTCTCTGTCTTTCTCCCTCACTCGCCTCACTCTCTCTCTCTCTCTCTCTCTCTCTCTCTCTTCGTTCCGCAACATATATCGGACGAACGTTTGACTTGGACTGGTTCCCAATTGCCGGTGGCAATAAATACGACGCGACGCCCGGCGAGGCGTAAGATGAGGCATGGCCGGGGCATTCGTTACGTTAATGCGCGATTTTATTACGAGGCCACATTTTTAATTGTAGTCTTAATGACGCGCCGGAACGACAACGACGACGATGGCTACCACAGTCGGTATTATATATAAATATATCTATGTAAGATGTATACACGCCAATACATATATACATATATAAATACGAAGAGTAAAACATTCGGGACGAGGAGAAACACGATTCTCGACGACGACGACAACGACAGGAGAACCTTTTTCACTTTATTGCCTCATGGAAAGACAGCAGTCTGCTACTGATTCTCTGATTCTCTGATTCTGATGTTCAAAATGCCGGACCTGAATCTAAATTCGACGCTCGCTGGGTTTGTGGTTGTTCGTGAATGAAGAGGAGGATGAGGGGAGGGGGGGGGGGGGGAGGAGGTACATGCGAAATTCCAGTAGCTACGGAATTCGTTAATATTACAAGAGCGAAGGGCTTTTTCCCTTTTTCTTTTTTTAATCGAGTACGTACTTTAATTTCTCATTAAGCCGATCTTCTTAAGAACGAGGAGTATAATTTTTTTTATTATTATATATAATATTTATTTTAATATAAGAGAGGTAACTTCTCTTTTCTCTTTCACCGGGAAGAAATTGTTAGTTTTGTGATAAAGAAAAGAATTCGAGCGTGATAGAACGTAGTAACTTTTGATCGAGTGCGTATATATTTATATAGAACGCCCAGTAGCTTTCGATGATAGCCCTATCGCACACCAGAGGGCACGTATGATTATTACTCATCTTCCGAGCTCTCATCATCACGCATCAGACAACGATATAAAAGCGAAACAACTATAGTGGGTGGAGAGAATGAGCGAGAGACGGAGAGAGACTAAAGTCTCGAATAAAATACCAAGAGCCCACTTCATTATGCGGGCTCGTAACGTACTCGGATAACGGGTAATAACAGCGTGACTCGATATCTCCCGGGGGCCAAGCGAAAAGGGTGCAACGAGAAACGAGCGAGGATGCTGCCTGGTGCATTCTCTCGGCTACTCGCGCGCATACATAGTTATATTTACTCTCGATTCATCGTCTCAATAGTCGAGAATCTCTCTCTCTCTCTCTCCCTCTCTCTCTCTCTCTCTCCCTCTCTCTCTCTCTCTCTCTCTCCCTCTCTCTCTCTCTCTCTCTCGCGCTCTCTCTCTCTCTCTATATATACAGAAATAAAAATAGAAATAGAAAAAATATATATAGAAATAAACATGGAATTTTCTTGAAAAATTATTCGTTGCTATCGAGAATATATATACCAACGAATAATATAGATAGCAACGAATACTTTTTCAATATATATATATTCTCGATAGCAACGAATAATTTTTCAAGAAAATTCCATGTTTATTTCTATATATATTTTTCCCCGACTATAGCAACGAATAATTTTTCACGAAATTTCCACGTCCATATTTACATATAAATAAATAAATGAATATATATATATATATATATATATATATATATATATATACGTAGAAATAGACGTGGAATTTTCGTAAAATTTATTCGTTGCTAATAATTGAATGTGGAAAAAACTCACTTGATCATACTTAGAAGATTTTTATTGTCGAGATTCGAGCGAATACGAGATTTTGAAATTATTCCACGGATTTATAACGCGATTATAACGCATCGAACATTATTATATATAAGCGATATATATATATAAGTATCAACACGTACACAACGTACATGATACACGAGAAAAGGAATTAATGCTACGAGATCACGTGCCAATAAAATTCAATCTACCGGGCCACTGTTATACGAGGATCTGTATCTCTCTCTCTCTCTCTCTCTCTATATATATATATATATATATATACTTTTTCTCAATTTATTTTTACATCGCCGCGTAATACGTGAGAAAGGTGTAAATACGTGATCAGGTGGTAATAAAATTCAATCAGCCGTTGTACTGCTCGTTTTTTCGAGGACTCCCCGGATTTTTCTCGTCAAACTGTTCACTGTGTTAAATACCAACGTTCTCTCTCTCTCTCCCTCTCTCTCTCTCTCGCTCTCTCTCTCTCTCTCTCTCTCTCTCCCGTTCTGTTCATCGCGATGAAACGTTTTTCCGTTCGAAACGTTGGACATTGAATTCTCATTAATATTCTGCCCATAATTAATTGACAAGTATATATCGAGGTTGCATATCCATATATATGTATGGGGATATAGCCAAGAGTGAATAATACACGAGGGGTTGGTTCGCGGACTTTTAAACAGTCTCTCGATACGAGAGAACGAAGAGGACTGTCGGATAATAGCCACAAGCCTCTCTCTCTCTCTCTCTCTCTCTCTCTCTCTTTCTCTCTGTCACTCTCTCTCACTCTACTTGTCTTTCTCTCTATCTCTCTCTTGGCAGAAAGTCATACAGTATTTCAATCGACCGCCTCTGATTGTCACTTAACGAGATATTCGCCGTCGGGCAAATTGTTGGATCCCTCTTCTCCTCGCGAAGTTTTCTCTCTTCCTCTGGCTCGGAGTTTGCCCGGCGCTATATATAAGTGACGAGCGAGAGCTATGAACGTGAGATGGTGCGAATCGCCACTCTACGTTTCACATCCTCGGACGGTACACGTGCCTCTTCGCGTTACACGATTTCTAATTGTTCGTTTCTCCAAGTCTTTACGATTGCTATTATTCATACGTTTTTGCATATATATATATATATATATGTATATGTAGCATATGTTATATCGAACACAGGTAAAATTCTACCCTCTTTGTTTATCGCGCTTACAATGACTCGCCGCACGTGGTACACTTCGTATCGTTGATTTGTTCGGATGTTAAAATTTAATCGCCAACATATTTCGCACTTATATACATCTAGCCTCGTAAAAATCTTCTCGATAATTTATATTTCATTATTACTTGGTTATATACATCCGATATCTCGCGTGCTTTATACGTAGGACAAGATAGAGGGAAGTATACGCATTTATCTTGTTTTATTTTATATCGATATATTCAATCCCCTGCGCATATAAATAAACGTCATGAGCATATCGGTTGTGATGTTTCATCAAAGTTATAAATTCTCGATTTTTTGTTTCCTCCCCGTTTTGTAACCAGGAAGAAGTTCGAGGGTGGACAAGCATCGGGGTTGGGGGTTGAGAAAACCGAGGACCGGCCCACACACGAGTTTGAATCCTCTCGCGTTCGTGTATAGTCTGTTACGGGGGGTTTATCGGTGCACCGAGAGGGAGGAAAGATACGGAGGGAAGAAGGGTTTGGTCGACACCACCTGGCCTCACGTCTTGTACCATCCTTCCTTCGCAGTTGACGGTCTGTGTTTCCGCGAGACACTTGGTCGACGGCCCATCCCTCATCTCCTTGTCCCGATCATCCTATATCCTCGTCGCCCAGTTGTCCAAGAGCTCCTTTCCATCTTTGGTACGATGTATATAAATGAAGGGGGTGAAACGTGGGGTAATATGGCCCAGTTAAGAAAAATTATCGTTGTTCGATTATTTTGAAGGATTTTTTACATTTAAACTTTCGATCGTGAAATGTGGGGATAGCGAAACGTTAAAATGATTCATGATCTCAAACCTGGCATCGACTTTTGTTACAATTGTAATTTCTGGTTAATATGAATTGTTGACCCGAGGGGGTTAAATGTCACACGATCATCTCAAAAATTGAACTCGGTGGGTTGATATCCCGAGTATGTTCGTTAGAAGTTTGAATGTGAACGAACAAAACCTTGAGCGATAAAATTGTAACATTAATCCCGGTAATATTTATCCAACTGTTTCATTTTGCCCCACCTTCACCTAGCTAGCCTTGTACGGCGCAACAGCGGCTTGGCCACATTGCGCGCTGACCAGTCACTGAACTCTCGAGCAACTTCTGTTATTATAAGTTAACCCCCGTCGTGCCACCACCATCGAACTCGCCCTCTCTTCTTTGGGCGTCTTCTCTTCAAACCTCCCTCGTCCACACACAGACACACACACACATATACACCCACGTTTCCGCGAAAAGCCTCTATACAGTACACGAGCCGTTCTCCTTGTCCGGTTTTGGCCCTTTCCAGATTATGGCCATCAGCCAACGTAGCCGAGATCAACCGTCCGGTACAACACTGCAACGAGGTGCTCGCGGTGTCTCTCGGACCCGTAGAACTTGCCTTCTGTTTGCCCAGGGAAGTGTCCCAGGACCGGAAGAATAACACGTCTCGCTTATATATACGTATAGCTCGTAGTTCTCGTACGAGAGAGCTTCTACATCTCGGGGAATAGTGGGAGAATCCTGCTGTTCCGTGGGTTTCCGGTGCTGCAAGTTTTGTACAGGACTAGCTTTGGCAACTAAGCAAGTAATGGCGTCGAGGATATTTTCTAACGCGTCATTGCGACGACCTCTGTTTATCTTCATCGGTCGAAGAAAGCCGGAAATTTATCCTGTTTCCCACCTAAATTATCGGTTCTCCGTTTGACGCGCCACCTGGTGGTCGCTTTTTGTAAAATTAAGCAAAACAATCGTTCTAAGAAAAACCTCAGAATCCTGTTTAGAATAAAACAAACGTTATATTTATGGAAAGACGAAATTGGGATAAAAAAGAGAATCAAAAATTCAATAAATCGTTATTTTACGTTTGTCGAAATTTTTTTGTTCTCGACGAGCTTGGGGTTAAAAACCGCGTATGCGTCTGGGAGTTGGGTCCAAGCTTGAGTGCGGACCTGGATGATCGGAACACGAGAGACGAACGCGAATGCGACGAGAAGATTGGAGACCGCGGGGAGACAAGAGAACGAGACAGAGAGAAGGAGAGAGAAAGAGAGTTAGAGGGAACGAGTAAGGGAGAGTGGGAGGGGGAGAAGGGAGAGAGAGGAAGAGAGAGACTGTGAGCGACTTTACGAGAGCGGAAAGTTGCATTGGGGAATATAAAGCAAGCTCGCGTCGCATATAACTTACAATCAGCCTCCGCGCTGTGGTTGCGTGGCTGATGCTTCTCCGACCGCCGCTCTGTTTCTTCCTCTCGCTCTTCACCGCGAGCTCTCGCTACGCTCCTTCTCTTTCTTTCTCGCTCTCCTCACTGACAGGACAGAACTGCTACCGAGACGAGGGCTTCCTTGAGAGGCTCGCCTTGAATTGCTCGTGCATCGCGATTCGGGTATGCGCGGTCCTTCGCTAATACGCTCCGAAACCGCACAAAAAAAAATCCGGAGGAAAAAGAAAAACAGGAAAGAAAACAAAAATATCTCTCGAAAAACCTCGCGTTCCATTACGGAAAAAAATTCAGCTCTCGTTTGGCTGGCGTCAAATGAGAATAGATATTTACGAGAGAGAATTGTGATCGTGAGAACAGCCAAGGGGTAACGAGTACCTCGATCTTGCCCAATTGAAAATAATTTCACCAAGTACAAGAATCGAAAGCGAGTAACAAAACGTGAAAAATAAACGAAAATATTGTCTTCGTTAAAATGTCTTTCGTACAACGCGAGTCGTTTAGTTTCCAAAAAAGTAAACGCTTCGTGATTCGTCGAAATGACGAGGCCATATAAGACCTTATTTATTTATATGCGAGAGAGTAAATGGGAGAGAGAGGGAGAGAGGGAGAGGGGGACGAACAAAATTTATTTTATGGGAGACAATATTGAAAATAAATCGATAACTTAATTAAAGCACCTCGAAGCATCGAGTAAAGTCGCTTAAGTCGTCTTGGTTGTACGGTGAAACTTTCTTTTCCATCGCTCTCCACGTAATCAATTCGCCGCGTTCGAACTCTCGTATTATATTTAAGCGAGAATGCGCATGACAATCAAGCTCGTAAAGCAAACTATCGATGCTCGTTTTCATTAACTTATCTCTCTCTCTCTCTCTCTTACTCCGTTTCTCTATGTGTGCTCGCAGGTAGAAGCAAAAGAGATCGTGCGCTCGCTGAGTTTTCGATATGCGTGACTCGGAGAAGTAAAGTCGCGTGCGCTCGCTTCGCCAATTACACATCTCGCACCGGGCACGTGTATATTATACACGGCCGTGCTGTTCACCCATGTGCGAGAAAACTCACGATTTCTCCCTGTGAACACCCCCGTTGCCCCTCGTTCATTTCTTCTCTCTTACTCGCTCTGTCTCTCCCCCCCCCCCCCCCTCTCTCTTCTTTTTCTTTCCTTCTTCATCAATCGACATTCCGACACGTTGCCGGCTTACCAGCACGGTAGTAAATTTTATTTACCGCTATATGTTTGCGATATCTCCGGACAAGCTTTATTAACACTTTCGGCGCGAAAATTTAACTCGCGATAAAATATCGTACATTATACGCCATACGTCTGAAATAAATATCACGATGCGATCGAAAAAATAATTATCGACTTGATAATTGGACGAACGCAATTCTTAGAATTCGACGAGATTGTATTACTTTATTTCAATCATCGATTGCCCGTATACTTAAATTCTTCTTATTTTTATATATTTGCTTATTTGAAAAAATGATTTCTTTTTATCAAAGATTCAATGCGATAAAACCGCTGTTAAAAATTCGAGCATCGTTCTTCAGCGTTCACGAGAAAAGTCGGTGGGGGAAGCGAGAGGCTCTTGTCATTGTAAATATGGGAATTAAAAAAGAAATACAATCCTATAAGTGCATACACGTTGATTGGTTCTATATCGGTATTATATATGTGTAGAATGCATCGCATATATCGTGTTGGGAGAGGGAAAGGTGGGTGGGCGCAGGATCGCGCTTTCTGCTCCCCATTAAATACAGCATTATGCTCTACCCGCAAACGACCGACAACTTCTCGCGGACGACCGCTTTCCCCGCACAAACCGTGTAATGTTAATTGCCACAATCCTATATATCTGGAGTTGAGCCATTTTTGGCAAGTTGGCAATCGGAAGAAAATAAACGTCGTAGAAGGGTTATTACGCTTTAACGCTAGATTCGTGAATATCGTCGCAATGCGTAACGTCGTTCGAGCCAATACACTCTCTCGAAACAACCCGACAATAACAATTTACATAAAAAAACGAACGAAAGTTTATAAAGTTCAATTTTGTTTCCGCAGAACGGTCTTTTATAACCGTTTTTGTTTTCTTTATTTTCTTCCTTTTACTTCGTTTCTTCGAAATTTGTAAAAATCTGTTCCGATCGTACGGATAAATCGTTCTAATTTTTTGCCAATTATTATTATATCCCTGAGAAACTTGACAGCAGTCACGTTCGCTTCCTCCGATTATATTTCTCGATCGCGAAAATACTCGCGACAATCGATAAGCCTGGCGAGACGAGAAACCACGGGGACTTAATTGCATCGAGTTTCTCTCTCTCTCTCTCTCTCTCTTTCTCTATTGCGTTTCAAACAATTTAGCGTGTCCCTCGGTGGCCCGTACGGTTTATAATGTGTCGATTTTCTTTTACAATGTATATCTATACAATGTCTAAATATATATACAAGAAACTATAGATAACGCGTCGGGGCTAAGAAAATTTTCCAGCAATCGCCCCAAGGCACTGCTGCATAAATAATGGCGGCCGTTCTCGCGGGCCTCGAGCTCGTATGAGCCTTGCTCCCTGCATATTATTATTGACAGTTAAAAATCGAGCAAGAGAGATAAAAAGAAAGAGGGAGAGGGAGAGATCCTCCCTCCTCCCTCCTATTCCGTCTCAGTCACTTTTACTCTCTCTCTCTGTCTCTCTCTCTCGCTCGCTTGATCACTACAACCGGCAATTACTCTACGATAATAAAATCCGGGGAGTGTAGCACAGAGTGCGAGTCTAGCCGGTAAATAGTGGAATGTTGCGAAGGGAGAAGGAACGAGCGAGAAAGAGGGAGAAGAGGAGGGGAAAAGAGCGAGAAAGAAGAGAAGGGCGAAGGTGCTAGGTAGTGTGAGATTGAAGCTCTCTATACAGACGCCCAGTAACTGCGAACGGACACGCGACAGCCCCGTCGTAATTTCTCACAAATATGAAGCATAGGCAGCCTTCCTTCGCTTCTACCCCCTCTTGCAAAAAGTTGTCCGAGACTGGTTCGACTCGAGTTCCACCCTGGTCGCTCCAACCCTCCTCTCAACGTCACGAGCTTTTCTCACTCACTCTCTCTCTCTCTCTCTCTCTCTCTTTTCCTCAAGAGCTTTTTATATTCCTATCTTTCTTTTGCACTTTCGTCTCTCTCGCTTCTTTCTCTCCGTGGGAAGTTTTTCTCTTCACGCATTTCGCACTTCACAGGTACTCGATCTTATCTAAGAACGGGCAAGAGAAGGCGTTTCTATAATGATTTATTTCGATTAAAATGATTCTCCGTCTTGGCGACGCAACGTAAGGCCCCGGAGCGCCGAAGGTCAGTGAAGATCGGGGTGAAACGCATCTCCCGGAGCCGATTCATTTTTCTTGTTCTTATAAATGACCTCGAGAGAGGAAAAATCTGAATCGTCCCATGAAAAATTGATCAAACTGTCTTTCTGATAAAACGAACGGACGATATTATTTACAAAAAATAGAAATAATCGACGCGTCGAGTATTATTGATTCGATGTTTATACACGAGGATCGATCGAGAAAGATGATTGAAATATTGAATAAAAAAAAAACAAATAAAAATATATAATTCATTCGCGTTAACGCGAGTGATTGTTTTTTGTTCTTTCGAAACGATCGACGTATCGGATATCTGATAATTAACGTTGCGGTTGAATCGCGGGCGTCTCCGTTCACGTTTTCGTCATATGCGTATTATCACTGTGCGAACGAATTTCCATCGGACCTCCCAGGAGCCCTCGTAAATCTCTCGATCCTTCGACAGGTTCTCGCCAAAGCAGGTCCGGCGTGTGTATGCGCGATCATAAGCAGGAGTAATTAATGGCCAAATAATATATCGATTACTTAGGTCGGACCTCACGCGCTCACATACGAGAGGTTATCGGCGTATTCACTGTGGCCACGGTTCGACGAGACGCGATGCAGCGGTTTGCGAAATCACGGAGTCCACACTCTTGCACACGCGGCAAAAACATATGGGGCGTTTAATACAAACTGAACAATATTATTTCTCAACAAGTTTCTCGAATAAATCTAAGAGGAAACTTGTATTTCATTTCAGTTGCAAACTAACGATCGAGATAAAAAAAGGAAAGGTTGATGCAGGGATTGATAAGATCGATCTCAATTTTTGTTAGCAAAAAGGAAAATTCTTAATCTGTATTAACACGGAACGACCCGTACGCGTGTGTTTATAGGTGCGCGTGAGAGTCACTGAACGAGTACATATATATAGCCACAATTTGCAACAAGCTGGAAATCCAAACTCCTCTCAGCGCGGCAACGAGAGCGAGAGAGCGAGAGAGAGAGAGAGAGAGTGAGAGACAGAGGGAGAGTAGAATGGCGAGAGGGAGAAAGGAGGGTGAGAGAGCAGAGGTTACCACCACGTTTAGGGGGTAGTAAGCAGTATAATGTATTCCAGTCGGAGAAGAGAAGTGAAGCATGCATATTCGAGATATATTATAAATAATTACTCAATTATATCTTTGGAAAGGCAATGAATAAAGATGTCTCGCGGAGCTGCGGAATCGCTTCGAAGTGGGCGAGAAAGGAGCGGGAGGAAAGGAACGAGGGGTTTTAGCCGAGAGGAAAGCGAGGACGCGAGGGGCGAAGGTGGTCTGGGCTAATAAAAAGAAAGTAAAAAAGAAAAATTAACAAAAAAGAAGAAGAAATAAAAAAAAAATGTACAAAAAAAACACGAAACAAAAAAGTGAAAAAGGTGGAGAAAAAAAAATCTTTCGTTGAATATTCAAAAGCAACAAACTAGGTACAAGTTAGGGAGACGGAGAGGGAGGGGGTGGGGGGAGGGGGACTTATTTCAAACGGCAGATCCATATTATATAGACCACTTCGCGCCCTCTCGTCCCATACCCGGAACGGGTACTTTTGTTTCGACGATTTTCATCCCCCTGACTCAACCCCCCACCCCCTCCCGCCGTACATTTCCGCACCATGAATTTTACAGAGATGGATTTAAAGATCACGAATAATTCTCTCCCTAGTCCGTTCTCCGATTTCACATCTGTCCAGCTACGAAATCCGACGTATCGTTGTAACTCGTTCAAATGTCACGTGATTTTTTCATTCAACGATCGACCAGAGGTTAATTCACGAGTGTTGGTTAAGTTTTTTTTTTCTAATGGAACGTGTAATCGTATCGTTCGCAGTTTCATTTCGCAGCCAGGGATCTTTTTCGATTGTGAATTAAAAAAAAAAGATATATATATATATATAGCTTGTGGAATTGTCTGACGTTTCGACGCTTCTCATTTTCTTTTCCCTATGTATACGTATAGATATGATGAAAACGTCACGATGCTTTTTATTGCGGCATAAATTTGTTTACCGGGATACGCACGATAAAATTTAAAAATATTACGAAAATGAAAAAGTATTTTCGTGAGGGGTACAGTTATAACCTACGTATCCGTATATAAATATATACATGTCCAAGAGAAAAGCAGCGCATACACATATACGTATATACGTTTATGAAAAGCGAGTGAGGACGGCACTTGGCGCGTTTTCCGCACAAAGATAATGCAACGTTGAATTTACGAGCACGAGCCCTCGTTGCTGCGACTTTTTGTATTTTTGTTTTTAAATGAAATTTGACCCAAGCACGAGAAAAAGCACTTGCGGAAAAAAGATATTGTGAATTTAAACCTTTTCGTTATATAGGCGTGCTCGTCACCCTTACCCTTGCCATTCTCTATTTCACGCGCTGCGTTTCCTATACACAAATACGATGTATAATAACAATTAACGCCTTGGATTAATATTTTTTACACAGATAGTTGTTCATTCTATTTCCCTTTTTGAATCATACGAATATAGATATATATATATAGATATAAGGCAGTTATTTCGATTTTCATAAGACGTCCTTTAGTTCGACGTTCACCCTTCGGCATTGGCTCGAGCATGCCTATACCCGAGTTTATATATTTATAGAGCCTCGATTTTCCACATGCACAGATATAGAGGCCACCCTCCACCGGACGTGATTGGCTCCTGATAGAATTACGAAGGGTGGACCAGGAACTCTCGGTATATTTCATATAAACGCGTATCTATATAGATATGTACGTGTCCCTAACTCACCCTTTTTCGACTGTGAATAAATATATATATATATACATATAGATTGTCCGAGGGAAGGACAGAAATGCATTTGCTACTTACATTACGAAGCTCGAGCAACCCCTAACCGAAAACAAAGAACGGACGGCGTGGGCGAGACGCGACCCCTCCGCGGTCTCTCAGCCATACTCCCTTCCTCTCGATCGTTTTTGGCCACGGTAGACCGAGTCTCCCGATGCAACAACTTCGTGTACCGTCGCTCGGATATCATATTAAGTTTATTTTTTGTCCCTTCTGACGGACGTATAGGAAACGAAAATTGATGAGGTCCTTTTACGGTCCTTCGTCCCTTCTCGTACGCTCCATGCATGAAACAAATAAGAAAAAAATAAATAAGAAAGATGAATAAAAATGTAAGACGAGGGGGAGGATTGCACGATATACACGAAACGGCGTATAAAGTTTTTTTTATCAAGATCGCGAGTAAAAGCGTGATTTTGAAAAATCTACGAGTGAAAAACGAAATATTATATTTCCATTACGACTGACCCTCGGTTCTCATTATCCTCGATTCACGAATCACAAACCGCGAACACTTTTATCCAATTCAACACTCGCGCGATCGATCATAAGGGATGATTTGTTTCGACATTCACCAAGAAGCGTGAAATTCAAGAACACAAGATTTATCCCGTTCTCGCGGAATGAGACATTGTACAACGAGAAACAGATCGAACGGCGCGGTAAAAGGGCCTTGAGATCCTCGAACATCCCCCATAAGGACGAATAAAACATAGGGACGAACAGAGTAAGAGGGAGAGACAGAGAAAGAGACAACAGCCGTGTGGCATCTGCTGTTAGGGTGCGCGAAATTGAAAGACTCTCGTTTCTCTCCGGCACTCATGCCAATTTCCTTTTCGTCACGAAAAGAGAAAAAGATAGAGCGAGAGAGAGAAGGAGTGAAGGGCGACTGAGTTTATAATTTTATTGCCAATTTGCGAACCATTACGCACTGTGTATACGAGTGGTGATGCTGCTTTTGCTTTTAGTACGACACGGTGGTGAATTTACACCGCGTGTTTCAATGTATGAAACTGCGTTTGTATATAAATGTATATGATATACGATTTTGTGTGTCAACGTCGACAGATGCGGTCTCCTCTCTCTCTCTCTCTCTTTCCCTCTCTCTCTCTTTCCCCCTCTCCATCTCTTTCTAACTCTTTTTCACTCATTCTCTCTTGATTCACCATGTTCTCCCTGTTTTACGGTATATTGTACATGCTATTATATACAAATATATACATATATGTATAAGAATGGTACACGTATATATAGATTCGGGTACACGTTACACCAAATTTTAGTGTTATAGCATAAAACGTAATCTTCGTAGCAATGACGAATTTACGAGTGGTGCGTTACAGTGATTTGATGACGCTATCGCGTGCCGGGTCGAAGAGCTCTCCCGTTACGTTCGAATGGGGTTGGTTCGTATCCACAGGGAAAACGAATTTCATCGCTTCAACTATAGGTACAAAAGCTTACTATACGTATATCGTCTCTTTCTCTCACTGTCGTTCGCTATCTATCGCTTTTTCCGTGTGTACGTGGATGCACTCTGTCTCCCTCGTATCGCGTGGTCGTGTTTTCAGGCACGAGAAATAGTCAATGACGATCGTTTGCAAGCTCGAAAGGTCGTTTCGAACTTCGACATTCGCACGGAGAGCGAACCGTTGAGGTGAGTACGACGTGTCGCGGAGGTGAAAGATCGAATGATCGAAACGGTCTGATTAATCGACATGGCCCTTGTTTTCGGAAAAATTCAAGGTCCAGGCGAAGGGTCGATTTTTCAGATAGCGAAAAAAAAGGTGGGATGGAAATAGTGTATGGATAGTTAAATTTGTCTATGAACGATGGAAGAGGGCTTGCTTTCTTTACAAATATGTGTATTTTTATAGTTGCAGCTACTGCACGCTGCCAATTTCTACAAATGTCGCGAGTTTTTGGTGTGTCACCCCCTGGGATAGTTCTTTTTTCGCTGCAAAAGTGACGGTGCGACGAGAGAGAAGCACGAAACAAATTACGCTGTCACTAGCCTGTCTCGCTTGGCATCGGTTAAACTCTTGCATCTCGTAGTTTTGGTCTATTTGATTTTAGTTCTTTTTTTTATTTTTACAGGAAAAAAAACGTCGGAGAAATCAGAAAAAATGAATCGATCGATAAATCCAACGTAGCATAGGTCGTTATTTCTCAAAAAAACGTTTCAAAACGATCTTTTTTACATTTTCTAAAATATTTTACGTATTTAAAAACGAATTTTGAATTTAAAAAATATCCAAATAGAATTTAAGGAGAAATCGTTATCAGAAATGTATTAGATTATTTTTATCCCAACGACTTGGAAAAAGTATTCAGAAATCGTCACGAGGAAGCGAGGGAAATAATTTTCAAAAAAATAAAAATCGCTGGTTGCGTTTTAAAAAAATCTTCTTACCCTTTCGTCGTTTTTGTTCGAGCGCGGTCGTTCTCGTACCGATATAATCCGTTGATAATATAAACAGGAGCGGAGAATGGCGAGTCTAACACCCCAGGACACGTGCGTATCTCTCTCTCTCTTTCTCTCTCTCTTTCTCTTTCGAGTGTTTTACCGACAAATTTCACGGGGCATGCGGCAAAATATAGCAGACAGGTATATACGGCCGAACACAGACATTTTAAATGCTCGACAGGAAGCAACGCGAAGGCGAAAAAAGGGAACCGCACACGTGTGTCTCTTTTATTTTTGCATGTGTGGGCTATTCTCACCCTCCTGAGGGTTGCATATTATCCCCCAACCCCTCTCTCTTCGTCGTGGACCTCTCACTTCCGGCTCACTCCTGCGGAAAGCCCCCGGCCGTTCATCTCTCTCCTCCACCCTCTTCCTATCTCACTCTCCTTCTCTCTTTCTCTCTCTCTCTCTCTCTCGAATTTCAGAGGCTGCGAATGCCTGTGTGCAAAATATACACGAGAGCAAGGGAGCTCGCACGGATGCCAACACACCAGAGCCAGAGAGCGGCTAGGTTGCCCGAAAGTCGAGCACATCATTTTATCTCCATGATAAATACGCTACATTTTATGCGCATTATTTTGCGGCACCAGCCCCCTTCAACCCCCGAACTCCACCTCGCTCTCACTCACTCAGTCTCTCTCTCTCTCTCTCTCATCTCGCTCTTTGGCGAAAAGCGAAGGGGATGCGCGCACCGCGAGCCTGTTAGTGGTGGTGATCGAGATATACGCGAGAACGACTCGAAGAACGAAAAGGGCGCGACTGACATTTTTACCCGTGCCCGGAACGTCGCAACATACGCCCTTCTGACTCGATCTCACGATACCGCGAGGAAATCTCTCTCTCTTTCGGTGCGTTCTACGAGTACGAACGGTGTGTTCTCACAAACTTTCTCACTCACTCCATCACTTTCGCTCCTGTTTGTTGCTGTTGGCTTTTTTTTCTTCGTTTTATTTTTTCCATCCGTGTCCAAAAGCATCCCTTCCACTAAGCTGGCATATCGGGGGAGGGCTATCGCCGCGTTATGTCTACTGTACCTGCATGATAGATATGTATTTATGTCTATATATATATTATATTATATATATATATGACGATGCCTAACCCAGGGTGGAGAGAAAAAATCGCTATAGATGCAGACAGTCGTACACACGGGAAAACCACCCCCTGCGTTACCATCCTCTACCCATCGATTTGGGTCTAAACTGTCCTTCTCGTTCTAGCTACGTGTCGGGCGGAGAGAGAGCCGATTTTCTTTCCCCGCTGGTGCATATCCATCTTTCTCTCTCGCTCTCTCCCTCTCTTTCTGTTCTCCTCGCCTATTTTATTTCGTGCTTGCATACCCTTTCTGTCATTCTCTCTCTCTCTCTCTCCCTCTTATACACTACGGTGCTACGGCGTGCTGTTGCCGTGCATATACACGCTTCTCCCCTGGCACACACATACACACGCGCACACTAGCTCGTATACACGGGTCACCTTTTTTTAATGTTAGGCAGTTATAGTCACAACGGGCGATACAAAAAACGAAACGAGGAGAAAAAAAAGGAACGAAGTAAAACAAAACAAAAAAAAAAGGGAAAAAAATGCAGGAGAGAAATATAAAAATACAAAAAAAAGGACTTAGGTCAATTTTTATCGCACAAACCGGGAGTGAGCGAGACCGAGAAGGAAAGAGAGGGAGAGAGAGAGAAAGAGGGTGGGGATTGGCTACGAGAGTGGGCGATCCGCACGTGGGGGTGGCAAAGGTACAGAGGGAGAGAGAGCAGAGCGCCCATAAAAAATGCCTCTTTACGTATGGCGATTGGTCCACGGGACGGGGTAATGCCGGGGCTATAGCCCCGGTCCGGCACACATACACCCTCTCTCTCTCACTCGCTCGTTCTCTCTTCCTGTTTCGCGTTTTTTATCCCGATGCCGGGGAAGAGCGAAAAAAAACATTGAAAAAAAGGATGGAGGAAAAAATCGCGCTGCACGTCGATTGGTCGAGGGGACAGATGACGTAGTGAGCGACGTGCCACAGCCACCCACATCCCTTCCTCCCTCCACCTCAGCTACCCGATCGGGGAGAGGAGGTGGTTACACACGAGACGGCCGGATGCTGGGTGCTGCTGGTGCGATCTACGTATATATACGAGTATGTGCCTCTATGTATAATACATTCTCTCTATCTCACTTGGGTTCGAAGCTTTCGCGGCACCCTCGTGTCGTACACACGAATACGCGAAACGGCGGGAACACCCCCTTGAATTGGATGGAAATATCATTACATCGGAAAAGCCTCCGAAACCTCCGCTAAAATAGTTACACGACGAAAAAGTAAAAAGCCTTGGTGTCTGCGCGTAGGTGAGAGAAGAAGGGTGGGGATAGAACGAAGAAAGGTAACGGTGCGAAGGCAGGCTGAGAGACAGAGGGAGAGAGAGGGAGAGGGTATCGAGGGATGAGAGGGGATGACTAGCAAATGTATTTTGTTTTAAGACGCGTGCTCTTATCTCCCGCTAAGAGAAATTAGAGACGTTGATCGTATTGGGGTGAAACAAGTAAGACAAGAAAAAGAAACAACCCTTAATCGAGTCGTTTCCCAAAACGAATATTCGTCCATCTGTTCTACAAGATCGTGAACAAAAAAAACTGTAAAAAAGAAGACAAAAGATTTCAATATTCGCTAGCGGACGAAAAATCGTCGGCGAAAAAAGATTATAATTCGATTTAGCCCCGGATCTCGAAAATATTGGTCGAAAAAGAGGAAACAAAAACAAAAAGATGAAGACGATAAACCGGGAGTATTATCAAGCGTGGCGTTCGGGAAAGCAAAATTTTCGGTCGGTTATTTTCGGTGTCTGGAAAATTGGAGAATGATGCGACGATCCCGTTGTCAGTTTTTCGTCGTTCATCCCCTTTCGTCCCTTCTCCCTGCCCCCTCCATCATCGCGACGACGCGTCGCGGTATTCCGGTGTTTGTTTAGCGAGAGCCTCGATATGACATGATCAGCGCATTAACCCCGTACGAATTTTTTTTTTTGTCCATTCGTTCGTTCGTTTTACCCAGCAGGGCTCTCTCGCGAAGTCGCCGTGTGCCTCGTATCTCCCTCTCTCTCTCTCTCTCTCACACACTCACTCACTCACCCCCGCTCTTTCTCTTTAGTCCGTTCATTCTGGATAATCCATCTATCCCTTTCTACCGGCTATGTCCTGGCGCCTCTGCCTGGGATGCGTTTTTATCGATTCGTAGAGACCCCCTGCAGCACTCGCGATGTGACCGCGTCTATCTGTATGTCCTGCTCTTCTACCCCCCCAATCTACCCCCAAACTACCACCCCACCTCGCGGCTCGCACATGCATGCCCTCGCACAAAAACGCACTAATACACGCACGTGAAACAAAATATATATATACGTATATATGTATATATATATATATAGAGCGTCGGGCACAGAGAGAGGTGCATGTATACACACGGCGGAGAGCCCGCGCGACCCGCGTACAAAGCATCGATAGAGAGAAGCATACAGATTGGACCAGGGCGTTCCTCTTTTTTCGGACGCAATCCTCCCGCGGCGGTGGTGGCGGCGGCGGCAACGGCTATTCCCCGGCCAGAAAACCCCACCTCCCCCTCTGCTCTTTGCACACGTTCTCTACGTGTGCATAATCATGCTTCGACGTGTGTGTACGAATGTGTGCGTGTGTATATTCATCGCAAAACTTTCCAACCGATGGTATAATGCGCGAGGCACTCGCAAAGGTGGCGAAAAAACAATATTGCGATCAACGTCGCGCTTGGACATTGAGAAATTTCGGTGGCCGAGAGGTGATGAACGGCTTATTCGTTCGTTTTATCTTGTTTTTTTTTTTTTTTAATTTTTCCACTAAAAACAATGTAATTGTTCAATGAACACAAACGAAATAATGTTTTTGTTGGCAAATTAACGCGTGCGATTGATGAAATTTATTTGCTGTGAAATAAAATTCGTTAGAGCAAAAATTTGGCAATTTTGAGTTTGTATTTTTTTTTTTTTTTTTTTTTTTGGTTAGGTGAAGATCTTGGATTTGTTTCGTTACTTTGTATCGATCGAGAAAAGTACATTCGTCGAACAAATTCGACATCTCGTTTAATTCCGAGAATGACATTGCGCGAAATATTATTTTTATTCCTTCCTCCCTACCGTCGGAAATTCGTCTCTCAGCGTCTCGTTAACCTTACAAAGCTTCACGACACTCTCGAATATCGTTCGTTCGATAGCCTCGCCTCTCCTCGTACGTGCAAAATTCATTTCGACAATTCCACGCGCCAAAGTGTATAAATTTTTTATCTACGCGAGAAAAAGAAAAAAAGAAAAAAAAAAAAAGAGAAAGTAAAATCCGTGCAAAAGGAGGGTAAAAAAAATTGCACCTATACGTGCACGAGCTACTGATTGCGATTTTTGTGATAAATGATTTATCCCCTTTTATAGGCCGGGTGTGTGCAGGGAGAGAGAAAGAGCGGTTCGAAATTTTTCGGTATAACGGATGAAAAAAGAAAAAAAAAAAAACAAAAAACGAACGAAGAATTTTCAGCGAAATGGCGCGCCCCCGCCATCGTCCACAGTCTCGACGAAGAATAATGGAACGCACGATATAACTGCAGCTCACGCAGGTACACACAAAGTTTTTTTCCCTTCTCTCTTCTTCTCTCCCTCCCTCTCCCTCTGTCTCTCTCCCTCCTCGTTTTTTTGTTTTGTTCATTTTCCGATTTACATATACAGCTCTGGGGTGGCTGTAAAGAGGGAACAATAAGTTTTACAGGTTTTTGTCCATCGGCCCAGATGGGCAATGGACATTAAAGGCGCCCGCATTTCGTTACGGCCTACCGTGACGCGATGCGCAATGCGCTCGACTCGTCCACCGCGATACGTATATCGTACCTGTACGAACATAAATATACAGATATACGTATACATATAAATATATGTATATTGTGTTATATATATAAAGAATTTTTTTTTTGTTTTTTTTTTCACCAACCTGCATTCTTCGTCTATACATCAGGGAATCGTATCGTTTTATCTCCAAACGCGGGCGAAATCCTTCGCTCAGCTCTCGTCTCTCTTCGATATCCACAGGGGGTTAGAGAGAGGGTGAACTGACGGTTTTGTATAGAACTATATATATATATAGGTAGCGTACATCGTGTGTACGCGAGGAGAAAAAAAAACCTCCCCGAGAGACCGTGCGAGAGGTCTCGCGAATGTGCCGGGGGCGATAGAGTCGGGGGCGAGAGTATACACCACGGCGCACGGAAGTTTCTCTCGCGCTTCCTTTCACCCCGTTCGTTCGTTCTCTCCCTCTATGGACTGTAAGTGATCGTGGCGAAGAGAGCGCTCCGCTGGCGATGCTGGTGGCGAGGGAGAACGGCGAGAGAAAAAAAGGGTTGAAAGTCGAGGGAGGAAAAAAAAGGGGGTCGCTTTATCGCTCACGGAAACGCCAAACACCTGTGGAATAACCTGAAAACCTCTCGTTCTCTCTCGCTCCACCCTCTCTTCCTCTCTCTGTCACTCTCTCTCTCTCTCTATCTTCCTCCCTCCTTCTGTCTCTCTCGCTCTCTCTTTCTCTCTCACTCTCCGTGTTAAGTAGAGCATCTGACGAGGTGAAAAAAATGAGAAGAAGAAGAGAGCATAAAAAAAAGAGGAGAACTCCGAATAGCATATCGAGGAATTCGGTAAAGTTATTTTTATGCGCTTGAGAATTCGCACAGGGGCTTGGGTGCGATAAAAAAAACGACTTTCCGACCGGAAAAGAGGGGGAAAAAAATTGTTCGAGGGCCTCGTGAGGAAGGGGGTTGAAAACGATTTCGGTACGAAGGTGGTGCGCGATAAACGAGGGTTAAAAAGATGCCGAGGCAATTAAAAAATTATCGATAATGTACCTCGTGAAATATTTCAATGGAAAATTATCGAAAAATACAATAATCGTTAAATTAACCGAGAATTTATCATTGGAATTGTAATCTCAGATTAATTTCAATAAACTTCGAATGCGAATCGTATTTTTTTCTTTTTCCTGGCTGTATCTACTTATCGTATATTTCTTACGGGTTTCCTCCCCTTGAAATTCATGAGAAAAGTATACCACGAGGGAATAATAATTCCGGCATAATAAGGAGGATCGAAGATCGCGGGGGTAAGAAAACTTCCCCCGTACGAAAACCGTGGTGTACGAGGGTGCCGGCGCGTTTCGAGGAGCGAAATTGAACGGACGCCCTCGGTTTGTGCAAGGGAAATGTTATACGCAAGAGGTTCTCGCGAAGGCTGCACTGCCCATAAGCATAACAATCATGGGGTGAGGCGTGAGTGAGATGGGGTGGTTAGGGGGTGGAATATCGGTTGTAAAGTCAAATGCGATACTTGGCTGACCATTTCGCGAACGCGTTCACGGGGGTGTTCTCTTCTCTCTCTCTCTCTCTCCCGTTGCTGCTCTGTCGATAGGAAGAGAGGGGGATGTCCGGCAACACAGAGGCAGGTTTGCCTGGTATGGAGAGTTCGTAACCATGGCGACTCGCAGGCTCAGAATGATCTTCGCCGAGCGCGGACGCAGAATTCGAACAGCGAAGTCCCGGCGATTTCGACACCCTTCTCTCTCTCTCTCTCTCTCTCTCTCTCTCTCTCTCTCTCTCTCTCTCTCTCTCTATCTATCTATCTATCTCGTTTACGGACACCAGGAACAGCAACGAGCCCGTAGCCTAATCTCGCCCTTGTGAACCCAAGCCCACCGCTTCACGACGGTATTCCCTCATTTGCGACATTGCCTAGCTTAAACATCTTATCACAATAAAGTTATCGTTAACTCAGTTTTGGAAACATTGATCGCGTTCCGACCACTGAAACTGGCTCGGGTAGAGCTTTCCTCGAGACTGGCAGTTTTGGGAGGGATAAAGGAGAGCCAATAGCGACATTAATGCGAGAACGTTTTCTTGATATAATTCGAGGGTGTCGATGATCGGTTTGCGGGGTTTAAGGGAAGTTGAGTTAAGAAAATATTCTCAAGGTGACCGTGAAATAAAGGATTCGGTAAGACTTGGTCTTCTAGGTAGGGGTTGATCGTTCACTTGGGATCGTTGGAAATTTTTGGAGATCTTGGGTGATTCGAAAGTGGTTCAAGGAAATGTCAAGCTTGGGTAAGTTTAAGAGTCTCCTCGAGTATGATGACAATTGACGAAATTTTATTTCGAACTCTTGACGTTAGCAAAAAATCAGATAAAATTAAACTTTGCTTAACTAGGGGGGGGGGGGGGAGACATCATCAAATTCTATTTCCAATTGTTTTCTGCAACGTTAGCAAAAAATTAGATAAAATTAAACTTTGTTTAACTAGATGGGGGGGGGGGGGGGGGGGGGGGGGAGAAATCATCAAATTCTATTTCCAATGGTTTTCTGCAACGCTCGGCCGAACAATTATTCACGACTTTACACGACCTCGCGAAATGTATTCGACTGTTCGGCTTGTGTTTTGTCGCGATATTAGTTTTTCAGTAGCAATTTTCATTTCCGGATCGCTCGCGCGAGTTCTACAATTTTATGGAAGATTGTTAACTGTCGTCGTTTCTGGACTCAATCTGGCGTCGTAAATGAACATTTATTTCAACGCGGATTTTCATTCGTCGACAATGGAAAAGTACGAGAAATTCGTTTCGTCATTTCTGTTTTTTTTTGTATTTTTTTTTGTTTTTTACGTTTTCGCATCGAGCGAACTGTTTTCATATTCATGCTCGGCTGTCGTAACAAACATCGAAGTAAATTCTCGTGCTCTTTTGCATAACGTCGACTCTCGATCGAGCGACGATCTTTTCACGAGCGTTTCGGGATAAAAACGAATGAATTAAGCGCTAGTTTAACGTCAATTTTAAACAGCTCCCTGATGCGTTACCGTTTGACGTGTAGCAATCGCACATTTACGAGCCGCGGCGCAATACGCGCGCGGAAAGTAGCCTCGCGCGAGGTAACACGCGCACGTCGATATAGATGATTGGATTCGGTGCAAGTTCTCGACAGCCCGCAATTGCCGAATGTTAAACGCGTTAAAAACGAATTACCGTGAAATTAAGGGAATGAGAGGCGCGCGAGCGACAGAGTAGAACGTCGAACTCCCGTGTCTGGGTGATACCGACACGAGAGTTGCAAGGATCGTAATGATAAGCGTGTTACAACGATGTGAACTATTAAAGTTCGATCGAGAGATGAATTCAAAGCTTCGTGGATATCGATGAATATGCGGACCCGAGCTTTTGTCCCGGTTATAAATATTCATGAAATCGAACAAATCATCCCAATATCATTATCTAACAAAATAATCGAAAATTAATTAGTACCAAACATCGTAACGAAATTTAATTTATACTCGTTAACGGGATCATCGTTATTTCGAGCGATCGAAACGATGTTCAATTTCAATCACTTTTCATATTAATCCCGATTGATTCCATACATTTTTCTTTTTTATATTTTAATTTGATTTTTTTTTATGATATTACGTTAATTAATTAAATGATAGAGACGAGATTAAGGAGATGGTACGAAGAAGGCAGTTTGCTTGAATATCCGAGTGACGCCACTCAGATGTTGCGTGTTATAAGAAACATACTTATTTCTTTCTTATTAATTAAAATGGCTCAGGCACACAATTCACCGGCTGGCCAATCTCGCTCTCTCTCTCTCTCTCTCTCTCTTTCTCTCTCACGTTCTCTCTCCCTCTTCGGCGTCTTTGATAATTGGACCATTCATGCGGTTTTGAAAGAGTTGCTGATTTGCAAGTGGAGACTCTAATGATTTGTAATAACGTGGCACAATTCCCTCTCTCTCTCCAGAGAGAGAGAGAGTGAGCATACCGCCGGATGAGAGAGAGACAGCAAGAGAGAAAGAGAGAAGTTCACCCTCTCATTCCGTTTCAGTTGGATAACCGTACGTAAAAGAGAGGCGCCTGGCACAGTAGTTCTCTCGAAGGTTGATCTCGCATCAGCGAGAGATCCACTTATGTTGATTATCAAAGGTTTTCACCGGCCTGATTATGTCACCTACATCTCTTCCACCCCTTTAACCCCAAACTCTTACATTTCCTGTCACTCTTTTTTTCCAGCGCGTAGAATTTTCAAAAGACTTCCACGAGGAAGAAAATCTCCGATAGTACGACAGAGGACGCGGACGTGTCTCGAAAAATGGAAACTCGCATGTTTTGTGTTTCTCGTTTATGAGCCAGGGGCAGAGAAGGCGGTAGAAGGGGGAGGGGGGGGGGGGGGGAGGCTGAGAGGCGAAAACGGAGAATAAAAAAAACATACGACTCTTTTCGCTTCTAGCGACAGCGCAAACAATATGCAATCAATATTTTCAATCGCAAAAAAATCGTACGGATTTTTCCCGTCCGATGGATAATTTTGTTGTTGCTTTTTTTTCTCCTTCTTCGTACTTTTTTAAAATTTTTGTATTTTTTTTATTTTTGCTTTGTTCGATTTGTTTCATTTTCTTCTCTTTTATTTTTTCAACGTTCGTTCCTGCCGAGATAATACGTAAAAAGTCGGATGGAAACGCGTGTGCGCGTCTGTGTAGTTCACCGCGGGAATGAAGAATCGACTTTAAAATCGATTAGCTTCTGTCATATTATAAATTGAATTTCGGCCTCGAAGCCCCCGTTCGTCTCTCTCTCTCTCTCTCTCTCTCTCTCTCTCTCCCCCCCTTCCTCCCTCGATATATATTTATATATATGTATATGTATGTACGCAGATGTATTTTTTTTTTCATTCACCTCTTTTGCGCATGCTGCCTCTTGCTCTTCGCTCCCTGTGCTCTTTCTCGCATCCGACCGACAGATTTAGCGATCGCGAGAACGACGTACGTCCTATATACATATATATAATATATATATTTATATTTTTTTTTTAATTTTCGACGAATCAATAATGAAGCCCGATGGGCATTTGAAACCGAACGTAGGTACTGTCTGGTACTATCGACGTACGTGGACCACGTCATCGTGAGTTTAATGAAAGTAATCGTCTTGGTGTTATTATACCCGGTACTCTTGATACCTCCTTGAGAACGCTTAGAAAAAATATCGAGACGACACGTTCATACACGTCGCACGGCTTTAATCGTAATTATTATGCAAAATCTCGACGGCAAGATTTAAAAATGCGCTTCCTCGTGCATATTGCGTATGCACCGAGTGTATGGGGCGTTCTATGTCAATTGGTACATTTTTGTTTTAAATTCTGATTTAATTCGGGAAACGAACTCAGTTTCGAATTTAAATCATCATTTTTTCAATCTTCAGCCGAAAATGATTTTTCGTTACTAATTTTTTTTCGACGTAAATGTAATTTACTTTTAAACTCTCACGGATTACTTAATAACGTCAATGTTAAGGTTCAGTTGTTAAATAGAATTGTCGGAAAATATCCTGTCAATTTATTGGAAATATAAACAAATTATTAAACAAATTTTAATATGAAATAGTAAATCAAAATATTTCTAGTCGATTGAAAAATGATTGTTGAATACAGAGAAAAAAGAACTGATTTTTTTTTCAGACGGTGAACAAAATAATAAATGTATAATCGATCAGATCGAACACGATCGGTCAGAAGCCTCGGTCGATTTGGCACGTAACGGCCGATGCATAGCCTCGAGGCAGTCATGATAGCTGGATCGCACTTCCTCGATTTCACAGCTCAGGGGCCCTCTGACGGTGATACGAGCAACAAAGTCTCTGTCTCACTCTCTCTTACACACACTCTCCTTCTTCTCGCAATATAGCGTTCTCTCTCTGGGCGCAGCCTCGAGAGAGTCCGTTCAAGCTTACCGAGAGAACTCTGCGCGGTGATCACTCTTGTCCAGCAGCCGCGAGGCTTTTCCTTTTATCTTTTTTGTTGTTGTTGTTGTTGTTGTTGTTTATTTTCATTATTATTTCCTTTTGAAACTTTAATTTATAATGCGCGCCGATCGAGTCTATTAATAACATGCGCGCTTGAGGTAAATTATATTAATTAAATTTCTCCTTGCACGGCGCACGAACATAGAGAAAGAGAGAGAGAGAGAGAGAGACGTACGAATATAAAGATTACAAAAGTGGTATAGCCCCAATGCGTTCGCACGGACCAAAGTTCCGCGTGCTAACTGGAACGAATGGCGCCCACAGGATATCGGATTATATATACGAAGATGTAATTACTTTTCGTATTCCGGGTAAGTACTTTGCGCGACCTTTGTAGAACGTTGAAACGAGGAAAATCGACGAACGAGCCAGGTAACGACACGATAAATTCGTCGAACGAAATTTACGAAGCAATTCCTTTTTCCAATCCCAATCACGTTTAATATTAACCAAATATTTAATATCGATGTTTGTCGTAGTAGCGATAACATCGAAATAGCCATTGCGTTCATTACGAATTTATCGCGATATGGAAATAGCTTGGAAAGCCTCCTTTACCGTGGCCATGTTGAACGAAACACTTGCCCAAATTCCAGGGTGGTGCATACCAGCGAGGGAGGGTTATTCCGCTTCGCCTGTCCTCATTATGCTAAGCACTAAAATCGATAGCATTAGAACCCATGCGTGGTCCGGAGACCGTGGCTAGCAACCCTTCCTTCAACTCCCTTCCTATCCCTTTGCGACTGCACACCCCTATATATACCCTGCGTATACGCGGCGATACGAAATGTTCTTCCGATCGACCGATTCGTTGTACAAACTCTAGTATGGATGGATGATACCAGAGTCGTGGGCTATCGTACTTTGATATATTTATAATCGTTGAGGTTCTTGGATTATTTACACTCTTATCTATATGAAAATCAACCCATTTTTTTTATGGAAGAAAAATGCAGATAACTGTAAGAATTTCCTGACGAGGTTTTGAGTCAAGCTCGAGATATTTGGTGCATTTATAAGGACCATGAGCTGAAGCAAGGGCTAAAAATTATTGGAAAATATTTTGGAGATTTTTGAATTTCTTTTTCGAATGAGCAGTGCCTCATCAATTTTCCTCATTTCCCGACACTTTCTCTCTCTCTCTCTCACTCCCCATCAATGCAAAAATTTTGATTTTCCAAACGCTTTCAGCGCCGCGAACGATTCAAAATTCACTTTGTGCTTTACCGATTAAGCAAATGGGTTGCCAAAAAGGGCGTTTTATGCGTTCGCACTATCGCTCGTGGATTAAGTGTCCTTTTTGGCCGGACCTTTTTGGTGAACGATGAATACGAGGATGTTCCGTTTTTTTCTCTGCTTCGCCGCGAGTCGTTCGAGGTTTTTTTGAAAGTGATTGAAAAAAAGTAAAAAAATGTTGAGGAAGTTATCGATCGTTTCTCAGTGAAGAAATTAGTGCTCGCTAGAGGGGGAGTGCGTATCATTGGCCTAGTTGCGCGATCGATTCCTCTCTTGTAGCCCAGTCTTGGCTCACCGGGCAAAGCCTTAACGGAGGAATACCGACCTCGAGAATCGTGCTGTCGCCTCGGTTAAGCCTGTGGAACGATCGTCGTGTTTCTGTGTATGTGTATGCATTTCTCTCTCTCTCTCTCTCTCTCTCTCTCTCTCTCTTACGTACACACAACCCCATACACACACACACTCATGAGTTGTCCGGAAGCAATACAATGTATAGGTAACTAACCAACCCACAGACGTGCTGAGAACGTCTTTTGGGATTTACTGTTCACATTTGCGGTAGGCCAGATGACGTTTATCGGGACGACACCGGGCAGATTTGGTTTCGTATACGTCCCTGACCGGAAATCCTGTCGTATACCGACCGGGCTTAATCAGAAACCATCGAGCCTCCGCTTTACAAATAATCGGGCATCGATGTTCATCGCTCGAACGGATTTCGAATCAAATGCTTTTGAAGGCCTCGATGGACAAAAAAAGGAAAATAATTAATATTTCTACTGTTTACAATTTCAACCTCTTGGACAATGTAATTTTCCAATATTTCACTGCAGGTAACGTGATTTTTATTTTATTTTTTACATCGACTCCAAGCCGGGGGCTGTTCGATTACAACGATCGGAGAAGAGCTCTGGTTTTATCGAAAATTAGTTTAGTCACCGATACATTTACTGTTTTTTTTTCTACCGTTATTCTCTGCGTCAATAGGCTGTCGTTGAAAATAAATTGTCAGGCCGATACGATGATGTAATTTCTTTGATCGTGATATACATCGAGTCGCTTCTCGATTTCTCCGTTTCTCATCAAAGAGCCTGCCAATTCGAATGTTAACGCTCGCGCGCGATATTATCGGATTCGCGTGGAGTTTTGATTTTTCATATTTTTCCTCCGTCGAAAGGGCCAATATCGAGCGGAGATTTCCAGCCCTTGATTGTTTTATTTTCATGAAAAAAAAATGTTAAAATCCACCCTTCGGGATATTTCGTACGATGCAACGAAGGGATTATAATTTTGTTATGAATTTCTCCTCGAAGGATAGAAAATTGATTGGAACGCGATCGGATTTATTGTCCGTCCTTCGATTTTAATAAATCAGTTCGATCCAAGAATTAAATGAAAGCGATTGAACGAATGAAGAACATTCTCCGCGAGTATCCTGAATTTTTAGATCGTATTTACAACGAAACTACCCCTCCTCTCGTGGTTTTTCCGAATAATACAGAGACTTCAAAAGCTGTTTTACATTTCGCGATTCGGTTAGTGTCTGCAGGGTTGAAATTGATGCACATAAATTTATATCCATTCATAGCGATCGCGTAGATGCGCATGCATAACCGGATCGAAGAGTGTTGCCAGGAGGAATAGACGAGTTGAAAGAGAGAAAGAAAGAGATAGAGATAGAGAGAGAGAGAGAGAGAGAGAGAGAGAGAGAGAGAGAGAGAGAGAGAGAGAGAGAGAGAGAGAGAGAGAGAGAGAGAGAGAGAGAGAGAGAGAGAGAGGAGAGAGAGAGAGAGAGAGAGAGAGAGAGAGAGAGAGAGAGAGAGAGGCGAGAAGGGGTGAGTTTGCATGCGTCAAGATGTGTAACACCCAGCGAGGTTAGGTCCGAAGCTTTTCTCGGGAACGTAGCGAGAAAACGCACGGGGGCGAGAAAGTTGATCATAACGGAATTTTAATGGTATTTTTGCCGTTTTTCGCAATATTCAAAATCGTTCCCACGAGAATACAAGCGGGCGCGTGGGAGCTGCGAGAAGCTCTTTGATAACCAATACACATCCAGGCGGACATCCGTACGAAAAGCGATCGATAATAGATGGCCAAGAGACTCGATACAGATCGGCAAGAGCTTCCCGCACTCACACGCGCATAAAATATAACGCAGTCGGGATAAAACATACCGGCCGCGAAAACGGCATTGGAGGACGGGGGGGGGGGGGGCTGCAGAGTGAGCGAGGGGGTTGGACGAAAAAAACTGCAAAAGGACAAAAAAAAACACAAATTTCCGAGTAAAATTTATCGCTATAATTTTTCGTGCAGTTTCTCTCCACCTATGCATATACAACGGCGATGGCTGTCATAAATAAAACAAAACAAAAAAACAGGACAAAAACAAAAAAAAAGCGGCGAATCTCGGTCGAAATTGTGTTGGCCGAAAGACTTCGCGATTTTTCCCTGATAATTATGCAAGCGCCGGTCGCTTATTACGGGCAATATTTTTCCCGGCCGAATCGCGAGTATGGAGAAGAGAGCGAGAGAGAGAGAGAGAGAGAGAGAGAGAGAGAGAGAGAGAGAGAGGGAGAGAGGGAAATGAAAAATATCTACAGTGCCGGAGAATGGAAGAGATATACGGATACGGAATAAATAATATATGCCAAACAGTAACGAATGATTCGAAAAAGGAAATAAAATAGGAAAAAAAGAAAAATAATAATAATAATAAAAAAAAGGAAGTAAAAAATATATCGATTCTCACGTTCGCCCGCAGATTCTGCTTCTGATTGGAGACGGGGGTAGTTTCAACCCCTTTGCGGCTGGTTTTCCCGCTGGGCAAAAGTTTCATCGAGCACTCTCGTGCCGCTCCTCGCGCACGCGAGCGCGCGCGTATACGTGTGTGTATAATGTGTGTGTTAGTTCGTCCCGTCTCGTAGCGCTCTCCGCTCATTCCCAATAACAAACAGAGCGAGAGCGAGAGTTCTCTCGCGGGGCGCCCTCGAGTTACGAACCGTAAATGAGCAAACGTTTTTCCTCTTCTTTTTCTCGCGGTCTTTATGTACCTTGCTCTCACTTCTCACTCCCTCCCTGACCCCTTCTCATCACCCCGCACGCGTTTTCTCAAACAACTAATTTCGTTGCTCGCACACCGCCTAATAAAAAGTGATATCTTCAATTTGACGATTAGCGCATTGTGTCGTTCAAGTTAATTATTAACGAGAAAATAATCACGAACGTTTAGGTTTTGAATTAATTTTTGTTTCCATTTCGTGACAATATACGATCGTATATTTATCGAACTGATCGATGGAAACCTTAACTCCGAATTATCTTGACCAATTCCGAGGGGGCTGGACGTACGACAAATTATTTCAACGATCAGGATCAAAGTGGTGGCGATAAGCGATGGAGAGAGAAAGAGAGAGGGAGAGGCAGAGGGAGAGAGAGAGAAGCCCCAAAATCCTTGGGATTGTCGGAGGGAGTTTCGAGTTTCCCCGATCTTCGATTCTCGATTCGAACCGGTTCGAGACCTACGAGAAGCTGGAATCCCGATCAAGCTGCGAGGACTCGTGGAAATGGACCACCACCAACACGCATCGATGCTTCATATATATATATATATATATGCATATATATACCTTGGTTGGGTGGAGAAAGAGAGGGGAGGGGTGGAGGAAGAGGAACAGAGAGAGAGAGAGAGAGAGAGAGGGAGATCAGGACAGAGACGATCTCCAGCCAAATTTCGTGAGAGGATGCATTTGCATACAAGTGGCGTCCGTTGGCCAATCCTAGCCAATAATCCCCATCCCCCCACCCCTTTCTACTCATTCTCTCACTCACTCGCACCCTCGACGATGTCCTATCGGGTATACATAGACACTATCGGAGGGCTAATGACAAAACTACAGGCCCTGGGTGTTCTGTGTCTGCCGCAGAGTGTACAACGTTAACGCGGAGTCCACAGAGAGGGAGATAGGGAGAAAGAGAGAGAGAGAGAGAGAGAGAGAGAGAGAGAGAGAGAGAGAGAGAGAGAGAGAGTTTGGCCCGTTGCTGTATGTCCATTCTCCGAAAGCTGGGAAGTGCGAGCGGGTCAGAGAGAAAGAGAGAGAGAGAGAGAGAGAGCGAAACATGGTGGTGGTTAAGAGAGAGAGAGAGAGAGAGAGAAGGAGAGAGACGTATAGGAAGGGAAGCTGCGAAAGCGATGGTATCAAGTTGTTGCCGGTCCAGTTCAGTCGGACCCTCACTCTTGCCAACCTGGACGAATGATAATTTGCCACCCTCCCTCTCACCCTCATATCACCCTCCTAGTGTTCGTCTCCACCCCCGCGCAGGCCGACTCAACCCGTCGTCCGATGTCCACCCTTTGATTACGTAACACTCCCTCCTCCTCCACCACCTCCTCCCTCCCGCCTTCTAACCCCTTTTCACTCCTTCCCGTTTTGTCCCTAACAGTCAGAGCCCACGTTGGACCTACTCGATGCTGGATGACGCCGGTCTCGCGATTCTCGCACAGACCCCTTTTCTCTTTCGACGATCCTACATCTGCCCTCTTCCTCCCTCATGGCTGAACCCCGTTCTGACCAGCTACCATTGCCCCACGCCAACTTCCACCCCTCTTCTCAAAGCCACCCCCCTCAATCCTCTAATTATATTCACTCGGCGCTTCGGCTCTCCGACTGCTCGGGGTACAATTCCGTTCACCTTTCATTACGAACTCGCTACGATTCCAACGATCGAACCGACTGCTCCGACGCTACTGCGGTATCAGCTCCCGGGAGCTTTTTTTCCTTTCCAACCCTCTCTCGTCGTGTACACTTCGCTCGCACGGCGGAACTATGGCGCCGAATTTGCCCATCACCGAACTATCGCTCGGTCCGGGTCGGTCGTCGTTGCGATACCCGCAGTCCCATCGTTGTACTCATAAATGATATTTTTTCTTCATCAAACCTTGTCAATTTTTATGACTTTCATGATTTTCTCGTAAAACTCGTCGTAGGATTGAATTTTCTTACCACCTTCTATTTATTCGCAGTAATCAACGCATTCCGCACGAAATTAACTTGATCGAGGTCACGAGTGACGTTCGGACCATTTTGCACCCACGAAATATTCTGCAAGTTAGCGGCAAAATTAAATTTTGCACGGAAAACCGGTGGGCCGGATTTTTTAACGATTATAGAATTTTTTAAATAGCTCGGTTGGACAATTATAGTTTTTCCGGTTACATCGTTATACGTTACCGACAAATTTTGCGATTTTATCGACAAAATGTAATACGACGTTTAAGATCCTTTTTTTCCGTTTTCTTTCTTTTTTTTACTTCTGGTTAAATTTTGCTCGATCTTCGTTATCGCGAATATCAGATCCGGCGCATGTGATCCGTAAGATGCCAATTATTCCCATCCAAGTGGATACAAAAAATGTCGGTTGCTTAAGACTGGAGTATAAAGCGAGCGATGCGATATACACAAATCTATACGTATATGTGTATACATAGTAAGGCGAAGCAGTTCGCATGCTACTCAGTGCTTAGACATAGTAATATTCAAAAGAGGGGGCGTGTATTTTCTCCTTGGACTCGGCAAGTCGGCGCGTTTGAGAACACACACGAGCGAGCTCACGGGCACAAACGGACACACATACACACATACAGGCTTGTACGTTGAGACCAACACACGTATGAGTATTCGAAAATTGGATGAGCTGGACGTGTTGATTATAAACTAATGGGGTCTTGAATTATAGAGATATTATGCGCGTGGTATAGGAGGCAGAGGACTCGGCTCGCTCGCACCCTACTCTCTTTCTTCGGGCCGGGCCCGAACGCTCTCGCACGCTCTCCATTATATTTTGCTTCATAATTTTCGTGGAAAAATTATGACGGAAGGAAACGACTGTCTGCTCGCGTATAAGAAAGCTCAGGTATGTTATCTCGTCGAGATTTAGGGGGCCGACGCTGCAGTTGCATAAAGAAAACACGCGAGACGACGATTATCCGACGGTAACAAAAAGCAAACAAACAAAAAAAAAACAACTCAAAATATCGAAAAATAAATATCCTGGGAAAGTGTACGTTCGGTATTTGAAATTTTATGTGAAAGAAATAAAGAATGTTCTTCATTATATTTCGATTTTCGTGAATTGTTATTCTTAAACTCATTCGTGTAACGATGAAAAAAATGTTTTTGTTACTTGCGCTCTCTCTCCTTTTCATTTATATGCACATTGACTAATTATCATCGAACCTTTGTATTTTCAAAGTGATTCAAGCCTTCCGTTTGCTAGTACCGTGGATTATAAGGGACTTAGCATTATGCCAGAAACCGAGCCGAACTTACCAGCTGCTTTGGGCGTCTTCTATACTGCAAGGGAGAAAGGGAAAAGTGAGAGAGAGAGAAAGAGAGAGAGAGAGAGAGAGAGAGAGAGAGAGAGAGAGAGCCAACCGTCTGAGGGTTCACACTGGAAGGAAGCTTGGAACTCCATTATTACTCCCAATTAGCCGTGATTAAAATATTTCGGCGTCTTGCGTGCGTCTCCGATATTAATATATACACATATATACATATATATTCGTATACAATACACCTACACATGCACACACACACAGACACAAATATATATATGTATATACATGAAGTAGAAGCTGAGAGCTGGGACGAGAGCGTGACGACAATTATATGGAAATTCGAGGCCACGATCGGAAGGAAGAGCCCGTTCCTTTCGTTGATTAAATAATCCTCTTTGTCTCTCTCTCTCTCTCTCTCTCTCTCTCTCTCTCTCTCTCGTTCTCTCTTTCGCTGCTCTTTCGAAGAAGCTCGCGAGAGATCGAGGAACGAGAAAGAAGACTTGGGTAGAACGAGGTGGGCGACGAGAGACCGACTCGATAATGACTTATTTATTGCGCCAATTACCTCATCGTATTAACTATGCTAATGCGCGAAATATCTTTGGCATCGTAAATTTCATTAAAATTGCACCCAGAGCGATTATTATTAATAGCATATTTATCCAAACTCTACACACACGTATTTGCGAACGCGTGCACATACAGATACGTACACCTATTCACCGGTTCGCAGCGGATCGTTCCCGCCGGATTTTATGATTATACCGTGGTCAAAGACGGAGAGCGACAGACCGAGAGAGAGGGAGATGGAAGGTGGGAAAGAGATAGAGAGAAAGAGAGCGTAACAAGTAGCTGGCTTGTAAATACATCGACGTATGTACAGCCAACATAATATCCATAAAATAGTCGGTTATAACCGTGATTGATAGTTACCCCGTGTACGATCACGAATAATCCACTCACGGGGCGTGTATCGCTCGTAAATACGATGATTTCGTAGAAAATGAGTATGCGAGAAAGGAAAATCAACAAAGAAAAAGAAGCGATTCACAAAAAAGAAATGTTAACGAAATAAAAACAAAGGAAAGAAAGCCGAAAATAAGACGAAGAGATCGGAACGAGTTACGGCGCGACGACGTTCGAACGTTCCTTCGTTTTATACCGAAGCTTTTCTCGCGCTTTCTCATAGATTGATCGACGAACGCGTATTCTCGAGCGTTAGAAATATCCGACGAGCTGCGAAATGTTGGATAACGCGTACGTTAATACTGTAAAAAAAACAGTAAAAAATTTTATAAAAATTGCTTGGAGAATCTCTCTCGGTTCATCGTGTGCATAAATTAACGAGTAAAACTCGTTAGGAGAATAGTTGAGCTCATCCAGATATTACATAAATTACTCGAGCTTTTGTGGGACAAGAGGGTGAAAGAGTGTGGTGTGGAAAGGGGGAGGAAAGGTTGGTTGGATTAGGCGTGGATTCTTCGAACTTTCGGCGGCCGATAATTCAGAACTTTGTGTGAAAACTTTCACGAGTTTCGGGTTTGCGAAAGACGTGAGCGAGAGGGCGGGGAGTAGAAGAGGCTCACGCGAGCGGCTTTCCTTCAATGCTTAAATGAGAGACCTTGCGCGAATGAGGATACGCGTGTATGAGGCGATGAGACGATTATGAGCGAGAGATTTGGAACGCCGCTCGTGAAAGAATTTTTGTTCAAAAACCTTAACAATAAATCAGCCGCTTCTCCCTTAATCAAGAAATCACCTTGTTTTTCTCACACTATCCCACAGTTTCGCAACAATTTTTTTGCAAAAAGTCATGGAATATCGGAAATGATCGATACTACGAAATATTGCGCGACGAGATGCCTTAAGGCTATCGCGCGGATTCAAGTTCCATTGCACTGCTCTCGTCGTCAGACCGACCGAGCAAAATTTAGTGCGAACGTTGTGTGTGTATGTGTAAGGAGAGCGGGTAGGACGACAACGACGTCGAGAGAGAGAGAGAGAGAGAGAGAGAGAGAGGACGTGGAGGAGGGACTCGGGTAGCGAGGGTCGTGATGGCCTGGCCAGGCCACGAACGGAACCAGAAGAGGGTTGCTAAATATTCAGGCATTACGGCTCTGCATAAATTCATTTCATTATAGCGCCACCAAACATTGCTTTTGATGCTTTCCGCCCTCTCGCTCTCTCTCTCTCTCTTGCTCTCATCCCCTACCATCAAACCCCCGTTCCTCCCTTCGTCGTGTCTTGACGGTCTACCTCGACGCGCTCCCCACGACTCGTGCACTCGGCGACTAAGCCACCCGCGCGTCGGAGTAATATACACAGAAGTGATATGTATATGTCTATATATATATATTTGTTATACATACATACACCTTATAAGGGTAGTATTACCCTAGTCACCGCGAGGGGTAGTTTTCTCTCGCATCCAAACCGAACACCCCCTTATGTGCATCACACTTAATTCTCTTTCTCGCGTCGTTGTCACTCCCAGCATTTACGATTTTTTTCCCTCAGCTCAACGGAATTAAAAATAAATAATAATTTTCTTTTCGATCAATTATTATTTTCTCTTTCGATCGGGATACATTGTTACGAAACAGGGATGAAAAAGTTGGAGTTCATTCGATATCTTCGACGAAATATAATGTTTTAAGCGTAGTTTTCTTATTTTTTTTTAATGAAAATCAACATTAAATGTAAATGGAAATTTTTTTCATTTCTTTCAGGATGTTTGATAGAGTTTTTCAGGAAATGTTCCGAGGACTTGACACCCTGATTGCGTAAAATGAATGCATGGCGTATAATTCCATCTCGAGTGAAAAGTGTAAGATATCTATATGTATATTTGAGGGAAGGAATAATATGTAGGTATATTGTAAGCACGGGAGAAAAAGTCGTAGTGTCGGTGGTTATCCGGAGCGAGAGTCAACGACAGCACATACACACACACACACACATATATATATATAGACATGTAATATGTATACGCTCTCCTCGAAGAGTCTGCTCGACATCTCATGCATATGGAGCGTTTCATTATATTAAATCCTCTCGATGTATAATTTACTTTTGCATGAGTCATTTGAGAACGAGAGCCACCGGGTTATTATTATACCTATACCGCAGGTAGCGTGAAAATATACACGTACTACAAATACTTTCAACGTGTGCAATATACATGTATACGCGTTTATACCGCAGTTTTGTTATATTCAAGAACGACTTAAAAATCGACTCGATATACGTTCACGTGCAAATTAACAATTTTGCTCGAGGCGACGATCGGTCTGGGTGGCATATTTGGTCCGGATAGACCATTGTACTCGCCTTTCGTTTACTTCTCACGTGGCGGGAATATTTTTACTACGAATTTGAAAATGTTAGTTTTAAGAAACAAACAAAAGAAAAAATGGAATAAAATGATAATATCGAATATGATAATGGGTATTAAAATAGTCAAACGAGTTTGTAATTCAATTTAAATTTTCTTCGATCGGAATATAAATGGCGAATCTTTCACGGTGGGCAAAATTGTGCAATCAACCTCGATCGATGAAAAATCGAGATTTTTCTGTCGCGAAGGAATAGTGATGTGTGCGTGTGTGTGTGCGTTTTTTTCTCGAAGTTAATTAGACCTCGTGACTATGTGGGAAAATAATTATTAGAAAGTTATGCCCAGTTCCAACGTTAATTAATATAGATAAGGACACCGAGCAATAAATTTAATCTCGCGCATTTCGAAATATTACACGCGCGCGCGCGCGCGTTCGTACAAGCAATCTTGTTTAAAGTAATGCGACCGAGAAGCCAATGGATTATGCAAATGCGCGATAATGATGCGAGAACGAGCGATTCGAATAAGATTTCAGTCGATTTTATCGACGCGTTGAAAAAATCTTACACAACAAAGCCAAGCGGTAATTAACCGTATCGTTAAATATAATCGAAACCGGAATTACGGTGACTCGTTCAATTTTGTTTTCTTTCTTACTTAATTCCATCGACATAAATTTCATTTTCTTTACATTCTTTCGTCATCGTTCGCCAATTTCAAGAACAAAAAGCCTCGAACTTATACGCGAACGCGCGATAAAGTTTACGCTAATTTAACACGCTCGTTCGTTAGCGTAGGAAATATCGATGACGCGGATATTTCAATGATACGCTAGAACAGAGAATTAGAAAACCTTGAAAATTTGACAAAAAAAAAAAAACAAAATATTGTACAACCGTTATTAAACTGTAAGTTTTTCTGGCGTATTTCGAACAGCATTTTATGCAATTTGGTGTCGACCTTGTTTTCGCAACAAGGGTGTCCCGAAGTTGCATGACGTGCGTGCAAACCATTGTAAACATATATATATGTCTTTACCCTCATGGACAAGGTGGAGTGGCGGAGCGGAGGAGGGAGGGGGATGTGAGTGGCGGTTACTTGATCCGCATGGACTGGTTTTAGTCGGGTGCAAGATGCGATAAGTACATTTGCCCCGGCTATAACTAATCGGTGGCGTGTCTCTTTAGCGTGATTGTGCGCGAAGGCGAGACAAGTATAGCGTGACGAACATTTGTCACTTGGTAGTTCGTACTTCGTTACGTGAAAGTCGAGAGTAAAAACAGTTTTAAATACATACATACATATACTTATATAATTTACGTGATAATAAAACGCACGCTCGTTACACCCTTGAGGCTAAAATAACAAATTTACATCGTAAGTTTAAATAAAATTAACAAAATTAATGGCAAGGAAAGGACAAATTACGACAGAAAAAATAAGGGTTGTTCGACCTCTGCGTTTTAAAAAAATATAAAATAAGAAAGATTTTTTTCGTGACGTCGTTGCGCAGGTGAGGATGTTACAAAATATGCGAAGCACCCCTTTTTACCCATCAAGAGAGACGGAAAACGAGAACAGCGTTTCTGTTTCTCCCGCCGGCTCTCTTCCCACGACGGGCTTCGAACTCCCTGCCGCTCGTCGCTTCGCGGGGGTGAATCGGACATTCTCACAGTAACACAATTAGACCAACAATCGATAGGGGAGTCCCTAGTGATGAATACGAGCGGAATTTTCCACATGTACGCGGTACAAGACACGACAATTTTTTTTTTCGCTGTTACGAGAAACGTCGTACACGAGCAATCAACCGGAATTACCGGAATTTTGACGAATTCCCGTTATACCTACGTGCTTGCCCTAAAAAAAGCTTTCTCTCGTGGGCCAAAAAATATTATCAAATTTAGAGATTAATTAGTTTCTCTATATCGTTAATCAATTTCTTTTTGTTACATGTTTCATCGACATTACGACCGGAAGCTGAACAAATTTAGAGATCGTTTGAATTTATCGCTACTTGAAAAAATGACAAAAAAGAAACGTGCACCCTGTGCTTGAACGTCCACGTTGTCTCCCCTCGTGTGGCAAAGGGAGTGTAGGATTTCATCCCGAACCCCTCTTCGCTCTAGTCCCTCGGTTGTCGCGGTGTTCCATCGAGAACCATCTCCTATCTCATTTGGCCTCATTGTACCTTAGCGTCCTTTGTTTCTTTTTTAAATAGGAAAACCCACTTTTGCGAGACATAATGCTCGACGAGAGAATTTTTATCTCGCTCTTTCCCTGTCTCTCTCTCTCTCTCTTTCTCCTAGTATTTTTTTTCGCAAAGTCTCAAAGTCGATTTCAGGTTTCATCCCTTTCGTCTCTCCCTCGAAACTCTTCTTACCATCGACGTGTCCACTAGAGTTTACAAAATATCACGTCAACAATTTATTTTTCCTCGAGTCTTGAAATTTTATTCATCGTTAAAACGCAAATTTATGTTTCCGGGATTCGTGCAAATTGAGCGTGGTCGTATCATTGCCACGCAGCGTGAATAATCGGATAAATAGTTAACGAGCCATATGAGTAACGAAAAGTTTGATATTTTGACAGGACACGTATATAAACTCTGAAATAGTCGGCAGTTAGTCGATAATGGTTATTAACGATTTTGTTTAGCGCGCCAGAGTTCGCGAGCAGAGTCCATTGGACGTGTTTCATGACGGTGGGGTAATTCGATCATTGAATTAATGATGACCGTTGGGGTTTTAACCCACCAAGTGATGGCGATCATCATCATCATTATCATTCATACGTCAACGCCGAAATGTTATTTCATCCCATACGTATATACACCGTTGCTACCCATCGTCATCGTTGCAGCGAGGGCGATATTTATCAACGACCCTCCGTCATATTAAAACAGCCCTGAGCCGTTGTCGCGACTGCCGAGTTTCTGGAATATTCCAAGTTCATGTCTCCGCGAATACATTCACCCCTTTCTTTTTCTCCACTTTAGTCGTAATTTTCGTTTTGCATCAACGTTGTTCACTAATTATACTAATCATCGAGACTGATCTAGGAATGGGGTGCACACCCCTTTAATTTAAAAAATGTAAACGCTACGAACATTATATCGTTAGGACTTGGAACATAATTACGGCCCAAGAAACAATTTCCCAACTCGTGTCTAGAAAAACAAAATGAATTTCATCACTCTCTTCATTCAATCAAAATTATTATGAACGTATTTCAATGACACGTGTATCGTATCGCTCAAAATATCCCGGATAAATACTATTTCCCCATAAAAAGAACGTATCCCCCAACCCTCCGAAAGAATTCATCATCGTTCCATGTACAAAAACAAAAATAGCAATATCGCCTCTCGATTTTCACGGAG
Organism: Netelia fuscicornis; assembly: GCA_946811545.1. Lineage (NCBI taxonomy): Eukaryota > Metazoa > Arthropoda > Insecta > Hymenoptera > Ichneumonidae > Netelia > Netelia fuscicornis. The sequence goes on from OX328013.1 coordinate 5,109,990, forward strand.
TAAAAGTCATCATCGATATCATCGAAACGATAAAGAGTGCGAGAGAATGGAGGGTGTGTATCAGGGGTCGTGTGTGTCCGATTCGAGGGTGTCAAGTTAATAGCGTACGGCAACACACGCGTTGTGCTCGACACGCGCTCTCTCGTTTTCTCTACTGTAGCGAAATACGCGCGCGCGCGCGGCGCTTTCTACCCGCTCGATGGCATAAATCATTGGAAACGAAAACATATCCCCGTGGCCACGCAAATTTGCCAACACCCGACCGCAACGGTGGCGCGCAAACAAACGTGGAATCATGACACGACTACCGATGACCCGGAGCAAGCCGGTGTACGAGAGTGTGTATAAGCTGCCCCCCTCTCGCGTAAGTACGTATAAAACGCACGCGGTCCTGCGGGCCATTCTAGTGATACCGGTATAGTCTGTATATACATACGCAGTTAGTACAAATACGAAGAACGTTCGAGGTACGTGTGGAACATCGGCACCCTCACCGACGCGTCAAGTTCTCGCTCTCTCGCGTCAGGCCGCACCGTGAGAGAGAATCATCGTTCTCGTGTATGCGTTTGCTGACTGCGCGTACCAGCGCCCCATGTATACATAGGTACATACATAAATACATATGTATATGTATGTATGTATATATACGCATGCACACAGGTAGCCAGATGCGTTGCCCCGTGGCCGCTGTTGGGGGATGCGGAAGCGAGGTGTTCTAGCATGGATGACTCGTCATTGCCGTGGGGCGCGCGTGCCACGCACACCAACCCCCTCACTCCCGAACTCATTCACCAACAACGCTTGGACCGATCACTCTCTGGTTCACCATACTCTTTTGCAACCCCCCTCCTCCTCCGCCCCAACATCATCCTCACCCTCGATCGTATCAAGCACACACACACTGACGCGCTTACGCGTGTCGTCGATGATGACGAGAGGTAGGATACACGAGGCGGTATATACTACCCGCAGCTTTTCGACACTGTCGAGAGTTCGAGTCCCCGAGAGTACTGGAAATGGGTGTCGAGGCTAAAATAAACGGCATGATGTTGTATATTGCGAGGAATGTGGGGGGAGGAAGGGGGGAGGGGGGGATGAGAGAGAAATGTGGTTCGCACGAGTTTGAATCTGTATAGTCGTGTCTTTAACGAAGTTTTCTTGATGAAAACGATGTGCCGCTTCAACCTGTCCTCGATTTTAGGTAATTCCCTCGTTAAACAAAATTGAAACGGAGCTCGAGGCAACGGGGATTCGCTGATGGGGGTTGAGACTATAATTGCACCCCCCCCCCCCTCCTCCCCCGTTCATTCGTACAAAAAATAATTAATTTCGTAAAACTCAATTCTATCGAGTAAGTCACGTTTGTCTTGTTGTCCTTTGACAAGAACTCACCCTTTCTAATCGACATATTTTCCACTCTTACTATCTTCGTCTTCGTAAAATCGTTATCAGTGAACTTTATCGTCATCGATTAACCTTTTCCGCGAGAGAACCGAGCCCCTTTGACCAATGACCTTCGCCACCCTGAACGAGTTGGAACGAGTGCAACGCGCCAGTTTGTTGTTTGCGACGGAAGGGCGTTTGTGTGCATTTGTGTTATTGTGTTCATGATACTCGTGCGTCGAGCGAAGGGAGAGAATGCTTCGTTGGGTTCTCGTGCGCGATACCCGGGTGGTGGTATATACACGCCCTCACGAATACCGGAATCATCGTAACCCACTACACACACGGATGCACGTGAACATACGCGAGCAAGAGAGAGAGAGAGAGAGAGGGCGCACGCGTCCGGCACCACTCAATTACTCGCGGAACGCTGCTGTGGAATCATTTACCCAATCATTTGGTTACATCAACGCAAAGCTCTCGCGCAAAAGCCGCACATGCACACGCACGCATACACATCCATAGAAAGGTGACGTATATACACAGAGGGCGCGCACGCGAGTCAGTTTGTACCGTTGTGGTCGACGTACGCTCGAGCACATTCCTCTATGCATGATCCCACCCCCGTTTCACCCCTCGGCCCCTCCCGATTTTCCCCTATGTATATAGAATTTCGCGCACTGACTGCTGTTCTCACCACCACCTGTACGGTGTGTTCGCGGGACAGGATGTGCGAAGGTGGACACGCCGTGTCGGCCCGCGGCGAACAGTACGTATATACACGCTCACTTTCGCACATATATATATCCACCTATGTATCATTGAACATACACATATGTACATGCGTATATAGACACATGTCTATAGGTAAATGGCTTGTCGCAAGAGCAGGCGAGGGTGCAAATGTCGCGCGGGGCACAGCGGGAAACAGCCCACGCGTGTGTACGCGCGCGTGTGTGTTATTCTATATTCCGTTATACTGACGCTTCTGGCTATTGTATTTCGCCACGTGGGACCCAACCGGTCTATATCTCGTCACCCTGTTGATTTCGCGTTATATCGTTATGATGACGATATAATAGCTCTTCGTCGATGGTCAGCGGACGGATTTAGTTTGGTAGCACCGGCACACATACACGCTGGGGAAAAGCGAGCCTCTCTCTCTCTCTCTCTCTCTCTCTCTCTCACCCGAGCGAGCGAGGGGGCACCTACATATTTTCAGGCCACCGGATGTTCTCATTCAACCCCTTTTTATATATATATGTATGTATGCGTGTGTATGTGTGTATTCTCGTTCATCGCACCCGCCCGTTCGTGCTGATTCTCCCTTTCTCTCTCTCTCTCTCTCTCTCTCTCTCTCTCGTTCACTATCTATCTCTCTCGTCACGAAGCGAAACTGGCGATTCGGGGCGGCGAGTAATTGCCTGTGCCGAGAGTCATCGATGGAGAGCCACACATGTCCCCGGCTCGGCTGGTCGAGCATCGGGTGTCGGAGATCATCGCGCGGCTTCGCGCCGACCACCGCGCGATAGACTGCTCTCGGTACATGAAACGGGCTTGCTTCGTATCTGTGTATTTGCGTTTTATACTATATACAACTAACAACCACCATCAGGGTCACCGCTATGTCGGTCCCGCTCGCGAAAACGTTTTCGATGATGTTGCTCGATGAAGCGTGCCACTCTTCGCCCCCTACGTTCGTATACATATATACAAGCGTGTGCCTTCCTATCGCTCGTTCGTTTGGTCGGTGATTCGACGAGGGGTGCTCGTCGAACGACGAGGGTGATTTTTCTCGAGACGACGTATCTCAGATTCGTCACTTGGGAATTAAGAAAATTCTTGCTTTATTTGCAGAAATTAAAAAATCATCGTGAGACAATCATTGTTTGTTTTAGGGGTGGTGATAGTTGTTGGTTTTTTTTTCTGAACATTTCCGCGCACCAACGAATGGCGAACGATTATATCGTAGCGAGGCTGCATAGTACGGGCTGCTGCGCACCGTAGTTTTTAAATACATATACAGATATAGCGGGAGATCGAACGACTGATATTTTTTTTCAGGCTCGATCGACCCGAATACCCTCTCCGACAAAACCGATATACATGCGCGTACAATCTCCCGGTACTGTCTCCCTCTTTCTCTCGCACCCTCTGTATCTCTCTATGCAAGTCCAAATACGTTCTACGAATGGTAAAAAATCCCAGGGTGGGCGGCCGCGAACGCGAAGGGGGTTGCGCCGATAAGGGAGGTGGAGGTGTACGAGTCGCGAGAGAGAGTGCGAGAGTAAGTGAGCGAGAGTGAGAGAAAGAGAGAGATGCGCTTTGCCGTTGGGAGGTACGTCGGGGTGGGTGGTGTATTGCAGATCAATACAATTGCACGTTAGTGCTAATAAATAATAGGCGGTGGGAGAGCGAAAAAAGCGCGCATTGCAGCCAGCGAACGCAACACACAAATAATACGCGATACATCAACCAGAGACCCGTTGGATATGTGTATATATATATATATGTATAAAGCATAGGTGGACGATATATGCGTGTACTATTCGCGGGGCTCACGGTCTATCGTTCTCTCTCAACCCTCCCCCTTCCTCCGGTTCCTATGTGTCGGCTCAAACGCTGTGTGTCCTACCCTCTCGCTTGCACGGCCGACCATTTTTTTTCTCTCGATCGCCTCGTCTCCCTCTCATCCTCGCGCCGTCCGATCTCTCGCACCCTTTTTCGCGCATAGCACGTTTTCCCTGCCCCTCTCATTCTCTCCTCGTACGGATCCACACCCTCTCCTACAAACGCCAGAGTCCCCGTTTTTTTCCATCCACCACACCTCTCCGTCTCTCTCTCTCTCTCTCTCTCGCTCTTACCCACTCGGCCTCGCTCGCTCTACGAACGGGTATGACGGGTGAAAAAAAGGGGGTTTGCTGCAAGCACTCCCCGTTTCCCCCTCGCCTCGCTGCCCCTTCGGGGCACCGCCATTTCCGGACAAATAAACTCTAGTCGACGTAATTTTTGGGGCTGGACCCCGCGAGCCGCGGCCGAAACGCGACGAAAAGTGAGTATCACGAGCGTGGAGGTACGGGGGCGCTCGACCGAACAACGTGAAATTGTTGGTTGGACAGCGCGCATCTCACTCTCTCTCTCTCTCTCTCTCTCTCTCTCTCTCTCTCTCTCTCTCTCTATTCCATCCCTACCTACGCTTCTTGCCGCCCAATTTTTTTTCAACCCTCCCACAATGCACTCTTTTCTAGTACTCTTCTCACGTATCCACGCCCTTTCCGTTTAATTCCTCGTACCTATATAACGCACGCTCTCCTCTAACGCGTCTCTCCATTTTTCGTTTCGGACCCCCTACCCTCTTGCACTCTACCTCAAACCCCAGATATATCGTCCTTCGTTCGACACCTCCGTGGTGCATACCCGTAAGATGTTATTTCGACCGAAAAAAGGCACTCCGATTAACAAGTCCCCCAACCCCCGTGTGTTGCACGGGGTGGGACGTTCATCGCAACGACGAACGCGGATAGTTTCCCGATAGCGTTCCAAGAGGGTTCCTTGATAATTCACCCCGTATGCAGTATTTTTTTCGAACGATCCGTCTACGATGTGCTTTATTTCAGTATTTTGTTTTATTTATTTCGCGAAACGGGGGAGGATGCCCATTAATTAAAGCCCGCGTGATTAATGCGATATGCGACATTTTGCCGTCTGGTGGAATCCTTCAGGGCGCACTCGACAATCTACCTCCTCCCGCACGTTTCAAAGCTCAACCCCGCACCCCGTACCGCGATTTCCGACTGCAGCGACAATACAATTCGCGACCATACAGCGGTGAGACCATCGAGGCTTTCTCACCCTCTTTCACGTACGTGTATAGGACGCGAACTCTCATCTCACCGGCCGGCGTCCCCTCGTTGCGCTCAACGGACTCGCCGAAATCCCTCTCTCCCCCGCGAAAAAGGAGCGTCGGGAGACGAGCGACCCCGCGTAGCGAACGATTGTACCACGGTATATACGCGTAGGAGCAACTACCGCATCGTCGCCTCGTCTCTACGACCCTACTATGCGCCACCTTCCCTCCGCTTCGATCCAACCTACTCCCGTGCCGGGCCTGTCAAACATTAGTTAATTTTGAAAAATTGCGCTAAACACGCTCGGACCGCTCGTGAATTGGCTTCTGGGGCTTTAACAGGCCAATCGGGGTGGGTGGGTGGGTGGCGGAAGAAGGGAAAGGAGGAATGAGACACGCGCTACATACATCCTCGTGGGTATATGTCCGCTATGCTACTACGGTGGAGAACATAGCCTTGACGCTTAAATATCTATATCGAAGTCTCGTTTCTGTGCACTCTTCCCTATATGGAGGCCACCCTATCTCTCTCTCTCGGGAAGCATAGCACACACCATGCCGACGTGGCAACCAGGCGTTTCGAACACACTCCACCCTTGGAGCTGAAACGACGAGGCCTCTGTTGCTGTACACCCCCCTCGTCGTCGGTTCAACGGAGAAACAGGGGGTTTTTCCTCTCTCGCACTATGCGTTGCCCTGCCAGCGAGTGAAAGAGTGCACGAGAGAGAGGGTGGAGACCCTATCACCCTTTGTACGTGTGTATGTGTGTTTCTGTCTCTATCGTGTGTATCCCTTGCCTTCGCAACCAGTTTTTTCCCCGGCGATATACACCCCCCTGGTCCCTCCACTACCACCCCTTCGAACATGCTACACGCGTACGTATACGTATATGCGTTTATACACATCCCCGTGAACTTCGGCCATCACCCATACCACGAGAGACCACGGGCAAACGCGCGCCGGTCACTCGCTCGCGCACACGTTAATGCCTGAAAAATGTACGGCAATTTTTTATTTTTTTTAATGCGCGCCCCCCGAGCTCGCGTGCTTACTCTCTCACTCTCTCGCTCACCCCCTCTCATTCGGTCGTCGTCTATGCGTGATGTAGCGCCCCGGGTTTCCGGAGAGCGCGCCACGGCATCGGCGGCAGAACCATCCCTCGTACGTGTACACACACATCTACACGCACGCACGCATACCTTTGGCCTGCTATTGCGCTCAAAACCCCTGCCCCCGCCCCCCACCCGCCCCATCGCCCGCTTTACTTCGCCCCTTCATACGTATACATCCCCCTGAAACCACCCTCCGCGGGGTTTTTTTTCGCTTCTGTGTGTGCCCGCGCCCGTTTTTTTCGCTCTATCGATAATTTGTTTGGATAATTTCCAATGCTATTGATCTAGATGTACATCCTGGTAGGATACACACAATGGCGCGCCTCTATAACACCGTCGGGCTGGAGAGAGGGTCGACGGGCAAGGGTGAGGTGGAGGAGAGGGTTGCAGGAGCGGGACGACACAAAGCCGATCGAGTGTGCGAGGGTGATCGAAAGTGAGAGAGAGAGAGAGAGAGAGAGAGAGATTGAGGGTGGAGGAATGAGGAAGAGGCAGTACAGACAGAAAGAGAGACATCCGGATGGCACGGGCATGGAGCGAGAGCAAACCGGAGAAGCGATGTGTGGGCAGTAGGAGGGCGAAAAAATAAAAAAAATTAAAACGGCGAGGGAATCGCGATCGTGAGTTAGTGACGTTTCGGTATTTATCCATCTACGAGAGCTGATATATCCCACATGACAATTCTCGCGTAGATGGCTGCGCATCCATCTATCCATTTTGTGTGCGCGTTTGAGGCAAATGTGATACTGACGGATATGTCCCGAACTTTTTTTTGTTTCGATATGGAATGAGAATAAAGAAAAGAAGAACAGAGCGAAACGAGAAGAACTGGAGAGTGGGAGAAGGAAGAACGGTTTCATCACAGGCTCGACCGGGAAAGTAGCCAAAAGAGATAACGTCGGAGGAATGAGGGAGTCCACTCAATGAAGGTCCGATTGGACTCGCTCGAACGATAAGTGGCCTGTTTTCCGTTCCCTCGGTAACCCGAGAGTGAGAATTTCGCGTAGGTAGGGTTGGAAACTCGGGAAAAGAAATAAAATGCACGGTCATCGGGACAATACCCCTCGGGTGGAGACACGCGGTGGGTGGGTTAATGAGGAAGTGTGTTAGTTCGTGTAAGGCCAACTGACGAAAGTGTTCCCTATGTGTGTTATATAAGACCGATGGGGGTTTCGTTCCTGAGAAAGGGGTAGAGAGACGTCTGTGGGTGCTCTTTGGAACTGGTTTTCACTCTCCACTTAACCAGCCACGACCCGGCGGGGGGGTTGGATATGGCGAAGTAGGGGTAGTTACAGCCAGCTTGAACACGCTGGCTCGGGCCCGAGCGTGGAAAACGAAGGGAGAGACGCTCTTCCTCTTGCCTACCTCCGCGACCAGAGTCAAGTTTTAATTAGCTTTTCCGAATTACTGATGTAGCCGAGGCTGGCTCAACGCTTTGCGGACTCCTTTGGCTCTTACTCCGACAACGTCGTTTATATATATATATGTATACATCGCCGTTGGGGAACAAAGCGAAAAGGTTAGCTCTTGGGGGCTGGGGATCGTCGAGGACCGTCACCACCACCACCACCACCACCACTACCATCAACGGGACGGGAGTCAGCCCAGAAGGACTTTCCGTTACATACGGAGACTCACCACGACACTCGCACCCTTCTTATCCAAGTCCGTCGGTTGGACAATAGCCAAGCTGCTGATTATACGGTAATCTTAATGAAAAGTCCGCTTTGGCAAGTTACCACACCGGAGTGATTTTAACCATTTGGGGGAAATTTCCGCTAGTTCGCATCGAGCTTTGGTTATAAACGTCGACTACTACGGGAAACATTTGTGTTTAGAAGATAAATAAAAGAAGATCGCCCATCGTCGGTGTGAAATAAACAAAGAATTATTATTCACTTTTCTGGGAGGTTAGCCCCAGATCAACGTTAATCCATGAACTAAATATTCCTTTGAGGGAAAAAATCTAGTCGAAATTCAACTTTTTATCAAAAACGCGAAAATCTTTAGGGCCCCTGTTCGAATTTTGAAGTATAATTTTTCAGTGTTAAATATATTTTGGAAATTACTCTTTATACAATCATCATTTGATCATTCTTAAACATACTTATTTATCATAATTTTTTTAATTAATAATTTTCTTTTTTCTCTCTTACCCCTCTTGTTATGAACATAATTCTTTACATTTTATTGTTTCGTCTATATAAGGTCTAATTAGCCGTATCCCGTGTCCTTGTTCATATTCATGCGGTATAAAAGTAAGGCCGAGCATATAATGAAACCGATAATCTACCCTTCTCGATTATGAGTTCTAAGGCTCGAGCATATAGTTATACGGGAGAAGAAACGGGTATGCGTATCGGCCGGTAGTACCTTATCAGTGACTGCCGATCTCAAGGGGGATCGACCGGCCTCCCTGATGTTCTTCATTATGGGTCTCGATGAAAAGCTCTCGTGTTCTCTCGTACGTTTAATGATCACTTCTTAGATCCTTATCGACGTATATGACGCCGGCAATATCCACGAAATCTCTCAACGACGAGAGGCGTCGGCAACGCTCGAGTGAAAAATCATTAAAAATTCCACGATAAATGGTCGTAAAAAATAATTACAAAAACAAAATAAACCGGTCTATCTCTTGCAAATTGTTCAGTACGAAAAAAAATCTTTTTTTTGTACCAAACAGTTATTTTCTCGCATCCCTTACAATTACTTTCTCTGAAACAATTGTGTTTTTTTTTTCGTTCTCAAGAATTCTGTTTTTCTTCGCCCAACGTCAAACCTTGTTCACATCAGCTTCTTCCCCGGACACTTCGAAGACTTCCGGTTCTTACCATGAACCACGCGGAGCCCGGTGCCAAAAATCATCAACGGGCATATACGTAAACTTTTCGTATACGCGGAGCTGTCGAAGCGCAGAGCGACGAAATAACCTTCCAATCCATAGGGGTAGGAAAAAAAATACAAGAAGTAAAAGCCGATGGATCGCGAGCCATCCGTCCGTTGGATAGAGAGACACACAGAGACAAAGTGAGAGAGAGGGTTGAACGGGGTTTGACCAGGCTGGCAAGGTGGGCTGGGGGGTGAGAGGGGAAGAAAGATTGGATGGAATCAGCAGTCTGCGAGTAACAATGGGGGGTTCAATTGAAAAAATAATTTAATGTGTCCTTTTAATTAAACAGAGAAGGACAGGCGGGCAGGCGAGGAGTAGAGCGGTGAGGGGGGGAGGCAGGGGATGAAGAGGGAGCGAGAGGGACGTCGAACCGTTCGCGTCGGTGCAGCAAGCGACAGAGAGAGAGCTAGAGTGGCGGCTGGGGGAGGGTGGAGGCGAAGCTCGGATGGACGCGGAAATTTAAAACCTGATCAATTGATAGGACGGAATGAAAAAGAAAAAAAAAGTAGGGTTGAGGGGTTGCACAAGGGGGCTGGGTGCAACGGCGCGGGGGAGGTTTAGCGGTGGCGGACCGGGGGCCGTCGAGGCGGTGGGCGAACGAAGCGTTGGCCGAGCGTGTACCAGCGGGCTTCGCGAGAGCACGCTGCACGACGGAGGGGGGGGGGGGGGGGTCGGATGGGTGGGTGGGTGGATTGAGGGAGGGTGAAAGAGAAGCGGGTGGCAATGGTGGTGGTGGTGGCGGTGGTGGTGGTGGGCAAAGGGGGTAGATGGGATTGCCGAGCATTATTCTGAAACGCGAATTTGTTCATTTGTTTCTTCCCTCTGTATGCGCCGCGGCGTGTGTGCATCCTTTTATCGACTAAAATCCAGGCTTCCAATTACCGTGCAAATGATTTTTTTTCTTCCCTCGTGATTTTTTTTTTCGTTTTTCCTTTTTTGTGTGCCTGTGTGTGTGTGTATGTGTGTGTGTGTGTTTTTCTTTTTTTGCTTTTATTTTATTTCGCTTTCTCCTCATTTTTTTTCTCTCGTGCGCCAACGAACGAACGAACGAAGCGGCGGAGCGAAGGAGGGCGGCAAGGGGGGGAGGGAGGATGTAGTTGCACGGGGTACGAAACGCGCCCGCGCCGTACGCCCAACTCAAAAGGAATTTAAAACCACTGACGAAACACGTCCACCCCGGCAGCCGGGTGAAAAAAATACGTCCACGACGCGTCGTGTTACCGCGCCAGTGGATTTTGAAAATAGTTGCCGCGAGAAAAGCCGCCCGCCCGTTCTCTTTTCTGTGTAGTTGCGACGAGAGAGAGAGAGAGGGAGACGAGGGCGGTGCGAGTCGAACGAGGAGTGGAGAAAAAGCGAGGCGACTCTCTCTCTCTCTCTCTCCCTTTCTCTCTCTTTCCCGAAACACGGCGTTCACGCATTTGGGGATGTTTCTTTCTCTCTCTGTCTCTCTTTCTATCTCCCTCTGATCGCAACGAGACGAGTCATGCATTCGCGAAACGTTGTGTGACGGCGCTTCAACGCCTCTGGCCAAGCAAAACGCGCGCGCGGCTTGTGTTTCGAATGTTATGCGGCACATCGCGAGAAACGCGCAGCTCCCGATAACTATTTCCGGGAGTAGAGCGGGAGTATACGCGTTTTGCACGCGTCTAGGCGACATTTGGAATAAAAATTTGTTTGCCGTTTCTTATTTTCTTGTTTGCTTTCTTTTACGTCGATATTTGCAATTTTTACTGTAAAATTGTGGTTTTTTAAGATAATTCATGATTTTCAGAAGATCGGAAGAAAATTCAAACGATCTTTCCTAAACGGTGGAGGCTCAAGGAAAAAAAAGCCTCGAATTCTTGTTACAAATTTACGAAAAGTTCATATTTTCAAAGAAATTGGATAATTATTCGTTTCATTTATAAAAATAAAATAAACAACGAGATCTGGTTGAAAATTACGTTTTATTGCAAACAACAATTCGTATTCGTCCAATCGTTTCATTAAATTCGCGAATCATCGACGCGGAACGCGGAAATTTTCAATATTATTTTCTCATATCATTGCTCGGTTCATCAGCCGTGAAAAGAAGTGCTAATTCGAAGCTCTCCTCCCCCTCCTCACCCCCCTAACCAACTACCATATTTGCACGTTTATTAGTACGTAAAATCCTACTGGCCCGAAGCGCATATTCGCGCGTCCCGTTTATAACGCGGGTGCTTTTTCGAGAAATTCGTATATATGGTATAATGATGGAAAATTGACAAAACTGATGATCCGCGGCAGAGGGGGTCGGACATTGGTCGGGGAAAAATCTGTACACGCATGCGGTATTCGTAACGCGCGGTATATATATCTGTTTGCGGTTTGTTTCCCCAATGTTTGCCTCGAGGCGCGAAATGCACTTGCCTCTCACACCCTCATCCCCGACGGACCGCGGTTCGGTATGTATACCGTTCGATAAAGTCATCGAGTAGTGATGCCGCCAGTTTATGTATCACATACTCGATATATATATGTATATATTGTTATACGGTCGACATCCGATATACCGCTTCCCTATGCGAGTGGACCAACCCGGGTTTCCACATGGGTCAAATATCGTTATAGCGAACAACCAGAAATATCGATATATTTCTATAAGAAATAGTCGCGATATTCTGTCCGAGTTGCCAAGTTACTGACCGATGGATATTATTAAACGATGAAAATCGTACGAAATATTCACAGATTTGCGTGAATACGCGAACGTGCGAGGAAATGGAAAGTGCAGGAGATTGTCGAAATTTGAATTTCGTCGCGTGCAACCCTCGCGCGGAGTAGGTACCTTATGTTCGTTCGTTATACGCGTGTACGAGAGGCAATATGAGACTTCACGGATCTAATATGTCCTCGAGGCGGCGACGAAGCGTGACGGTCCCGCATCCGGTCACCACTCGCGCTTCCATCCTCTCGCTCGCAATCTCCTTCGTCTACTTCGGACGTTGCGCCCGGACATCTTGGAATATCGAGACCAATTTTGTCGTAGCGGAAGATATGAGATTCGGATTGTCCGTGGAGAGCTTGTCGAGAAGATTCTCACTCCACGTCGTGGACACTCGGACATGCGCGGCATTTTCGACCGTTTGCATGGTTCCAATGAATTTCCCCTCGATGTCCCTCGTGGATGATTTTCAATGTAAATTACGAGATGAGATACCCCGGGGAGAGTCGGATATTTGAGGGAGATATATGGAACTAGCCCTGTCGGCATCTAATACGTTTCGGTTGATGCGAATAAATTTTCTTCCCAAGACATACTGAATTTTGGTAAATTTGAGAAAAAAAATATCGTTTACGGTGAATAAATTTTTGGAGAAATCGTAAATATTTTCTCAAGTCAAAATAAGTTCTAACGATTCGACGGGAGAATCTCTTGACTTATAATATAATAAATATCAACGAATCTGCATAAATGTTATCTTTGCCCAATCTATTTTGGGCACAAGGTTAGAGAGTGTTTAATCTGAAAAATCGAGGAAGAATGGCATTGTAATAGTTTTAATAAAACAAGCATACGATCAATGTTAACCACGTAGTTGAGAAAGTGTCGAAACTTGTCTTTAGAATTCTGGATGGAAGACGTATCATAGAAACATGGAAAAGTTCGCGATGTGTACAAAAGGCTTGCTGTTAACGGTGAGTTTTCCTGTGTATGCTGATTTTCGATCCTAATAGACTTGCTACTAACTGTATGACGGACTGGAGTTGTCACCATTCACATATCTACATATACATATATGTATATGCATACAGTTATGTGGATTAGCAGTTGGCTGAGAGGGAGTTGAATCGTCGAGAGCGAGCATAGGGGCTGATTGCCAACCATCCCGTCGATTGGAAAGGTAATCAACTAAGTAACGTTAACTAGGCATACCTTTGCTCGTTACCCGACACCGTGAAAACTGAAACTGACGTTTCCGTGCACGTTCATAAAAAGCCCGCGGGGCATCGGCAGGCGAGAGTTTGCATCGTCCAACCACGTGGAACGTCTCTTTCGCACACGTGTCTGACAACGACGTCAAATTTCCACTATCGGACGTACATACGTATATAGAAATATTACTATTTCCACTCCTTTTCTCACCGTCCTCCGGACAATTTCACTCTATGTCGAATCGTTATTATCGCGAAACGTACGAAAAAGAATAAGCGCGACAAATGTCGTCTCTCCGGTTGATCGTTAAAACGCGATATTTTTGTCCCGATGTGAAAAAAAATCTTTCGCCTTTTTCCAACTTTTGACCGGTAAAATGAAAAACAAAAAAATTCTTAATAATTTACGATCGGATTAATCGAGTTATATTTCAGGGAAATAAATTTTATCGCATCTCGATGTGACAGAGTTGATAACGAATAAATCTTTTTATCATTCTGTCTCGATAAAGTGTCTAGCTGTAGAAATTTTTAGCGTTGTTACAATATTGCGTTGATACTTTAATGCGCGTGTTTTACATCGCCGTCGTCTGTAACGAAAAAATGCAGCCCCGTTTATTTCGCATATGTCGTTTCGAACTCGCGCATATAATACGCGCACACAGTCGCACATACACCCACACGCCCATAATATATACATATATATATATATATGCATGATGTATGCAGTCGACAAAAAGTCCAATCGATAATTCATTTGTTGCGTCAATTAAAAATGTAATTTGAAAATATATTAAAGGGGTTGGACAAGCTCGCGTCGATGCCTCGATGAGTCCGATGGCGCGCGAGAGAGGAGGGAGAGGGGAGAGAGAGAGAGAGAAAAAAGAGACAGAAAGGCAACGCAACATCGACGGGTAGAGAAGGGTAAAAGCATGAGAGAGCAGCGGGAATGCAAATGAATTATTAAAAAATTTAATCAATCGAATCGCGAGTGCCCCTACTCCTCGCTCTCTCTATACCCCGAGTAATGATTATTCATGCTGGAATGGCTTCGCGCGAGAGAATATTTATAATTTGTTTATTTAAATTGCGGCAGCGACGACGTCGACGACGACGCCGGCGACGACGTTGACGACGACGACGACGACGACGACTGGGAGAATGACGAAACGCGGTATCCCTCTATCTCTCGATTTGCTTACTCGTCGTGTTCTCACCAAATTGCGTTTGTACGTTTACGTTTTCCTATCAAACAGCACACTCTTCTGGCAAGGAAAAAAACAAGATAAATATTTTAAAAAACGATATAAAATCAAACAGAGCACACGGAATCGGCAATCGACGTTCTATATATCCGATTTTCAATTCTCAAGTGAAAACCTTTAATGGACGTGGAGAATCGAGGAGAACGATTATTATTATTATTACTATTATTATGGTAATAATAAAATTCTGCAAAAATCAATTTCGAACTCGTTTTAATCGACGGATTTAGTTTTCAGTCCGCAAAATAAATACGTAGCTGCGAAAAAAACGTGTGTTTTCATTACCTTCCACGATTTAATTATTTTATGATAATGTCGATATGTTAATTAAAACAAATATAACACTATAAAATAACAGGGTCAAATTGTTGTTACACTCGGTATAATGATAATAATAATAAAAAACAAATTCTAAATGACGAAACACTCTGAGAACTTTCTATCGTTGTGAAAAAAAAAATAAAGTCTCAAAAATCTCTGGGGAGAGAGGACAGAAAGAGAATAGAAATCCATCTTTTCACGAATTCCGTATATCAAATGGGACGGAAGAGCTTAGATTCAAATCCGGTTGCGGAGGTATTTCCCGATGGACCTCTGGTCTACGTATATGCGTTATTCTAATGTAATATCGATCAATCGGCTCATTTAAATGTTGACCGTGTCGAGGAGAAGGGTGAGGGCTTTGGGTAAATGCAAAATTCCGAATGAATATAAATAAATACATCTTCGAGTTTGAAACTTGCATAACGTATAACTTATTTTAGAAATCAATTATTTATTATGATTATTTTGAAATAAAAGTATTTTTCAACAATTTACAATTTCGACGGTTTTTTTTTATTTTAATGTTTTCTAGTATTGGATATTGGAATGTTTAAGTAGCATGGTGTACGTGTATAAATGTGAATATAGTTAGAGATAAGGCCATCGGTTAGTCGTTGATGAACATTACACGGAAACATTCGAAGCTTCTTGTAATACTATATGTCTGTCCGCGAGAGGGTCACGTTGACCACTCTCCAAAGACACTTGGCCATCAACCTGCCGCGAATTCTCTCGCAAATTGCAAACTCGTAAAACGGTCCCTTTCACGAACGCGCGTGCAAGGACGCGGTCAGAGAGGCGTCTCCGAGGCTCTCTTCTCTCGCTATTATAGCCGTGGTCAACGCGACGATAACAGAGAGCGAATTTTCGCACGGTGGCTTCCAGGAAATTCTACGATCATCGCGTCGCGCTCCAATAAATTTTTAAGGGTCGGTTACCGCGAGAATGATAAAATCAACGAAATCGAGGATTGCGAATGAAGAAATGAGCATTAGGTTAATTTTTGACAAAGTGGCTTTCGATCGAGAGATCGTTGTAATTTTTTATTTCTTTTCAGTGGGACGATATAGTTAAAATATTTGAAATAAAACGCGAATTTACATATTTGTGACGTTGTACAAAAAATTATATAAATTATTTAAATTATTAAAAAAAAAAACAATGATAACAATCTATTTCGTCGTAGATTTTTTTCTAGATCAATTATACGTACAAAAATATAAACAAAAACTAAGAAACTAATACAAAAATCTTTTTAATTGTTTAGAATATTTAAGAACGTCTATACGGTAGTAAAACTATCTGAATATGCGAATAACCTTAAGCCCGTATGACCATTGCATTATATTTTCCGGACTTTCCTTCGAAAGAACTTGTCTCTTCGTAAACATGTAAATTTCACGATTTGTTGATCGGCGTGTTTATTCGGTTCGCACAGTTATTTCTTTTTATATCTAAATATTACTCGTAGCATTCTCGTATTCTCGTTCGCATCGAAGCGATTCGTCGACGATTCTACATTTATATATACAGCTATATGTCTATATTGAGGTTTTTTTTTCTACGTATCTATCTATATATCTATATGTATATATATATCACCAGCATTGATGGAGAGAGTTGCTCCAGCGGATATGTGCATATTGCGGAGAGGCAGGAAGGGTAGGGGTTTTTAAAAATTCGTGATTTTTAAATTTGCGTTGGCAAACAGCCCTCGCTCTCGGAACGACCGGGCTTCGATTCATCTCTCTCTCTCTCTCTCTCTCTTCCTCTCTCCTTCTCTCACTCGCTCTTTTACCTCGTTGGTGCACAGAGGAGAGCGGCATATATGAAAGTCCGGAACTCGCCGCTTGCCGATCGCCGGGCTCTTTTAGCTCTCTCCGCACACTCTCCACATATATCCCGACGGCGCCCAATGAATGACAAAATATAAGCTCCAAGCTTGGATTCAATCAGAAATGGCGACGCCCCACCCACTCTCGCGTCCCTCCGCGTACACCTCCCCTATACCTCCTGCCCCCCGTGCACACCCCCGCGCAGCCTTCGACGCTATTCGATTTTTTTCAAAACTGTTCGCGAACCATCGACTATATATATATGTATATATATGACGTGTGTGCTTGCAGCGTTGTGGTGGCGCACCCTGGAGCATCATCCACGCGGTAGAGAGGTTGGCTGCCGGAAAAAAAGCTCGATGCCCTGATAAATAATCATAAGTTTCGGGCGTACGATTTTTTCCCGCGACTCTTTTTTTCCACCTTTTTCCGAGAACCGCTTTTTTTGTTTATTAATTTTCGTATTTCTTCTTTTTTTTTGTTCTACGTACAACCACTTCGCCGTGGAATATGGAATATATCGGGGGCACGAATATTTTTTTAACGCACGGGAAAAAAAAATCGTGGTGGTCGCGTCCGGGAGCACCGCGTTGATGGAAGGCGGGAATATTTCGTCCTGAAAAACGCTTGCATCACACCCTAATAATGTAGCAATTTGGATTTTCTGGAAAACGCCGGTCGATCTTTTCCTGGCATCGGGCGAACGATAAATTTCATTTTTCATGGTAAAAGAAAATTTTTCATTTTTTTTTTACAAAATATAATTATAAAAGAATTTTTATAATTGTATACAAAATACGATTATAAAAGAATTTTTATAATTGTATTTTCGTTGGAAATTTTGCTTCGTTTTGTAACAATAGAATCGTTAATTCAAATTGATATTTGTTCGTATCGATGATTTTTAAATACGATGCATTTTTTATTAATTTTTTTTTATTATTTAATTATTTGTAACTTCATTTTCATTGTGAAATAATTTTCAGTAGATCGTTTCGCTTGAAAATTACGACGTCCCGCTTTTGATGTCGCGAGAGTATCCCGCCCGCGTTCTCATGAAACCATTACAACGAAATGTCGTTATGTCGCCGTCGAAGGGGTCCTCGAGTGTACCCCGCACGCGTCCCCATAGCACGGCCTAAAAATTGAAGTCACTCAAGCTGGAACACCCGTAGCGCCTCGGTCTTGTGATTGCAAATAATAAAATCTATTTTCTTCGTTTGATCGAATCGACGAGGAGAATGGACGGAAAGAAGAATAAAATGGTGAAAGATTATCGAATTATTGGTTTTCTCGCGGTGCGAGAGGGACGAGAGATTCGTTCATGAACCGCAGGAGGTTTACACGCGTTGCTGTTCCCGCGCTTACTTCTGTATTTTCAATAGAAAAACAAATTCAAAGAAATGATTTCACAAACGGTCTTTGCAAATCTCCTTCCTCGATGATAAAAAACAGATTTCCTAGAATAAATAATACCAGCGACAAAAGCTTGCAATCGTTTTCTAATCAATTGTTTTTTGTATTCCAACTAAACCTGTTCGTATCTTCGCTTCTCGTTGTTCCACGAAAACCTATCCTCGTTTACAATACTCACAGACACACACACACACGTATATACATAACATACATATATATCCACACGTTTCTAATAAAAAAAGTCCTATCACTATTTTCGAGAGTGCAAAAGAGCAAGCCTTCTGTAGTATCCGCGATGTATTATATAGTAGGGATATTTGAAAAATATATGAAAAATTTTCGAATTCATCTCGCTTCGTTGAACCAACCGCTCTCAAGAGCGCCAACCGTTCTCGCACACATTGTCCACCCGCGCACGGTTTATTTATATTCTAGAGAAAGCTTTCAAAACAGCGCAATACGTCGAGATTAACCAGCGGTCGAGCAAAAAAAAAATTGAAAAGAAGAAATATATGTATGACCTGAAATCGCCTATGAGCTGCTTGCGCCGAGATTGCAAAAAAAAATTGCAAAAAAGCGTACAAAAGACAAAAAAAAGATCAGAAACATTATTAAAAGCCGCTTGGCGACCGGTGTATTCGAGAGTCGACGCTGTGGCTATGGGGATCGTGCGGGGTGGAAGCGTCGAGAGGAGTGGATAAAATGTCCGCGGGGCTGGGGGATCTGGGGTGAACAAAATCAGAATGGAAGGGCCCTGGTTATCTTCGGTGGACATTCGTATACGAGCAACCAACTTCTATAAATGTGCACAAAACTTCCTCCCGTCCGAAAGCTCATAGCCCCTCCGACTCATCCCCCCGTTAACGGTTCATACGCGCCATTACAAAAAGTACGTGTATATTAGCCTCTCGCGACACCCCTTCCGCGAAACGTTGCGCGCGTTGCTCTTTCGCACCCGAGGATTTATTTTTATTATTTTTTTTCTCCGTTTTTTGTTGTTGCCATTATTACGAGAAAAAAATGCCAACGGAGTGAGAGGGATAAAAAAATGACCGGTATAAAATGTGACGGTAGAATTGAGTCGTCAAGCTGCGCGATAAACCTTTGGTGCTGCTAGAGCGAGCGGGGGTAGTTCGGGGTAGACGCGGCGTTTTTTGTTTTTTTTTTGTTTCGTTTTTTTTTTCGTGTGAGCTAAAAAATTGTATGGGACTGAAAATGTTACGTAGAGGACGTATCGTGCATTGTTCGCGATTATACGCGAAATAACATGTGCCGTGGAAGAGAATACATCCGCTATAATGAAATTTGGGAAATTGCCAGTCTGAAAATGATATTTTCAACGTGTTGCGCGTTTCTTTGTACGACGCGGTCTCGCGTGTCGATAAACTATTAGTACGAGGGAAAGTGAGTATGAGAGAGACAGGGAGGAAAAAATATATGGGAAATAATTAGTGAAAAGGTCGAAAGATATCGTCGAAAAATTGATCTCCCCTTCAATTATTCGCGGCTCGTGCAGTTGAATATTTCCGTAAATAAAACTCGCAGCGAAGTTTTTCGTTTTACAAAAATATCGATATTCTCTCTTGTTTCTGAAAAAGTAATAAAAAAAATTGAAATAAATTGAAAATAAAATAGCCATTGTTTGGAAAAGTGGTTATTCGATCTAGAAGATGAAGTGTCTCCCCGTGAATTCCTTTTTTTACGGCGATATTCGTGATTTTGAACGGCGTCTTACGTCGCGTTGATTTGACTCACGTGGAGGAGCGTGTCATGATTCTTCGTGGTTGTAGTCGGGGACCTCTCGCCGTAATGCACCCGCGATCTCGCTATAAAACCAGCATAATTTAGTCATGAACGGCCACTTTGCACAAATGGCTTCGTGCATCACGAGCAAACCAAAGAAGCCAATCTCTCTGTCTCTCTTATTCTTCTTCTGCCACGGAGAGTAAACCGGTCTACTAGCTTACGGGTGCTATACCGTGATAGGATAATAGTAATGTGCTTAATGGTAAATGGAGGGCATTCAAGAGCCCACCGAGATTCAGATGACACTTATAATGGTCGCTTTGCAAGCGTATCATCCCTAATAAGTACAAGTGGCAGAAAATAGGTGTAATCACTTGTGAGATAGGAATCATGGTGGTCGTGGGTTAAGATATAATAATACCGGCGCTCGACGACGCCAAGACATCAACCGGTTGACGCACAATGACACGATTAGCCGTGAATGTTAATCATCGATGAAAGTGACACCGTGATATATTCTATTTTTATCGTATCTTTCCCGAGTCATTTTCATCTCGCTCGAAATGTTTTCATCCTTTAAAAACGCTAAATAATAATATCGAATAAATTTACAAACGACATTGTTTATTGAAAAATATTAATTTGATTCCGTTAAAAAAAAAACAATGTTGTCCCAGCTCACTTTCATCTTATCCGAATATGTTGCAGATAATTATTTATTGAATAAAAAAACTAGTGATGTCCTTAAATAAAAAACAAATAATTAATTTTATTTGAATCTTTGATACGTAATTATAGTTTTTTTTTTCGATCTGTAACGAGAATATTAAACTGCTAGGCAAATCCGTAAACTGGAAGGTAACGGAAGTTAGTCGATTGCCAAATTTTAATAATCACCGATTATTATCGGAGCTATCGAATCGAGAGATATAACCACATGGGAAATAATCATAAATTCTCCCCCGTGTACTCTACCTCGAATGTAAATTCGGGATGTGTGCTCTATGACTCCTGGCATATCGCAATTGTGAACGCAAAGATATTTATAAATACGTATATATATGTATATACGTATGTACATAGAGCGCGCAGGGGGATGAAATCGAGAAGCATAACTCATGGAACGACTGTTTGCATTATCTGCAAACGTTCAAACAACCATATTTACCCCTCATCCAGCTTGACGAACCGAATTTCGAATCGGTTATTTTATTGTCACCTTCTTCGACGTTAAACTTTAATTCAACCCAACCAACGGTATCGTATTTTATCGGACGAAACTGTCCGTTTTGTCTGTCTGAAATATCTAACGTCGTCGTAAATTTTCCGTCGCTGAAAACTTCGAGCCGATAACGGTGTAGGGCGATTGACGATTTTATGCCCCGGACAACATTTGATCGTCCGTTTTCGTGTCTTTCGATTTTTATCGTTCGGCAGCTTCCTATCGATGTCCGATGAATTATCGACCAAACAAAACTGGCGTGTTACGATATCTCATCGATGCATTAATTTCGGCGATAGCTCCCGAGATACTCGGAATTATTAATTTATCCAATGGTTTTGCGTCCACCGGCGGACCAACGTTGACGAGAATGCGCTGGGGGTTGCGCTCCTATTACGATCGCGTATCACGCCCGGTAAACGATCTTTCGATATCGTTGTTCCTCATATTTACCCACAGATGTACGTTATTTCTAAAATACGTTTAATGCGTCAATGCTTATTATTATTATTATTATTATTATTATTATTATTGTTGTTGTTGTTGTTGTTGTTGTTGTTGTTGTTGTTGTTGTTGTTGTTGTTGTTGATGTTGTTGTTGTTGTTGTTGTTGTTGTTGTTGTTGTTGTGGTTGTTATTATTATTTTAGTCCTTCTACCGATTCGGTGATCTTTTCCATATCGTTGTTTCATCAACGTGTTATTTTTTTTTTCAAAACAATATCGACAGTATTACTTTGTTTATTTAATTTCTAAAAATACATTATAATTTTTTTATTTATATCGGCTTCCTTATAAAAAATAGAAATCTGTTTCTACGTTCTGTCGATCGGATTTTTGTTCTTCGCTCGTAACGGACGCTGGTAGGATCGCGTTACGTTATTCTCGATGAATGAACAAGCCGGAAAGACCGCCTGTATTTCATAGATGCGGGTTTCTTTTGTCACGATCGAGGCAGATGATAAATTTAAAAAATAACGATTAAAATAAATTTATCCTAATGTTGGGAAAAATAAATATTGTTTTGTTAAAAATGGTGAAATTTAGAGCTCGGCTCAATTACTTAATTTTCCGATCGATTGATTTTTGGTATTTACACAAAAAAAACTGACGAAATCAAATCAATCGTGTACGAATCGAACAAGCGGGTTTTCTCGCTTTAGCTCGTGCCGACGATAAATTTAGCATCGGGGTTTGTCAATCGGGATGAATTTCACGAGTTTCCCGGTGTGAAACGCATCGAGGATAAAGCCCCGTGACGTGGCATACGCGCCAACTGGCGCGCACACGTACATTAACCGGGTGTATTAACGGTTAGGTCGGTATATAGATCGATATATTGCGTAATACGTTATGGTAATTTTGATTAACGATGCGTGGCGTCTTCTCTTCCCATGGGAAGAAGCCTCGGGGAATTATTATTTGCCTGATGTATCGGTGAAATTAGCGGTTACGAACGTCGATTCATTAGCGAGCTGGCGTCAATTACCAAAGCTATCAGGACGTGCGGAGGACCCCGCGCGTTCTGCCTGGCGCGATAAAGTTCCCAGACAGGTACGAATTTGAAGCGCG
Organism: Netelia fuscicornis; assembly: GCA_946811545.1. NCBI lineage: Eukaryota > Metazoa > Arthropoda > Insecta > Hymenoptera > Ichneumonidae > Netelia > Netelia fuscicornis. Next base: position 5,132,500 of record OX328013.1, read on the forward strand.
TTATTTCGACCATAAGCAAAAATGAATTCGTTCGAATCGACAAAACAAAATTTATATTGAAACTTGATATTTGTTTCATTCGCATGATTTAAATTGATTCGAGTACAAATTATTTGAACTAAAAATCCACATTTTATGAGCAAGTTTCCATTTTTGCAGAAAAACTTACGATTTTTTTTCGAAATTTGAAACATTTCTGATTGGATAACAATTTTACGATGATTTAATTGTAATGCTGTTTGAAATTAATTTGATTTCACGCGACGTTGTGACTTCGCTGAGCGAGGGCAAGAGTCGTCAACCTCGTTTCTGGAAAGAAAAAAAGTATAAAAAATACGTTAAAAAAAGTTGGAGCCATGATATTTTTTGTTAGCCTGCCGCGAGTTTCCAACTTTAATTCTTAATGAAAATGAGACCCTCGTGGAGTCACTAGGCTGTCACGAGATGAGACGGCGACGACGACGATAGCGAGAAGGACCGCCGGCTCTCGGACCGGTCTGCGTTCTGGTCTGTAGGGTAGCAATAGAGGGGTTAAAAAAAAATACACGCATACGCAGACGTAGCAGTGTTCGTCGGCGATGACGAGGGGAGAGGCTCGGAGACTCGGCGAACAATGAACACGTGAGAGGGCCGTTCCAGCGCCTTTGGCCACGCGCGCCCTACGGACGTGTACTTAACATCTCCTCGCAGTTTTGAAATTGTCATCGCTTTGCTCGCTTTTCACTAGCACACGCACGAACTGTCGTATTCGCACGAGAATAAAAAAAATTTTATAATAAAGAAATCATTAATACGATTTCGTCAAAAAATCGTTCCATTTGAAAAATGTTCACTCATCCCATTTCAATTTTAACAATGCTTCTATGATATTATTTAATTAATTAAATCAAATAATCTCTTAATTAAACTAAACAAAATCCAATTTCATCATTTTTTTCTAATTTCCCAAAATTACGTTGGGTAAAAACAATTTTTATTTAATTCGAAAAAAAAAATTGTCATTCGGTTTGTACAGTGGTCATATTTTTCTCTCGATACGTCGAATGCCCCGTATCGCGAGCGAACAATCATCGAAGAAATTTTCGCGCCGCAGGGGCGAGAGAGAGAGAGAGAGAGAGAGAGATGGAGAGATTCGATCATTTTCCCAATACAGCCCCGACCAACAGCGAGTTTCGCAACTGGTGTGAGAGTTCGATGAATGTTCAACACACCCACCGATCGAGAGCTGAATCATTCGGTGTGGTATTTTCATTCATGAAACACTTTAAAGGTCGACACCGAGCGTGGCGCTACTGCATATATATATATATAAAGATAAATATAGATATAGATATATACATGCCCACGTTATATTTACCTACGCTCGATGGCAAACACGATGACTTTTCCATTAAACATCGGGGATTTGACGTCATCCCCTTTAAATCAAGCATCGAACACGCTTCATGTACGCACACACGTGGTGAGCTTTAACGTACCGCTTAATTGGTCCTGATTGAGCGGCGAGCAGTACGTGTGCAGTACACACGCTTTCTCTCTCTCTCTCTCTCTTTCTCTCTCTCTCTCCCTCTCTCTTGCGGGAGTGGTTCTACATCCAGCCGATCTTATGCGAGAATAGAATGGACAATAATTTGTCAGCTTTCTTCTAAAGGGAAAGAGAAACAGAGAGGGAGAGAATAGGGGGCAGAATCAGCTAGGAAAGAGGCGGCTTCTAAAGGAATATATAGAGGCTGTTCGTGTACTCAGTAAGTATATGCGAGCCTTTATCTTCCAAGAGAGCTCTCAAAAACCTTACCGCGGGCGTCACACTCTCGTCGAGCCTCTCTTTTTCCACTGTACCTTCTCCTTCCTTCGTAACTCCTCTTCCCACCCCCCTTCCGGGCAAACTTCTGCCTAGGGCCTCGGATGGGCGAACATTTTTTTTTTTTTCAGAAATGACTTCTAAAGAGTATACTTTCACCGGAAATTTTCTCCACAGAATTTTCTCCACCTACTTGAAGTTGATAAAGTCTAAAAAATCGGGGACGAAAACATTATTTTATTGTTGTAAGGGAAATTTTTGATCGACATAGACGCCTAAAGCTGGAGAAAGGATTGGAATTCACTGGAGGCAATATGGCCGATTTTTGCGAAACCTCGAAAAATTGACTTTTCGTGATGCTGTATGTCGGTTCTCGTTTGTCGGACAGAAAATTGCATGAATAACTTTTGGAAGAGCTCATCGAGCACTCGAGAACCAGCTGAGAATCATCCGGATAGCTCAATTTTTGTGGCCGCGGCGACCCTTCGAAAATCGCGATTTTTGGGACCTAGGGGCCTGCACAAAACGCCTCAGCGATGAGGCCAAATATTTTTTTGCTTCAAAATCCCTTTACTTCATCATATTCGTGTTACGCGGGAAATTTCCGATTCCGAAATGATGCTACAAACCCTTTTAGGACGAAACAAAAATTCGACCCCCTCCGGACCCCCCAAAGTCAGGAAAGCGAATGTCGACTATCGGCACCTGTCGAGGGTCAAAATTCTTTTGCATCCAAAAATAGTTTATTGGGGGGTTGCGGAATCGGAAATTTGTCGCTGATGAAGATTATGAGGTTACTTTCGGCGATATCTCAAAAATTCTAGGAGAAAAACGCAAAAAACTCGAAACAACGATTTACCCACTTAACGACGTTAAAATGTGAAAAATCGAAGGTGAAACCACGATTTCTAATCCCAAACTTTATCACTCCACCGTCATCGTTACAAAAAGATTAAATTAATTAAAAAAAAAAAAACGCAAAAGCGTCGCAGCTCCTCGCGAAGTCTTGAATCGCTGAAGATCAATAACGTTTTTCTTATTTTTACGAAATGTTAATACATTCCTACGTTTTCAATGCACTGAATAAAAAAAGTACAATAGCCGAAATAAGTGCTAGATTGCGGCAGCTTCCAGTCGTACCGTCTTTCCCAACCGTTCCAACTCGTATCACCCGTTTTAATCGTACATTATTTTATTTCGGTTAAAGTAACCGACCCCCGAGGGTGGGTGAAACGCAAAGAAACGAACAAAAAAATATTCCTTTCAGAAAAAATCTCGGACGTGGTACACGACCGCGTCTGTACTTTCTCATCGTCGTACACGGTGCTCTTCCTTCGTTCCCCCGCAGTCGTTGCTCCATCCCCCTCCTCCCTCACCCTCCGACGGCCTTCTCGTCTCTCGCGCTCTCTCCACCCGCTGGTTTTATAACAATGGGACGAGAGGGGCTCACGTGTGCGAGAAATCAAGTGTTCTCACACAGAGCACGCGGACATAGGCGCGCACACGCGGGGGTTGGCTCGCGCGCTCGGCCCACTAGAGAAGGGCGCATGCATAATACAATGACCCTGCTAAGTACTATTTTAAAACAATGCTGAAATTGCTTTAGGGGATAAAAATGAACGAGGTAGGCTAGGTGTATTTTTGTCCTCCACTTCTTTGACGTCATGTATATACATATAATGGCATAGTAATATATAATATACATATACGAGAGTTAAGGGGGTTGGTCGGAGGTTAGTTACAACCCTCCCTTCCCCCCTTTACAGTCCCCGTTTCTCGTGCGGCCACAATGTGCCGGGCACCGTTTCACGGGACGACTCTCGTACAGTCCCCTTCCCGCACCCTCGCACACGGGGCAAAGCTTTAAAGCCTTTGAGTCGCACAGTCCCAACCGTTCCACACAATAAGGCGAACAACTTCTTTTTCCGTGCTCGTAACTTTTTTCTTCTTCTTTCCACCCTTCCGCGCTTGCTCCGGCTCTATTCATTTTTTCTCTCTTCTCCTCCTTCTCCAACCTTTCTTTTTTATTTCCCTTCTTTAAAGTTTTTCCTCGCCCCTTCTTGGATCTCCACGACCACCTCCTCCCCGCCTTCCCTCCCCGTGAGCATGTTTTTCGCCAACTCCGCCGGACACAACGAGGCCTTCTCTGTCTCCGCCGGTCGCCCGTAGCTATGTGCTATAATATAATACACCCCTTCTTATGTCTCTATATACATATATATATAAAAGTAGAAACCTCGCGTTTCATCCTCTCACCACCTCCTGAGACGTCTCCTATAATATGCTTCACTTCCCTCGGAGCCATGCGCAAATCTCTACGACACACACATGCCGACTCTTTGACATTTGCCTCGGGTACCTACGAAAGACCAGAAAAAAATAAATTCTCCCGGAACCCTCTCGTAAAGAGACGAATGTTTTTTTGTTTCGAGGTTTCACCGTTTTCGTTTGTCAGTCTTTTTTGTACGTACTGTTCTTGCGTCTGTCTGCGAAAGGCCTAATTGACCATTGTCATGCGTACGGGAGTTAATATGACTGACGCTGGAACGATAATTCTATCAGATAGAACGTAGGAGGATCGAGAAAAAACCGAGGAAAATGTGATTGAAATAAAAGAGGTTATTTGATCGACGTTGGTTACATTTTACCACGGTGTAAGTGTACGAGTAATTTTATTTTCATTGTGCCAAAGGAAAGAAAAACACGGATCGCGTGGGAAAGGTCCGGATGGATGATGGAGGAGGGAAATCGGGGTAGATGCGAGATGAGGTTGATGCTTTCATCGTGTATCTTCCTCTGTCTCTCTCTCTCTCCCTCTCTCTATCTATCTATCTATCTCTCTCTCTTGTCCCTTTTACTCGTGGTAACGCAATTTTTCAACTCCATTATACCCCTTCCGCGTTTAAGAGAGCGCACGCTGTAAAGCGCACTTTCCGAGGGAAATCGGAATTTCTAAAAATTTCATCAGGCCGAAACCTTCCCTTTTCGGGTTGTCTTTACACACATACACACAAATATTTGGCCCGAGGGGTTCTCTCGAGGATCGAGGGTGCCAAATTGCCGACACGCTTCCTGCCTATTATGGACGTTGATACATCGTTAATAATTCAGATGAGATCGGGAACAGAGAGAGAGAGAGAGAAAGAGGGAGAGAAAACTCACGATTTTGTTGCATGCGAGGAACGGTAATTACGAATTTACCTCTTGGTATTATGCATCGGGGACGGTAATTGCCAAATATAAATACTAACGTCTCGTTCGAGTTCTACAAACAGAACTGAAAAAACATTCGCTTGATTATGGAACAGTTTGGGGTCGTAATGACGACTGGTCTACCGTAGTTCGAATTAAATTGTACCCTTGCTACATTGTGGAGACTAAAATACTGGTGGGAATAAAAGAAAAGGAAAATACGTCGTTGAAAATTATTTTTAATTCGACGTTGGACGTTCTTGTTCCTTGCTTCAATGTGTTTTTTTTTTCAATATCGACTTTTTAGTTTTTCCAAGGTATACATTGTTCTCCAAACTCTCGAAGGATTCTCGAGTGAAAAAAAAAGTAATCGTATTACCGTTTAAAGTTTCTACAAGGTTCTGTTTCATCCCACAGGTCCATGTTCGTTTCCCATAACTTTTATACGTTCCTTATGAAGGTGTCTACGCATTATCTATACGACCCGTTCCATATTATAGACACACACGCGAATATATATGTCTATATACGCGTATACGAGCCGAATACGGGGAAACGCGGTTAGAAATTACATAGTCCCTCGCACTGTACGTTTCTCTCTCTGTCTCTCTTTGTCTCTCTCCCTCTCTCTGTCTCTCGCCCTTTCCAGGCTCACTGTATAAGCTCGAACCGTGCGAAACAGAGGGCTTTTATTAAAGGGCGTATTAGTAATGCCGACTCACCCCTTCTAATCTATATCCCCGCTTTCCTCCCTTAACCCTCCACCCGACCCTTACTTGCCCATGCCCTGAAGCACCTCCCAACGCGATTATTGGTTTCACGCGAGGACGGCTATCAACATTACGCCGACATAGGCACGTAGGTAGCATCGAACCATGCGGCTAAAATTGTAAACCGGTGATAGACGGTACGTTCATAACTACCCTGCGACTGCGGAACGCCATAATATATCAGGTATTCGCAATTGGTTCGATAAACGTCCAACTTCAACCTAGAAATCCACAATTTTTCAAATTAAAATAGTATCTTCTCGTCTTGACTAATTTCTCGCTGCTACTCGTGGTAAAAATTCAACCAAGTGATATCACTCCGAAAATAAAGTGACCAAGGGGTGAAAACTTTTCAGCTGCTGTCGAAATGATTTTCAAATTAGGCTCTCGCAGACGAGCGATATTCGTCAAATTGTAAGTAAAACTGCGCCACTTCTCCGATGCGTCATCTGTTACGACTGTTCGAGGGTTGAGGGGATGGACAATATACGAGAGAGAATGCCTACTTATAGAGCGCTTAAGGGATGAGAACGTGGAAGAGGAGAAAGAAAGAGAAAGATGAGAGGTAGATGAGCTCTATCCGCGATTACAAGAACTGAGAGGTTGGCGGCTTTACCTTCGTAACCTCCCTTCACCCCTGCCCCTCCTTTCACCCGTCACTCCCAACGGAGAGCCCTGTAGTCACGTAATTAGGTGATTAAAATTAGATCTCTCGCATCGGCCAGAAACTCAATTAGCAATTAAACGTGGCATTTTCTCTAATTACGATACGTTCTCACTAATTACAGTCAGGTGGCTCAACCTCTCGTTCCAGGGAGGTTACCGCTGGTTGCTGCCCCCACCGATTCCTCTCCATTTCCTCGTCAGTTCCGAACCGGCTTCGAACCACCCCCCTTCTTTTCAAACCCTGACGAACACTCGCGTCCTCGCGTTCTCTTCCTCCCTCCCTCATCCTCTTCCCCGTACCTCAACCCCTCGCCATCACCCCTTTACCCACCTCGCGCGAGTCTCGCTCTCGCTCTTTTTCCGGCTGTCGAAGCATGGCACACAGCATTCGTCGTTGCAATACAGTACACGAGTATAGTGGAACACACTCGGTCGACGAAAAAAAAAGAAGACAACAAAAAAACGGATCCCGGATCTCTCAAACCCCCGACGCTTCTCTACAACGGTGTTCCGTCCCGAAAAAAAAAACGTAAAAAAAAACGTAAAAACAAAAAAAAATATCTCGACTCCAATTGCGCAAGTCCACCACCGTCGACTTGTATCCGCACACGTATTCGCGCAAATATCTATACCTATATATACTCGTCTCTCGTTCATCGAATTACGTTACGAGGAGAGAAATGCGTTGCCGATCAAGTCCCCGGACACCGTGAGTTTCCATTCGGCGTGTTCCCATCAAACTATCCGTTTCAACGGTGGAGAAAGCTCGACAGAGAGAGAGAGAGAGAGATCGAGTGAAAGAGAGAGGGAAAATACATTCAGAAGATAAAAAACGCTGTTACAAGCGATAAACGCCGAAACGAGATATTAAACAACAAATCGGTAAGGAAAATAGAAAAATTAACGAAGAAATATTCACGAAATTGATATTTCGATGATTTTACGATTAATTATCGAAACGATGATCGATAATGATGGAATCGATCGAAATATCAATTTTATCGAGACGTATGAAACGAATATAAACGTAGATATACCGCCTCGCGGCAACAATGACGGGGCAGAATTTCGAATTATTTTCGCTGTTATTGAATTGTTCGCTCATCCACCGAGCGTTATTAATAATCATATTGAATTTTCCAGGTTGGTGTAAACGCGTGATTCCATTCATGTCTCGTCCACGTCACGATTAATGCCCGCAGGTCGCACTCGCGTAATGGAATTTAATCGTTGTACACATATACGCATCTATATGAATATGTGAATCCACACATTACCCCTTGCTCTCTCACTCGTTTTCACCCTGCCAATGACGAACGGTACAAAATAATATATACCACTTAGCGAGAGAAAATCATGAGTGCCAATGCTTCCCAATATAGTTACGATCGTGACAATCTGACGCCTGATTCGATTGATTTTCACACCTCGATTGCTCGGTCAATAATGTGTCCCACGTGTGTGCTTAAAGCTTATACGCACTCGTTAGATTCATTCTTGCACCGTTTTCGTATTATTTTCGAGGTCGTATTTCGATTATAATGACGAAATAAATATCGTCATTATAATTTTTATATGAAAATAATCGATATAACGACATTTCTTCGTGGGTCTAATTTTCTTTTGATTGTAAGAAAATTGGTAAGCGTAGAGGGATGAATAAAAATGACCGAACGGGGTGTGACGTTGTTGCGGGGGATATTTGGGGAGTTATCAAATAGTGGATTGAATATTGAATCGATTCTATCGGAGTAAGAAATCATCCCCTGTCCAATCTCTTTCGATCTACTGTCGCTAACATTGTAAAGCAACAACACCTCGAAGCAAACGACAAAAGCATATATTGTGTTACCGCGAATGTGTAATTAAGCAATATTTGAGCTTACATAATTACGGTTCATTACGAGAAATCCATGAAACATAGCGAATACGATACGATAGATACGTGAACAAACACAGAGTGCCGCAGAAACGTGCGAGCGCGTGCGGGACGGGTTTTGGCTAACATAAGCTAATGACACATCGCCAAATTATGCCACCAGAGCTCCCATTAGGCGAATTGACATGGGATCGAGAGAAACGAAGGGCTTATATAGCCTCGCTCTCTTCCATTCTCTCTCTCTCTCCCTTTGACTTTCTCTCTCTGTCTCTTCGTTGTCAGTGGCGAGAGATCGATAGTTTCGAGCTCGTTTCGATGAGTACCGTACTGATGAGCTGTCGAAAATTCAGGTCTGAAATTTACCTACGATACAGGTCCAATAATGACGATTCTGAAGAATCAAGAATTCTCTTTGACGAAACATAATTTTTCAAACGAATTACAACTTCACGCTTTTCTTTTTACTCGCTTTGAACGTTAGTTGCTTCGTCTAGAAAATAAAATTAGTGAAATACACTTTCATCGACTTACGTTAATAATTTAAAGACTAATTTATAAAGTGAATTTTCAAGCTAGAACAATTTTAACGAGATGCACAAGTTTAACCCAAAGAGGTAAGAAATAAAATTGATCCAACGTTTTCTCGTCCCCTCAATATAATTTCCATTTGAAATTACATTTTCGGGCTATCGTCAAATTGATCCGCTCGAACGTGCTGTACGTGGAATGGAATGCAATATTACGTTCGGTGATGAGGAGGAGTGCAAAGCGTTGATGAGACCGAGAGAGAGAGAGAGAGAGTGAGAGAGAGGGAGAAGGAGGGAGGGGGAGAGAGAAGTGGGAGATGTCGGTGAATCTTGATTATAATTCTTGGCCGCAAAGTTTTCGCGAAAGCTTCGTAAATGAGAGAGAGATCTATATACATATATATATATATAGATATATATGACAGCCGACTGACACAACGAATATCACACCGGAGGACGAAGTGGCGCGTGTGGACGCGGTATTAACGCGCGCTACCGTGCGAGAGGAGACTTTCGGCTCGTCGTCGTGCACGTTCTCGTCGCCCGAGGGATGAAATGCGGGAATCGTCGGCCCTCGTGCTCGCACAAAGCTCGATATGATACTCTCACGCTCTCTCTTTCTCTTTTCTCTCGTCTCTCTCTCTCTCTCTCACACACTCCCTCTTACTTTCATACACGCGAACATTTTCTCGTACACGTAAAAGCCGACGATCCGCGAGCAAAACCCTCCATTGCTATTCAAAACATAAAAACCATTTAAAAATGTAATACCAGCGAACCCGTAGAGAGGGAGAGTGAGAGAGCGCGAGAAAAAAAATCGTGAGCGGGGGTGATCCAACGTGGTGACTCTGTAAGTAAAATATACTGCCCGGTGAAAAGCTTCGGTCAAATAATCGTGATTTACCGCCGTAAGGAATTCAGCGTCGAAAAAAAGCTCTCGCTTCCTTCTCGTCCAACTACAAGAAAACAAAAAAACGATACGAATACATACACACGTACACAAAGAAAACAAAATCAGTCATCGATATCGAAAATTATAAATTTGTTCGATGACATGTTTCTATTTTTGAATATTTTTCAGTTTTTTGTTTTCTCATCATCCTTGAACTCGTAGCCACGAAGGACAAAAATATGTTCACCGACTTGGCCATTTAACGAACATCAATTCGTGCGAGGTACCTTACGAGGCGCTAACGACGTTTGTGGACACGCGAAGAAGGTAGGTACGTCGATTATTTCGACTTCCAGCGCTGTAACAATTATCGTACTATTTGTCGAGGCATGAATATATATATATATATATATATATGTATATATATTCATATATATATATATATATATATATTTATGCCTCGACAAATAGTACGATAATTGTTACACTATATATATATATATATATAGTATATAAAGCATATATATATATATATATATATAGCATATATATGTGCTCATATATATATGCTTTAATGCTTTGAATACACATTTCGTATCGATCGAAATTAATGACCGCGTTACAAGTTCCGATATAATTCATTCGTCGATATAGCTTATGGCTGTAGACACGTATACATATATGTATATAATTTAGATAGCCATATAGAGTTAAGCCTGCAATTAAGTACATGCTTCGTTCGTGAACCCATTCGCGTTGCATTATTATCGAAATCCTGGGGCATGCAACGACAAAAAAAAGTTCATCGAGCGATACCTCAAGGTATGGGCAACCCTCCTGTGTGTAAAATAGTTCTCGCATCCCCCTGAACATTATAAAAATCTTTTTCATTACCAACGACAGCAGCTGCTTTAAATACATCCTCATAAGGATTTTTGACCCAAAGAGGAGGTAGATATCGAAGGGAAGAGGGATGGGAGAACGTAAATTCAAGCTGGGTTATTAAAATACTGTACTAAAACTTAGCACGTGTTGTTTATCGAATATAATCCAACGGATCGATCCCGATCTCGAGAATTTGGAAAATTGATTCAAATTTTTGAAAAAAAGAGATTCTAAATGTTTTCTCACGAAATGAACTCCATTGATCAATAAAATCAATTTAATCCCAAACTACGTGCTCTAAAAATGTCAGTAGATTTCAACATATCCGAGAATCGTTTCGCCTCTCGAATTTCTGTATTTCGTCTTTTCCGAAAGTAAAGTAAAAAAAAAAACATCTAGCTCAAAACAAATAACAACCAAAAATACACATATTTTTGTTTTTCATCGGATTCATTTTTGATTTCTGCCCACGCACTCGTCATTTCGCACGCGTATCACATCACACGTATCCCGTGCGATACGTCGTCCGTCGCGTTCATGTTTCGGTATATCGTAGGAAGTATTCGCAGCGGGAGGAATTCGGGGGAGTTACAGAGGAGGGGCGGGGGGGGGGGGGGGGAGATTCAAGGGCCTCGAGCAACGTGGATACTACGATGCTACAGTTTCAATCCGTGACGCGCTCCGAGCATATCCCAAAAAATTATTTGCCAGTCTCGTTACAGCCCCGGAACGAATGTCTGCGGGCCAACGAGAGACGACACACCGGGCATGACCAGTGGCGTACAGTTTGCGGTGCATACGATATACATGAGAGAGAGAGAGAGAGCATGAAAAAAGAAAAAGAAGGAGCTACATAGTAGCCACGGCGTTATATACACGGCGCTGAAATGCAAACGTTTTCGTATCGGAACGGAGCCGTGAGCCGAGATATATTTTTTTCAAAGCAACTTCCACGAGCGAGCATATCGGATAGGTGGGGATGTGCGAGTGTATATGTATGTGTGAGGGAGAGAGAGAGAGAGAGAGAGAGAGCAGCCCCCATATGAAACCGTTATCTGTACCAATTCAGCAATATTTTTACATTTACTGCTCTCGCGTCCTGCGCCATCCTACCTTTATGCCCACACGCTCACGGCTACCTTCTCTCTCTTTCTTTCTCTCTCTCTATCTCTCTCTCTCTTACGGTCCCTCGCTAGCTCTCTTTCACCCCCGGTGTGTCCGGTAATCTGAAACCTGCTGCAAAACCTAACGAACGTATGAATATAGCGCTTCTGGCTTACATCGACTGGATATGGTCGCACGTTACCATTTTTTGTTTCTCTCGTTTCTTCTCTCGTGTGTTGTTCTTTTTTGTTTTTTTTTGTATTTTGTCTTTTTGTTTTTGCTCCTTTTTTCGCCAACTGCGGAGAGTACAAAGTACCGAGAGGATATATATGTATACGTAGCTACTGTAGACCCGAGGGGCTCTTTGGCCGGTCCAACTTCATCGTCAATCCACCAGCAGTCGTCCATACGCCCACGGCACATTTCGCGAAATTTAGCGTACCGGCTCGATCAGCATAAACGTGGCGGGAGGTGGGAAAAAAAGGAAACGTCGGTGGATCGACCGAATCACGCGCGGACCGGATTAAAATTTAAGATTGCAAAACACCTAAAAGTTGTGATTTGCTTTATTTTCTGTTCCGGATTTTTTTTTTTTTTTTTTTTTTTTTTTTTTTTGAGGGAGGATAATCATGGTTCGTTTCGTTTTTTTCAGGTATTTTGTAGTGATCTGGAATGTTTCGTAATTTTTTTGTGCCTTCTGCAGTTTGAAGTCGAGGAGGGGTTGAGGTGGAATAACCAACCCTTTGAATTTTATCGGATATCGACTCCTGTCTCTCTCTCTCTCTCTCTCTTTCTCTCTCGATCTCTCTTTCTCTTTCTCCCTTTTCCAATTCACCATTCTTTTGTCACAACGCCCATTAGTCACTCGAAATCCTCAGCGATTCTCATTACGCGTGTAATGATTGCGTCATATTTTTTCCAACCGTACTGCGAGGGGTGGAACGGCGGGGGAGGGCAACGTTTTTTTTTCGAGATTCCTTTTTTCCATGTTTCCTTCATTTTTTTTCGTTTCCGAACGTGAATTTTTCTCTCTTTTCTGCACACTCGTTAATTCGGGGTCAAAGAGCTTTTATGCGCATTCAAACGAGAGAGAGAGAGAGAGAGAGAGAGAGAGAGAGAGAGAGAGGGAGAGAAAGAGGAAAGGAGAGAGAACGACTGCAAAATCCGAGGTTGCAACACAGCCCCACGGAATCGCGAGAGAACGCGAAACGAACAAAATAGAAAAAGGAGGAAAAAACATACACGAACAAAAAATGAATCTATATACACGTATAAATTAAAAGAAGAAAAAAAAGATCGTAAAAATAATTGGATTCATCGCGAGTTATCGATTTTCTTCGGGCAGATTGAACTATAATAATGAAAACAGTTTTCGCGGTTCACGTAACTAGCGCACGGTTGAGCTCTGTCGAATCGTGGAGAGGGTTCGCGCGCATTTGAACCGTCGAGTGGCCTCTATGAGTCACTTTAGAATTGGATCAGTGGTTCTTCTTTGTACGACGAGGATAGGTACGTCGTTTATGTAATCACGATTGCCTAAGCTCGTCGTTCCTACTCGTCTTTCGACGCTACGTCTCTCGACCGATAACGCGAAGGGGTGACCGATATAACTTTGTAAAAAAAAAAAAAAAAAAAAATGCATTTTATTTTATTTTTTAAATCACAGATTTATTGTAAATATCGATGTACATTTGTATGAATAATATGACGACAATTTATAACTTGCACGAATTTTAATTATCGGAATAAAATTGTTTCGTTATATTTTTGTACGTGAATTTTCGTTGCGTTTCAACGTTTCAAGGGTGGCGATAGATTTTTGTCATTAGCAAACGTACGAGGGATCTGAGGGTGAAATGAGAATCGCTGTTATTACGCAACGATGACGAGAGAGCCTTCGCCCGCTTCGCAACCCTGCAAGCGACCCTCGTGTAATTCCACCCTTACAATTATCCCCGGCATTAAAAACACTATGTTAATTTTGCCGCGTACGGGAGAGCAGAGTAAGAGCGAGAGGGAAGCCCTGAGGGGTGCACCGAGCCCCATCTTTCCCTCTCTCTCTCTCTCTCTCTCTCTCCCTCATCTCATTGAGAAAATCAATCGATTTGTAATTTTATTCCACCGGTGCTCTCTCTCCCTATCACGCCTGGCGAAACGCGCGTGCATGTCTGACAGAAAGTTTCATCTCGCGAGTCTCGCAAAGGGGTTGAAATCGTCGTCGCGTAAAACCACGAGAGAAATACAAAAACGATTGAATCATTTTTCAGCCGACCAAATTAATAATTCCATTCCTCATTAAAAAAAAACTAGATATAAATTAAAGAAATTCAATACAAACAAAATTAAATCACGATTATAAAAAAAATGAAAAATTATTTATTTTTCGCTGGTATTATAATTCAAACGAGCTCATCGATATTTCATCCCCCACGAAACGTGTCTCTCATCCATATAACGACGAGCGTGCAAACGTGGCTTATAAAATAAAAAAAAAATTCCTTTCTCTCATCTTGACCGTTCTTCGTCGTACACTCTTTATCTCCGCGTTTCTCTTCGGTTTCGCGAGGGAGGGCATCGCGTTTCTCTCGATCTCCCCCCGCTGCCCCCCTTCTCGCAAGTGAGAGAACACGGTCTGTGCGTGCCCAAGTGGTCCGGACGCATAATACAGGCGCGGGCTTCTGTTATGAAGGCGTATATAGAGAGAACGAGCGTCGAAGGGGTGGGATAATTAGGGACTCGAAGGGGTGTTTCGAGGGGCTGAGAGGGAAGGTGGGAGGGGGGCCGGAGGGTAGAGAAAAGTAGAAGAGGCTGACAGATGTGGGAGCATTGTTTTATGGGGAAGCGACACACACGCACACACGTACGTCGTCTCTCAATCGAGTCCTCCACTCCTCTCTCTCTCTCTTTCTCTCTCGTTCGTCTGGTTCTCGTGGCTAACTCTATGCGGCTATTACTAAATATATACACCCCGTGGCGTACGCAGCGTGCTGCTGTGATTTAAAATGGGGCTCTTCACGAAACGCCTGGCAACGCCAATAATTTCTCGAATTTCAACGTGACTCCAAAAGAAATTCATCAACGGAGCACGTTTTCGGCATACGGCGAGTATCGAGACGAAAAGCGCGCACGCGTAACCACCATCCCCCTTTCCTATTTCGGAATACAAATATATTTTTAATAACTCGATTTATCGGAGCTAGTTTCAGGAATGAAATATCTCGATGATTTTTATTTTATTTTTTTTCGTTCGCCTTTCATACTGATTGACGGTTTTACCATAATCCACGGACGAAGCTTCAGTCAGGCGCATAATCACGGGAGTATCGAATGGATTATTCTTTTTTTTCTTTTGATTATTAAAATCGATCCGCCTGATTATCGAGAAAAAGCTGCAATTTCGCGGTTGATCAGTGTCGAATGAATATTTCGTTATTTTTACTCAACCAATGTGATTGCTCTTGCTTCGTCCTAGTTTTAATTTTATACTGGACAATTAAAAAGTTCGATTAATTTGGATTCGGAGATTTGATTAATACAGAACAAAATCTCTTTATATTTAATTTTGTATAATTCGAAGAGTAGGGAGAAGAGAGAGAGGGAGAGAGAGAGAGAGAGAG
Source organism: Netelia fuscicornis (assembly GCA_946811545.1). Classification (NCBI taxonomy): domain Eukaryota; kingdom Metazoa; phylum Arthropoda; class Insecta; order Hymenoptera; family Ichneumonidae; genus Netelia; species Netelia fuscicornis. The sequence goes on from OX328013.1 coordinate 5,147,833, forward strand.
AGAGAGAGAGAGAGAGAGAGAGAGAGAGAGAGAGAGAGAGAGAGACAAAGGGAGAAGAGTTCAGAACATGTGCAGTCACACCTCTCATTAGGTTTTTGACAGCCCTTCATACGAGAATCAAGTCGGGCGCTCAACCCTGTACTCGCGCGTGCATATTACCGAGCGAGCAAATCTCCAGCATGTTTCGGTCATATATATATATATAATAATAATCATAATAATAATAATAATAAGTATGACGCAAACCCTTGGCGTGTTCATAGCGATCGTGCGTAAAGCACGAGTACACGACCCCTTTTCTCGTTCCTTTGTTCTTTGACTCAGTGAACGCTCGTTCGGGCTCAACTCCCTTTTGCCACGGCACCTTTTCTCTCGTACGAACCACCACGCTGAGTACGAATCGGTCTAACCTCGAGCATAAATGATCACGAGATTCATTCATCGATTTCGCTCTCCGAAGGGCGATATGAAATATTCTCTCGACGACGTTCGATCAGTACTTAAAAAAAAATTGCGAAACTCAACCATTCATAGAACTCGAGCGAACGATACAAAAATTGGATTTATTTGATTTAGGTAAATTTGATTTGGCACTAGAGCGAATTTATTTGAATTATATTGGAGAATTCAGTCATCGCGCGAAGGGTCGATTCAGCGATTTCGTTGACGAAGAAGCGTAAGGCCATTATGACGCTGAGGAAAAATAATTGATGAAAAATGATGCGCGAGATGGTAAGAAATTGTGGATGAGAGAACAAGGGAGATAAATGTGTGAGAGAGTAAGACGACCACAGAATCAAGAGATGACTTGTCTCTCTGTCTCTCTCGCTCTCACTGCCACCCTCTCTCTCTCTCTCTCTCTCTCTCTCTCTCTCTCTCTCTCTCTCTCTCTCTCTCTCTCTCTCTCTCTTTTACTATAAGGGACGAGAGAAGAGCTGTACGAGTGCGTGGCTTAATTTCCTGCTAAATTACTACTTTAATAGGAAAGATGAACGCCGTTGATGAGGAGGGTTAGCTGGAATATAAATAGGGGGGAAACCACCCCTCGGCTCTTCTCTCATCTCGTCGTCATTCTCTCCCTCTCTCTTTCTCTCTCTCTCTCCCTCGCTTTCTCCGGCAATGTTCTCGTTGATGCCCGCGGTCTTCGTCGCATTGCCTCGGCCCGTATATTCCCTGTACCGCGTCGATGTCACCCTCCGTCACGTATACTCTCGAGTGCCGCAGCTCCCCCCATGGACGCTAACAGAGACAGAGAGAAGAGCTGTATATAAAATCCGCAGTTTCGTGAGTTCGTTCAAGTTATAAAAAACACACACATCCTCCTGATGTTTTCACGGTCGCGTGAAACTTCCTCGCTCGACTTTCACGAGCCCGTTCTCACTTCGAGATCGACTTTTGAACAAGACGCAAAAAACCATTTCTCTTTAGCGAACTAAAAAACAAGAAAACAATTTTTTGTTCTCAATTAGAAATAAAAACAAGCCTAAAAAATGATCATGTAAATGTTTCTGAAGTATGATACCTCGGTAAAACACGAAATAAAGTAAATAAGTGAGTAAGTAAGGGGTTGAAGAACGAAAGCGGAAAGGAGAGGGGGGTTTGGTAAAGCGAGTCGTTTTGTCGAGAGCCGCGGAACTGTCTTCAATTTCGCCTCGGTACGGAAGTTACAAACATCCCTCGTCCCTCCTCTCACCCTCGCAGTCTATCTTCTTATCTCATCCTGGCACAATTAATGCCAGGAATCCTTTTGCAGGGATGTCGGCGTCTCGAGACCGCTTTTACAGCGGAGTCAAGACACAGTTCGTCTCTTCCAACCTCTTTCTCACTTTGCCCATATCCTTACTCCTTTCATTCGACTGCTTCGTGAGAGCATCTTCGACGTAAAACTCTCGTCGCTCTTCCCTTTGGTCCTTTCGTTAACCCCGGGTATTACTTATGCAGATGAACCCACCTCCGTGCCGTCTATACATTATTTGCCTCGAGAGTAAATCCCCCCCACCATGACGAAAGCTCCTCGAGGTTTTGAATCGAGTGTCGGTTTTGGGCAAGTGGACGAAAGCCGCGAGGTTGGATCGGTGAGGGAGAGAATAGCGATGAAGAGGCTACGTGGAACGGAAAAGGGGTTCATCGGAAGCGCGAGAGGGTGAAAAGCGTTAAACTTTCGAGATTATGTACCGTCGAGGGAATGGACGAGAGTCGAAGAACATCCCACTTACTGTATAAATTTCAATCCAGAGCTACAGAACGAAATTTTTCTGCTTGTAATAATTGCACTTCCTATCTTTCGCTTCTTCCTCTCCTCTCCCCGCTCTGCCCCTTGACAAAGTTCAGGTTCGTTAATCAGTCAAGGACGGGGGTTCATTTCACGCAAGTTTTTTTATGTTACATCAGCTTTTTTTCACCCTCGTATTCGACAAAGTCGAAATATTCTCGACGCAATATTCTCGAAATTGTTTTCGTTTTATGTTTGAGAAAAAAATTGTTTTTTCGTTCTTTCTCGCGAATGCTTCACGCTGTTTTCCATGTTTTTATATCGAGTCGTAACACGCATGAAAAATGTAAATGAGAGAATCCTGGGAGCGTGGATTTATTTTACGAGCGATTTTTACTATTGACAACTTCGGCCTTGACGTCAACCCCCTCGAGGCTCGATGTATAACTTTGCGAACTTGCCGGCCCCCTGGTTATAGAACTCGGGCGTTTATACGTTAGCTATATTGAACGTAGACGTCATAGAACAAAAAACGAGAAACGTCAGAGGAGAAAAAAAAACAAGAACGGATAAAATACACAGTCGATGCTTCGACCGAGTGACTGCCTGCCTGCCGAAAACCGCACATGACTTTCGGTGCAAAAAATCCGTTCGCGTCGATCGCCCGAGCGAAAAGCAGCGTAGCGCGTATACAGAACACGCGAAAAGTTCGAAGCAGGCGTTTGCAGCAGGTAAAGTGAGAGAGAAAGAGAGAGAAAGAGATAGGAAGAGACAGGGTAAAAAAGAGAGGCGAGAGCAGTTGTGAGAAGTTCGTCGACCCTCCGGCTTCGATTCTTATTGAAACCGCTTCACAAAAGGGCGATTGTAGCTTTATCTGCAGTTTGATTGTAGATTATTGATGTTCCTACCTCGTGTTCGTTCATCCACGCGAGCGAGAGAGCCCCGTCGCCCGTTACAAAAAAAAGGAAAGAAAAAGAAGAGAAAAAAAACGTTTCTCCCTCCGAAAAATCGACGGTAAAGGGTGGTCCACCCCTCGCCGCCAGTCACTCCCCTTCCACGGCCTGCCACGACTCTCCTCCTCTCACTCTCTCTCTCTCTCTCTCGCACAATCCTCCCCGTACTACCAGAATTCGGTCCATCCTCCTACCCTCCTCGTCCCTCATCCTCCTTCTCCATCTCCCCCTCCCCCTCTATCGCCACCCTCTTGCCACCCTCGCAGCGTCGATTCTCGCATTGCACCTCTCTTGCACCGGGCAGAAAACCTTCGTTCCCTTCCCGCATGGCCCTCTTGCCTCACCTCGAATGCATGTCCTCTCTCCCTCTGTACTCTCGTTATACGTGAAAAAATCTACGTGCTCTCGCCGTGGCTGGCGCTTCACTCCCGCTTGTTCCCGTGTTGGTATCCTATCTCCCTATCTATCTATACGTTCGTTCGTTTATATATATATATATATACATATATCACATACTATAGTCGTTTCCATACCATCTACGTGTACAAAGCGTGCTTTGCTGAATGCTGGATGCTTGATGCGCGCGTAGGTACGCTCGCTCGCTCGGTAGCGCGCTTATACGTTCAACGTTCGTGTGCCTGCCAGCGGACTCTCAACGCCAGGACGAACGAGGACTCGAATGCGAGAGCGCGTTGTTTTTCACGTATGTAATCTCCATTCACAATCATTTCACATACTTTTGCCATTAGAGCCGATTCACAAGTGAACAAACAGTACCTCTATCGTTCACCTCCTCCTACTCCTCCTCCTCTGCTCCGCCTCTCATACCGCTTCGCTCGCTTGCGAATCGCTGATGCCGTGTAACGCCGCCATTTTTATTTCCTATCTATCTTTACGATCTTTTGTAAAAGGATTTTTGGCACACTTTCTACTCGTCAACTTTTCAGCGATGAATCGCGTGTCCGATCGTGGTACGCACGAAAATGATTTTTTTTTGGCGACTCGCTGACTCGGGATTTGATCGAGGTCAAGACAGTGTTGGAAAAAATATGAATTTTTCAGTAAAGTTGGACGGATCGATTCGTCCTCAGTTTGTCATGAATCGTTATCGATCGATTATTTTCAATTCTTCGTGTTCGACGAATACAAATGCAAAGATCGTCTTTGAGAAGAAAGAATCATTTTGCAAATTCTCACAAAAGGCTTTTTAGATCTAACCAATCTCAAAAATATTCTATGTGATGATCGAAGCCATAGGGATCGCTTCGGGGTTTCAAATTCGTATTGGTCGAGGGGTTTTGCGATGGAGAAAAATCGGAATTTTCGCCTCGAAGCAGGAGGTCGTTAAGTTAACGCGGTGACATCGGAGGTGGGCAGTGACGTTGGATAACGGTGTCGTTCTCTCTCTTTCTCTCCCTCTCTCTCTCGCTCTATGCCCTGTAATATATCGAATGATGAATCCACGCATCGCAAACCCATAAAAAACCGTCAGCCCGGACAGATACGAGATACGCCCTATTACTGTCCACCAACACCATACCAAAGCAGCCTCGCTGCTTCGTCCCGGGTCTCTGCTGTGTTGACCCCCGCGGCAAGCACCAAACCATATATATATATATACTCTAGATACGTCCAGTTCGGAACGGCTAACTAAATTACCAGTTACATTTTTTACTGTCGGCTACACCCTCGCCCGATACTTTTTACCGAGGACGTATCGAACGCAATGAAATTCTTTTTCGCGGATATATCGGCAGCGTCGCGACGCAACGAACGAGCATACTTCCGCGAGAAAAAAAAACAAAAAAAGCCAGAATTTTCCCAGCATACCCGTGCGAAGTAAACTTGACCAAACATACCGAAAGTAACGCACGAACGAAAAATCTGAATATTTCAACGGAAACAGAACGAAGTTTGTATCGTCCGAACCAGACAAGAAATCTATATATACATATATATATGTCTAAATAAATAGATATATATATACGTATTTAATGTACCGTACTTTTCGGTGTGATCGTAAACAAGGTTATTTCATCGAGCGCTCAAAAGTGCGGAAGGAAAAATTTATTAACTGTAAATTCGCGCCATATCGTAACTGCAACTCCTCCGATCGATCAAGTAGAAACGTTCTTTTATTATTTACAAACGTTTTTTTTATTGTAAATAATGTTTTATTGGCTTCGGTCAACTGTTATCTCGGTGAAGAACAAGCTCTAGAAACGAAAGTTATAAAAATGAGAGAAAAAAACGCAGTTCGACGAGTGATCGGTTAGAATTGGTTTCGGGGATGAGATGTTGTAAGTTTTTGAAATAAGGATATTAGTTCGTGTAAAAATTCTGTAGCATTCTTTTCGCTCTGCCCACGGATAATTTCTTCCGAATAAAACGTGGATTCGAATCGATAAATTTGTCTCGAAACTTTTCAAACCGACACATTTCGTTTTCTGCACTCGATGAAATCTCTCCGGGATTATCCTCCATCCCTCTCGCGCATACAAATGTTCCTGTCCCTATTAGCAATATCGGCAAAATTGAAGTCTCGCTCCCGCGTCTCGAATGACAATCGACTCTCGATGCGGTAATGGAAATGATACGATTGGAAAAACGTTCGCTCTTAAATGCTCGATTGTCCTCCTATCTTCCGTCTCTCGCCCATCCTTCCCACCACCCCTATGCATGCATTATCGAACATGAAAAGAAACATCGATAAAATGTTAACTCTTAAACAACGCCAAGTTCGAATACAACCTTCCTACTAACGACAAATTCAGTTCACGCGGAATTAGTCAAAACCATTCCGACTCGTCCAACCCTCTTCCCGCATCCAATATATTAGCAAAACGGAACTAAAGTCAAAGCCACTCGAGGTTTTTACAACGACTCGTTCGATATCGTCCATTGTCGGAGATGAATTTCGCACGCGAAATAATCAGCAACCGCTACTCGCTCTCGCCCCTTACGATTGGCGCGGCTTGGAAGGAGGGTGGGCGAGTAGCTCGGCCCATAACTCTCCGTACGGAGAGTTATCAAATTGATCAAGCTAAAATAATCTGTGCTGGCGACCGGCCGGTTATGTCCCATAAATGCAGTGTATGAGCAATACCGCATGCCACCAAAACGTGCATAGTGGTATTAGGTATACAGAGAAACCAACCGGAGCGTCCGCCGGTAGGTAGGGTTTCGGTTTGGTAAAGGGCGTGATTGTGTGCGTTTGGGTATAGCTTCGTGGATATATCTACCTTGGGGTAGTGAGATATCCGTGCTCTCGGGGCCATAGCACCAACACAGAAATCGGTGAGGAGGCGGGAATGGTGGAGGAGGTGGTAGAGGGGGTTGGAGGTTGGGGGTTTGGAAGCGTGGTGTAGCAGGGCATAACATAACCCGGTGTCACGCGCAGGACTTTACAACTCTGCCATCTCGTCGTGCAAGTACACTTCACTCGCTTGCCCTTCGCTATACATAGGTACACACCCAGGGTGACACTCTCTATTTCACTCGTTGCTTGCTGTGTGTTACTCCGTTGTGACTGGTCTCTGGTAGGATGCTACCGCGATCTGGCTCGGAGCCCCCCCCCCCCCCCGTACCATTCAACGAAGCACAGGGTGTAGTTCGTCATTTCGCGTAATGCGCACGCAAGACTCGTATATTTTGCGCGATGTTTTTTTAGTCTTGTCGCGGTTCGGTAGTGTTACCGCGGACCAACGTTACGAGCTATTCACTCGGTAGGATTTTTTTTGTCAAGGGTGTCTAATTTAAGATCATGGATAGAACGTTGCAGCCATTAAATCTTGAGAAATCGAGATGATTGAAAATGATCTCCATCGAAATGCTTTCGAGACAATAATGTGATTTGCCAGTTGTATTTTACTCTTATGTCGTTTCTTTTATAACGAGAAAAACCGCCCCACTCTCAGTGGTCGCAGTGTAGGTTCACCTCCACTTTTTGGAGTTGAAATGATAGTAAGTATAGAGAAATCAAGGCGTGACTCGTACATTACGTTCCCGCAACAATACTACGTATATGGAGTGTCGCAAGAACCCAAAGGTCATTCAAATTACCAAAAGTCCGAGTGAACGTGGGAGGAAAGCAAAACTCCTGGTGAGCTACGGTCGTGAAACCGAGTCTACGCCCGGGGTGCTCGCACGAGCGAACCCGGAACGGTGAGGAAAGGGACGGTGGATACGACGTACACGAGAGCGTTTCAGTATCCACCACCACCACCAGCACCATCACCGCCACTACCATGACGATAGGACACATGGTAACGTGTACCGAAGAGAAGCACTGAACATCCAGCACACACAGGGTGCTGGCAGGTATTACTATAATGCAACTCTGGACATAAACGCGTTTACGACGCGCTGCGTTGTCATTACGCGGCCCCTGCATCGTTCGCCAGTGGCTTTAACTTTATCGGCACCACCACCAACACCGACACCACCACTACCACCACCACCGGTACCCACGCTACCGCCACAAACGCTACAAATACCACCACCACCGCCAGTTTCATCCCTTGGCGCCTTGTACAGCGTTTCACCGTTCGCTCTATGCCTCTTCCAAACCTCCCCTCCCTTCGTTCCTTCCCACACTCTCTCTCACTCTCTCTGTCTCTTTCCTTCTCTTCGTTGAGTTCTGCAACGGCGTAAATCCCCATCGAAGAGAGGCTCACCACTGTGCACCAAATGTTCTTCCTCCCTTCCTCTCCCTCACTCTCGCTCTCTCTCTTTCTCTTCCTCTCCGCAAAGGATCACCTGTCCGCCCTGCTTTACTGCGGCCTCGTAAAATTAATTGCCTGTAATCAGAAAAAAAATCGCTCACGTGTAACGTGTGTAGGTTCGCTCATACACGTCCGTAGGCCCGCACCTTCGTGAACCCGCTAGGCAACAGATAAAATAACCCTGCAACGGCCCCTGCACGGTCATCGGACCTCTTCGAAGCCATCGGACTGGTACAATGTAGTTCGAACAGCGAGGCAACGTACGGCAACAACTCCCCTCTACGATGTTTCCGTATACATGACGTATATCGTTTTGGCCTATAGAAATCGACGTTAAACTTTCTCGGGGGTACGAAATGGACCGCGGATAAACTCGGTACGCTGGAACGAAATGCCACGGAATAACGCGACGCGAGGGTATAGGAAAGCGCGAGGCGAAATTTTCGTCCATGTCGCGTCCAAATATACACCGAAGCGAGATCAACATCCGTACGTCGTATCAGTAGTTTGATTTCTCGTTGTACAACAATGACGCGGGCAGAGAGTCAGGGCAACCGGTAAAGCTTCGCACCGGCAATGACTCCAACGAGAATTCTGCATGGACGCGAATCACATTTCCCGAGTCTCCATCCTTCTCCCACGTTGATATGATAGCCTAGTCGCGAACATAAACCGTATCCTCTAATACCCGGGACGACCGACAACCCCCCTCTGTCTCTTTTCCAACCCCTCATGCTCTCTTCCGATCTCTCTCTCTCTTTCTCTTTCTCTCCTTCTCTCTCCCTCTTTTGCGGAGTGAGCAACAATGCAAACACTGGCGAGTTCAACCCCGTCGAAAACACACGTTGAAACATCTTTGTTCTCCTGTTTCCCATCTATAGCTTCTCACTCTCTCTCTTTCTCTCTCTGTCTCTGTGCTTCTCTGCTCGTCTCCCTCCTTTTCTCTCTCATTCGCAAAACCCTCACTGCTGGTACAGCGAAATTTTAGTACGTGCTTGCGCGAACGACACGTTGACTAGATTTCCCGTGGTCCCACCGTCCTGGGGAATATAGGTGCGTATGAGCGTCATCACCTGCGCTGTAATGTATTTAGAGGATTACGGCTTTCCGCGGTTCGATGACGACCCGCGGTCGTATCTCGCCTACACCCGATTTCAAACCCCGTGTCCAACTCCCGATGTGAAAATTCAACGTAAATGTATTGAGGAGATATTCATCTCCGGTTTCCCGAGCTACTCGCGACAGGACATGAAATTTTACCATTTTGTCATACTCAACGGTAAAATTCTGAAATTTTCATTTTTTCAGATTTGCACTAGAGGCCGATGTGCAAACTTTCACGATTCTTAAGATTGTATCATTCTATAGCACGAACTTTAGCGTTAAATTCCCCAAGAAACACAAGACTACCCTTAGTCGGTGGATAAACACCCCTAACAAATCAACCCCCTCCCCCCGAAAATCAGAGTAAAAAGAATTACAACCCTCAAAAATCTTCACCGTTGTTTCATGATCTCGAATCGTAAATCCACCAAGATCCAACGATCATTCATTCACCCGTCAGCGAATCACGTTTTTTTCTTCCTTCTTTTCCACCCTTTTCTCACTGCCCGGTTATTTCCTCGCGCTCGCACGGGTTAGAGCGTCGACCGAGGCAAGAATCTCGGGAGTCGCGCGACTCCCAAAATGTATATGGTGGAAGTGTATCACGGATGAGCTAGTGTGTGGCGAACGAGCAGAGGAAGAGTGGCTTCGGGGTTGAACGTGTGTGCGAATACGGCGAACCTTGAAATATTTTCCACCGTCATGCAACACACCGCGTTCGTCCGACCACGCCATTTTCGCTGCAGGAAGGCTAACGTACTTATTAGTTTCTTCGGCGAACCTACGAGAATGCCAGAGGGATAACGAACTCCAGCTTAGAGAATATTAGCGTTCATTTTTCGTTCGTCGTTAACGTACAATCCTCCCCCTCGTACCATAAAATACCTAATATTCTCAAATTTACCTTTTTTTTTCATCCGACAGGAAAAGAAAATTTTTAATTTCTCCGCAAAACATCAGCGAATACGACTTACGAAACCTTCAACTATAGTTCGCAATCCATACTCGTGTATGAACTTCGCAGGGCAATATAGAGGAACGGTACTAGAATATATCGCGAGGAGTTGGGGGAGGGGGAGGTGGAGTGAGGGTTGTGGCATTATATCGTAGAAGAGAAGGTACCATCTCTGCCGCATTCACGCACAGAGGCATCATTCCATCCCGTTGCGAGGTGGGTAGAGAGGAGGGAGGTGTGTGTTGCGGCAAGGAAGGGTTTAACGATTCGCGTAGCTGCACCGATTTACGACCCCTAAAACACATCGAATGCGCTTTATATGTATGTAAATTAGGTCAGGCGCTCTGCTTCTCTACCGCTCGGTACTCGACTCTCTCTCTCTGTCTCTCTCTTTCGCTCGATCTCTCTCTCATCTCGATTCATCCAGCGCGACAGTGAGTTCCATGCATACCCAAACTCACATTTAAGCCAGAAAGACAAGGTCCAAAAAGAATACGTTAGGACTAGGGATGAGATCCCGTGCGAGAGATGGACATCGTCTCGTTACTTCGAAATAGCCAATCCTTGTTCTTTCGAAACTTTGATACATTCGATATTGATACTTTGAATAAGAATTAATGAACATTTTTCGAAATTTCGAAAAATAGTCCATGGGTGATGAGTCGAGACGAAAAAAATGGTGGAATCATTTATTTTTTGTACGTTGACGATTCATTGTTGAAGTAGCGTGAATAAAAAGTGTCATTTGATCACGAGAAGTAATTTAGTCGTTGAATTTGGAAAAAAAATAAAATTTTTCTTTGCGATTCCTTACAAGGATCTCTCTCTTCTTCCGCGTCAGGCTTGTCACGTGGGTGGAAAGAACATTACATTTTCCCCTGGTGTTCGTCCCCTTGTCCTTGGCACCGCGGGGGTCCACGGACGCGTCGGAACTTAAATTGCAAGGACGCAGTTACGGTCGTGCGCGTCGAGAAACGTCCGACCTCTCGTCGAATTTCACGAGAAACTCGTGGATGTTCTCAAAACGCGTCCGCGATAGGATTCTCCATTTTCCGTGTCCGATCTCATTTCCAATCCGGAAATCCAAATATTTCGTGGTAACGCTGCAATACCTACGAAATCGTGGGACGAAACAAGAGAATTTTGGACGAGTGCGTTACATCTACGAGACAATATTACGTACGTATCGTTTGTCATAAAACGATGCGACGTTACGACTCGTATGGAATACACGATGTTACGACTCGTACTGTTTCATCCTGATTTGTCTCGTTCCTTTCTCGTCTCTTCTTAAAAGTAAAAGAAAGATAGAAAAATAAACAGGACAAAAAGAAAAATTTATACGCGCAACTGTGAGAATCCTAGATGCGAGATATACACCGTCCTCCAGGATCTTGTGCCTGGCCTGGCGGTATAATTTCGAATCTCAATGACTTTGCAAAATCCGCGGAGAATTTACAACGCGCTTTACTACGTGAGTTTCTCGAGGTATATAATATTATTTTCATACTTATTTATATATCCATGTACATATATAAATATATATATATATATATATGGAAAGAGGAAGGATATATATATATATATATATATATATATATAATATAACAATAAATCTAGACAATGGAGAAAATTCGCGAGAGCAGGGAAAGGGCTCCCGGCAAAGAGCCCTTCCTCACGAGATAGCGAAGCGTTAACGTCTCTTGCGTGAAGCGGCGAATTATGATTTGCGAGCAACGAATCATCAGTAATTTTAGTAATGGCTTACTCGTCTTCCGAACGACCGCGAGAATCTCAAGAGCTCCCTGACGCCGCGGCTGGCAAAAGCAAACCGCGTCGGAGATCGTGGATGAGGTACGCGTCAATGCGGCCGCCCGTTCCTACTGAACCTGACTTCTCGAACTATATGTATATATAGTTCTATATATATATATATATATATGTATATAACCACTTTCCACGGTCGAGCGAACAGAGCGGTGATCCTTCGCAGTAACTTCATAAAACAACCTCCCGCTTCATCTTGCACGTCCCCATATTCCGATTATTCCCTATAAAACTGCATATCTCAATTCTACGTTGAAGCAGCAGGGAGCAGGATCGCTTTTCACTGGTTGTATATATAAATGTATGCATATAGATATGTGTGTGTGTGTGTGTGTAATCTGTCTCGTAATATTATATAGTTACAGCCGACACTGCTCTATCGTGTGCCCTTATGCGATTTCGCTTTTATAGGCTGTACAACCGGTGAACCAAAATTATCTGACACGAGGCCGATGTGATTCTCGAGCCGAAAAGGCCACCGGGAGAAAAATAAATTTGTACGATTTCCAGGAATTCTACGCCAGTTAAAGTGTCCTTCATTCTCTTTTATCCGTAGCATTGAAATATTTAGAACAATTTCGGGGTTATCAATAAAATTATACAAAATTGTGTAAAGAGACAAACAAATTTATATTTTTTGGTTGATTTGTCGGAATTTCGAGTCTTCCAAGTTTCATCGTTGTTACTTTTACAGTCTTTGCGATTACCTCGCAGGTGTAAAAAATTACTGCGGGGAATAGTTAGAATCCACGTTATCTATGAAAATCATCAAAATTTCGAGTGAACGCTCGTCGAAGCAAAGTTTTGCCGCATGTGCCCAAACATTCGAAATCACCCAGTACAGGTTCGAGTTGCCACATTAAAAATACCAGAAGCTGAAGGAGAAGGACTCTCTCACTGTCTCACCGGTTTCGAGGGAATTTCTGGAGAAGTAACTTGAGCGCCGCTGTGCGTCTATACTCTCCATCTCTCTTTCTCTTTCACTCGCCCTCTCCAGGTCCGCATATACGTACGTTGCAGTTTGAACTATAAAACGACGTAAATTATGGCCGTGGATTGCAATATTATGAGGCTATATACGCACGTTTAATGTTCGAAGCTACCAGTAGCGCGGTGTGCCGAAGGGTAGAACGGCAAGAGGAGGAGAGGAGGAGTAGTGGGAGAAGGGGGTGAGGAGGTTTGGTTGTACGAGGAGGACGAGCGCGTAGGGCGTTTCGTCCGCAAGAGTTTCGACGTTGGAGAGCTGGGCTTAATATTGTCCGAAAACGCAGGGGATATTATATACCCAGTTCCACACGGTTAGGAGGTGAAAGAGGGATAGTGAAGGGTGGCAATGGGGGAGGGGGAGGGAGAGGGGTAGTGGTTGGGTTAATATTATACACAGGCAAAACGGAGGAACGTGGTGGGCCTTGCCAGGCAGTTTACCCTGGCAAGTATTGACGGGTCGTCCCTGACCACACGAAGGAGAACAGAGAGGCTGGAGAGAAGGCAATGGCACTTCTCCCTCTCTCTCTCTCTCTCTCTCTCTCTCTCATACACACATACACTCTCTTCGAGGGAGTTCCTCTCTCTCACCATCTATCTAAAGGGCTGTTGCACTGGCTCTCGAAGGACCTCGAGAATCTGTCGTATGGCCGATATGACGGAGAAACACTCGGGTATGGTACGCACCCCTTCGCCCTTCGTCCTCTCCACCCCCTCGTCCAAAACTGTTTATATACACATGTATATATATATATATATGAGTGTGTATGTATAGGTTACGTATCTACAGGACGAAGGGACAAAATCAACTCAGCTCACTCGACTGGTATCACGTTGAATAGGTACATTAGACACTTGATAATAATTGACGAGCGATGCATGCAGGCAGTTCGAAACAGCCCTGGCAGTGCTGCGCGGTAGTCGGGTTTGTGTATGCTAGGTAGCTAACTCGAGGAGACCTCTGAATAGCCCGCCACCGCTACATCGCGCGAAATTACCCGCTTCGAAGCGCACACACCGCCGGAGCCTCGCGAGATGTTGGCGCACTTTCGAGGTTAGCCGAAGGTGGCGCTTCCTCGTACTACCCTTCTATCTATCCTTCCTTGTCTATACTCCCTCTTGTAACCGCATGTAGGAGAGAGAGCGAGAGGGAGAGATAGCTTCATCGATAAGGCGCGAAACGCTTGCCTCCGATTCACAGGGACGATTAAACCACGACCTCGATATTCTCCCGATCAACACGCCTTCGCTTTCTCCCTATCACTATCTTCTTCTCTCTCGCTAGCTGTCTCTACCTCTCTCTCTCTCTCTCTCTGTCTTTTCTGTCGAACGTAGCTCGTTTGATACGAACCAATTGTCTTGCCAAAATTGATTCAATGCGTGTATGAAATACACGTAGAATACTCGATCACTTTCTCGAGACGAAATGTTTCAATGAGTAAAACGAGTACCTAAGTGAATGCTGTCTCGTTTGATTAACGGATGGATTGCTTATCCATTACATGAGAATATTGTAAAAATGTAAAAAGATTTGTATGCTCGTTACACAAGCTGCGAAAACGTGTTAAATTCAATCAGAGCTTTAAAAAAAAATTAACAATTTCAAATTTTACGTTAAAAATGTTTTTATTATTTTTTCAAAATTGAGGGCAAGTCAATTTAAACATTATTCATAAATTCTTAAATAAATTGACGCGACAGTATAAACACAAATATAAATTCCCGATATTCTGTGCGTACAATCGTGTACCGTCGGACAGCGAACGATGCAGTAGTAACGTTGTAGTTTTCAAAGTCTCAAAACGTTGATAATCGCCCAAAATTTATTACCGGTCGCTCATTGTTACATTTTATGAAAGCTCGTGCAACAATGTAGAGAGAACGAAGATGAGGATAAACAATGAACGATGTGGTGTTCGACAGCGAAATCGCGATCGCGTGAACGTGTCTCTCTATGGGCATAATGCCAATAATGATGTACCTACCTTTGTCAAATCTTTTCCCTTTATATTCCTCATTGTAGAATTCTTACTTCTCTCTCAATCCCTCCCTTCCTCTCTCTTTCACGACGGAGAAAGAGAGAGAGAGAGGGGATCACCTGACCGCCACTTATCGTCGAATGCTCTCATTGTGCTGACAGAAACTCGTGTGCACGAATAAAAAAAGTCAGTCGATCTTCAGCATCTTCTCTCATACCAAGGTGATCTCGCGTGAAGAGAAGCCCCGCGAAAGATCGAAAGACCGCACAGGGGCACTTAAAGACGTATCTATACGACGTTCCACGTCGGAACTCTTCGTTATATTTTCGTTCTTTATATTCTCACCGTAATTCTTTCGTGGGACTCGAGCGTGTATAACATCACCGGCTAAAAAATTTCCTTCGTTATTTTCTTTTTTTAACACCGGAAGGCTCTTCGGCCCGAAAAGAAACCGCACTCATTAATGACCCTTTCTCTCGTCCTCTCTCTCTCTTTCTTTCGGTCTCTCTCTCTCTCTCTCTCTCTCTCTCTCTCTCTCTCTCTCTCTCTCGGTCTCTCTCTTTCTCCGTCTCTCTCTTACTTCGACATTCTCTTGTGGTTTTTGTGTGTTAACTGTAACACAATGTATGCTGCACTTCGTGTTACTTTATACAATATACAGACATTTTCGCTGAGTGAAAAAATAAAAGACGCCAATTGATGGGAATTAGTTCCCTCGAAATTTTGATTTTGTGAATGAAAACACGTCTGCAAATTTGTTTCTTTTTGCTAAGATACTGCATAATAATATGAGACCTTACATTGTAGGATCTAATTTGCAACATAATAACGAATACCGAGTGAGAACAAAATGTAACGAAATATAAAATGAATTCACGCACGCACTATAATTTTTTATCCAAATTTTGCTCATCCATCTGGCTTTCTTTTCTATTCCTACCGTCTATTAACGTAGCCTCGAGCTAAATCTTTAGAAACGTATCGTCTCGGCTGTCGTACAATGTCTACATTTTCATTTCTCCGCTCGCTTTGGATTTTCATCGTTTTTTCTCCGATTATTCGTTGGTTGATCTCGACAATATTTTTTTTTCACTCTTCACTATTCCTCCTCGTTATTATACCTTTCCGTTTCCTTTCGATCGATAGATAATTCCACAGCCGGTATGAAAGAAGAGTGTGCGTAAGGCACTTAAAGTCTTTCCAGTGCGAAATCGTCCTGGGGTTGAAAGTGGGGGAAAAGGAGAGCAGAGGGGATGGGAGTTTGAGCAACTTTGTTCGGAACGTCGCATTAATTAGCCGCGAAACTCCGGCACGGTCTACCGCGTGTAACGTTCGCCCGAAACGTTCGAAGGAAAGAAAGTAAAAAAAAGGAACAGGCAACGGACGGATGGAAGAAAGGAAGGGAAAAGGTGAAAAGGTGGAGGAACAAGATGTGCATGATGGTGTTGGTGGTGGTGGTGGTGGTGGTGGTGGTGGTGGGGGAGGAGAAGGCACGAGGGCTTCGAACAGCTCGGGGTTTATACTTCTGGGAAGAAGCTCGTAAAGACCGCTTGGGCTTCGCGACTAACTCTGTTATTATCCGCGTAGCGAGAAAGAGGGAGATAGAGAAGAGCGGACTTAAAACGGGCAAGCAGGAGCAGCAGCAGCAGCAGCAGCAGGCCCAGAAGCGATGTCGGCGGCCCTCGGGATATAATCGTGCCTTATTCTCTCTCTCTCTCTTTTGCCTCATATACACTCCTACTATACCGCCGGTCAGAGATACACGCACGCATACTACTAATCTTTATACGCTCTTACCAGCGTCAACTTTCCGACTATTCGGGTGATAAAAAGAAAAATAAGAACGAAAAAGATAAAGTAGCAAGGGGGCCAGCACGCGAATATAAAAGTCCGTAAAGAATGCAATATGAGAAAAACGAAATTAGCATAACGCCCCGCGCGTGTTAAAATTTCGACGCGAACTACGAAATTATAAAGTTATTTGTGTCAACCCTTCCACAAGGGGTGTGTGTGTTTTTTTTTTTAAACAAACCGACTAAAATAATTTATTTTAACAAAAAAGAAGATGAAGTGATAAAGTAAGTGTGAAGAAAATCGCAAATAAACGAGGAACGAAATATCCGTCGATAAAATATCGAGGTCAGGATCACGCATCCTCGATGGAAAAACTCTGAGATTTTCTATCAAAGTGGTAAAAGTAGATAGTATCGCATCGATATATCTATACGCATTCTTGGTCGGCCGGCGACGGGCCGTCGGCGATGAGAGGAAAAGTGTCCCGCGCTGGCTAGACTTTGGTGGTACAAGAAGAAAAGCACGCGATGGAACGGGGCAGCTTGGTCATGGTAAACTCGAAAGAGAGAGAGAGAGATAGAGAAAGAAAGGGGAGGGGGGACGAGGGTGAAGAAGCGTTGGAGAAGCGTGAAAAGCAGCGGTGAGATCCCGTGGGACGGGAACTTTCTGTGCGGAAATTATCAGGAAGTGGAGCGAGCTTCTATGAATACCGAGCGTCGTGAAAGAGAGAGAGAGAGAGAGAGAGAGAAAGAGCGAGAAAGATGAAAGAGCGGGCTAGAAGAGGGGAGGGATGAGATTCTCCGCGACCGATAAAAGAAGTGAAAAAAGTGCCGGCTTGCCGCGCTATGCTGTGGTGGTTGGGAAGGGAGGAGGAAAGGTGTGGGAAGACATCGAGGGTTTGAGAGGAAGCGTCGGCACTCGCCTCTCGTAGCTACTAGCGAGCGGTCCGTTCCAAGAGGTGGAGGATGAGATGAAGAAGCAAAGGCAGAACGAGAGACTGGATGAGAGGGGATGAGAGAAAGAGAGAGGGAGGATAGGAAAAGAGTTGGTAACCCAGTGCCAGTCCCGAGGCCAGGAAGAGAGTTGAGCTTTATATATACATATATATAGATATGTATAGATAGATAGATATATCTGCAGATAAAAGCATGTAGATAGCTTGTACCGTGGAAGAATATAGTATACATAGGTATCTATAGGAAGCACGGGGCAATGTGGTAGACCACGAATGAGCGTACCGGCAACGGATGGAGAGGCCAACACTTTGTAGTTTTAATCGATCGGATACGGGACGGGAAAGAGGCAAAAGACGAAGGAGGTCTGAATGAAAGCATCCCGAGAACGAGGGAGCGAGAAAGAGGGGTAGGAGATTGAGGGTGAGTCGGATGAGCGAGTGAGAAAACGCGGAAGAGAAAGAGAGAGAGGGAAAGAGAGAGAGAAGTGGAGTAGAGGGATGAGGCGACGAGAACGAGAAGCGCGTGAGAGAGGAAGAGGGTATTTTGCCGGTGGTGGCAGAGTAGAATAAGGATGGTGAGTACACGGACGCGGGAGCTACCGCGATGCCGGCGTTGAAGAACTCCGTTGCCCGTCGGTGAGAGTGAGAAAACTCTTTCCGGGTATGGGTAGGAGAAAAGGAAAGCGAGAGAAGGTGAGAGTCGGATGACTGGGTGGGGGTTGAGTTCCCGAGGGAGAAACAGAGAGAAAGAGAGGGAGAGAGTGAGAGTGGAACGAAGAGCAACGGGAGTAGATCGGGAGAGACCCACATCCTGCCAACGTGGACTCCTACAACTTTCAGCCACCAGCTGGCTACAGAGCGACGCTCGGTTTCTCTTTCCTTTTCCCCATTCCATCGGCTTTCTACTCGCATCTCCGTATACCAACCCCCCTAGGATCCTTCACCGAGCGTGTATATAAATCTGTGTGTGCATGTGCTCGCGCTCATAGATACGCCGGTGGTGGAGATGCGAAGGGGTGGAAAAGGCAGCCAGCAACGTGTGCGAAGAGCAAACAGGCTGACTTTTCGCACGAGGGAGGGGGATGAGCGAGAGGTTGGCATAGAGAGGAAAGGACGCGTGTATTTCATTCATTCGTTTCTCCTCTATACGTGTTGTATATATATATATACATGTCTATATACATATATACATATACATATACGTACCCAACGACCGAAGGAACAACGACCTGTCGCGTGGGACTCCCGTCGTCGCGATCTCGGCACGTTCCGGCACATCGTCCGACACACCAACCCCTCCTTGCTCTTTCGCCATAGTCATCCCTGTGTTACGATACATATATATATATACAACATGCACCCTCTCGGTCTCGGTTCTTCTCTTTTACTCACTCTTGTGTCGGTACCATGTCCTCACTACGTACCCCCTCGATTCTCTACGGTCTTTTCGCATTCAATGCTTCTCGCCGTATAATCTCTTTTAACTCTCCCTCTCTGTGTCTCTCTCCCATCCCCATATCTCGTACATAAACGTCGCACGTAGAAGGAAACAAGACGAAAACAAGCAACGATATATCACGGGGCGCGAAGGGGGTCGGAAAGGATATAAATTACTCGTTTCAGAAATCGAGGAAAATAATTGAGGTTATTTGATTGAGATTATTCGTGATGTTGCAGCAAGAGTGATCGAGTAAGCAACGGGACTTGATATTTATTACTCGGGATTACGAGTGATATATTCGAAGATGTTTTTCACGTGATGTTTATTACGTCGACCAAGTCTCACCTGGTGAAAAAATTATTTTGTTTCAATCTTCTTCTTGTCAACCCTTAATATCATATCCTGGTATATCTATCGTTGTAATAGCTAGATGATTTTCGTGAAGTAGATTTTAGCGTGAAAATTCGATTGTAATAACGCCTCATTGACTTCGCGAGAATTATCGGCGCAGCAGCCACTGAGCAACATCTGCTTTCGAAGGGGATGTCTGGATAGTGACGATCGCCGCCGAAACTTCGTCTCTCTGGTTCGAGGCTGAAATTGAGAAAACAATGGTAAGGGCTACCGGGTAAGAGAGACCCTCTAGCCCGCGCCTCGTTAATCAACGACGTTCGCGTGCTGGACAAGAGAGAGAGAGAGTGAGTGACTGGCGAGAGGGAGAGGAGAAAGCTCGCTGTATGTTCGGGATCGATAAGAGAAAGGGTGCCCTAAGGGTGGTGAAACTACGAGTCCGAGAGAGGCCCATGCCGGTAGCCCGTAACAAATCCTTCGCGTGGGAGGGAGCGAAGGAGAGCTTCGGAAACTGTAAATAAGAACATTAATTTACTGTCAGCTGGCGTGACGCCCGGGATGTTGTTGGCCGATGGCCGAAAGGCGCGGCGCGTGTGCTCTCAGGGCTTGTACGGATAGGAGGGGCTCTTCTGTATTTGTCTTCGTCCGTGTCGTCGTCTTCGTCGGTCACCACGTTAGTTTCATCCTCGTTAGGGATGTTTTACAAATCAGATCGTTCCACGAATCTAACGGCCTGATCTAGGACAAAAACCACCCTGAAAATCCGCCACGTTGGTTCATCCTAGAGAAGAGAGCTTCGGTTTGATTTAGTTCTTCCATTACTGGACAAGCCCCATTTTTTTAAAATCTAATATTTACCAGGGAACGTTCCAGAACTAACTTCGACAAATGACCTTGTACGATCTTTCAGGTTCGCTTCAAAGGGTAGTCTCATGCCTAGAATTTGATTAAAATTGAGAAAGATGTTTTCCACGATATCATCAAATTTATCATTAACTATTTACTATTTTTCAATATTTTCTTTACGTTTCAAAATAATATCGGCCCTTAGCTAATGTCCATCGCGTTATAATGTATAACTTACTTGTCGGAGGGTGCCGGGATCACGCGTTGGTCGAAGCATCGGGGAAATCTGGGCTAGTCGAGGGTAGAGCATTAAAACGTCGAGGGTGCGGAATATTCGGTAAGCGTCGGGGGATGTAGGGGTCTTAGGGGTGAAAGGGTCGTCCACCGGGCTTATGGTACTTTTATGATTCACGAGACTCGTCTCCATCCCCGCTACTCATTCATTTTTAGTTACACGCTTGGATCATCAACGGGCAACGGGATTGCACATTGAAATCTCCGCGCGGAGCACTCGTGCAACATGGAAGAGATCGAATGAAGAATGTGACAACTTCCTCCAATCGTAAGGTCGTCGGTTGCTATATTTTCTCTAAAACGATACGATGCGCACCTAACCAATTAACCAATCTTCAACATTCATTGCGCAAACTTACCACCTCTTGAGATTATCGTCAGAATTCCTCCAATTTCCAGCCATCATGCAAAACAAAAATGAACACTTTTAGGAATTAAACGCGATCCATTGATTCCCGTATCGATTATGTCCGAGTAAAAGACGAAGATGATTCTTCGACCCTTGATCTCTCAATCACCCGATCGAAACCACCCTTTTGGAGGGAAGCAAGCGGTGCAATCAAGAAAATCGAGGGGTCGTTCCGTCCAAAAGAGAGTTAGTAGTCGCCACCTTTCCAGCGGTAACAAGTAATATGCCGAAAAGGCCTATGGTATATGGAAAGTTCGAACGAGAGTGAGGGAGGGCCAAGGGATGATAGAAGGGGCGAGGGGGCGGGGGCTGGAGGAGGAGAGAGACAAGAGCCTGATATATCAAATATCGTCCCGATGTCGTGGCTTCCCGGTGTCGAAATTTTTATCACCGTAGAATTCGCGAGTGGGTCCTCTCTCGCATCGCCGACGACGTGCGCGAATGCAAGAGTGCAAGGGGGGAAAGAGAGACGGAGAGAGAGGGTTAGTAGGGGGATGGTTAGGCAGTGGTGCATGGAGTTTGAGGGGGTAGTGTGCAGGGCGACCCAATCGTTCCTCTCTCGGTGTCCTCCGCTCTGGTTCCCTCGGTCATCCCTCCGTGGCTACTCCCCGAGAGCAGGAGCAACCCCCCTGCCCTACCCGCCTGAACCCCCGAGCTCGCTAGGGGTATATAGTCATGCCCCAACCTCTCGGCTGATTTGCATCACGGTTACGAGCTCGTTCGTTCATGGCACGGTGGAATGGGTGACGAGAGAAGCTCGAGGAAAGGGGGGAGGGTGGTGTATTGGTACTCCGTAGAGCAGGGTTAGCGAAGAGCGAAAGAGCGCGAGAGGGTGCAAGAGAGGACAGTGTGAGAGAGAGAGAGCGGGACGGGGGGGAGGGGGTTATGTACGAAGGGTTGCTGCTGCTCCTGGTGGATTGCTATGTGGGTACGTGTGCCACTGTCTCTCTCACTCCCTCTCGCACTCACTCACTCACTCTTTGTGTCCGCGAGTGGGGTTCGCTGGCTCTCGGGCGATCGGCCCTAGTGGGTCGGTTGAGGGTGGTCGGGTGGTTAACCGGGTTCGCTATATATACATAGGGTTTGGTGCGCGGAACGGGAGGGTATATTACAGATGCCCTCGCCCCCGAAACTAAACCCCTTCCCCGTCCCTGGCACCCCTTCCATTCAACCCCCCTTCCCCCTCTCCCTACGGCCCACCTCTCTTCGCCCTTCATCTCGAGGGGTACGTACCACCCCAAGTTACTCGCGGGGGCAGCTCTCGGACACTCATAACAATCATAACAACGACGATCTCGCGACTAACCCGCGAACCCACCTCCGCGCATCGTCGACGCCCTCTTGTCACGCCCCTTTTCCTCTCCCCCCTCCCACCTACCACCGTTCACAGCAACGCCGTCGCTCCCACCCGCGCTTTATCCACCGCCTGCCTGCCTGCCTGCCAGCCGTTTCGATACTCACGCGTAGTCGCGCGGGTGGCACGATACGAGAGATATAGTACACGCGAACGGGAGGCGCGGCGCACGTATGAAACAGCACATACATGCGCGCCCGAGTACGCACACAGGAGCAAACTGGTTGTAAGCGAGGGTAAACTCCGGTAGAGCGCGGGCGCGCGCGGCTTGTCTGTACCTCTATCGGTCTTCCCTCCTTCTCGCCAACCGTTTCCAACCGTGCCGCGGCGGGAAGGCAAGCGCCGCGACGACTTCGTGCCCACACAACGCAGCGAGACTGCGGACCGCGAGGTTATACCGCGAGAAACGAGAGACAGAGAGAGGCACGCGTTTCGCATTTATCCGGCGCATAACGTAACGAATAACTGCATCGACCGCGTGGCAACCCCGAGCGTGAAAATTTCCGCACGACGCACTATTTTCTACGAAAAATAATTGCCATTTGGCTCGTGCGATTAAATTAAATCACAAAATTTTGCAATTTTCATCTTAACGACGATATTATTTCTCCGGTGTTCTTTTTTTTCTTTGTTTTTCATTCGGATCTCGATATTACGTGTGAAATTAATTTTCTCGCGGTGCGATTCTTATACGGTGAGTGAGACTGGACGATCGAGAATCGCGGAAACGATTATCAGTGTTCGCACCTACGGAACTGTTCGTGGACTTTGTTCAAGGTGTGAAGGATTTTTACCTCGACGTTTTGTTTTCGTTTTTGTTTGAACGGACTTTGACATAAAAAAAATTCAAGAGGTGTCAGTGTTACATCGTCGTGATTAATAATTCAATGACATCGATTACGATTAATTAATTCTGTGACAACGTATAACGTACATTTGACTATTTTTAATTTGTGCCGAGTGGATCACGTGCTTTGTTCGTTAGTTTTTTTGTTAATTACTATTGATTCTCGCAATAATGAAATTGGCGAATTTAATCGTCCATTCAAGAATAAAGATCGAGAACGAGTTGTAAACGAATTAACAATTTGTAATTTCGAAAGTTGTTTTTTCTGTTTTGTAGTTTCGAAGTTTTCATCGAGGCTACACGTATATAATAGACGTATATTTAGGAGTGTCGAGTGGTGAAACGACTTTACCGAGTAGCCCGAGTAATCAGGCGTTGGGTGTACGAGGAGACGAGGGAGCTTGGTCGAGCACATAGAGAGAAAGAGAGAGAGAGAAAGGCGAATTTGGAACTCTAATTAGCTTGGAGGACGCTCGTTAAGTGGTCGAGCAAGCAACCTAACGGAGTTACTACGGAGGACCGCGTAGAAAACCCCGCGGGAACACAGAACCGTGGCGGCTGATCGTATAACGAACTATTATATAGAGAGACGTATCTAAGCAGTATACACACGTAACACGTCAACGGAATACACATAAAACGAAATATATATGTGTATATTAAAATCGTTGAGGATATTCTCATCGCTCGTTGTCTCGTTGCGATGACGTAACGCCCCCTCGATCAACTCGCAAACGTTCGACGATTCGTTCGTCGTCGTTCGTCAGCTGGAAAAATTGGTAATTTAGCCGAAATTCACGCGGTCGAGACGGAGGGAAGAGCGACAACGGGGAGAGAAGCGATTTCGTTAAACGGTCACATTCGAAGAAACGTCACGTTGACGAACGAGGGGGAGGAGGAGCTTATCGTCTCGGCCGAGCCGAGACCAAGCCCGCGGCAGGTGTACGAGACAGGTGAGAAATCCATAAACTCCCTTCGACCTAAGAAAATCTTCATCCCCTTGTCACGAGCAATACGTTAATAATTCGCGATCGACTTGCCGAAAATAATTATCCAACGATACGTAAACGAAGATCAATATTAATAGAGAAAACTTAAATAAATTGCGAAAACATTTTATCGATTAATTATGAAAATTGGATCGTATATAAATTAATAATTTATTTTCTAATTATCGTTCGATTATCGAGATTATTTTTTATCGAATTATCCAACATCGACATTTATCGATGGCAATTTATTCTTTTTTATTTTCTTTTTTGAACACCAAGCCGCAATTTCCTATCTTCATGTCCATCGTGTTGTCGCTCTTACGCCCCCCCCCCTCCCTCAACTATCTTTGTGTCTTGCGACCCTCTCGAGAATTGATTAGCGTGCGATATCGCGGTAATTGAATCCTCGCACAGCGATGCGAGAGAGAGTCTGCATCGGAGAGCTCAGCACGTTTATACCAAGCTCATCCGTCTCTCTCCCTCTCTCCGTCTGAGAGTTACATAGATGATAAGGGTGTATATGTGTGTGCATGAGGGGGTGCATGTGTGTCGCTCGATCACGGATTGTCGGTAGTACGCGGGAAGTACCGAGTATATCCCCGTAGAGACTTGCGCGGGAGAACTGGCGGGAGAGCCAGACATGCGTTCGTTCGTGTGCGATATCCGTGCAAAAGTGCATGGGAAGGACGACGTTGGTTGTTGAGAGAGGAAGGTGCCGAGGGAACGGAGGGTAGAAAAATTTCTGACTCTAATAAACTCCTAATTATCGCTGCACGCTGTGGTAATTACGCTTCTGCACGTGACCGCGCGAGCGGACGCGTCGGTGTTTCGCGCGCCCGGTCTATCGGTGTGCGTGTGTATGTTTTTTGAGCTCAAATTATATACACGTTTCCAAGAGGTGAATGAGAAACTATACGGAGAACAGGGGAGTGAAAGAGAGAGAGAGAGAGAGAGAAAAAATACGAGAAGAAGAAGAAGAAGAAGAAGAGGAGAGGAAAAGGGAATGAGCGAGAGGGTGGGGGCTGAGATGAAACGTTGGTACAATAGACGAGGAAGGCGAGGGTGGGGATGGAGGGGCTAGGGGGGGGCAGGACTCGATGCTTGGATCATCTTGCGTCTATGTGACAGCTCTTGACAATAAACACTTCACCGTTCCTCCTCCTCTCCCCTCGATGCCCGCCCCTCCTCCCCCCGTCCTTCAGCCAGCGCAGCAAGACAAATAGAATAATTAAAACCGCATTATGAAAGCCGCGCGCATTTTGCTCCGTTATGTATCTCGCCGCGTTATTTTCTGCGCGAAATAACTAGCTTACCCGTCCTCAATGTATTCACGTGCATTAACGTGTTTTGTTGCAACAGTTTTGAAAGTAACGTAAATATGACGCAAGAAAATTGTTTATCATTGTATCGGGTCGCGATACAGCGACATGTTGCTCGTAGCACCTCGTTGGCTCAAAATACGAACGGAGGTCGATCTTTTTAATTCGCAACGATGATAATTCGCGCGAGTGGTTTGCTTGGACCATTCGTGATATAGCAGGATGCAATTTAGTTAGAGCGCTAATAAATATAGCGAAAGGTGCCCTTCGACCTCCTCTCCCCTTCTCCCAAGAGAGAGAGAGAGAGAGAGAGAGAGAAACGAATGAGAAGATCGTATGGCAGTTAAATAGCCTTGATATCTGTATATATATGTGTATGTGTGTATAATATATCGAGATGTATATATGTATATATGTCATGCGCATATTAGCAGCAACCACTAATTCTTTTATCGGCCCATTCCAATTAACCGTTTGCCTCTTGATCATTCCTAATTACTCGCAATTACTCGCATGTTACACTATAATTGGTAAGTAGGCTGATGTCATACCGCCCGTTAGACGGATAAAACTCGCGCATCGTGGGGATGAGAACGCGATGTCATAATTTTTGTTTCGTTCTTCTTGTTTTCTTTTCCTTTTTTTTTCATTTAATTTTCTTCTCTCGAGAAATCATTAATCATCGCACACATACGATCAAATCATGGACACAGGGTGGTCCGATACATTCCTTTTGTAATATTATCTCAACGCGAGATACGAGCGAAGTAATCTCTAACCGGACAGAGAGAAAGAGAGAAAACGACGAAACGAGAATATCCACGTTTTTAATGCTTCATAGCCGGATGTTCGGAGAGATCTGTCGTGGTTTGTCAAAAATATATTTTATAAATAGGTGTGATATTTCGAAGATAACAACGAACCGTGCGAGAATTATAATGGTGAACGATTTAATTCGAATAGTCGCGAAGATGCTGGAGATATTTGGGTGGTGAGTGATGAGAGGGACGAGGACGAGGGGGGATGTGTATAACAAGGGAGCCCCACTTGAATGCTTTTGCCTACGTCAGTACGATGTCCTACTTACATCAGTCACGGTTTGCCTCGTCGGTTTATGTACTACCGAAAGAGAAAAAGAGTGAGACAGGGAGAGAGAGAAGAGAATGCGAAGGCGCTTCAAGCATCAGCTATTGGGCGAACGATTTCCTACCCGCGGCTTGTTATAGGCTCCGGCTAATATTGGTAATTACGTAGGTCATCTAAATACGCTTGGTAAATGGCTGAATTCGTGTCGGCTGTTAATGTACCGGAGGAAGTATATATATACAAATCCACCTATACACGAGCGTGTCTGTACATGAATATATTCAGTCGTGCATTCATACATAATGTGCTTACGAGCATATATAGAACGCGATATAGGTCAGTAAATGTACTTATAGCCTCTTTCTCTCTCTCTCTCTCTCTCTGTTTCTTTCTTAATTTCTCAGCGAATTGGAAAATTCGAACGGAAA
Organism: Netelia fuscicornis; assembly: GCA_946811545.1. Lineage (NCBI taxonomy): Eukaryota > Metazoa > Arthropoda > Insecta > Hymenoptera > Ichneumonidae > Netelia > Netelia fuscicornis. Next base: position 5,174,687 of record OX328013.1, read on the forward strand.
ATTACAATAATCTGGGTCGTATCGAATTGATCGGGTCGCAATACCAAAAGTACATTTGCTAATAAAAAATGCAATTATAATTTAATTAGACAAATCTTAAATCGTCCTCATCAAATGGGTCAGATAGCAGAAAGATTTTTATTGTCGAGATAATTCGAAGTTTCTGTCCATGGGGGAGTAGGGGGGAGAACAAAAATCATCAGATTATCAGGAGAGAGAAAGAAAGAGAGAGGATAAGGAGTGAGTGGGAGAGAGCTCGTTACGATCGAGTTAATATCAGTAATTAAGAAAGTTGCTTAGACGACGTGAGCGGGCGGACGAAAGAGATAGGAAGAGAGAGAGAGAGAATGAAGAGAGAGCCGGCCACTCGGGAATGCGGCGAGACCGGAGTGAGTTTCGCGGACGCTTACTTACCGCTTCTATCGATTTACCACGACTGTATAATGTTCCTTTAGCGAAACAAGCGGCAGAAATCTAGAATATCTTTGTAAATATGTACACGCATATATACATATGTGTATATAAGTATATATGTATGTATTAGTATGAATATTTATAGCGATAAACGGTTTGTGTGTATAAGAGCGAGAAAGTAGTAGCAGGGAAAATAAATATCCAAGTCGGTCTATATCACGTACGGATTGTACTTTGATATATAAATATAGCTTGGCTCACAATCGGGCTAGGCCAGAAGTCTGGGGTGATAATTTCCTCCGGGCTACTTAGCTCCGTTCCAATAATTAACCGATAATTATGCACGCCCGCGTACACGTTATATGCGACTCGTTCGTACGTGGTAAAGTTCGATTTGACCTGGAAATGCTAATTGTAAGATCGACTGAGAGCTTTGACGTGGGTGCGGGCTGGGATGGAAAATGGTTGGTGGGCTAAGCTCGTGAGCGAGAGAGCGATAGCTAATAACGCAGTTCGAGATCCCGATTGGGTGCTACATATACATGTATATATATATATATTTGATGGTCTGAACGCGAACGTACTTTTCGTTTCTTAAATCCATGTCGAAGTTCAATACCGCGAGTGAGAGCGTCAGTTATCGATCACTCGTCCTCGTTCTCGTATAAATATGACTATCTACCCTCATAGCTATATATATATATATACGTAATAAAGGTGGCTACCAGCATCTGCAGGCACCATAGAGAGTTTGCTCGTTGAATTCGTAATGAGAATTCGTTGGATATAACCGAGGAATATATATTTGGCCTTCACTCCTTTCTCGGATTATCACCGAGGGGAAAACGTTAATTCGAGCTTCTCTCGCTTCGAGAAGTGTGTCTATCGTGATTATTCCGAGGCAAGAGACAAAATGAGAGAGAGAGAGAGAGAGAGAGATTTTCGATGGAAACAGTATAATATTAGGTAGTCAACGATGTGAAAACTTCGCGTTCTCGATTGTTCTTGTGATCGAAGGATTTATTCTCAGGGTCTTATCATTCTTTAATAGAGATAGAAAGCCTCGACGCAGATAAATATATAATTGTTTAATAATATTGTCAAGTCCTTGAATCAAAATAAATATATGAATAATAATTCTATAATTCTTTCTCAAGGGTGACACATTAATAAATAACGAACGTGGCAAAAACGTCCAGACATAATTGTGAAATAAATCCAAGTCGTGTCCGATCTGGAAGATTTATGAAAGTCTACGAAATTCACCATGCGATGGATAAGTCGCATCGGCCATTTTGTATTCTACACGATCGCGAAATTCTTTGCCGCTACCATTGTCAGTTACGAGTGATCGGTGCTCCCCTCCGTTAATGTATAAGAACGGGAAGAGAGAACGAGAGAGAGAGAGAGAGGGAAAACTCTGGAGAAACGATGAATTCCAAACCTGTTAATTAGAAGAAGACGTCGAGGGGAGTGAGAGAGGGCTTGAGGTTAAGGAGAAACGAATATGGGAATTAATTGCACCAGTACTGTTCTCTTTCTCCCTCCCCCACTTATTCGCTTCTATAACGGTTACGAATGGTTTCCCTCGGTCGAAAGTTACCGCGGCTAGATATAAATCGGTGCTGAGAAATTCTTGCCGAAATCGCATACGTTTTTTGGGGAGAACGTGCGAGTCGCGCGTCTCCGTGGGACGTTTGGTACGTATGTGTGTTTTCCGGGGTGGCCATGCGACTGGTGTACTCCCTCGGGCGAGGTAAACACAACCACGTGTTGGCGCGGATGCGCGTCGACTATATATTTGGCATGTGCACGAACTCGAAGCCGCGTGTCTTGCTAGTTACGAATGGGAGGCTCGCGAATGTCACACTTTTCGTTAATTATATCTTTCGATTCCCTCGACGACGAATTTTTTTTTGATTATATTAAATAATTATTTCCACTCGTGCAAATTGTGAAAATAAAAATGTAAGAAATTGCGAGAGGAATAAAGAACGTTGCTAGCTTCGCGAATAACGTTTCGTGCACGCGTGGATTGTTGGGGGATGATTATAAGGGTGGAAAATCAGCGCCTGCGAATTGCTATCTTCAACGATTTGGTACGAGAGAAAGAAGGCGAGATCTCTCGCCACCTTAGAGTTGCATGCTAGTCGTAAGATGAATTTCCGTCAGAATAGGGTGAGTTTCCGTAGGGGTTGCTCATGCCCCTTTGCGAACCGGCATACCCTGCGGAAAAGTTAAATCTCAAGAGCGCGAGCAACAGTAGACGAGACGAGGGAAACGAATGACAGTGTGTATGTGTGTGTGTGTTTTATGTATAATTGTGTGTGGGTATGATATAAGGGTGCAAAGGGAGATAGACAGGGAAGCTCGAAAGAGGGGGATGAAAAAGTGGCTCGAGGGATCGAGCGAACGCGAAGAGAAAAGTCTCCGTGGTTTGCTCGACGAGAGAATCTCACCATATACACGTGTTTCCTATGGTTGCGCTGTGAATATACATCACCGACGGGGCGAAGGGGTGGAGGGTGGTTTTACGACACTGAAAAATAACCGAAAGGCGCCACTCGACTCGCCAGGGATATATTGTTGGGATAGGCACTCGAGCAAAGGGTACACAAAAGGGAACGACAACGTCGACTGCGACGACGACGACGACGACGACGACGTCGTCCTTGACGTCGTCGTCGGCGTTGCAGACTGGATGAGGGGTGCACTCTCCCTCAATCGACTCGAGTGGTTATGCCGCGTGTAGGGTCAGACATACGTGTATATATAATTTGATCTTATTTTCGGTATTCTTATACATTTTTCAAGATGACCTTAACATTATTCTCGTCATGTTTTAGTCGATTGGAAATCGTTGAAATACGAGCGAGCTGTCGTGCGATAATTACGACTATAGAGAATCTATTAAAAAGAAAAAAAGAAGTAATTTACTCGTAAATTTTTCTAATCTCCGGTAATAATGAAAGTCCGTACGACTTTTTTTCCTTCTTTCTTTCTTTCGTCGTGTACTTTGCGTTCGATCTGTACGAAATTCCATGAATTTCGACCAGGTTCGTACAAGTGTCGACGAGTCTCGCTCTCTTCGCGAATAAACTTCCGGCTAACGATTGGCTCGTCGGATTAAGTGCGGAACGAGAAACGAGCGAGGGCTAAAAACGATTGTTGGCGAGGTCAAGAAAACGAATCGATGCTCTTTCTCTCTCTTTCGCTCTCGACGTTCTCACTTTTCCTACCCGTCACTGAAATCTTCCGGTAGTTCGTCTCTTCCTCTTTCTACTTTCTCTCTCCTTCTTGTAGCATCGTCCCTCACTCGGGATTTCTCTCCCTCGTTCGGGGTGGCTTTCTCTCTCGCTCGTCGTTCGCGGCTCGTCGACCCTCGTTCGCTTCCCCATTCAACCCAACCCCTCCTGCTCTTTCCCTCGATTCACCCCCACAGTGCCAACGATCAGGAGCGCGCGATAACATTTCGCTCGACAACTTACCCACTCCCAGCTTTTGCCCACGTCTATATACACATTTGTATAGCTATATAGGAAAACCATAGACTCGGCCTTGCTCTTGCACTTTCTCTCGCTTCTCTTCTCTATCTCTCTTTCTCTCTATCGCTCTACCTTTCTAGATATATATATATATAATCCTATTGCTTTCTTCTAGTCCTTCAATCATTTTCCACCGTCATACCCTCGGCTCGCGGCTCTCTCACGCTTCCGCAACGGGAAGATGCTCCTCGAGTCTACGATCTCTTCCGCTTCAACTTTCCTGCCACTTTTCACAAATGCCCTTTTGCCACTCGCTCTTTTTTTCTCTCAATCTCTCTCTCTTATCCACAAAAATACACCACGATGATTTTATTATCAAACATATTAATAATTAATTAACATTTTGAATTTCGAAAAATTCATATAATTAAAAACAAAATTTGTCATATTTTTTTAGTTGAATTAATTTTTATGAATTCAATATTTCGAAAGCGAGGGGACAGATCGGTATTACGTGCTCTGTTATTAATTCTGATCATTTAAAAAAATAGAAGAAAAAAAAACTTTACGAAAAATAAGAACGCGCACGTGCGTAACGCCCCGAAAGGATTACGAGGGGGGCAACAAGGGGGAGGTTGAACCCCTCGACAATGCTCGAAGCACGAGGGTGTTTCTGTACGCGCTATACATCTAATAGATCTAATTTGCGTGTAAAAAGCGTTCACGTTCTTTCTTCTCACATCTCCGAGAGATTCTTCTCACGTCGATGACGTTCACGGTCTCTTCGACTTATATGTATATATACGCTCCCTCTCGTTCGATCTCATATACATTCATATACGACGAGTGTCCTTCGTAAAAGAACACATAGAGATATATGGTCGACCCTCTTTTCTGACGCGTTATTCAATGCAGCTTCGATTAAAATAAAATGAGAAGAACCGTGGGATTATCCGATACGTTAAAAGGTCATTCTTTCAATTCGTTCACTCGACAAAAATTTGCCCCAAAGTCCAAATATTTATAGCGTCACCTAAAAATAATCAATTTTCATCGGATTTTGCAGAATTTGTGAACGGATCTTTTTTCCCACCGTGCTTCGTCACTGTGCTAAAATAATTTTCGTTTTCATCGTTTTGGATCAATTACATGAACGAAATGAAATCTAGGAAAAAGCGAGAGATAGAGGTCAATCGAATTCGAATCGAGAGAGAAGAAGAGAGAGACTCCCGAACTTTTATGCCAGATGTTAAGCACGATCGGTCGCAGCGTGAGACGCGAAGGCGTTCTAGCACACGTAAATATATCCTCAGTAGGGGGTGCGCCATTATAATGGTATTCTGAGAGAACGACACATAGAACGAGCGAGAGAGAGGGAGAGGGATATAACGAAGAGAGCTTAAGAGTTCTATTTGTGGTAATTCGGGGTTTAATGCACTCTAACTCTACGCGCTCTGATTTAGACTGACGTGGACTTTTTAGCCGAAGCCCAGAGGCGCTCCGCGATATATATACGTCTATATAGGATCGCGCGTGCCCCCGTAAAATATGATATATTCTTCCTGCGCCGCGACTTTATATTCTCCCGTAACACGAAAGGAACGTGAAAGAGAGAGAGAGAGAGAGAGAGAGAGAGAGGGAGGGAGAGGAGGAGAAAGAGAGGGTTTCGAATCACCCGATGAAGTTGGACAGATGTCGGTGCGCTTCTAGCAGAAGGGGCAGAGAGAGAGAGAGAGAGAGGGAGAGAGAGAGAGAGAAAACAGGAAAAAAAGCGAACACATCAAGCACTTACATTTTAAATATATCTCGAGCGTTAAGCTCGAGAATATGCATGTCTCATAACGAGATTGTAACGAACTCGCGATCCGAAAAAAGAAAAACAAAAAAAAAACGAACGAAAAAAACAAAGTTTTAAAAAAAATATTCAACCCCATCAACGGGGCCGAAAGTTTACGAGTTTTCGGTAAAAATAACATTGCAACGAGTGCAATAATGTATGCACGACGCCATAAATAATGAAGCTTCGTTGATGCTTGACGAACTCGAGACTTCTCGTGTACCGTTCTTAATTTGAATGAAAAATAATTAAAAAGAAAAAAAATACACACACACACATACACATATATACAGAAACCATGCACGAACGATCGTTCCGAGGGAATAATTATGAAAAATTAATTCCACGCGGAGCGAAAGATTTTTGACTGCTGCGAACGATTCGCGATAATTCTACCCTAATTACATCGAAATCACGACATGTAACGTAATAAAAAAAAGAAATATTGATGGTAAGAATAAAGTGAAATCCGTCCAATTATCCAAAAATTCAAACCGTCTTCGGCACCGGAAATGATCCGCTTTTGTCCCTCAAATCAATCCTCCCTTTGCTAACATGACCGATTCATGGATATCGCTTATGGCTGTGCGAGAGCGGCTTATATACCGTACCGATCGTTTGGCACATTAGGCAGGGGGCCGTCGTGGCATGTACGAGGAAGGCATTCGGGAGAGGCACGAGGCAGGCGGTAATGCTGTATATGCACAAATACTCGCACATATACAAATTCTCCTCATACCCTCTTGCCCACCCCCTGGTGGCTATAATATGTACCAGAGGCGCGCGTTCTCACAGTCTCGCATTAACGGGGGTGCCTCCTTCACTCTCTCTCCTCTCTCCCTCTCTCACTCTCTCTCTCTCTCTCTCTCTCTTCGTGCCTCCGATATACGGCTGTTCAGTTTAATCCTTGCGTTTCGTGACTCGGGACAAAGCCCCGTGGATTTCTGACGGAATTGGTATCGCACGAAACGAGCATTACCTACGTACTTACGTTACGGCGCTGTTATATGCGTATATATATATGTAGAAGGTACTCATCACCCATACACACATATGTTTAAGAACAACATATATATATATTCATGGGTATGTGCGTGTGTTTGATTTTACGCGGGGATAATGCCGATGTAGGGTTAGTGGAAAATGTGAGCGACACCACGTGCGAAAGCGACAAGCTGTGCTTCCAGCAAACCCCTCACCCTTTCATATCGAACTATTTCTTCTCCACCGGAATCTCGAGACGTGGTCTACGTAAATCTTTTTCTTCTCTCCAGTCTATAGAAGCCAAGAGAAAATACTTGGTACACTTTGATAATTTTCTTTTTGTTAAAAATCGTATCTTGCATCGCATTATTAAGCTTGGACCGTGTGGCGTGGACGCTCGATTGATCATACCCGAGACCGGGATATTTCGAAGTATGCAAACCACGCGAGGGGCCGCAATGTATGTTCGGTGAACAATGTCTCGATGGGTGGTTGCCAACTGGTCCCGCTGAGCGATAGTTTTCTCTCTCTCTTTCTCTCGTTGGCTTTCGGCTGTTATTTTTTTGTTGTTTTTTCTTTCTTTCTTTGTTTCTTTTCTTTTCGCTGTACTTCGAACGGTAAGAGCGTCTCTCATTGTAGGTTTTGGGAACCGTTTCGCATCGAAACAGGAAGGAATATTAGTTTTTTTTGTCCTTCAAGTACAGGAAGTTCGTGCTGGCATGAACATAATTTGCTACTCGTCCGACTGAACTCCGTCTCATTTTTTTACTTACAGGAAATTTCTCCCTCGTAACGTCTCGAAATTAAGTTCCCTCGTTGAACAAATTCCAAATCTGGGTACCAAAATCGTTTTCAATAATTTCTCAACGTATCGATACAAAATCGATAATTCTTAGGATCGCTACAACAAAACCACGGATAAAATGGTCGATTCGTTAACGTTTATCGAGTGTTCTACTCAGCAAGTCCGCAAATCGCGTAAACTCCGGTTTCCCAGCAAGAGAAAGAGATCGAGAGACCAAGCGAGAGGGAGAGAGAGAGAGAGAGAACGTTCGGAATCTCGAGCTCATAAATCGCCCGGCCCCCGTGAGAGGCCGACGGGCATGTGCCCTGCCCACGGTTCACAAGTGTTTAGCCCGAAGCACAAAGTAGAAAGAGCACGAGAGACACGGACTGTGCTCCACGGTCGAAAGCTTTCGAAGAGAGAACCCTCCAGGTCGGAGAATGTTGGATAAATGCTCGCACACCTCGTTACATATATATATATATATATATATGCGCATTCGCAATATCCTACAGGTCTTCGGCAAGAGCGAGGGAACTGCAGCTCGTATAGTTACCGCAGTCTGGAGAACCCGTGGAGTTTCTAAGCCAACCTTATCTATGCCCCCCCCCCCCCCCCCTCCTCCCTCATCACTCCAACCCTCTCTAGTTCCCCCTCCCCACTTCGACCTCACCGCTGTAATAAGCTGCGATCTGAGACCGTATATATTCCGCTCGACCACGCTCACACGCATGCCAACGCGAGCTGATGTTCACATATATGTATATAGATAGGCAATAGGAACAGGTCAAGTTGTACGGGCGAGTGCTTGAGGCCAAACTCTCCTCGTCCACACCGATACACCGAGCGCGTACAATTACAAGCTGGTCAACATGTAATTATCCCCAATGACCATAAATTATCGAATTTTTATGCCCAACATTCTTAATTACCCTTTGAATTAACATCAATCAACCCCCTTAATTACACACGCCGCTATACGACGGCGGCGGCGTCGGCTACGACGACGCCGTCGGTTATGCCAGAACGGTGTATGCGCGAGTCGCTTACGTGCCGAAGAGCGAGAACGAAAGACTTTGCGAAGATGATACGCTTCCTTAACCGAACGATAATCCTGTATACGTCAGAGGGTTTTCGCTAGCTGATTGTGAGATATATAAAGTCGTAACGTCGAGGAAAATCATCGGGGTGAGCCAAGGCGTCTTCGACGGATCTTATCGTCTCGTTTCGTTTGCCGCTAGTGAGATTCCTTAGATCGCGGCCTTTGCCTTGTAATAAAAACCAGATGCGAGACTCAGCGAGACGAGAATAGAATGTAAACCTAATGAAAGCGGCGGTCGGACGAGACTCGGAATGGCAACGGCCGTGAACTTTTTCGCGCAATTCTAATCCTACATCGAATTTCGTTTATTTTTTACATCCTTTTTGACTCGTCGACCGAGAGAGGGAATAAGAGAGAGTCAAAATTTGAAGTTTTTGGTAAATTCGATCGAGTTCATAAAGCTCGAGGAATACCAATCAGTCTTCAACTTTTTAGCACAATTTCTATTCCTACATCGAATTTCGTTTATTTTTTACATCCTTTTTGGCTCGTCGACCGAGAGAGGGAATAAGAGAGAGTCAAAATTTAAAGTTTTTGGTAAATTCGATCGAGTTCATAAAGCTCGAGGAATACCAATCGGTCTTCAACTTTTTAGCTTAATTTCTATTCCTACATCGAATTTCGTTTATTTTTTACATCCTTTTTGGCTCGTCGATCGATACTGAGAGATTCAAAATTTAAAGTTTTTGATGAATTCGATCGAGTTTATAAACTTCGAAGAGTTTCGATCCTGCGAATGCGTATAGAGTTCGTTCGGTCGGAGAAAGGCTTGCCCGAATATATATCCGGCCTCGATGGGGGCCCGATCTTAATTTCCACTATTCCCCAATTCAGTCTCGACGTCCGACTGACATATTGCGGGTTACGGCCCGGCGCTAAATATATATATATATATATATATCGACTGCTCACAAGGCGTTCCCGGTGTCCAGAGTGCTCTTCTTCTTCTTCTTCTTCTTTCGGTATAATCAGACACCTTTCATTATATCGCATTTAAATCGGCTCAGCTCACTCGTCCATGAGCTACTTGATCGACTTTTCAAATAGCCGGCTATTATATATCCTCCGAGCTCGATTGTATAATCGCCGCTGCATCCCCATACCGTTGTTTTTCTCCATCGGCGCATATACATATAGCTATATTTTTTATTTGCGACGCGTATACGAAGGAATCTACGATATGCCGTGGGTGAGCAAGAGCGATGTTTCTCGACAGGCTGTTGTTAGGACGCTTGCAAATAATTTTTGGATTTTTTATTTTTCAAATTCCAACATATGTATGTATATATATATATATATACGAGGGTTTCTCCCATCCGCGGAAAATTATACGGCAATTAATGCGAGCGCGGAGTAAAATTGATGATCCGACGTCAGTGAGGACAAGAGTGAATCACAGAATGCGCTCGAGGCTGTCGGTTCGAAAAATGAAAAAAGAAAAAAAAGAGAGAGAAGAGAGGAAACAAGAAAAACGTTTACGGCAACAAGATTCTCGTAGCGCGAACGTTCCTCGCTGTGTGCGAAGACCTTCGCGCGAGTGCGTGCACTCGATGAGGATGAAATATAAGAACTTCTGGTGGGTGTGTGCGCGAGAATTATAAAAAAATGTAAGCTAAAGTGTAAATGCATAAAGAGAGAGATGGAGAGAGGGAGATGGATGGAGAGAAAAAAAGCTGATCGTGAGCAAAACGGAAGAGCGCCAACTATTCAACGGTGATTCACCTTCGACCCCTCCTTTGAAATGGCTCGCGTGACAGAAAAAAAAACCCTGCCGAGCGAGCCAACGCGAACGGGATTATTAAATATCCGGTTTAGAGTCGCTTTAGTATACATACCATGTAATATCAATGCATACAGACACACGCATACTTATACACAAACATATATCTGTATATCTAGTCATGCATGTGTATATCAACGCAGGAAGAAAGTCGTGTCACCGCTTGCTTCGGCCATTTACTTGGGCGTGTAACCCCTTTGAATAATCACCATAGCCACGCGAACGTCTGACACTTAACATATCATATCCCCTCTTTCTCGTTTTCAACATTTTTCTCTTGTTTAGAACTATTTGCGTCGCGACTTGGAAAAAAATCGCGGAGATCCGTGTCATAAAGGACCAAGCTGAGAATTTTATTTTATTTTTGTAAACAGAAAATTTATGAGAATCGATTATTGATTTTTGATTGGTCGATGGAGATCGAAATGTTTGTCAGGTTTCTCGTGGTATTTAGTCCCTTCGTCGACGACTCAACGAGGAGACGAGAATCTCGTTGACTCGTCTCGGTGTGTGTGCGCCGCACTTAGATCCTTCTCGCTCGAAGACCAAGCTCGATGATCCATCCAGCCGTTCGTCATATCGTAGCACCCGAGGCTCGAGTGGAAGAAGAGGAGGAGGTGGAAATGAAAAGAAGAAAAAATGAGAAGGAGTAAAAAAATGGTTTAAGCATTGGACCCAAGCCAGCGCAAAAATAGAAGCAGATGTTGTTAGTTGCGTTTCGAACGCTCGCGTCGAGACGCCGGCTTCTTTCTCGCGGTGCGGATCTGCCGGGAGGGGGGAAGGAGCGACGAACGTTGATTTATAAGAAACGAGAATCGTGGGATTTGGTTTAGAACTAAATTTGTGCATACGCGCTCACAAAATTCTCAAAAATTACGAAAACAAAAAATCAAGAAATTCCCCAAAAATTCGAAAAAAATATGAAAGCAGTTTCTATACAAGCGAAGAAAATTGGAAATCGAGAATCGTGCGATTATCAGCGAAAAGAAACCTGGGATTGTATTTATCACGACGGTGAAAGAAAACTAACGATACGGCTTAGGTAAAAATAATTAGCGCGATATAAATGCGCGCGAAGCCGCGAAACGAAGCGACCGTGTGTCCTACACGCGTGCCATTAAGTTCGCGAGATCTCGCGTACGTGTGCGCGTTCCTCAAGTTTCGTACGAGTGTAGCTGCCGTAGAATGCTATGGCGAACGCAAGTTTTTGCTTTGAAGTCGAAAGATTAACGGGGGTAAGAGAGCCAGCTTCGGCTCGGTTCTCGGTTGCGCGCTCGCACTCTCCCTCCTTTATAATTTTCGGTGTCTGCGCATTCCTTAACAGCTGCTACGGAGTTTCTTCAGAGTTTCGATATGCTCGCTCGTGGGGTGCCACGAGAAAGAGCGAGAGAGAGCGAGTGAGAGGGGGGAGAGAAGCGTTCGCACACAGAGAATAAGAGAGCGTCGCACAGCCGCGAGAGCCCTTCGTTTAATTAGCGATCGTCGTGTTCGCGGCGCGACGCTTTTTGTCACGACGTCGACGAGGCATCGGTCCGTAAAGTCTCGCCAGACTCTAGCTGAATGCCGATTAAATTAAACGAAAGAAACAAATAAAAACGGATTAATCTCATTGTTGTGAAGTATTCTGTTTTTTGTTTTTTTTTTTGTTTTTTTTTTTTAAAGGGGGATGATTTTTACAAGGGTAGATTTTCTAAAACTGTACGTAAATTGTTGTTTTTATTTTTGTTTTTGTTTCGATGATTTCGTGTTTATTCAATGGCGAATTTAATTTTTTGTTTTACAGATCGCGATTCCTCGGGATGCGCGATTGACATGGCGGAGGGTTCGGCCGAGGAGGAACAGAGCAGTACCGCTGCACCCGCATCGCCGCCAGCCGACCTTCGTACGCTCAACACACAATTGTCGACGCCCTATCATCATCGGCATCTACAGCCACCGCAACGTCTTCATCCTCGACATCAGAGTAACATGTTGGCTACTGCCGCGCCATCTAGGCACAGTCACATCAGCACGTTGTCCGGTTATCACATCACAATGGATGTTGAGACGGACGGATCCTGCGACCTGCCCTTGAACTTGAAGAACGAGGTGAGTTTTTCGTTTCGAGTTCGCGCGGATAATTACCGTTTTCGACATAAATTATTACGAAAAAGCAAAAGAATGGATTATTATTTTTGTTACCGATCGAGAAAATTCTCACAAAAGGTACGTTTGTCACCAACTTACGATTAGTCGAGATTGTTTCTTCCGTACGTGGATCGTATAGATGTGTACAAGAGGTTCTTGGAAGTGGCCTCGTCTCTTCCATTCTTGTTGAATCGATGCATTCGGCTTTGTGCGTCAATGATAATCAATTGTACGGTCAAGTACTCCGGCCTGGAATCTTTCCAGTCGAAATCGGCCAATGACCTTTATATATCCCACATCGTCTCACTCGGGACGTGGAGACTCACGGAGATTGAAGTACAAAAAAGAAAATGTATGTCGTTCTCTCGAAGAATCATGTCTCACGAGGGTCCAGCCACGAAGTCAATGTACGTCTCGTTAAATCGTTTTTTTTAAATTCCAAATTCATGCCTGCCTCAAGAGCAATATGAAGATTGCAGCAATCATTTTTATAATTATAGTTGAGAAATTAAAAAGAATTTATGAAGAAAAATGTAGATTTTAGAAAATGTTTGAAATAAACAATTTGAAAAAGTTTCGAGTATCGTTGGTCGGTGTGCTCGATTCGTCGAACACGTCATAAATATTCCCTCGGGAGTTTCAGGGACCCTCCCTCGCGCGATGTTCGCAAATCCCGGCAGCCAAGGGACGCTCTTCCTGTTTCCATGTCCCTGCCTCATCGGAGACACGGTAAACTCGCGAATGCGGTAAATGGCGAAGGGGATTGTTTGCACGTAGCTTATGAGCCCACCTTTGGTGGACAACGACCAGCCTCAGCTTCCGCTCTGCTTGCGTATCGGACTAACGCTAAAGCGGAAGGACGAAAACCCTCCCTTATACGTTAATATATCTATACGCATATGGCAGTCTCGGATGATTACATGAATGAAGACTTTCCTCGGACGGAAGTGTAAAAAAAAGAAGAAATAAAATGAAAAAACTAATCACGAGAATCGCATAAATCATTGTTAAACTTGGAAAGAAAAATCGACGAGAAATCTCTTCATTTATGGTAGGGGTGCGTATTGATATATATATAAAGTAGGAAGAATAAGCTTTAGATTCTCTTGGAAAAGCAGTCTCATCCGTTCTCACGTTGATCCGTGTCCATCTATTATGCTATTATCCTCGTGGCAAACATGATATTCATCCCTTGACTGGGTGAAGTGAAAAGAGAGAGAGAGAGAGAGAGAGAGAGAGAGAAAGAGAGAGAGAGAAAGAGAGAGAAAAGAGGAAGAGAGACATGTGGAGTTAATGCCTGTAGTACATACCCACCGTCTCCATGTCCCCATATCGCGGCTGAAACATTTATTAATTTACGCCAGGGAAAAAGGAAAGAGTAGATAGTTATGTGTGAGCAAGAAGGCGATCTCGGATAAAAGTAATCAGGAGGAGATCTAATCCCGATGACGTGGGCTCGTTGTCTGAGCCCGCGAACTGGAATAATCTTCGTATTAAAAAAATTGTCCATCTTATGTTTTTACAAAAGTTCCTCTCTCCTATATAATTATCACGTGTATTTGTTGCTGTGTGTGTGTGTGTGTGTGTGTGTATTCGAGGTTTCAAATTCGAGACTCATAGCTGTAGGCTCGTAGAGATGAGTTTGACTCACGGTGTGACGAGGATCATTCTTGATGCGTGTGTGTTCTCGATGGAGAAAAAAAGCACGCACCCGGATCAACATAGAACGAGAGGGAAAGAGAGAGAGAGAGAGAGAGAGAGAGAGAGAGAGAGAGAGAGAGAAGGGGAGAGAAATAGGCCCGAAGGCACATTCCTCCTTGATGGTCCGGAGACCCACCACCAACACCATCTCGCATGTAAGTGCATCTGTCAAGGGAGTGATTGAAGGCAAACGATCGAGGCGTGCGCAAAGCCAGCCTACGCCCGAACGTCACACACCATCCAATAATACATGTCGTCGCCTCGCAGTCGCACTTTCGACTGTATCGATGGACTAATTTACAAAAGGGCGTATCGAGGGTGTATAATAAGGGTCGACCGTTACCCTTTCCGATCTAAATTCATCGATGTTCGTACAAATATATATAAGTGTGTGCGCGTATGTATGTAGTGACATTATGAGTGTAGAGGCGGGAGAGAGCAAGAGAGATAGGAAAAGAGGGTCAGAGCGAACGAGCTTCGAGTTCCCCTCGGCGGGAGATCTCATTACCTCCAAGGCTCATTTCAGCGTCTCAATTGCGTTTCGATCGAATTTCACCAATTATGATTATTATAGTCTTGAGGTATTGGATTCACGAGTTAGGGAGAGTAAAGAGCTTCCGAATAGGAGGATAGAGCGAGAGGGAGAGAGAGAGAGTGTGAGAATGAGGAGAGGTAGCGAGGAGTCGAGAGAGAAAGAAATACATGAACGTACTAGAGTCAGTTCGAACGCCGCACGAGAGGTACGAAGTGCATATTGCGGAAGTATTTGTTAGTCTCGCAGCAACCGAGAGAGGGATGGGAAGGTTTCGACCGTAAGGAATCCGGTTACCCTATCACGCGTAGGAACATAAAAACTTTGTTTACACACGTCGTAATGACATTTGGTGCGAGCGTGTAATAACCGTGAGGCAGGTGCTTTCTGTTTTACATACCATATAAATATACAATATAACACGAGTACTCCATAACGTGTATACTTCGCGCAATTCGCGTGATTGCTGTGATATTCGTCGCGTCGTTGCGACAACGTGAACATTTTTGTGTTATTCCATGGGTCATTGATGCTGATGCCACCTGATCGCATGACCCTTCAATATTCATTCCGATCGTAACGTATAAACTATAACGGCAAAAGTAATTTACAGGCAGGAAAATGCCGTTATTGTTACCATCATAGAGTGAGAGTTATATGTTATTACGAACGGAAGTTATATGTATTAAAACGAGAACGACAAAATCACATCGCACGATGACCTACCTTTCCCTCTATCCCTCACAATCAGTCTCTTTCTCTCTCTACCCCCCTCCCCTCTCGCTATGTAACGAAACGACGAATTGGTTGCATAGCCAGTCGATGTATTCGAATGATCGTCGTAATAGCCAGAAAGAGGGGCGAACGGGTACGGTGTAAAGTGTAACAATTCTCGTCAAGGCCGTTCCGGAATCCGTCAATAATTCGAATGTTTGATAATGCCCGATTTACAACCCGCTCTTATCTGTTATGTAACAAATTTATAAAGCACTGGAATTATATCGAGATAGCGGAGAGTATAACGGAATAATTATATGGTGAAAAGTTGAAAAGCGTTTAAAACTGGACAAAAATAAAATATAAAGTTTTTAATATTTTTCAATTTTTTTCAATCTCATGCGATGAACATTTTTCTATACGTCGCGAAACATTGTTTCGGATTTTTTGCGAATTCTTCGGCGATAATTCCACCTCCAGAGGGAGCGGAGTTATGGAGTACGAGGAAAAATTGTCGCTCTTTTCACACGGGAAAAGCAATATTTCGCTATCGGATAAAAAAAGATCTCGAGTTGATCGTTCTGATACGAATAAACATACAGTTATATCGTTCCTCGTCTTATTGCGCGTCACGAGTAAACGTCGCGTCGTTCCAACTTGACGCGCTCGTCCCTCCCACAACTCCGCTGGAATATCTGCATAAAGGTGTACGATTGATGAAATATTTCTCAATGGAATAGTTTCGCGGCGCTCTTTGTATCGATTAAACCTAAAAGTCCTTTTCAATCTGGGTTTCCCTCTCTCTCCCTCCACCACTCTCCTTTTTATTTTATTTCATCTCTCTCGTCTCTTCCCCGCAACGATAACAGGACCGGTATACCAATACCAATCCGTACCACCTGCTATCCGAACGTTTTTTTTTCACCGCACGTTCGTTGTATTCGTATCTCTTCGGGTGCGTGTGTGCGCGAGAACGATGTTTTATACATCAAAAGAGCGCGCGAGGTTTTTTTTCCCATTAGTTTGAAATTTGATTAAATTGAAAATCTGTCAATTTACGAAAAAGCATCGGACAGCTTATATTGACGTTGGGAGCGTTACACGTGTGTGCACGTGTGTGGTGAACCCAGTGAGAACCGAAGCACGTGAACCAGCGGAGAGAAAAGAGGAGTTACGCCAGAAATCGACGCTGCTGCAGTCCAGCGATGGTTTATCCAGATAACCCCCTTGTCTGCACATCGTGACGTTGCCTCGGTCGAGGATCTCCCTCCCACTACCCACCTCCCCCATTTTCAACGACGGCGTTCACTCTTTCCTTTTTTTTCCAGAATTAATCACCGCTCACTGCCGCTGCAAAGCAAAACGTTCGCGCACTCGCACTCGTTCGTGTGTGTGTGGGTGTGCTCTTTAAGCGCGTCAGTTCCTCATTTTAGCTCTTTCACGCTGTCATACAGTCGCCCCGTCTGTGACGCGGAGACCACCGGAGGGGAGATGGAGAAGGTTCTCTCGGCGATCGGACAATGCGAGAAGCGAATCGTCGCTTCTGTCGTGAATGAATTCGTTAATGCCGAGGCTCGTTCTCGCGCGAGGAACACTGCACTTTAATTTGATACATGGATGTACAAACGAATGCATCTGTTTGCGAGAAGAGAAGAAACGAGCTTTTGCGTCTTTGTTCTAGATAGTAAACGAGAGATGAGAGTAGTGCGATAAGCATCGTGTACGAGAACCTCGTCCTCCCACTCGCATCATCGCCACACTAATTCAATTTCAGTTTTGTTATCAACAAAAGTTTCCGAGAATTGGTTGAAAAATGAAACAATCGCGACAATTGAATTGTTAGAACGCTGCGAGAATCCCTCGCATCGAGCCCTTTGATTTGCTTCAAAGCATCACTGGAGAAGAATTCGACTCGTATCGTTGTCTATACGTAGAATTGTTATATAGATAGTTATATATATATGGATACAAATAGATCGTTTCGATTGAGCCAATTCGGCCAATTCATTACGTATACAATTGGAAGCGTATCGGCAATATTCTCGCGATAAGAAGATGACCTCATGTTCGCGAACAACGAAAACGTCGATATCGAGGCGAGAACTCGTGGGCGTTACAATGAAAATTGTCTGTCGAATACACGAATAGAAGGCACGATAAGGTTTCGGTATCGTTTACGTAGTTACCAAGAGACACGCACGCGATGTTACATTCGTTGAAGTAATCCGGGAAAATTTAATTTCGTTCTACATCCGGCGTCAAGATCAAGGACGAAAAATGAGATAAAGCCATTGGTGAGTCGGCGTCCGTCTAGTACGTAACGGCTTCAAGTGGTCAGCTATGGAGCCAAACGGTTACGATGACGTTGTTCTCACGGGCCGACATGCTCCTTCCGTGCGATGCAACGGTGCAACGCTCCTCTCACATCAGTGAGATCCAACGTCACCACGACGTGCGGGCCGGGTCTCTTTCTCTTTCTCTCTCTCTCACACACACATATACAGATCTAAAGTAGCGTACCTCCCCTGTAGACGCTACTTCTGTTTCTGCTGTTCCATTACGTAGTGAAACTCTCGCGAAAGTCCGACGAGAGGTCCGCCAGTTGCGCGGTGAGAGAAGGAGAGAGAGAGAGAGAGAGAGAAGGAGAGAGGGAGAGAGAGTGTCCGAAGGGGTGGAATGGAAACGGCGACGGGCAAAGGCAGCCTAGCCTCTCACACATTGCCAGAACTTCCTGGCGGTGCCAAATAACAATGTTGAATCTCATAAACAAGGAGACAAGACAAATACCCAGTGGCCGTGGTGTGGCCCTGGGGCAGGCACAGTGGACAGAGTCCGTTCCACCACCCACTGGTCACTGCCTCGGCCACCCTTCATCCACCTCCGCCTCCTTCATCCTTCTCGCTACCGGCCAACCGGGCATGAGAGACTCTGTTGGTAATTTCACGGTGTCTTGCATCCCTGAGCGAACGCCTGGCCGAGCCGCACTCTCGCAACCAAACCCCCTTTCCCCTTCGCCGTCACTCTCTCTCTCTCTCTCTCGTCCTCTGTCTCTTGTCGCACATACCACCCACTCTCTTCATTTCTCTCTTCTTCGTGGACCTGATTTCTCCTCCTGCCTCCTTCACGACCTACTCCTAGCTTTGCCCGGCAACGCCACGTACGATCCATTCACTCTCTGGTCACGACGATCCTCGTGTTATGAGTACGACCTCGACGCATCGCTCGATGATTCTGGAAGTTTCAAATATTCCTCGAGGCTTGTTTAAACTCTAAGCTTTCGGTTATTCGTGATATACTCGCGCCATTGATCGAAACAAAGAGGAAATTAGGACCAAGTGAGAATGAGAAAAAGATTGGCGGGGGTACAAAGTTCGATGGAAGGGAGTGAGTTTGTTAATTCGCGGAAAGCAGTCGCGGCCCGTAGCGAAACTAAATTGAGCAAGGACTTAATTGATCGAGAGCCCTAAACGAGTTAAGGATGACCGATGTTCCGCGATTCGACGGAAGAAACCTTAAGGGTCGAACTCGAACCGTAACGGACATGAAGAGAGGGATGAGGTCAAGAAGGGTTGCTCCTTACCCTCGGCACGTTCGTGCGTCCGAGACGTAAATTTGTTCGCAATGACCGAAAGGGGCCGCGCGATGGACACACTCCGACAAATTGCATCGACGACAACTTGAGGAGCCGGCGTCTGGCGGCCGGTTCGAAAGTTTTTTTCTTTTTTTTCTTTCTCATCCCTCTCGCATTGACCGCGACGACAACGACGAAGGCGGAGGTTCCGAGAGGGTGGCAAATCATAAATCAAATTATCCGGAGAGATTAGATTTCTGTTTGGCTACACGCTCGAGCTCGAGAGTTTCCAGCGTAGACACTGGGCTCTTCCTCGCAGTTCGTACTCTGGGTATCTGCCTGTGTGTGTATGTGTACCGTAAGGGCTGCTACCGCGTATCGAGGCTGGGTTCGTAGGAGAGCCGAACCTCTCGGTTCTCCTCGTCACTCCTTCCACAACCTCGTCGTCTCCCAGGCTTTCACCCTCTCGCGCCATCTTGCTCCCTCCCGTTTTCCAGCCACGGTCCTCTCCTTCGCGGTGGTGCACTGCAAGGTCCAACATTAGTTAACGATTAATCAAGGCGCTTGTAGCTCAACATATATCATTAAACTAGTTAGCGAAGTAGGGTCGGCCAAGTGTGCTGACCACTGGCTACCCTTCCACCCCACCCTCACCCTCTCGTTCGTCGTTCGCGCCCACTATACCACCCACACACGTATACACCCACCGACCGGGCCAGCCGCACACACCCCTTCGGTAACAATCCCCCAACCCCCACGTTGAAAACGACCGTCGTTCGCGCGTCCTTCGGCGAAACTACCCCTGCCCGCGGTCAGCATCCCCTCTAGCGACGTGCTCACGTACCGAACCAAACTCTTAGAGACCCTGTGCAATTCTAGCTTCTCCGGCTTGAGCTTTGCCCATCCGTCTCTCACAAACCAGCAACCCCCTCTCATTCGTCGAGTTCGTATACTCGTCCACGAGATCTCATCCCTTCCAATCTTCCTCTATTTCGCGTCGAACTGCTCGTTAACGTCTCGCAAAAGTCTCAGGCTGACCCCTCGACCGTCTTCAACGTACAAACATAGAATCACTGATTTTCCTCTACTTCGAGCAACGACTAGTATCTGATAAAGCGACGATTAAATAATTTCACGTTAGAAATACATATCATATGTGCATTATGCGTTCCATATATATTGCTATATACGTTGTACGTACACGCCAAAATAGGTGTAATGAATATTGTCGAGTATTGGTTTGGCAGTACTACGAGGTCGAGAGTTTCCAGAATGTTCCACCCCCGTCGTCGGTCAGCAACATGCGAAATTAATTCCGGCTACTTTGGTGTACGAGCAAAGAGAAGGGCTGCTGCGGCCGTTAGTATGACGCGCTATCCATGGGGACTAACCAACTGACCAGGGAACTGCTCCACCCTTGTCTTCCTTGCCTCGAATCGGTCGTTGTTTCTCATCCTCAACCCGGTCGACATCCCCCTTCTTATGTTTCGCATATATATGTATAGCGAGCTCAAAATCTTGTCGGATCCTTCAGGATCACCCTTTCACTCCAGACGCTCTCTTCCGTTTGGTCCTTTTCTTCCAGACTCCGTCCATTTAGTAGCCCACGTTTTCTCTCGGCCACAGGGTGGTCCAAAGTTCACGAGCATCATTCGAACGCTAATCATCATTGGATTCGAGATAAAACCCATGGAAATTTTGGCATTTCACTAGATATTTGAGAACGATCTCCTTGATGTATTTTCGGAGGCGTTTCTCCGCTTGTATTTCAGCCTGTACCGATATGCTCTCTCTCTGAGTTTGTTCCGCCGCTCTCTCGTGACCTCCCCGGATCTCGTACAGTTTTAACCATCGGTAGAGACGCCGGGCCGGCTCACGAATATAGCGAACCTTGCGTCCCATATAAATCCTGCAGAACTCCTGCAAGGCACTAATGTACGACTGTTTGCGGGTATAACTTGGCCCCGACACGAAGGATAGGGGATGGTGTTTCCAGTACATGCTAAGCCGGGCTAAAGGCTCGCCAGACCGAGCCATTCCTCACCGCCCTACAGACTTGCAGCACCTCGGCCCCGAACCTACCCCTCTTTTCAAACCACCCCCTTCCCCCATCCTGCCATCTCTCTTCTTCTTCTTCCTCGGGTCTACCATAGAGCTTGTCTTTGCTTCTTATCCTTAAGCAAATGTGGTCAGCCCGAGGAAGGTCCGGATTTATTGATGGATTTATGAGTTCTTACGTCCATGGGGTGAGTTATCTTCCCGCGACGCGAGTGCGAGGATTGAATTTCTTCATTTTCATCGTAAAATTCTCACTTTTCGATGGAGGTTTCTTAACGAACAATTGTACCGTCAATCGCAGATAATAAACGAATGATATATAACGTTTGTTTGTACACATTGGAAAATGCGAAGATTAGTTTTCTCCAACTTATTTGACCACCACTGTTCATCCCTGGGACATAGTATTAAATCCCTGGTACCTCAATGCCTTCGGTGGTTCGGACAGAGACTACGTACCCCGTGCCCGGGAGCCCCGCGCCATGCACAGGCAGCAGCAGCAGTGTCCGGCGGTGTCGTCGGCAAACGTTTGCTCGCCAAACAAACTCTCCACTGCGCCCGTACCTCACTTCGTACTCTCTCCCCCTCGTGTACTTCTATACTCCGATTCTGCCAGTTGAGCGAGACTCTGTTTTACTATATAAATGAGATGGTCACCCTAAGTACAGAAAGGGATGGAACTGTCCAAGCGTTGTGGATTACGATCGAAAGGAACCGTACTCGAGTAAATGTACCGCGACTGCGCAAACAATCATCGCAGTCATCGAGAATTTATTTTAAAAGGAAAGGAAGCGACATGTTAAATTAAATTTGACGAAAGATTTGACAAAACTCTCGTGTATGACCTTATTACTCCCTCGATCGAAAGACGTTCAACTCTCTCCCCTACCTCCCTCCCGCCCTCCTCCTTCGTCAACTTGCTGAAATCCGTTAAATCTACTCGACGATTTCTCAGCTGGACGATTTCGTCCGAGTTATTAAAGGCACCGGGAGAGGGCGTAACTCGAAGGCCCGGAGCTCGGAACGGTTCGAGAGAAATTGGTACTCCGCCACTGGTCAACATTTAAACCACATCGCTTCGCGTTCCTCTCGGTGGAGGAGATCTATGTTTGCCGATGAAGGGGTTTCTGTTCCCGAAGGACGTCGACAACGACGACGACGACGACGACGACGACGACGACGGTGGGCGAGCGAGAAGAGAACCGTTGGAAGGCGGGAGAGTTAGCGAGCGGCGTCGCGGGCTTCCACGGGGCACGAGGCAGTGGACCAGCAGAGAGTGCGCCCACGGTATAGCCAGTAGCAATGTCCAAGAATAAGATAATCCTCTGGCACACACCGCAACCCGTTCTCGTCCTCGTCCGGCACTCAGTATTAATGTTTGCCCGTGATATCTGTTACCAGACGTTACCAGTACATATATCTAGGATTCTCTTGGCAAGGGAGACAGAGAAATACGGAATCGTATACGTGTGCATGAGAGATAGAGATAGATAGATACAGAGGTAGGTAGGGGGTGAAACTGAGACAGTGCTAGCTATTTCCGCAGAGGGTGTACCTATCCGAGCTTACGCCATGTTTGGATATTAGCTGACCACTGAGATTAGGAACTTCCTTCGACGTGGAGCAGCTCGGTTATACTCTCTGCCACCCGGTTTCATCCCCCTTCAGCCACCCCCAGCACCTCGTTCACCCTCTTGGCAACGATGTCTCGGTATATTCGCTCCATCCTACTCCCTCTCTCTTTCTGTCCCTCTCTCTCACTCTCTCTACCAACGTTAGTTCATCCAAGTTCATCGGTAATAGAGAATACGGGAGCAAATTGCAAGCTCGCGGTCGACCAATTTGCCGCCCATGGTCAAGGAGCTCGTTTCGCTACGGTGGATCTATATATATATATATGTGTGTGTGTATGTGTGTCTATATATATATATATATATATTCGTGCTCTAAGCAAATTCATGGAACAGCAAAGTCCGCATGTCTCGATAAAACTTATTCGGAACAGGTAGAATCAAAATGTCCATGTTGATCTTGGTGGAAGAGTTTTGTTTCGTCCCAATCCCCATCGTCATTGCCATCGTAGGCGTTGACCGAACTTCGATGCGTGAACGCCGATGGTACGTGTCTCGCGATAACGATCGGTAGAGAATGCTTTTACCTGTGCTCTCGGTGTTTCGTCTGAATTTATCGTTCGTCGTAACGCGGTGGCGAGAGCGATGACACACCGGCATTACGCTTCCATGACGGACTGACTGGCTTTTGTGCTACCGATGTTGCTGGTTTTGATACCAAGGGGAAGAAACTTCGCGCGTGCGTTTAAAAACGCGCGGTCGTTTATGACGAGAGTCGGAGCGCCTCGAGCTGTATCTCTCTCTCCCACTCCCTCTCTCTCTCTCTCTCTCTCTCTCTCTGTCTCTGTCTCTCTCTCTCTCTCTCTCTCTCTCTCTCTCTCTCTCTCTCAACTTAACCCGCATATTTACATTGTCAGACGTTCGAATTGAAGCTTCGTGCGTGGAATCGAGCGTGGCGAATTCACCTCGGTTTAACGACATTGGTCATGCTCGCCTCTCGACCCATAGCTCTTTCTTTTCCTTGTTTTTTTAGCCCCTCGTATAATATTTCTTACTCGACTCGACCCTTGGTACGCGAAACTGGTACCAGTTTGGTTCTTCAAACTTTTTTTTCACCAACGATTTTACACGGTTCGAATTTATTCTCGGCGTTATAAAACTAATCCGAGACTGAAAGATTGAACTCTTTCGCTCCACGATCTTGAAACTCCCTTCTCAAATTTTGATTTCACTGTCCTATCCAATCCTATTTCACTGTCCGATACCAACAGAAAAAAAGACATTCTATTTGACGGGCAGTGACAGTTTGAAGCTGATCACATGAACGCATGGATCAATTTCACAATTCTAAAATCGTCGCTTCGACGAACGACTTACGTCCTACGTAGGCCACGTGTGCGACTTGCGTAGACTGTTAGGGCGAAGAGGATGGAGGGAGAGGGGAGGTGGCTTAAGAGTACGAACGTTTCACAGAATGGTTATCAGTTCTACACGTAGCCGACGCGCAGTTTGCAGATTATCGTTCGCCTCTGGTGTTCCCGACAGACGCGATAGCGATATTGGCTCCCGTTTCAACCCTCTGCTTCACCACCGTGCGGCGAACGGCCCTACGGGATTGTAGCGACTCCGGCATTCCTGATCAATGCATGCTTGTCGCATCGTACAAGTAAACATACCTACGTGGTATCTACGTACGAACGTAGTTATATAGCCGTGTAACCGTCGATACTGGTAGCCAACGTATCAGGATATTGAAATACTTAAATTCTCGAGAATTATTCGTTTCCTGGTTGACCAACGCTTTAAATACCGCACACGGTATTTACGGAAGTTGAGATTCGACGATCCGTGATATTCCTTCGCGAGGCTATAACATCGAATAAGATTCTCCCGTGTCCCGTTGTAACTACGAATAGTGTTGTAAGGGGGGGAAGGAGAGTGGAGCCAGCAGTGGTGCAATCCAACGAGCGTGTGCGAAGAGCTGCTTTGCATTTTCCAACATTTCGGTGATAAATTTGAACACATTCCGATCTCCAGTAGAGTAACGTAGAGTTGAAGAGATGGTATGGCGAGGGGGGAGGGGGTTGAGCGAGACGAGAGAACGACTCACGAAACAATGGAGGAACATCGACGTGGAGGAGAGCCGCAACGTGCATGGTTTGGTTGCTCTACGAGACGGATATCTCTAGTCTCTTTCTCTCTCTATCTCCATCTCTTTCTCTCTCTCTCTCTCTCTCTCTTAGGCTCTCTAGTCGCTATCTTCAAGCTCGCCGGGATCTATCTTTTATTAGCATCCCGTTGAAGCTATTTCGTACCCCTTTCTCTATCGTTCTAACCCATTCTGGCAGAGAGGAGTTTCTCTCGGAGTCCTGAGCACGACCGACCGCCACCCCAGCTCTCACCTCTTTCGTATTCCAACGTAAATACATATATACATATATTCGTTCATGTGTGAGCTGTGCAATGTATTTATATATACACACACGAATATATGTCTATATATAGCGCGAAAGCCACCCCGAATGTAGGAGTACTAGCAGAAGTGCGTATTTACGAGCGTTCCCGTCCATAAAGCAACCTCGCGCCTGATTTTGATACATTCTCCGAGCCGGGCACTATCTCACGCGCGAATACGACCTACGTAGCCATATACACTCGGGGATTTATGGAGATGCCGGTGCTCTCGCGAGAGAGAGAGAGGACGAGAGAGACAGAGAGGGGACGGCGAGAGCCGGCTCGCTCTAACTCGCCCCCGCTCGCGACGAGTACATCGCCGACGACGACGACGACGACGACGATGACGACAACGATGCTTCTACGGTTTTGTTTTCTCCTCGCTATCTCTATGCGCATCCTGATGCATCACTCGAATCCTGCTCGTTATCCAGGAGATCGAAAGCGCACTGAAATGTTTTTTCTCACTGTTCCCTACGTCGATTGATAAAAAGATCTCGATAAAAATCGAGATCGTCCGAGAACGCTCTCATCGTTTAGAAAATCGAAATTAAATTCTCGTCGTTGTTTATCATGCACACGTCCACGCGAACGTGCGTCAGAAGGAAAGCTGTACGTACTTGAGTTTTTTTTCTTTTTCTTTTTTTTTGGAATACGATATGAAGGTACAATCGTAGGTATATAACGATTCGAAATGAAATGCCATATCGATGCGGAAGCCCGTAGGGAAATACGGTTCCCCAAAAATATACATTAAACATAGAAAAATATTCACGACTCTCCGAGGCTGGCCGGCGCTTGCTTATGCGTGAATAAATGTATGGGGGGAAAATATATAGGAGGGGGAGGGGATGGGTAGTAGCAAGGTAGGGTGGAAGGGAGGGATAGGGAAAAGGGCAACCGATTCACTCGACGATGCGAGCCCAGCCACGCGATGTATCTGTGGGTACATATATTCATACAGGAGAGCGATGGGCAAAGGGAGTATTCGTCCGAAGCATCGGGGGTCCTATATAGTACTCCGCACGGCTATCTCACCCCTCCAAACCCTCTCGCACCCTTCCCTCCTCCCTTGCCCCTCCGCCATTTCTGTGCATTCTCCTCTCGCTCCTCTACCTATATATCGTAATCACAATATTATGCTGAAATTGGAAGGGTCGAATTTCCCATTTCTATTTTAATGGCTTCTGGGATTTCAACGCGGGCGAACGGGTAAAAAGGCTGCGTCGGTCAACGAAATCGGAGGGGTGGAAGCGGTGTCAAGTATTGCGGGGGATGAGAGGAAAAAAAAAGAAGGAATTTCACCGGTCCCCTTGCGTTGAAAAATATTTCGTGAAAGGTCTCTTTTTATTTTCGACGAGAGGGGTGGGAGGAAGTATGAGGAGGGTAGAAAGCGTTCGTTGCAGTGAAATTGAATATTTTTTGGCAGGGAAGCGAGGTGGATGGTAGGAAGCCCGAGGTACTTAAAGTCAATTTGTGAATGAAAAATGGACGAAAAAATGTTTCAAGACTCGGTAACGATGAGTTTACCCACGAGAATTTCGAATTTCACTGGATTTAGAAAGAACTTGAAAATCGTGACTTTGATCGATGAATTTTTAGCTAATTTCGAAAACCTTTGTTCCTCGCTAGTGCGAATTTCGTTTTGAATTCGAAACTGCAAAAATAAATTTTATGCGGACTGCGGTAAACTACCCCTGTGATATCAGCGCAGCCTGGATTAGGTTTATATAGATGAATTAATAATAGAGAGGTAGATGCGTAAATACGTATGGAGTCGGCCAATTATTATTGTCTACGCGGAGAATGCTTGCGAGGGTTGAAAAGCAAGCTTCGGGTCTGCGCAGTAGCTTGGGGAGAGGCTGGAGGGCTCTTTCGAAACTTTGCGAATAAAGCCCTCTTCGAGACGTTCCAACACGTTGTGCAAACTGAAAACGAATGGGCGTCGCGCATTAACATAATGTATGTCGTAATTATCATTATAATTGCTTAAGTTGTTGCCAACTTATTTTAATCTCAAACTGGCCGTCCTTCGTCTTCCGACACCTCGTAAAACGTGGAAAACAACCCCTACAATCTCGCTGTGAATCATGTCGTGGACGACATTTTTTAAAAATAAAACAGTGCTCGAACTTAAGTCTTAATTTCCATCGTCGACCTCAAACTCATCCCTCGACTCAAGTTTGTACGAAATATACAATAATTTCAAAAAAATTCGATTTTATTGGAATTCAATTATCTCCTCTACAAATCGACGCTGTCGATACAAAATTGAATAGCGATAATAGATTTTTACCAATCGTTTATCAATTCAACGTTCTCCAATTCTCAGCCTCTCCGGAGGGATAGAAATATTTTTAAATCCTCAAAAAAAAAAAACGAGAGAAGAATAAAAAAGAACTCTATGTAACAGCGACGTACATACAGGGTTGGCGAGGAGCGACGCTGTTCTACTGGTCGGGGTTGGAGTCCCTCGGGTCCGCTCTCGTGACCTCCGCAGCATTTCTCGAAGGTTCGAAGAGAGGTGAGAGTTTGTAAAGTCGCGAAAAGTTTTTAGCTAGAATTAATCACCGGAAGATGGTGACTGCGGGGTATCTCCTTATTAAATTGCGATCTCGCAATTCATTTCGGTGCACAGAGAGGTAGGGACAGAGAGAGAGAGAGAGAGAGAGAGAGGGAGAGAGAGTGAGAGAGAGAGAGAGAGAGAGAGAGGCCCAGAGAGAACGTTGGTTTCGCGCAGGCTAGAGAAAGGGTCGTCCCGGTTCGCGTCGCGGCCGCAAAAGCAATTATTGGGATCCTGGGTACTCCTACGCTGGCATGGGTAATTATTACGTCGCTGATCATCGTCGACCCCCGTTGTCATATATCTCCTGCTGGTCATATTTCGAAATACCGTGTTGCGTATATACCAATGTATATGTATATATATATTTATATATATTATATATATTATATATATATATATATATATATCGTACCGAGTGGAGAGAGTGGATATACCACCGACGTTGACCACTCGATTTGTCGACAGTCATTTCGAAGTTTTGATGATCTCTCGCTCTCGCGGTTCAGTCTGGCTGTTGTTATTTATCTCTCTATATACACAAATATATATATATATATATATATATATATATATATATATATTTATATATACACGTCATTGGTTTTGGTAAAATAACTAAAGTCCACTCACTACCCGTCACCGCACACTATCATACGGCCGGTTACCCGCAGATCTTTGAAATTCATTTAAACTGTTCACCGCACGGTTTCCCCGAATAAAAGTAATAAAACGAAATATCAATGAAACATCAATAAGATCTCGACGAGTCGCGGTAGAAGCGAGCCGAGGGTGTTAAAGACTAAAAGAAAAACGTGTTGGGTTCGAAAATCGAATTTTCATCCCTTAGGATCGATTTCGATAAACGATTATTTTTTTTGTATAGTTTGTTTTTGGTTCATTGAAGATTTTTGTAGATTTCGGGATGTTTTTTTAACGATAATGAGCGTTTCCATCCGACGAGTTCGCTTCATCGAGTATTTTTGTAGAGTCGCGGGAAAAAAAACGAAATTCGGCACGAGCCATTCGCGTTCGCCGTTTTTATATTCGCGCGACCGAGCGGAAATGCATTATATTTTTAAACCCCGTGCGTGCGTCCCGATTCACGTTTTCTTTTTGTTCTCGTCGATCAAACGTCCCAACGTCGTTCGATCGCGGGATATACGCTCGTTGCGCGCTCGCGTGTGCGATCGTGTTCTCCGAATTACACGCGGAACGTTTTTAGTCTCACCCGCACGAACAACGAGGCGCACATAGTGGTCCGAATATGTCCGTGCTTGAAATAAAACACCCCCGGCCTCTCGCCATCTTCCACGTTCTCGTTCCATTTACGAGGCAATTTTTATGACATCCGTACCATTTTCGTACGTTTTGATTCGCGCTTAGAGAAATCGAGAGAAGAAGAGAGAGAGAGAGAGACAAAGAAGGTCGCGATTGTAAATTTGGTTACGCTCAACACGCGTCAGTAATACCCGCTTCACACATACGAACATCTTGCTATTATTAAAACCACGAACCGCTAAAACGAAATTAACAAAAAAGTAGAAAATCTTCACAGAAACAAAAAAAAACACGTCAGCTTGTCTAATTGACAATCAATTAATCGCAATTTTCCTCGCTTCGGAAGGATCTGATTAAAAATTCTCACCTATCACACTTCTCACGTCCTTTTGTTCGTTCGTGTCTATTTCGTCGTCGGTAACGCACCCGAGAGAAGTTTTTCTCCGGTCTACGTACGGTTCGTAATTTTCTCCTTTTTCTTCTTCATTTTCTTCATTTTCTCATTCTTCGACGAGACGAGCCACGGAGGTAGTCAATGCAAATTGCATTTTGCTGTACGTGCGATAACTAGCGTTGCCGTAATTATGCGTCGTATGTATACGTAACTATATATATATATATATATATATATATATATATATATACATACGAAGAGTATATTATAACGTGTATTACAGAGTGTACGAGGGAGGTGTATGAATCCCTGATGGATTCTAGATACCTCATTACAACGCTATTGACCTGAATTTCTTATTATTCGTTGGCGCAGCCATGTATTATCGGCTAAGTGACTATGTATGGAGACCATGGTACATTGTATAAACATATATATATATATATATATATATATATATATATATATATATATATATATATAAGCATGATATATGTGTACTGTAATATTTGCCTCTCGACTCGTCGTTTCACCGTTACTCATTGGACACAGACCCATACATACACGAATGAAAATAATCATTGCGCATCAATTGATGGAACGAGACGAGGGGGCCAATTTTATATTCCGCATATGATATGCCGGACGATGAATGCGACTCTGATGACGATTAGTAGCCCTTGGCATCCTTAATGACCAACCGACTCTTTCCCCGCTCGATACCGCGCGAGAGCGTGGGTGAGAGAGGACGCGTGTATATCTTTCTCTCTCGCTCTACAAAGATCCCGTTCGAACGATTTCTCATTCTTTTTTTATTCGTCGTCACGAATATGAAAACAATTCACATAAATAATTACACGTACGTACTTCGTCGCGATAAGAATTATTAAAATCAATGAAATTTGTATCACGATTTACGATCTCGTATCATTTTTATTTAGTTTCTTTTCAACGATATATTTCGATCCTTCGTGTGGTTAATTTTGTTTTTACGAAAATTTCGTATGTTTGATCGCGTATATGGTTTATAAGCAGAAGAGTAACACGCGCGAGCGGACATTGGGACAAACTACCCCTAGAGTGAAAAGTGAAAAAGATAACGTGAAAACGATTATCCGGTTCAAGTTGCACATTCCGTGGGTGGATGCGAGTGAAAATAATAAATCGAGAGAGCAGAGAAACGGTATTTTATTACGTGGTTTGCGATATACAGTACCACGAACGTGGAAAAGAGATCGTTGCGAGGGCGAGGAGAGAAAGGGGAGGTTCGAATGAGGGTGTCCGTTGTGAACGCCGACAAGTCGCTTATACTCGTATGTGCTACTTTGATCACGAAGGGAAGGGAACTGGAATGAGCAGGAAAGATAGAGGAACAAAAAAATCGTGCTCTCGTTCGGTTGGAGAACGGAGTGAGAACCATCTGAATCCTGTCGACTCCGTATCACGGCTGTCAGGATGCCATTCCTCCATACATATATATATATATATATATATAATTGTATCTATGTATGTGTGTGTGTGTGTGTGTGCGTGTGTGTGTGTACGGCAGGCGTATAGCAGTAATCGCGGTTAAAAGGCTCAGGTGGAAAGAGAGTGGAAAACCGAATAATCGTACCCGACGGCGCTGCCCCGTACTCGGTTAGAGCGGAAAAGAGCGAACGAGGAGGACAAGAGAAAGAGAGAAAACGAAATATTCGAGCCCGGTGGAGTTAGCAGGTGGAACAGGAGACTCGGAGGGATGGAATGAAGAAGCCGGCAATATATGTATGTGTCTGTATATATGTATATATAGGGATGAAGTGGAGAGAAGGATAAAATGGACCGTCCGACTGACAGAAATTTACATCCTCTCGGTGCGCAATCTGCGTGAGTGAATTGTGTCGTGTTACCGTCCGGAGAATTAGATCCGGAAAATCCGTAATAATTACTCGAGCGACGGTTACCGAAGTACCCCCTCCCTTTCTCTTTCTCACTGTCTCTCTTTCTTCTTGTCTTCCTTCCTCTCATTCTCTTTTTCTGTCTGTTTCTCTCTTTCTCTTTTCACAGTTTCCGTCTCCTCCTCGTCGTTTCTCCGCGCTTTCCCTTTTCGCTGAGCTGCTGGCACTTGTCAACGATCTTCTTTCTTTCTCTCTCTCTCTCTTTCGACTTCATACCATTCGTCTTTTTCATCCCTCACTCTTAATCATTTTTACATATTTCCTCTTATTTTATTTCTTTCTCTATCACTTTATCTCTGATTCTCTCTCTCTCTCTCTTTTTCTCTTTCGATCTCTCTTGCTTACTCTTTTCATTCTTCTCCCGCATCGCGGACACCCGACGCGGCGTAAAACACAAAAATAAATAATAGCCTTTCGCAATTGTGCACTTTCAACCCTCCCCTCTAAATTTCCTATCTATTTCGCCTCGAGGAGAAAGCAGATAGGGAAACGGGAAAAAGTGACGTAAATTTTACGTATAACAAATTGATCTCTCGCAATCGCGATAATTCGCATATTCGGCCCTTTGCGAGACGAATCGCTCGTCGCTTTTTTAGTTACCATTTTCGGTTATCGTAAAAAATGAAATCATGAAATTTTTTATTAACTCACCCGTACGAACGAAGAACAATCCAATTTCTCGTTAGAATTATTCTCGTTCGGACGAAGGTTTATTGAATTGTTCGATAAAATTGAATATGTTTGGCAAACAAATAAAATGATTTGATTGATTTAAGTAATTCGATTAAAAATCAAATTTAATTGACCGAAGGGTCGTTGGTTCGTTTCAAATGAAATCATTTCCATCGGTTTGTGATTGTCGATCTTATAAACATTGTTCGACTCGAATCAATTTTATTTGGGTCAAGAGAATATTATTTTTCTTTTTTCTTCAATTTGAATGGAATTTAGTTTGACACGCGCAGAATTTATTTCAATGAGGTAGATTTATAAGAGTGAGATAAATGTGCGTTTCTTTTTTTCTTTTCTTTTCGTCGTAGCGGGAATAGATCATCGACTATTTTCTCCACAATACCCAACGATTGATGATCGAGAATTAATTTTATCCCAGGGCGATATAAAGCGCGCGGTCGTCAAAGTAGACGCGAGTAGCCGCCGCGATCTTTGGCTCATGTTCAATCATTGTAATCGATTGTGCAACGAAAATACTCGATTGTTCACTATTATATATTTCTTCATGCTGAATCTCGCGGTTTCGTTCTTTCTTTTTATCCTTCGTCGATTCATTAAAATACCTCGGTCGACGATGTATACCAAGAATTTCCTCATTGGCTATGCAAACGTAGGCGATTCGTATTGGCTCTTAACTGGAAACAAGAGTCTGTGAATAACCGCGAGGTTTTCCCACGACGTTGTTCACGAAAACATGCACAACATTTTATCCTCTTCGATCAAACTAATACATATATTCATACTTCTATACGAAACCTTCCTTCTCGGTTAGATCAAAATTCTTTTAACAATTTTGATTCTCAATTTAAAAAAACATAATCTCTATAACATTAATTTTTGGGTGTCGTTATTTTTCGAAACGGTAGAAATAAAATAAAAATATTTATATCTTGGCTGCATCGAACAAAATATCTTCGATCATAAATATTTTGATTAATTAAAGTAATTAAAAAAATTAAAGTAAAATTATTATTCATTTTTAGGTGTCATTATTTTTCGAAAGGGGACAAATAAAATAAAAATATTTATATCTTGGCTGCATCGAACAAAATATCTTCGATCATAAATATTTTGATTAATTAAAGTAATTAAAAAAATTAAAGTAAAATTATTATTCATTTTTAGGTGTCATTATTTTTCGAAAGGGGACAAATAAAATAAAAATATTTATATCTTGGTTGCATCGAGAAAAATATCTTCGATCGAAAATATTTTAATTAATTAAAGTAATTAAAAAAATTAAAGTAAAATTATTATTAATTTTTGGGTGTCATTATTTTTCGAAAGGGGACAAATAAAATAAAAATATTTATATCTTAGTTGCATCGAGAAAAATATCTTCGATCAGAAATATTTTAATTAATTAAAGTAATTAAAAAAATTAAAGTAAAAATATTATTAATTTTTGGCTATCATTATTTTTTGAAAGGGGACAAATAAAATAAAAATATTTATATCTTGGTTACATCGAGAAAAATATCTTCGATCAAAAATATTTTAACAATTTTTATTCTTAATTTTAAAAAGACAATCCCCATAATAATTAATATTTGGGTGTCATTATTTTTCGAAAGTAGACAAATAAAATAAAAATATTTATATCTTGGTTACAGCGAGACAAAAACATGCGGTAAAACATTGTCAAATTTTGAATTGAGTCGTCATGAAATGTCCCATATATAAATATATACATATATACACTTATAAATATATATACCCTATGGAGATCGCGACAGTATCGCAACGCAGCGACGCATCTCTCTCTCTCTCTCTCTCTCTCTCTCTCTCTCTCTCCGTGTTGTTCGCCTACCTGTTTAGATGCATCTCGTCGTAATTACTTCACTTAATGCCTCATGATTTATGCGCTGCTCCCATGCGAATTAGGTGAATCGAGAGAGCAATGTACACCCACACGCAGCCTGATTAAACCACCCATCGTGTAAACACGTAATATACAGTATCGGTATCTCGATGCGAATCCATTCGCCACGACCGTAAGAGGGGGTTGGGGGTGGGTGGGGTGTGCACAATGACCGATGATAAAAGCGAAATGTACACATTTATCGAACGTTACTTTCCCCCCACGTGGTACAAATATTACTCACACTTCCGTGTATTAAAGTCCCTAAGAATATCGAACGTACGATTTTTAATTGTCAATTCTTTCTTTTCATTAATTACGATAATTAAAACATCTTGCCTTAAAAAAAAAATAAAACTAAACAAAATCTGTTCCTCATCGAATTTTGTCCACGATTTTATTAAATCTGAAAAAATAAAAATAGTAAACGACCGAAATTTCGATTCCTCTTTTTTTTTTTTTTTTAATTGCGATTCAATAACGATAAAAATACTCGCCCTTTAACCCGATTCTTCGCCACAATCGCGATGTGCACGTTACCGAAGTGATACTACGCAACGACACGAGCATTCGTTTTATCTCGTTACGTGATGATGAGCATGCGATCACGAAGAGTAAGTGGATCGAGGGATCCGGGGCCCGGTTTATAATATGATGTTTTATAGAAAATGTACAATGTCGACAAGGCCTGTTGAACATTTAATGATGCTTTAAAACGATCGATCATACGGTGTATTCCATCGAGTATGGCTTGCTGCCCCACGAGAGCCCGATAATATCAATTCTCACCCGCTTTCCTCCTTCCATTTTCTCCCATCCTCCCCCTCCCCTCTCCTCTCCAACTCTGCCATCCACTTCTCCAACCATCGCTTTCTGCATAGCGTGTACAGCGGCATAGTACAAGCCAACTATAGCCCAATGGATGCTCGTCGCGGCATCGTGAAAGCTTGTACAGCACACACTATGCACACACACACACAGACACACAAACACGCACACGTACGAGCGATATGGTCGTAGCGCGCGCTTGACGGTGCGTTAATGGCATGAAAGAGCTTACACGAGGAGTCACGTGATTCTCTCGTAGAAAATCCCCACTTATCCCATCCCCTCACGATCATGGCGTACACCGTTTTAATTTATATCGACTCGTTTCAATATACAGTTCATCAAACTTTAACAAAATTCACGATATTATTAATAACGCGTGACACTTTCTCGATTAATAATACAAAGTAATCGATCTTCGATTATAATTCGTTGAAATATCAACGAATGGTTTAAATTCGTCGGAAATTGACGAATGTTTATGAAAAAAGAAAGCTAAGAGGGAAAAAAGAAGATTTATTCGTGGAGAGTAAATCCCCCCCACCGTGAGTGGCGTTCGTATAAACAAAGCGCATTATACATTCTCGGTCGAGTTTCTTTTTTTTTTTTGTTTTTTCAAAAAGCAAATATACATGCGCATATGCGTCCGAGCGTATATATCGATATACATCTGCGAGACTACGTGCGGCTGAGAGGCTCCAGTATGCAGAAGTACTGGATGTATGGTAGTGCCATGTGGTATGTGCACGTCGTGGTCGTGTATGTGCATAGGAACGATGGGGCCTGGAGAGAGGGGACGACGAGAAGAGTGATCGGAACGCGCGTACGTAGAATAACCCGCGCACCAACGTGCGTACATATGTGAAACGTATCGCAAGTTATATGCATACGTACGTTTCTGTACATGCGCATAGATATACGTAATAAATGTATATATGGGGAATTCTGTGTAAATTCGTTAATTTGTGAAAATGAATTTACGAAAAAAAAATGAAATTAATTACCGCGATTAATTACGCGCATGCGTGTTTCGTTTCGTTCAAATATTAACAACATTTTGAGTCGTTATTTGGGATTTGTTTTTTTTTATCATGGTTGAATCGGCAAGGAACGTCCTGTATATAGGTAATGTGAAAATAAATGAAATGTCAAGAATACGTTGCTACAGCGATATGTAACGCGTGTTTATAGACTGTTGCGATACGCTGCAATACGCGAAGCAGGGATTGTGTACACCTTTCATTTTTTTCACCCCACTCTGTATCTTCGCCAAAAGCGTCGAGGACGCTGATGTCGATTGCATTTTTCATGCGGACCAATCGCGAAAGGGATGGGAACGGTTAGGGCAGGGGGCGAGGGAGAGGGAATGTCCCTGGTACAAAGCAAACAAAAAAAAAAAGAAAAATCTCTTGTAAAAACAGAAAAGTCGTTCAAAATAAAATATCGCCGAGCAGAAAAAAATAATCAGATTTTATATTATTAACGAAGATCCGAAAGCCGTGCGCGTTCGCGTTCCAAAGGGGGGAAATGTTTGTGTGCGTTCCCGCTGTCGATTGTGCCCGGGGAAACTATTGACTTCAATTCGGAGACCAACCCTCACTCTCGGCCTCCCCACCTCCATGCTAACACTCTCCCTTCGTCCTCTCCTCTTCTTCTATCTCTCTCTCTCTCTCTCTCTCTCTCTCTCTCTCTGGTTCTCATGGTCCACCCCCCCCTCTCTTTCCCGCCGCCTCCCACCAAACCATTTTTTTCGTCTCTATCAACTCTTTTGCATTCTGTCGCTTTTTTCCATCCCGATATATCCATCCTTTTTTTCATCCTGATGCGGCACACATGCTCGCACCACAAACCCCACGAATTGAGCACGAATAAAACTTGGTATTCGCGCCGATCCGCTCGTGCGTCTGGTCTCTCTTTCTCGTTTGTATTTGCATTATTCTCCATCGAGCCACCCTATACCTTCTCCCCTCCCCTCCGCTCCTCCCCACCTTCCTGCCTCGAGCTTCCGCGCGCGTGTATCATGTGTGCACACACGTGATTCTCGCTGCACACGTTTATCCGTATGCGCCTTCTGCCTGCTGGCTATAATCGCTGTGCAATAGGGGAGAGGGGTGGGGGTTGGGATGAGGTGGAAAGGGAGGAGGAGGGTTTGTTGCGATTGAGTTTTTTGCCAGAACGTAAAGCATAACATGTGAATTTTTTACAATATATATGTGTGTGTATATGTAATACACGCACGTGAATAGAACGAGAAAGAGTAGAGAGGTACGGTTTTCGGCGGTGGGGATGAAAGGGTTGAACCTCCGAGGCAGGAGAATTGATAATTCGAAAAAAAATGGCTCGCTCGACCTCACCCGGTGAATCGACGGGCTCTGGGGAATACTCAAGGTTTAGAGATACTGAGAGAGCGGGCAAGGGAGGAACCGAGATTTCAAAATGGAAATCGCGTTCGTGGTTTTTGGATCTTCCCATTTGAGAAACCGTGCGAGTGATGAAAATATTAGGGTTGTTAGAGAAACGGGTGATCTTCGTCTCATCGATGAAGCAAAGCTGTTTTAATATAAATTAGACTCGAATCTGAATGATCGCTTTGAAGTTATTCATAACGTTCTGTTCCTCTCCCTCTCTCTCTCTCTCTCTTCCTTTCTCTCCCTTTGCCTCTCTCTCTCTCTCTCTCCCTGTCCCTCTCGGCGTTCATCCTTCTCTAAAAGCTCCGACAGTATCGCACGTACATATATACAGTAATTTGGCGACGAGGAGAGTATCTGGATTGGTGGACAGGGATATAGGAAAGGGGGTTGAGGAACGGGGGTAGTTGACTCAAATCGAATCGTTACCATCAGAAACTAGCACCGCAAGCACGACGACGGACAAATGCCTTCGACTATATCGCACGTCCTTCACTAGGAATCTCCGGAGTTTCGACGTTGCCGCAAAATCCCAGCCTCCTCCACATCTCTAATTGGCGCATTCAACTTCGCATTAGGGGACCGTTGACGCTGGGTGTGTATATCGAAATCTTCTCGTCTCTCGTTCGCTTAGAGTCGCGTTCGTCAGACTCGATCGGTCACGATCGTAGCCAGGTAGGTATGCGTTACCAAGATTCCATTGGTGTCGATATATATATATATATATATATATATATATATATATATATATATATATATATGTGTGTGTGTGTGTATTAGGCTTGGAAAGACCCAAGTCGATGCGATCCGAAGAAAGAGATGTAGCAAGACACGAAATTATCAATCAGAGTCAAATAACCGTATCAATGTCAAAGTGCGATATCAATTCGAGAATTGAACATTACGAGTTACATTTTGAGGTATGTACCTCAATTCTAGAAATGACTGACGTTGTGAAAAAAACAATTTTATTTACTTTTATCTAAATTTAATTTTTAGGCACTCACTATAATATATATAAAATATACATATATTATTAGGCACTCACTATAATTTATATAAAATATATATTAAAAAGTGCCTAATATCGCCCTCTAATAATTTTCGTCACGGGAGCCGTCCATCCACACTCAAATCTCAGCAACGCATGAACGGATCAACCTGAAATTTATACCACAAATGTACTTCATTATAACCAAGTTACCTTTTATGTATAAATCCATTCGGACTTTGTTAAATATAAAAATTGTCAAAATATTCCTATTTTTGGGCCAAAAAGGTATTTTTGTGTTTATCAATGTCCGGATCTCAGCAATCTGCGAACCAATGTTTACGTAACTTATAGTATTTCTTTATAAGACCTCAAAGAAGTGTGTTCTACAGTTTAAAAACTTTACAATTCTGTTAATCAGTCAATTTGAACAAAAAAAAAACGTTTTTTTGCATTTTTACTGGTTGCATGGAAACGTGTGAACGAAATTTTTTAATTTTCACCTATTACTTTCATTTTAATACTTTTCAAGTATTCCAAGAGTTTCAAGTAATTTGAACAATTATAACAGACTTTTTTAATCATTTTTCAGCATGTTTTTTTGCCATAAAATAACGCTAATTCGACAAAAGTTTTAAACGTTTCTTGTCATCGAATATTACACTTCTTGGAACTTATTCATATTGTTTACACTTTTATGATTTATATACATCAAAATTATTCATACTACCTACACTTTTTTCTTTTTTTTTCTTCTTAAATATTATTAATTTAGCATAAAATAATAACTTAGAACGTAACTTTACACTCTCAAAATATGTATCTTCACAACCAAAAATGTTCTTACAGCTACACCACATAAAACTGGATAAAATTACGCGAATTATCACTGAAAACAATACCGATTAATATTTTTCAAAAGTGTACGCAGCGTAACAAGCACACGACGATGCTAGTTATAAATTGAAGAAATATTTTTAAATTTATTTCCTATAACTTCGACGAATATTCAAAAAATTAATTATCATTCCGCTGCGAAATCATATGAGAGTCTCTCATTCCCGACCGTATAATCTTCCCTAGCGCTGAAAAAAAAACATACATCGCTTTATCCCCATCGTCGACGAGATGACAATTCACCGCCTAACGATCGCAAAAATCCAAACGCGAGATCACTGATCGAGTCCATACATTGACATTGTTTAGACGCGATTTACGTCGGATCTAGTACCCCCCTGACGAAAGAAAGAGACAAAAAACACGAAACCCTCCTCCACTTGAGATTCATGAAGATTCTTTCGGATTCCCTCGCATTTTTTGCATCGACGATTAAACTCGACGAGCTACATCCTCTTCATCCTTTCTCTCTCTCACCCTTTAGTTATCATTCTCAGGCAGGCACGCGTTCACCCCCCTCCCTTCTCAACATACACACACACACACACACACACCCATACACGTTGCATAAACAATCGTTTGTATCGTCCCGCGAACGTATCTGCTTTTTTTTCTCTAGCCTATCGAGCCTCGCGGGGTTTCCCCTATTTCCTTCGTCTCGCTCTCACCCCTTTTCCTAGCTAGCATCGAGCGGCAGCGAAGAGGGTGGGAATATATCGAGCACCAATCACTACGCATAATCTTCGTCCTCATTATTGCTGGTACTGCAAGGGGAATACCAGAAACGTGTGTATATATGTATAGCTAGACTCGCGATGCTGCGGCTTCTCTACGCGTTTCTATATATATGTATATATATTTATATATATATATAGATGTGTACATATATGTATACAGGCTGTGTGACGTTCATTATGAAGACGATATATGCAAGCATTGTTTGCACAATGAGCGAAGGGTGAACGACGACAACGACGACGACGACCCCGTATATATCCCCACCCTTAATGCGTCGCAACCCTACCCCCACCCTCACCCCTTGTACCATCTACCCTCTCTTTCCTGTCGCGTAATCGTGCCTACGCCACGAACCGTCCCGTCGCGACGTGCTTGACGAGCTTCGACATTCTTTTCCCGCTGGAACACTCACCGATCGTCATTTCTCTCATCCCCTAATCGGTAACCGGCGTACGACCACCCTTGGAACTGAAATACTTTGGCCTGTGGATGAACGCAAATATGTCAGTTTTTTTTGTATTCTTTTGGGGGTAGATTAATCCGTTTTATACAAAATGTTTCGTTTATTTTGAATTCGGATCGATTCGACGAATTTTTATGTAAATCGTCATTTTTTTCTAGGGAAATTATGTTTGTTTTTGTTTTAATTGTTTTCGTTGGATTTGCGGAAGACACTATCGTGATACGTTCGAGGAAGATCTACACGATAGCGTAGAATCGAGGAAAAATACATAATAGTCGCGTTTGATCGTTTCGCGATGAGAATAATGTCGTCGAGACTCCTTATGTTCGTTGGAAGATTTTCGCCGAGTCCGGTCAACTAGATATTGTTTATAATTCTTTGTTCGTTTGACACTGATAAGAGGGAACGATAATTGATACTCTCGTATGATAATTAATGTTGTAATACAAAAAATAACACGCGTAGCGGAAATTCACCGCTTTTTGTATGGACGGGAGCGCGTTCTCGACGGAGGATCGACCCACGAACGAGTCTCGATCCTTATCGAAATCGTCACGATGCTCCGGGTCGCACGATTTTTCCAACAAACACCCACGTGCGTCGAGTCCCGGGTGTTCGGGAAACTTCTCTCGTTCTTTAATTATCTCGTTGCATAATCAAATATCGTCGGGCGCAATGTCAGCGTTATAATTAACACGTCATGGAAAAAAACACTAGTGTTTGCTGTATTTTAGGTATTATAAAAATTGTATTTTATGTTTTGTTTCTTTTCTCAATTCTGAACAAATAATACAAATTTTCCATTGGTAAAAAAAAAATCTGTCGACAAAATTAACGTCGCATTATTTATCGTATACCTACAC
This sequence comes from Netelia fuscicornis, assembly GCA_946811545.1. NCBI lineage: Eukaryota > Metazoa > Arthropoda > Insecta > Hymenoptera > Ichneumonidae > Netelia > Netelia fuscicornis. The sequence continues at coordinate 5,215,760 of OX328013.1, forward strand.
GTGGTTTTTTTCCTCGTTTCCGCACGAGACTTTTCCTCGATTCATCCGTAAGTTCGTCTCGCGTTCCACGAGCTCGTAGCTAAGGAAAAATATGGGCATTAATTTCCATGCTTTACGGAAAATGACATAGAGAGAGAGAGAGAGAGAGAGAGAGAGTTGGAGAGATTCTCAGTGCGATTCCCGAGTGCGCGATCAACCGTTTAAATTATCAATGCGACTTTGTTCATGAATAATTATAAACACGCGAGAGGGCGTTGCGCATGCTCGATTTTCTTCAATCCATTTTCCTTCGTCCTTTCCATACCAAATGTTCTTGGGGGCTCGCATAAAAATGTGCACGTGTCAACCACCGGAAAACAAAATTGAAGAAAAAACTATAATTGCCTCTTCGCCAAACGAAAACAACCCTTATATTTCAAACGAGAATCATCCCTCCGTATTGAAATAAACTTCGATGCATTATTTCCACGGAATACAAATATACACAGATACACACATGTCAATTTAGTTCCGAAATACATATTGCTTCCTGACATTCGCGAATCCTAAATTTTTCCGATTTAAAACCGATATATGTTAATGCAAAGTCAAATATAGAAATAACCCAAGCGATATACATACGTATACATCATCGGGTATGAATTTCCGTTGCTTTGCCGATCTATACTAATATATTTAGACTCTGGAAAGCGGGTGCATAATTTATTCCGTGTCCTGATTAATCCACAGGATCTATAATCGTTCGTTCTCTCTCTCTCTCTCTCTCTCTCTCTCTCTTGCGCCCGGTGTGCCACGGATATCGTCGGCAGCCCCGCCGCGTGTTTCCCACGTTCGGCATATCGCGGGCTATCTAAGAGATAGCGTTGTCGTGGGATTCAGTAGAAGGGGCTGGGGGGAGGGGGGGGGGGGTGGAGAAGGGTTGAGAGCGTCCGTGAGGAAGAGAGTGCAGCGGGTATCGATGGAATTCGATCCATTCTCCCGAGGGTAAAATGGTCGAACAAGCGATTTGCACACACATATATATATATGTACATAGCGAGAGAGAAAGAGGGAGAGAGAGAGAGAGAGGAGAGAGAGAGAGAGAGAGAGAGAGAGAGAGAGAGAGAGAGAGAGAGAGGAAGGGTGAGATTGCAGCGCATCGTCTCTCGTCGATGCGGAGCGCGCTAATTGCAGCGCAAATTTTGTCCCCTATCATCGAGAAGCGAGAGGGGCTGGAGCGGGGGAGGCGAAGGAGGAGGGGGAGGAGGATCGGGGAAAGGGGAGTTACTGATTTGCAGTTGCCGTGAAGTGCGGAGTCCACGCGCGCGGTAGGTAGACGTATATATACCTAACCTACCACACGCTGCCTGCTCCGAGCCGCGAGAATGAAAGTACGTGCGTATGTATATTTATATGTATATATATATATATATTTGTGTGTGTAGTGGTACAGAGCAACAGCAACGGCGGCGACGCGGACAATAATGAACGGCCCACCGACTGTATCGCGACGCAATCTGCGCATACTTAACGGCGGAAACTGCATATTCATGCAGTGTGTGCTTCGCGCGCAAACGACGCTCGTACCGAGCGAGAAACGGTGGGATGAGGGAGAAGGGCGGAGGACTTGGTAAGGGGCGCAACTAGCGCCTCTTACTATTCCTCTCTTCTCACTTATTTCTCTTCTTTTCCCTCTTTTCTCTTTTTATAAGTGGAATATTTGCAGTTTAACGCGACTCGTGAAATCCCCTTGTATCGTTATTCTCTCGGTTTTTTCTTTATTCTACGGCTTGATTCTTCACGATTCGAGAAATTTCACGGTTCTTGTGATTTTTTCTTTCTTTGGTTTAATTCAAATTTTATTTTCGTTTCGAAAAGTAAAGGCTTTTTTCTTTCATCGCTGAAGAACGGGAAAAAAAGCATGAAGTTGGAGAAGGATGATGAATTTAATTATGGTTGAAAAATATTTGAGTCGTTGATGGGGCGGATTTCCGTCTGAGACGCGTCAGACGAATGCGTATACTTTGCTGATCTGCAATATTTCCTTCGACACAGAGAACTGTGTAGCATAGAGAGAGAGAGAAAGAGAGAAAGGTAAAGAACAAGAATTGACGATCTCAAGTTTATCCCCAACCCCCACGCTCGCACGCGCGGGGCTCAACCCTTTCTGTCTCTGTCGCGGATGAATTTTCGTGGTGCATCGAAAAGCTTTTAGTCCGACTGGTTCCACAGCGGGATTTCCCCCGGATATGCTCTCGTTTAGCAATCTGAAAATATTATTTCGAACGGCTGTGTCTTCTCGTTTCTCTCCTTCATCCTCGGATTGCCTTTAACCCAGTGACTCGACTTCCCAAAAGCTCTCTTTGTTCCTCGCGGGCGCCGAAACGAGTCGGATAAGAAAAAAAAAGGAAAAAGGAATATAAATGTAAAAGAAGACCGAGCGAGGAAGTGGTGTGTATGTGCGAGAGCGATGGAAGAAAAGGAGGGGGCGAGGGTGTCGCGAGCAAGCGCGGGCTGAAAATAGAGAACGACAGAGAGAGAGAGAGAGAGAGAGAGAGAGAGAGAGAGAGAGAGAGAGAGAGAGAGAGAGAGAGAGAGTGGAGCTTTCGCTCTCGACGACGATGTTATATAGCGTGCATAGTGGCAACGGCGCCGAGACGCTTGAACAAGAAAACTTGGAAGTTGGGGGCCAAGTTCAAGTTGTTCTCATTCAACGCATCGAATAGCTCTGGAACGGTTCTTTATACTCTCCTATACATATATATCCCCACTCGGATCAAACGAACACAGCCGATAGAACGGATCGCGCTGTTAAATTAGACCATCCACAATTTTTCTTACAAATCGTTCACAAAAAAGAAAAATCCAGCTACATTTACGTACATTGAAAACAAGTGAGACAAAAGTAGACAGTTAAACTTTTCACCCCTCGCGATTAAAGAAAATAACCGCGTGTAGAATGTGCAACTTTGTAAACTGTACAATTTACGTGGAAATAAATCCTGGTAGGGAATTAATGTGTCTAGAACGTCGAAAAAAAAAACGGAGAAAAAAATTAAAACGACACTACAGATTTCCTCCCCCTCTCTTGCTCTTTGAGCTCATGACTCATCGAGCTTTTATAGTCCTAGCTCTTGGCCGTCGCTCGGCACATTGGTCGTCGAGGGGGGTTTATATACGTATGTAGTACGCCGCGCGCGCGGCGTGCCCTCTCTCTCTCTCTCTCTCTCTTTCTCTACCTCTCTCACTCTCTATTCGTCGACGATAATTGTCTGTGCACACCGAACTCATTGACCTCGGTAGTATTGATTTTTTGTTCGAGACACCCTCTACTCGTCCGAGAGGGCCCTGCATTAAAATCGATCTTCACTTTCCATCCCCTTCCTCCTTTCTGCCAACGCGTAATAGCAAGGTACTCTGCACGTAGAACATATACTTCTGCAACACTATACATATATACATATATATGTATATACGTTACATAGTACGCATACATTTAAGTACAGAAGCTGGCGGTTCTCGTATCGCGGCTTCTCTCGGGGGTCGATAAGCGTAACACGATACAACGAGAGAGCTCATTACAGCTCTAATTCGAAAGTTTCAACCCTCTCGCTCTTCGCCCTCCCTTCGGTCAGGACTCGGAGCGCGTGGGTCCGGGGGTGCTTCCGCGTTTAGTTGGCGAACCAGTCACGTTCGTAATGTATTCGAATCTGCTCTCCCTCCCACGCTCTCACCCCTTTTTCGCTTCGGTCCGTTCGTCCATCCCTCAGCCACCCCCGCGGCTGTTCTTCGCCCGCGACTCTCGTTTTGTCTCTCGATGCACGACCCTTCTCAACCCCCGCTGAGCTTTCTACGTCCGTCGCGATACCCTTTTCTCTCCCGCTAATCAACGAGCCCTACCCCTCCACCTCCCTTGTTTTTTGTCCCATATACGGGTATCCCTTTCCCTTTGGTACTTGCAGCCCCCACACATTGCGACAACGAGCACCCCATTCGTGGGGGAGGGTGGGCGATCCCCTTACCAATTTATACCACTTCCAATCCGTTACGAATACAACAAAAAATGAAGCTTTTTTTCATCCTCCTCTCGTGCACTCGCGATAGCTAAAAACTCCTTTCTTTTCTTCCCTCGCCAATGCAGAAATTAACGCGATTTTCATTTCACCAAGAAAATGACGAACCAATCACTATTTGTCTTTTTTTTTCTTAACTCTACTTTATTTTACGCTAACGCCACCTGACAATAATTGCTCCTTTTTCTTTTTTACCGCGCAATTATTATCTCGTCCGTACGCGTATAAAATGTCGCAGTCAATTTTTCGTATGCGACGAAACGTGGTCGAAAAAAAAACAGCCAAAAAAGACCTGAAAAAGAAATGGGAAACGAAACTGGCGCTGTATCACTCATTTCATCCGTGCGACCATACTCTTTTTATTATCCGCGCGTCGGGCGTATCCGCGGATGTGACGAATTTTGTATGGTTATGCGAATCCGGGTGTTGAGTATCGTATATTTATGTATATGCGCGTTGGCGAGCTTGCTGTTGGCGCTTATGAACGTAAAATATGTGGGACGCTGTATAAGCATTATTATACGTACGGTAATATTATAGAGGTACTAGAGACTCGGTGGCATGTTTTTTCGGCTATACGACCTACCCGTTACCCTTTTGCGCACCCCCTCCTGCCCCTGGACAGTTCCGCCGTACTCCTGCCGTGTACACGTCCCGCGAATCGAGGGAGAGAGCGAGAGAGAGAGAGAGAGAGAGGAAGAGAGAAAGCGAGAGAACGGGATATGGAACTATGAGACGTATATGTACATCCGCCCCACGAGAGAAAGGGAGAGAGAGAGAGAGAGAGAGAGAGAGAGTTCCTTTGTCCACGTGCGCTTCGTCCACCCCGTGCCTCGGACTTTGTTTTTATTTATTTTTAATTTTCCACGCTTTTTTTTTTCATTTTTTCTATATTTTTAATTTTTTTTTGCTTCAACCCTCGTTTTATTTTTCAACCCCAAGAGCGTACAGGTAATGCGAGCGAGAGAGACGGCCAATGGTCGCCAGTGAACCGGACACGAGAACACCGTAAAGCTCCCGCGTATGTCTGTGTGTGTGCGTGTGTGTGCGAGAGACGAGAGGAGAGTACACAAAACGGCACGGGGTCGTGAAAAATCAGTGTTCGCCCGAGGAACAAAAAGCTCTGGTCGACTGATCGAACTGTCGTTCGGCGAAATTCCCGCTGCTGCTTTCTGATTCTACCACCACTCCCTCCCCCCTTCTCTATCCCTCGTCCATTATTACACGTTTTCGCGCCTTCGACCTTTTGTCGAATTTCTCGCGTGCAACCCCTCCCTCACTACCCCTCTTTTTTAACTCGCTCTTCAAAACTCCGAACGAGCCGCGCACTCGCACTTTGTTTAACGCTTCTTTTGCTCTTGCATTGATTACGTCCCTGTTGTGGATTTTTTTTCCCTCGCGTCTACGTTTGCCCGTTCTCTCATTGTGCGTCTTTTCGGATAACGACCGGCTGAACCGGAAGCTCGATTAATTAACGAACAAAAATTAAATTCTTTTATCAGAATTTTTCGATTCAGAATTTTTTTTTATCAGTGTTCTTACGATTAGAAATGTATCGAGTAATTCGTCGTGGGACAATCTTCTAATTAACGATTAACGACGAAACAAATGATTTTACAAAAATCAATATTTGTTTTTTTCCGAACAATTTCGTAATCGCGCGAATGGTTTAAAAAGGATGGTTTTTTTTCATCGTAGCGGCACGTCCGCTTCTGAAAGTAAACGAGAAAACGAAAGCGCGCGCGGCATCTCGTGTTTTTCTCGTTTAGCGAAAAGAATCGAATTGAAAATCTGTCCCACTCTCCTGCCACCCCCTCCCCCCACCCACCCACTCGTGGCGATTCGATCGCGACCATCGCGGATGTTCCTTCGGGTCTCGTGTTCTCTCTTCCTGTCTCTCTTTTCCCGTCTATATACCTCGACATATATACATATATATAATATATATATATACATATATATGTACATATATAATAGGAGTTACCGCACGCGTAGCGGAGAGAGGACGAACATCGCCGTATCAACGTAAACGCAGGCACGGAAATTCGCCGGACACAAGCGCAGGGTGAACGAGCGTAGGGACAGAGGGCGATAGAGAGTTCCCTCTACACGTACATATATATATATATATATACAGAGAAATTCCGGATGAAAAAAGCGGGAGATCGAACGAGAAATGCTCCGCATGAGAGAGGGCGAGTGAGAGAGGAGAAAGAGAGGGTGAATAGGAGAGATCGAAGAGCGTTCGAACGAATGAACGACCGGACGAACTAACGGGTACGGCTCTTCTCTCTCTCGCTCGCCGCCGGTCGTCGGTATAAATCAGCTATGCTTATCGGTCTTTCATCGTTTCGAGCTACGAGAGAGAGAGAAAGACCAAGAGAGCGGCATAGGGGGTTGGTAGCGAGAGCTTCGATTTTGTGATGGTGGCGGCGCTGCAGTAGCCGAGGTGAATTCATTTCATTCTCCCTCTAAATACGAACTCTTTTTTTCTACCCTCTCCACATCCAGCATGTCGCTGTTCCATCCCAGTATGCACGTATACATATATATATGTATATATATATATATATATATATATATATATATAGCGAAAACCTATTTCGATTAAAATGGCGCTGTCCGGAAGCGGTTCTTTTTTTTCCTCTCGCATTTTCGTCGGATTATGAAAGGCAGGATCGAAAACCACCAACCTCGATTCGACTCTTTTTTTTACCCTCGCGGGTCACGTTCAATGCCCCGTTATTTTTCCTCCCTGCCTCTTTTGTATTTTTGTACAATGGCCAACGGTCGAATGCACCGATGCTCGTCTCATTATGGAATTATTCGTAACAGAGGCGAACAAAATGGAATTATCGAAAATAGTATCGAACAGTTTTTGAGCCATCGATCGTTTCCTTTGAGCGAGTTATTTTGCGAGCGTATTTTTTTTTTTGAGATCGATTATGCCTTTCTTTACTTTTGTCGCAATTATCGCGAGTTCGATCATCGTGGAAAATCGAATTTTTTCCTTAATTTTCAGTGTTAATTCGACATTTTTTTTTTGGAAATTTGTTCTATTTTACGTCTTGATTTTTGTTCTTTATTAGTCGAGTCTGTTTGTCCGAGGAGTTGGCGTCTCGTGAAATCGGAAAAAATTTTACTCGTTTTAATTGATGAGAGCGTGACGAGGCTTCCCTCCCCTCGACCCATTCAATTGTCTCGGGCAAGATTTTTTCTCGTGCTCGGACGTATTCGTGATTCGAAGGAATCTACGAGCGCGCCTGCGACGATTGCGACGAAAAGAAGAGAAAGAACAGGGGAAAAAAATATACAAAAATGAAGACTGTCCGGCAGTGTCGGACGAGTCGTCAACGAAATTAGTCCCCGGATTACCTTCCGATCCTCGAGGAGGATATGGGCTATAACGTATAGCTCCACGATTAATTGGGAGAATCGTGCGAGAGTCGTCGTCGCCGTCTCTCTCTCCTTCTCTCCTCCTCTTCCGCTTTCGAGGCCTCGTTTCGTCGCGAAGTTCGTTTGTTACAAACGAGGAGACGCGTTATCGTCGAGCCCTCTGCGTTGTTTGCCGAACGCATCAATCTTGGCAAGAGACCAAAATCTTTTTTTATTTTTCATCGGACGAGAAAAATACCTGCGCTTGATACGAAAAACAGGACGAACAATTTCTGCGATTTGAAAAATCGCTTGAAAAATATCGAATAATCGATGAAATCGATGAAATTTTAGAATTTTATTAAGAAGTTGAAAATTATTTGTAAGTATTATTATTTTTCTTTCTTGATTGAAGTTTTATTGAAGTTCACTGTGGGTTGCGTCTCGAACTTTATTCGAATGGGAAACCAAAATTCAAAGTAGCAGGAAAAACGAAGGAGAAATATCGATTGCTTTGTAAACAGCTGATCGTCCGCACGTCTGCAAGATCAAAATGCGGGGGCATCCTTCGTTCGCAAAACTTTTGCGGAGACTCGAGGTCGCTCGTGCGTCGTATCGTCTCGTTTTCTCGTCGCGTCTCTTATTTGCAGTCCGCAAACGAAGATAGGTCAGTGTACTATGGAATCGTGGAAAGAATATCGTCGTGAGAGCGAAGGTCTCGGCAGTATCAAGGAATACCAAAAAACGTCCTCGTAGATTGAAAGTAAACACTCGACGCATATGGAAAACCCAATAAGCCGTAATATTTAAATCTTTGTTCGTCGAATTTTGTATATTTGTCGACTATATTTCGCTTGATATGAAAAATTAGTCAGAAGGAACTCGAGGTACGACAATTTCGAAATTTTTACGGTAAAATTAACAAAAAACGTTAATTTTTTGTTTTTAATTTTTATTTTTGATCTAATTAATAAAAGCTTTGTTATCAGGGGATCTAAAGACATCGATATACAGGGGAAACAAATTTATTTGAACAAATTTTATTTTTAGTTTTTGCCAAAAACAGAGCTTGTCACTAAAATATACGTAACTTTTTTAAAAAATAATCTAGCAGATCGCCTCAACGCGTATTTTATTCCCAACTCTTCAATCTTTAAAACGCCACAAGGTTCTTTATGCTGCAATTTTTCAATGATTTTTAACAAATTTTTATATTCCAATCTTCGATTTTTACAAATCTTTTCACAACGTATTATACATTCGTCGATTATTCGGTAAGGTGAGACTCGCGAGCGAAATATTTTCATAACAGCAAAATGCACGATACAAATTTATCTAATACGTTGTTTACCTAGGGGCGAATGGCATAAATGAGCTTTTTAGTTTTTGCCAAAAACAGAGCTTGTCACTAAAATAGTCGTAACTTTTTAAAAAAATGATCTAGCAAATCGCTTCAACGCGTATTTTATTCCCAACTCTTCAATCTTTAAAACGCCACAAGGTTCTTTATGCTGTAATTTTTCAATGATTTTTATCAAATTTTTATATTCCAATCTTCGATTTTTACAAATCTTTTCACAACGTATTATACATTCGTCGATTATTCGATAAGGTGAGACTCGCGAGCGAAATATTTTCATAATAGCAAAATGCACGATACAAATTTATCTAATACGTCGTTTACCTAGGCGAATTGCACAAATGAGCTCGCGGTAACAATTTCAAACTGCGAAAGCTCGCGGTCGCGAAGCTAACGGGCTACGTAGACGCGATAATACCTAATATCTGTTCGCGATCGCGAGGAATCGCTTCGTGCGATACTTTTCGTGCGTGCAATCGCGTCTGCTAAAACGTTATAACCAACTTACCGGGGGTCGTTCGCAAATTAGAGTTCGACTCTGGCCGTGGTATACGATAGCGGAGGCATCGCGGCACGAAGAGCCTCTGGAATAATGCCGTGTCGGTCTCGAAGAGGGGTGGCGATGATGCTCGCGGTGGATGAAATTATACGGTAGAGGGTGGAAAAGGGGGGGGGGGTTGATTGAAACGAGGTGAGCGGCACGAGGAAATCACTATATATATATATATATAAAGTACACCCTGGCTTTCTCCTTGATAATCGCGGAAGACGAGAGAAACTTTTGTACTTATCCGACAAAAGAAAGAAAATTACTCGATTTTATTTCAATTTCAATCGAAATCGATAATTATTATGTTTATTTCATTAAATTCCAATACGCGTCGTTAATTATTAGTTGTTTTTTTTTGTAATCATGAATTTCATTTATCGCGTTCGACGGGAGAAAATTCAATTAATATTCGATAATTGCATTTTTATCGAGGTCGCGTTTGGCAGGAATATGTTTTCTTTTTTATTTCAAACATTTTTAGACGTTTTTGTGTTACGAGACTTGTAAAAAAAAAAGAAAAGAAAAGAATTGAAATGAGGCGTGAGAAAAATAGCCCACCAAGAGTGATATACATCGAGGTAACGAATTGGGCTGTTTCAAGCCGTTGATTTTCTACTTGTACGCTGCAATATTAACGGTTATACAGTGAGCGAGAGAGAGGGAACAAGAGAGACAGAGACGAAGATAGCAGCAGCAAAACGTGCCGCTTCATCGTACGAAATGCCCGCAGAGAGAAAAAAAAACACGAGCGGCGCGGAGAGAGAGAAATATCATTATAAAACGCCAAGTCACGAAACCGGCCATTCCATCGTCCTATTAAAATATTAAAACACCTCGTCCAGCTCCGGGGAGTCGGTGTAGCGTGTGTACACGCGCGTGTGTGGGTGTGTGTATGTATGGGCGCTCTGGCATGGGGTGTGAAAAAAAATAAATCTACCTTGTCATGCACAGAGCAGCCCCCCTTTTCCTCGTGCCCCTCGCCTTTTTCCCTCTTCCCTTACTGTCTCTCTCGTCGTTGCCTCTCCTCGTTGTCTCACTATCCTTCCGCGCTCGGGCCACGGAAGGAAAAGCTTCGAGACCGAGGCTCGCGCGATGAATTACGAACAACCATAAAATTATAAATAAAAGTGAATAATTGTTATTTTTTCTTTTTATCATTTTCACAAAATTTCTAAGCAACGGGAAGAATCATAATTTGATTAGCAATGTATCATAGAGTTAATCGTATCTTGAAAAGTACGCGAAAATTTGTTTTATGGAAAAATAATAATTACAACAATTTTTTTTTTAATTGTTTTCTTTGGCGATTTCGATATTTATTTTTTAATCCTGTTTCTACGTCATTTAATTGCAATATACAATTTTTGTTCTCTTTCGACGAGACTATCGTATTGTTTTTTTTCATATTTTTTTAATTTTTGCTAAATAAACGCAGTCGATTATTTTTTTATTATGATTTTTTTAATGGATTGAACTTTCTTGTTCGGTTCACTTTTCGTTCGATGGCGAGCTCGTAGCCATCGCCACTTGTGTCCGCTATTTCGACCTCGCTGGACTTGTCCAGCCGCTCATCAGTCAGAGTCATTACTGGGATAATTAATTACATTCGCCCCCTCGTCTCCTCGACGCTATCCCTTCGCGACCCCTCTCCTCCTCCCCGAAGCCCACCCTCGTCTCCACCACCCCCCTTGTCGCTCTTCCTGCGACTAACTCATCTCATTCTCCTCGTGTATGCCTCGCACCTCCTCTCGACCCTCCCTCCGCCCCACTCACACCTTTCCCCTCGTATATCCAATATACTCGGTTCCCTTTTTTTCGTCCTACACCCTCTCTTGCCCCTCGTATCCGCAGGGGCAAATGCATCGACGTGAAAAATATAGAATTACCCATAGCCTTACGTATATATATATATCGATGCATGAGAATTCTGATGACGCTGACTTTTAATCCCACCTAGATGGACCGAGAAGCGATTATAATGATAATTTTTATTTATCATCGTCGTTTACGTTTAGGATCAAAATTGAAGTAAAAAAATAACCAACGAATTAATTTTCATGAAAATTTCACGATCTTCGAAATATCGCACTCGACGAGCACTTATTACAGGAGGGAGTCCGTGTCATGGCCCAACCACATTCAAATATGTATACATATATATATATGGATTCTTGATATAAATTACTATATATATATATATAGATATATTCTTTTGAAAGGGGATGGGTATATCTCGAAGAAGAATCCCGAGGTCGGGGCGCAGAATGAAAATCTGTTGAAAACTCGACTCCTTCTTTAATTAATTATGCAAATGGCCCCGGGGCTTCCATGCTTAAACTTTTCGTCTGAGACCTCTCTTCGTGCTTGCTACTTTTCTCTCCCTCTCTCTCTCTCACACTCTCTCTCGGCAGGCCCTTTTTCCATCCTACTTCGTTCGTGCAACCATCGCCGCCTTCCTCGGGTTCCCCGAGCTGGCGTTAATTATACACCGAATAATAACAATTATTACAATTACCACCCGCAGCGCCGCAGCAAGACTCGCGAGAACGGAATACGAATTCTTTTTCCTCGGGCGTGCCTTCGCGCGCTCTTTTTTCTCTTTCTCCCTCGGTCTTTCTCTCACTGACTCTCTTCTTCTGTATTTCACTCTCTCTTTTCTTTTGGCGCTTCGTTGTGGTCTATATACAGGGTTCTAACCATTCGTGGCTCCGAGATTCGTGAATTCAGTGTCAAATTATATATCTCTAATGTTTCTTCTTTGTATATACATATATACACGTATATATGTATAATACGAGACGCGAATACCTCGGGGAAAAATATGAGCGAGAAAAGTTTCTTTTTTTTCCAGGTGATGGTCTCTTTCATTATTTCTTCTTCATGAAAACTCGCCCTACGATATTATTGTATTGTTTTCCTTAAAAAATTAAAAACCTTTTCCTCAAAAAGAAAATTTGGAACGAAGGAAAGGTCTTTATGCAAATGCTAATAAATTCATAATTTTTATTTTCTTTACTAATATATTTTTAATTACCTCATTATCAATCGTTCCTTGTTTAATATTTCACAATTTAATTCTGTTTCTGTTTTTTTTTTTGTAAATTGCGCGATTGAAATTATAATTAAATGTTGGTAATTAATTTCGTCGTTAATTTCGTCCCGTCGACAAAATAAGTGTGACTATATTTTATATGTCGTTATTACAACGTCATTCTATGGTAAATATGTTCAGTGTCGGTGACTGATATAAAGAACAGGACGTTCGCAACAATTTTAGAACGTTTACGATTTCAAAACATGGCCTCGTGAAAAGCCCCGAGGCTTATGAGACAGACAACGGGCCAAGCCTCGTGTGTCGAACGAAGTCAGAAGTGCGCGTGAGGAGACGCGTAGAAATGCTGCGCGATCGCGTTCTACACGGTATGATAAATGTTTACGAGCTCGGTTAATGGACAAGGACGCATAAGTACAAAAAGTGTGACGCGCGTTATCGCGCACGCTTGCACAATTCGGTCGCGGATGATTAAAAAAAAAATGAAAAAAAAAAGAAACAAACAAAAAAGTAAACCATAATCAGCCCGGAGCACCGTGCTGATTTTTACTTGAGACAGGCACAAACACTCGAGTACTTTAGTAGCTTGATACAGTTTATGAGTCGTGTAACATAGGCGTCAGAACCGATCGAGTCGTTTGCGCAGGCACGAAAAAAAATTTTTTTTTATAATTTTTCCAGTCGGCAAAAAAGGTACACGAAAAAAAAAAGAAAAATAATGAAATTATAAATATTAATTAATCGACGTAGAAAATTGCTCGTGTAAATTGTCTCGAAGAACTAAATTAATTCGATAAAAATTGAAAACAAAAGTGATCGATAATTATTTCGACGATTCTTGAGAGAATTCAATGACGAGGAAAATAAAAATATCCTCGTAATCTCGCGTTAACATTCAATACAAGCGGTTGGAATAATCTTGCGCGATAAAAACAAAAAATTAAAAGAAAAGAGGCAGTTGCGTTAGCACGGTGGAACGAAATTAGAGGTCGCCGCCAATGGTCCAACGCGAGCGTTATATACACTTCTTACTTATTAAAACTCGCTCGGGAGAACGCGAGAGAACGAGAGAGAGAGCGCGCACGTTGGCCGACTGTGTAGCGAGATGTAAAAAAAAGATGAAATAATAATAATAACAATAATAATAATTAATTTCCCAATGCTCTCCGGTCTCGGTCTCGTTTCGCTCCTCGAGCTGCCGCCGCACTCCCACACCTGCGACTCGGTAAACATAATTTATTTTAATCGTCGTTCGATGATTAGCCGCGAGGCCGACTGGAGGGAGAACTCGGCGATTTTACGACTCTCTTTTTTTCTCTCACACATACACACACAGCTACAAAGACTAGCGGTTTATAATATTATTTTTTCGTGAGAGGAAATCACGAGATTTCAATTTTTATTTCATTCTTTTTTCTTCTACTTATTTATTTTTCTTTTTTCATTTTATTTCTCGAGGTTCGCCGATCGACGACAATTATTTCTGAAAACTTTTGCCATTTCCTATATCGATGAGTTATATATAAGCGCCAAGGGGATATATATATATAGCAACTGGTAAAGAGTGGGGGAGGGGGTGGGGGGTCGTATTTTAGTCGAAGCAATTGAAACTCGTGTCGCGTGCTCATCGTCGCGAAACAGTTTTATTTTCTTACTTCCTTTTTTTTTGTGTTATCACGATCTACGACGGTAGCGAAATCGTCCGTCCATAACCACCAATATTATCAATTATTCTTCCTCGCTTCTACGAGTCCGCTTCGTCTTCTTCGTTTTTTCTTCGACCTCTTCGAAAGTTTCATCAGCGACGTGCCACGCGCGCGATACGCCAGACGAATTAAAATTTTCTTCTTTTCTTTTCTTTCATCCGTCTGTCTCTCGTTCACTATTCCTCTCTCTCTCTCTCTCGTTCGCTCGTTCTCTACGTATATCTATACATAGGTAGTCCCCGGGAGCGTTTACAAAGAACACTGAAACTTTCTGAAAGAAACAATTACACCTGGGGAGAGAAAAGAAAACCACCGGTTCTCCACACAAGCTCGAAGAGCTGATGCAAAGGGGTACATTTCCTTTCTCATTAGGCGTTTGGGGTGGGAAAAAAACTCCACGAGGATCTCGTTACTAATTAGTAAAAGGAAAAGAAACGCGAGGGAGCTTGGCCGGGGAACGTCGTGCGCGAAGGCCCCGCAGTTAGTTTTCTCCGTGTGATATGAGAAGTATATATTTCGAAGGTTTTCCCAGCTTGAGAAACGAGTTCTTTTCTGGAACCGTCGAATTTCTTTTTTTTCCCTCTCTATCCTCCCCTTCCCTTTTGCCCTTATTCCCGCGAGACTATCATATTAAAAATGTGTCTAGACACACGTTTTGTAGTAAAACATATGTTTTTTTTTTCATTTGTTACTCGTGCACGACGAGTCTGAAATAATGAAAAACGTTTATTAATTCAATTATTGAAGGAGCGATTAATCGATTGAGAAAATGGATAGAAAAAACACTTATCGTCGCGTGAGCGACGAGGGAGAACGATAATAAGAGAGAGAACAGACGATAGGATAATTATTTAGGCTATCTTTTTTTCTCATAGCCGTGAGACATCCCTTCCCTCAATTAGCACACGACGACGTTTACACGTATTAAATCACGCAACAAAGTTGCGAGGCACACTAGACGCGATGACAAACGTAATCGTGGAACTTTCCTCGATGTACGGTTTAATATATACCCGTTTATATGAAACGTTTCTCGTCGAATCGACCTCATTTTTTTTCTAATTTTCCACTTTTTCCCATAGTTTGCCAATTGGCTTACCACTTGAAACTGTTTTCTGAAAACTCTCTTATTTTTCATTTTTATATCGAAACGTTGTTGTATTATTATTGTTTTTTTTCATTTGAACAAATTTTAATCTAAAAAATTATTATTTCCTGCCTCATGCCTATTTTTAATTAACATTTTATAAGGAAATTTATATCAAAAAAATGAAAAATGATGATTTATTTAATTTTTGTTGAAAAAACTCCGCTGGGTAACGTTTGAGAAATTCTCAAGTGAAATATGACTCAACAAAGAATGAAGAAAATATATACATATATGAATAGGTTTTTCCCTCTAAGCCTTTCTTTGGAGCACCAGTTCTCTTTTCCAACCGTTGTCGTCGTATTATCATCCCGGCGTATACACAGTAATTATCGACGACAAACTCGAGTCTGTAATAAACTTCGTCCGTATGCGATGGATTATCGTATAATTATGCGTTTGTCCCCGTCGCGATACTCGACGATTCTCAGACCTCTACAATACAGCGGGAGACCAGCGATGATCCCGGAGACTCTCGGATCGACAATGAAGAAAAAAAGAAAGAGCAGTTTGTCCAACCACGATATTCCATTCCAAAACTCCCATACACTTTTCTTATTATCTCGAGGTTTCCAACGGGTGATCACGACGTACGAAAGAAAAAAATATCCCCAAGGGGTTGAACGATTTCGCAAAGTATACTGGAAAGAGAGAGGGAAGGGGTGAAAGAGGGAAAAAGAACTACGATAAGAGTTCTAGACATTGAAGCTCTTTCGTCGAGACGCTCTGTTTTTGCAAACTAATAGCTTACACGTACGTAGAAAAGTTTCCCCAAAGGGTTGAAAACAAAAATGCACCAACAGGCTAGCGTACAAATCCTTTATTTTTCTTACGTAATACATATGGGGTAACGTGTAGTTAAATTATTAGACTGAGTAATAACAAAACGGAGAGCGTAAGAGTGATATATATGTATATATATATATATGTGTGTGTGTGTGTATGTGTGTGTGTGTGTGAAGATAGACCTGTATTGCACGGGCAATTATATATTTCCCCGTACGCTCAACTTTTGCGTCCAGGACCTCGCTGCCATGTGGCAGGAACCAAAACGACCAGGACGCTCGCACACGATTCGGTCTCTCTCTCTCTCTCTCTCTCTCTTTTTCTCTCTTGCCCTTCCACCCTTATTATTGTATCTTTCGACTGTTTTTTTTCCTTCTTTTCTCTCATTCGATATACGTTTTCCCCATATCACTGTCTCGCTCTACCTCGCCCTATACGTCCATTGTTTTAAATTCAACCCTCCGTGCGATTGCCCCCGTTCTCCACACACCCCCTAGCCCACCCTTGTCAGCAGCGTTGATGTACAGCTGTGGACACGCGACTCCTGGTGGGGAGATTCTCGGTTCGTAACAATTTTCGGTTCGCATCTCATACACACCCTTGCGTGACAGTACGAGAGAGAGAGAGAGGGTTGTACCCGCGGGGGTGGGGACAGTTGGTAAAAAATCACCCCCTCTACTCCTGACACATCCATACTGGATTGCTACATCGGGGATATGCTGTGTATGATATACGTGTATAGAAGACATCCCTGTTCATATTATATGGGGCGTTTTGATTCAAAATCAAACGTCGAAACCAAATCATCTATTTTCACTTCATTCTCCCGAATAATTTCTTTTTCTCGTTTTGTTTATCACGAAAATACACTCCGGAATGATTAATTCCGTGTAAATATTTTCGTCGATATGAATTACGAGTTGAAATATCGATTATTAAGTTTTATTCCACTAGGGGTTGTAAAATGTAAAAAACCATATCACTTTTTGCCAACTCGTGGGAAAGATATCAAAAATACGATAAAACGAATTAAAAAATTTGGCAGGTACTTGGCCTGTGTGAGACGGAATGCTCCGTACGGATAAACCACCCCACATATGTATGTACGTGGATCGTGGTGCTCCCTGGCTGACGGGAATAATGTATACTCGCGGAGGTTTGGCGGTGAGTGGCGTCGAGAGAGAGAGAGAGAGAGAGAGAGAGAGAGAGAGAGAAAGGGCTTTCGCGATATACATATACATCTACATGCGTATATGCACATACAAATTGTATCGCGCGGCGGAGAGGAAAGCGCCGCGAGAGATCGAGTGAAAAAGAGCGCGGGCGAGTGAGTTCCGCGAGAGAAGGACGATGAGGTGGAAGTGTGGGGTGAGGTGGGGATGAGGAAAGGGTATACAGGGCAGGGTGACGGTAATACTTTTTTCGGGTGTAATTTTTTATCAGCGCCCGAGCACCGGGGCAGGAGGGGTGCGTGCGGGTGAAAGAGAGAGAGAGAGCACTTTGACCAATCCCTCACAAGCTTCCTCTCCCAAGCTCCTCGCTCCTCTGGCAATCCCTACGGTTCGGTGTTAGCGTTCCCAACCCCCAGCTCCCTCAGCCCCTCTCTCGCTCTCCTCGCGATCGTTTCTCGTTTTTTATTTTTTCATTTTTTTTTTTACCATCCCCTCTCGCACTCGCTCTCCATTTTCCCCGCGATATATAGCCGCGACCCATCACCAATCCCGTATCGGTGCTCAATCACATTTGCGATGGATTTTTTTTCATAAAGCTGGATTATAATTGCATCGCCGTAGTGAGCGAGAGGGGTGAGAGTGCGAGCGACCAAGAGAGAACGAGAAGAGAGAGAGAGAGAGAAAGAGAACGAAAGAGTCCCTGGCGAATGAAAAAAATAGAAGCGGGTGGCGCGATCGTCGATGCAGCGGCGGGGGGTTGCGATCGGCTGCATAGCTTTTTTTTGCATAGGTAGGTACATGATGTGTCGGGTGGGGGCTGCGCGAAGCCGAAGTTGCAACGCTCGCAGGGACCGAGCTATGGAGGAGAGGGTAGAAGATTGAAAAAAAAACACGAAATAAAATAAAATAAAACTGATGAGGTTTCGAGCTGGTTGATTGGTAGGTTGTCGGAGTAGGTTGAGCGAAGGTTAAAGTACGATAAAACACCATGTGCATGTATATTCGCATATGTAATTGCGTATAGAAGATTATAGAGTAGGTACACGTGTCTGTGTACGAGTGATGTCTATCAGATGTGCCTTGGCCCCCTCCCCTCCCTCCTCCTCCACCCCACACCCACTTCCTTCTCGCTCACTCCTCGTCGTTCGTATACGCGTATGGCACGTTATTCTACACTTCAAATCGCACGTATCCTCGCCCTCCCGCACATTGCCAATCGAACCATTCCCATCTATAGCAATCATCAACTCTCTCTCTCTTTCGCTTTAGGTTATACGTAAAACATTTGAAATTCTTCGAAAATACACAGAGAGTGTCGAGCTATCAAAATTACATCTACGACGTATCCACGAATATTCCTCTATGAACTACAGCAATCCGAATAATTGTGCAAAATATAAGCTGATAATTATATCGTAACGAAATTTGTAAAAATAGAAGGAAAGTGGCAATTTTGATTCACGACGTGGTGGATTTCAGATTTTGTTGAGCGTATGAAATTTGACACGCGAACACGCAGAAATGCACATTTTTTTTGTTCGCGGTACATTCAAAAGTAAGCATTGTTATATTTTGACGATGATTGTTCGCAGCCCATTTCTGCATTGTTAATTATTCGAAATATCGCGTGTTCTCGGATTACAGAAAATTTTACAGAATTCCGAAAACGATACGAAAAGGATTCTACCGATCTGGCAACCCTTCCACTTTTCACATTTATATAAATATATCTCGAGGGAGAGTGTACGAGAGAGAGAGAGAGAGAGAGAGAGAGAGAGAGAGAGAGAGAGAGAGAGAGAGAGAGAGAGAGAGAAAGAGAAGGAGGGAGAGAGAGAAAGAAACGATAGTCGAGCCATCACGCGCCACCAGGCGACGCGCACTTGTTTGAAAATCCGGGGATTTTTTCGCATTTATCAGTGTACGCTCAGATCTGGCTTCCGTATCAATGTCCGAACACACGTGAAACACAGACAATCGTCCGTTCACACGCATACATTGTCCCGATCGGATCGTATGGATTTTTTTTCCCTGCTTTTCAACCGGGGAAAATAACGCACGTCTCTCTCTCTCTCTCTCTCTCTCGCGCGTCGAGCTTTCCAACCCCCGCCCATCCCCCTGCCAGGCGACTCTTTTTTCCATCCCCTCTCCTCCACCTCCTCTTCCTCTTTCCAAATCCCACACCTTCCCGGTTCGAATCCACTCGCCGTTACTCCGCGAATCCGATACACCCTCTACTACCCCCTCCCACTTTTTTTGCCCCCCTACCAGCGAGCTTCAACCCCTATCTCTCTCTCTCCCTCGTTCGCCCATCAGACATAGACTGTAATTTTAAGCTGAAAGAACCGATTTACGCGGGCATCCCCGAGGCCATTTTTTTCCCGATCGCGCCACTCCCTCTTGTGCACCCCCCCCCCCCCCCCCCCCCCACCCCCCATCCCTACGCTGTTCGCTCGTCTCCTTCATTCAATACAGATAGGACGATGTATTATCGATGTATACAGCTACGTGTCTATACATATATATATATATATATATTTATCGCGTAGAATGCTGTATGTGTTTCATCACTGAATAAATATAAATGAAAGGGTTTTTCGCCATTATGTATTCGGCAAGGCTAAATCCTACGTACATGTATAGAGATTGACGAACGCGCATACACGCAGCCACCGAGCCAATGGAATTTACATCGTTTGAGAGAGCCGGTGGATTAAAAGAAGAAAAAAAAGTTTCCGACTGGAGCTGCAGGACGTTACAGGGTTGAAAATGATCGAGGGATTGGGGGTTTGCAACGACGATACGGAGAGAGCTCTTTGCCATCGGAACATTACTCATGCCTGGGTGTTGCCGAACAATTTTTAGCTTCGAAATATAAATCATCATTATTGCGGCCGGAGGGATGCGCATTATGGGCGAGCATGGGGGAAGGGGGGTAGATTATCGTACAAGGGTGGAAGTCGGAGCGTAGTCGAAGGTCCGAAGCGTCGGACGTAACCCGGACGCGAAGGGTTGCGTGGTTATCGTTCGTTTAAGAACGAGCCGCGATCTCTTGCGCGTACGAATTATCAGCGTAAAACATAATTCGGGGATAAATTTCGTACGAAAATTTATTATTCGATTAATTATTGTAATTTGTAAAAAGTATTATTCACGACAGATACGAAATCAACATCGTCCGGTTTCACGTTCTTATCGCGATCAACCAAATTACCGATGGAATTTATTCCCAAGAACTCATTATACGATATTCGGGTCGGAAAATGAGGGAGAGAAGGGAGGGTTGGGGGTGTGGGTGGTGATACGAATATGGCCGATAACGGACGGGGTGGTTCGGTAAATATGAACATCATTAAATCTACACACCGCGAATATATATTCGCCGATGCGATATGATCATCATATCGCGTGCGAGGTTAGCCCGAAATCATATGAATGAAATTCGTGTAATCGTTAACGGGACTAGTGGGAAATTGACGTTGGGGAACTGGAACTCGAGACCTCCATCATTAACAATTCGGTAATTAATTACAGCTGAACGTGATGTAGCATTGCCGTGGTAGTATTAAATTGACGTATAGTCGGACCGTAGCAGAGGTCATAGGTTGCTCCCTATCTCTCTCTCTCTCTCTCACGGTCTCTCTTTCTCTTCCTATCCTCTCTCTCTCTCTCTCTCTCTCTCTCTCTCTCTCTCTCTCTCTCTCTCTCTCTCTCTCTCTCTCTCTCTCTCTCTCTCTCGCACTGTTCTCATTAGGGATCGAGGCGAGCGCGAGGGAGAGGAAAATTCTCCCTACATTACTGGCCAAAGCGAGAGAGGTTGGACCTAGAGCGAGTGTTGAGTTGATGTTTGCCACCTGATTGATTATGTAACATCATACCAACGGTTCGACCCTACTCCCACCCTGATTTTCACCTTTTCCCTCTTCCCTCACGCTCGTATAACTGTATATCTATCATACGGCATATATGTATACGTTTAGCTATACGATAATATCGGGGGAAAATGGACCAGTAATGATCGAACGAATTGGAAGATTTTCATTGGATTTTCTACGATACGCTACATTTTTATACTTCGATAACAATACAAAAATGCATTTTAATATTTGGCTAATATTCTCTACGTTATCTATAAAATTTTTATATTAAACTGTGATTTTCTCTTGTGTTTCAGGTGAGTACACGGAAGAGAATATTACTCTTGCACCCCATGTATATCATCTCGCAAGGTAAACCAAGCGATAATACAATATCGTAAATTAATCCCAACAATTCATACGAGTTTCGAAAGAAAAAAATTCATTAAAATTACCAACGTCGTTAAATAAATATTTACGTAACAAAAACATTATTTGACAACGGACGAACAAACGTACAAGTCCAGCATACACATTGTAATAGTGAAATTATGGCGAAACGTCGAATTAACAGTGAGCAGGTAGCGTCACGTCGACGTCGACGTTGTCCAACAACGATCGATCTTGATCGAAATGCTTGTTTCCTGTTTGCTCGTGAACGGGATATTCCCAACGATATAGGGGTTTGAGGGGTTTTAGGGGAGAGGTTTTCAGATGGGGAGGAGACGTTGATATTGTTGTTGTTAGGAAGAGTCCAACGGGAGGTCTTCCGATACAGTGGTGAAAGGGGAGGCGAGAGAGTGGGAGAGAGAGAGCCAGGAGGCGCATCATTTACGTGATTAATGTTGAAATAAATCAGAAGCTTCGGGACGGTAGTCGATAAATCCCGTAATTGCAGGATTATCATAAGTAAATAGGCAAAATCGATGCCGATGACATATCTGACTATGCGAGAGGAAGGGGTGGGGGGAGGTTGGTAGGTATATATGTGTTGTGTATGAGAGGGAGGGGGTTGAAAGCAGCACCTGTTATTGGATATTAGATATAGCATGTTCGTATATCTGTGTGTACGAATATTGCCCGATTTTCGCTATCGAGCATTTATCCCCGTAATATACTAACTATAACAGTACATTATACATATATGTATATAATAAGTATATAATTCGGGAATTCAACCGATACGAAAATTTCGCGAAAGCTACCGAGGCGTAACCGGCACGCGAAACTGGATCGATGAAATAAAAATAAAATTAAAACGCGACTTATAATTACACGTCGAACATTTAATTTATATTTTCATATATTATGGATTAAAAAAAAACTGTTTTATCGATCAATATTAATTGATCGAATAACGAATTGCGTTTTCAATCGGGTAATTAATTGTTTCGCGATATTTTTAATTATGCAATTGTTTATTTCAATACGATGGTACTGTTTACCGGTAATAAGGTTTTTTCTGTTT
This sequence comes from Netelia fuscicornis, assembly GCA_946811545.1. Taxonomy (NCBI): domain Eukaryota; kingdom Metazoa; phylum Arthropoda; class Insecta; order Hymenoptera; family Ichneumonidae; genus Netelia; species Netelia fuscicornis. The sequence continues at coordinate 5,238,282 of OX328013.1, forward strand.
TTTTTTTGTTTAGTCTCGCCGCGGGTAGAGGAATGATTAATTGTCGAAAACGCGTATGGTGCGCGGCGAGAAACGATGACTATCTATTTTATCGCGTTAATGAGATGTGCGATAAAATTTATGAAGGAAAGAAAAGGAAAAAAGGAGAGAAGAAAAAACGGTACGATCGCGCCTTCGGTGTCAAGGTGAAGCGTACTTTACGATCGCTTTTATTAATGACAAAAAAGAGGGAAGGTTGGGACGCGATCGCTCGCGTCGTTACTTCAATGCCACGTCGACCGCGCGATTTTAATTGTAAATAAATTAAAGGAACTGTTTCCCGACGGTACGAGTTAAATATATATATATATATATAGATATATATATATGTGAGTGTATATAAGTGCTACGACGTGATTAAAGTCAATCGTGTCGAATTGACGGACCAGCCTCGCACCGAGCGAACCCGGACGTTTCATTATTTGGATCAACGGGATCGAATTATAATCGAATAGCTTCAACGTCTGTGGAACGCTCTCGCTCGAAGCCCTCGCTGACTTTCGTCTTCGGCGTATCCTTCGCCACGTTACACGAAAGCACCGAAATCGCAAGACCGAAATAAATTTACGATATTATATACCCTTAGCTGTTCTCGCTACGTTCATGAAATAACGACGAAAGTTATCATTATGCTTAGCTTCGACGGGTTAATTATAAATTGTAAATTGGGCGTAACGTTCGGTCTCTGGTACATCACCGTAACATCCTGTTTAAGTTAGAACGCGCGAGAATGTCCCCGGAAGTTATATTTCGAAGCTGAAAACGACGAGAGTGCCATTTGTGGCGTCGAGTATCCGATTTAGAAAATATGGAGGAAACGGAATTGGTGGGATTTCACTCGGTAATAATGAATATTTTGGAAATAGACGAGCGAGCGAGAAACACGGATGAATCCTTGACGATCTAAATTTATCCTTGCGTTATCTTCAATTCGCTGATATCAAGAATTCGACTAGCCTAGGCGATAATATTTCTGGATGAAAAAATAATCACTCGTTTATTAATCGAGATCGAGATAAAATTAAACAATTTACATCAATCGTAAATGATAAATAATACAATTCTTATCACCGACGTTTCTGAACAAACAAAATTCTATTTTTAATTAAAATATCATTAATTTCTAATTTCTAATCAAAATATTGTTAAAAACAGAAAAATTCAAAATTTCACAATCTAACACAATTTAGCAGAATAAATGCAGCCCTCAGTTACGAAACAAAGATACTCGTGTCGACTCTTATAATTATTTCATGCTTCTCGCACAGACGAGAAGTCACCAAATTGGCCTGTCGCGTTGGAATTTAACGCGAGTCGCGATAATTCGCGTTACGATCGACGTTGTTCGTCCGCGGTATGAGTCTGTATGTGTGTATGCACGCGAGAGTAAGCAAGCATCAGTGGCGAAGCGTGTCGAGCGACGACACGAGGCTCGCGCGCTCTGGCGATTAAACGCGATAGCTTGTATATTATACGAGCTCATAGACCCAGTAGGGACAATCGGCGTTAGTTAGAGGACGCTCGAGTTGCCGATGGATAATACGTATAATAATAAGCGTGGTATATTGAGAATGCTCGACGAAGATCGTCTGAGGCGTGGAGCTTACCTAAAACATATATATATACATGTGTGTGGGTGTGTGTGTGTGTGCGTGTGTGTGCGTGTGTGTGTGTGTGTGTGAATGTATGAAAACGCAAGCGGGTGAACAAGCGCGAGAGCCGCATCGTCAGTGGCTGGAGGAAGACGGGGATAGTTCTACGGCCAGTTAGGTGCGATGTTAATTAAATGATATGATCATTAGTCATTACGGTGTCATTGTGTTGACAACAACTTGGCGTCGTCGTGGCCTTGTGCGACACACACGTATGCGCTTTTACGAGTGTATCGGCGCGAATACATATACACGGGTTATATATGTATATATATAGTGGGAACGTTCCGGCAAGGACACAGCGTCCGGGTGACGGGAAGTCACATGGGAAGTTGCCGTTCTATGCCACTGTACCGTTTCGCCTATGTATTTATGTGTATGTATTTATATCATAGATCGTGTGTGTTGTGCGACGTTATACATATACACGTGTTGATCCGCGGCAAGTATTAGTGATAACGTGGTATTAGGGAGAGTGCACGGTCCTGCTATTCCTGGTAACCGAGCGCGTATAACTCGCACCGGACACGTGAGCACACCCGCGCACACAGCCGGTAGCCGCAAAATTTCTATAGCCCATATAATACGCTCGATGGTAAGCAACGATCGGATTATAGACACCGGGAGTCTCGTGTGTATATGCATATTTGCATGTAGCTATTCGATACCGTTGTGTAATTATATACGAGTAAATTATATATGTATATAGTGGCAACGTGACGGTGATTGTTAAGAAGCTAGAATGAGAAAACAGACAGAAAAGTTAGAATGTTGTAATTGTAGGAATTCGTCAAATCCTTTCGACTTAACGGATGTAAAGATAAAATTAAGTTGGAAAACAAATATTTGTTCGTATTTGAAAGTTGTATGTCACACTTTTGGGAAAATGAAATGAGGTTTTGTTGATGGAAAATTTAATTATATACGTGTAAACTATATAGAGTGGCAACATGACGGCGATTGTTAAGAAGTTAGAATGAAAGAGAAGTCGGAAAAGTTAGAATGTCATGATTGTAGGAATTTGTAAAATTCCTTCGACTTAACGGAATTAAAGATAAAATTAAGTTGGAAACAAAATATTTGTTCATATTTGAAAGTTGTATGTCACACTTTTGGGAAAATGAAATGAGATTTTGTACATGGAAAATTTAATTATATACGAGTAAACTATATACAGTGGCAACGTGACTGCGATTGTTAAGAAGTTAGAATGAGAAAAAAGACAGGAAAGTTAGAACGTTGTGATTGTAGAAATTCGTAAAATTCTTTCGACTTAACGGAATTAAAGAGAAAAAAGATATATTTTCATATTTGAAAATTGTATGTCACACTTTTGGGAAAATGAAGTGACATTTTGTAGATGGAAAATTTAATTATATACGAGTAAACTATATACGTATACAGTGGCAACGTGACGAGAAAAAAGTCAGAAAACTTAGAATGTCATGATTGTAAGAATTCGTCAAATTCTTTCGACTCGACAGAATTGAAGATAAAATTAATTATGAAAAAAAAAAAACAAATTTTTTATATTTCAAAATTGTATGTCACACTTGTGGGAAAATGAAATGAGATTTTGTAGATGAGGAATTTATGATAATTTTCGTAGCTAGAAACTAGGGTGGTTATGTCTAGTTTCCCTGGAGAGAGATTCGAGAACGATGAGGTGTGTATTACTTGCTATCCCATCTATATATATATAAATTATGTATATATATAGATATGTATGTATATATATATATGTATGCATATACGTATATATAGGGATCAGTCGAAGGGTGGCGTTTGTGGCATACAGAGGCTGACTCCCCGGGGAGTGAAAGGACGAAATACCGCGAGACGGGGGACACAGAGGCTGCGAGCATAGGCGCATAGGAATTTAGATGCCGATCCACGGCAACAGCAGCAGCGCGCCGGTATCACTCTCGCATGTGAGGATCAGAAGCACACGCTCACCCGCCGCGAGCCATCGTTCCAGTGTGGCTCCCGTTAGACACGCGCATCGTCCAAAGATTCCGATTATACTCTCTCTCTCTCTCTCTGTCTGTCTCTCTCTGTCTCTCTGTCTGTCTCTGTCTCTCTCTCTCTCTTGCACTTGTATGTTGTACTCACACCACTGAAAATCCAATGCCACACATCTTGGTGACTGTGCTCTCTATGTATTTCTCTCTCTCTATCTCTCTCTATCTATCTCTCTCTCTCTCCTCCTCTCCTTTTTTCTGTCCTTTGTGTATATGCGACTAATCTGTAATATACTTGCATGACTTTTTATTTTTCTCGATCAATCGCGCGGTCTTATTTAGTCGCAATCAAAATAGATCTCGTGAAATGACGCTGCAATAATTTTAGAAAATATTTCGAACGATTGAACTCGAATAAAAAGTGATCCTGGAATGTTTTAATATATTTTTTAAATTTATTATTCGATCAAATAAATAATTTTATTGTAAGATTGATCCAAATACCGATTTTTTGTTCGCATCGTGTAAATCGATTATTTATCTTCGCGTGTCATATTAATATTCTACGTTATTGCGATAATTCCATTATACTCGCGAGAACTTACGGTTCTCGACGAAAAGTTGACGATTTTTCGCACCTCGCTCAAGCTCGTAGCACAGGTGGATCGTGAAATTTACAACACGTCCTGCCGAGAGTGTCCGCTTTTACAATATCGCCTCGTTCGTATTTTTTGTGTCGCGAAGAATAAGAATGAAACAAAAAAAAAAGACAAGCGAAAAAAGAGACCGAAACCGTTTTACAGCAGCGGGGAGGCGTCGCTCTCTCGTAAAGTGCGGAAGGGTCCTCGAAAGCGGATCATAAAAAATGAGCGTAAAGTGCATGCGTATAGTTCTACCTAGGGTTCGTTTTATCACTTCATCAAGGCGAGTTACGAGACAGAAATACAGAGAGAGAGAGAGAGAGAAAGAGAGAGAGAGAGCGAGCGAGGGAGAGAGAGAAAGAGAGAGAGAGCGAAAGAAACGGGGAGTACGCCCAGATCTAAACTCTCCCGTCTTCTCGACCACGGGTATGCAAATATACATATATATACACAAATTAAGATACATTCTTTGAGCACGTGTGACTTCATTAATCGAGGATTCTCACCTCTAGTCCGAAACGCATCGCGAACGGAGCTGGAGAGAAAGAGCGAGGGTCGAAATGAATGAGAGAACGATATAAACTGTCCCATTTTTGCTCTTATCATGCGTAATCTTGGGTCCATCTTTCTTCGCCGCTCAATTTTCTTTCGATATAACAGATGTATATAATGCTCGTGTGATAATATATATATATATATAGTGCGTTAGCCGGAAAAATTAACGATGCGCTTAATTTTGATCGAGATTTCGGAATAAGCTAGCTGGTATTTATAGCGAATTCTGCCTTGGTGTGGCAGATTTAATAGAGAGAACGCGCGAGGCACATTATATTCCGGTATTCATACGTAGATCGGGCTCATGTCCGAACGAGTGGACTGGTGTGAAGCGAGCAGCACTTTACTAATACACATACACACATGTATATAAGGTAAATATGAATTATATGTATATATATATATATATATATATGTATGTTTATACGTGCGTTATAGAGCCCGGCTCAACGTGGTATTTCGCGTTAATGGCCACAATTAGGTGTTTTAATTAGTCCACTCGCTCCTAGCCGGCCGGCAGCTGCAACCAAATTAGGGCTCCACGAAACAATAACTGCCGATTGAAGAACCTAATTAGCGCCGCTCTCAATGTTTCTCTCTCTCTCTCGCTCTCTGGAGAATGAATGGAGAATGAACGGAATGAGATATAATAGTTTATAATCGTCATACGATCTCTTATGATAATTCGTAGAGTTATGTCGAAAATTCATCGTCTCCTCAAACCTAAAAAAATCCTATTCCCTGGAAAAAAAAATGACAATCTTATCATCGCGATTCGATGAAATAATCGTAATATTAATTTCTTCCGAAGAACGACGTTACGGTAATAACGAAGGGGCCGTTATACGAGTCAACTTGTAGTTAATTAGAGAAGCCTTTCAATAAAGCCGTCGTTGCGCGAATTTAATTCAGCCAAGATGCCAAAAGTATGTGACCAAAAAGTTTTCTTTTTATTTTTCGTCCTGTTTTTATTTTTTGTCATTTTTCCTTCCATACGCTGTGCGGTACCTACCGACATTGAGCTGATTCTCATTCGCTCGTCGAGATAAAGAGCAAGAGAGAGAGAGAGAGAGAGAGAGAGATACAGATATGCAGACAGAGTAAAATGGGACAGAAAGAGAACATCAATCGCAGCAGGAGGCCTGCAGGTCCGGATAATCCGCTTCATATACATATATATATTCTATAATACGCTACAAACGACCCTCCGACTCTCAACGCGATTCGACTCTTTATATATTCTCTACATATATCTAATATACACGTATATATACATATATATATATACATATATATATGTATATATATGTATATGTTTATGCGGCCGTATACGTGTGTACGCGAGTCGAGAGCTCTCAGACACGAGAACCCTGTAATTTAATACACGCACCGCGAAATGGAGACAGTAATGACTCGTAGGGTTTCGGGCTTAAAATTAAATGCGACTATCCGAGTTAGTAAAATTCCTAATTCGTCTGGTCTATATATCCTTCCGCTCCTCCTTTACTCCGACTCTCGGGCTCATTCTCGCCGGAGCTTTTGCCGCAGCTTCCGGCGTCCTCTCTCTCTCTTTCTCTCTCGCTCGCCTCATCCCTCATCCCCTCACGGCGCTCCATGTCACATCCGCGAGTCCGTTTTCGCGGTCTCGTGTGTATCCCGGTCTCTCTCGCTCCTATCTCTATCTCGCTCTCACTCGTTCGCGACTATTTCTCGTCGTGACATATTCCACCGTATAAGCACGTACATTTTTCGTGTGATCTTTTAGGGCTTCGAAGCTTCGGCGTACGACGAGAGCTAGTTATATTTGTTCTGTCTCTGTCTCTCGCTCAGTCTTTCCGGCTACTACCCCGCCTCTTGACGTTGGATGAAGGTGCAACTGGACGTGTTCCAAATTAAATTGAGGAACAAAAAAAAGAAGCTCGCGCGGGGGGAAGGGGGGGGGGGTGACATAAAAGGAACAAAATGAAAGCTCACATCCTTTTCTTCTCTTTATCCTCTTATCCCCAGCTTTTCCGTCTCTCTCCCGCTCTCTCCTTGAAACTCACAACTCTTGCAATCAGAAATGCGATCTACCAAGCGAAACATTTTTACCTTTGCTTTCCCTCTCAAGAAAACGCTTGTAAATATAATCCCGAAAAAGAAGAAACAGTTTTTCCAAAGATGAATAAATTTGTATATTGTTAATCAATTATTAAGGGTGAGTTTGAATAATTCGTCATATTTTTTTGCCAAGACGATGAAGAACTATCGGCAATCGCAATTACGAAAATGCTTCTCGCGCGGTCTCGTTGCGGTGAGCAACGAAACTGTTCAAGCCTTCTTGACCACGCGAGTGAGAGAGAGAGAGGGAACGAGCGCGAGCGCAAGGGCGAAGGGGTAGAAACGGGGTAGACCGCGCGGTATAGACGCATACTCGCTCTTCGTATTACAGTCGCAGCTGGGCACACGCGTAACATTTAATTAATGTCGGAACATTAGCATATAAACTCGTAGTACGTAGGGCTCACGACGATGTAACCTCCCCCGTCGTTCCTTTATACCGGACAGTGTCACAGGGGGCGCTGTGCTCGTTGGCGCGGACACTCGGGCACGCGTGTGTGTGTGTGTGTGCGTGCGCTTATACATACACACGAACATCGGACTGGACCGTACCTACGGTACACACAAGACATGGAAGAGGGGCGAGTCGCGGGGGAAGCACGAGGACGTCGGGGGTGCATGGGAAAAGGTACGATCTATCTATGTATGGGTCGTTCCGTCTCAAACCAAACTTTCAAAGCCCTTTATTTCTATCTTCGTCAAATTACGTTATCTTCCTTTTTATCGAAAATAATATTATTTGTAATTAATTATAATAATTAATTGTAATTTGGAACGATAGGATTGATTTTTGGGGATGTTTTTTTAATTTTGGGAAAATTTTGTTCACGTCGATTCGACATAGAGCGTTTCGTATCTATGCGAGATATTTCGTACTCAGGCGAGTCTCGGACGCAATCATCGTAGTTCGGACCTTGGCGGAGATGCGAAAATGTCAGGTATATGTGAGTGAGAGTCGGTGGAGGGGAAGGTAGTAACTGACTATACGTGTGTACACTCGAGGCGACCAGCATTACGAAGCCCCTTAGAGTTTGCTCGGTTGGTTCTATATCCCTCTCTACCAGGGACAACGCCGACCACTAATAGTTACATTGTCTAAGGTTTCGATAACCCAATGAACCTTCTCAGCGTTTATGCGAGGAACTTGACCGGGTCCTGGAACTGCGGTAATATTTTTCCCACGATCGTGGAAACCCAACGTAATAATTCATACGCCTCTAACTTCTCGTTTTATAACGTTCTTATCAAACGAAAGAATTCTCTCATAAAAATATAATCAACGTATTTTATTCACCGCCCCACAATTTACGATAATTAACATAAAAAATTTCTCGTACTACGAAATTATCCCTAATTATTTTTCCTCTATCTCTAAAAATTATCCCTAATTATCATTAATTACTTTCGATTTCTCAGCAGTAAGAAGCGTTCGAAATTCCTGCACGCATCGTACTCACGAAATCTTGATCGAGTTCGTCCTTATCCTTTTTTTTTTGCACCCCCATCTCCATCCCCCTCAGATACCAGAACTGATTGATAAAAGTAAAAAAAAAAAATATTTTCAAACAACGTGGCTTCCGAATGTACCGGTCCAAATTAAGAGGTTATAGGGGGAGTCAAGAGAGAGAGGGAGTAAGAGCAAGAAGGGCGTAACAAAAAAAATCGATCGAGCATCGAGTGTTAAGGGGGAGATCATTAGTAGCACGATTAAATTAAAATATTTGATTGCCAAAAGGGTCTCTCACCTCTGGTTCCTTCGTTCAGAACGCTCTCTCCCTCTCTCACTCTCTCTCTCTCTCTCTGCCTCTCCCTCCCTCTCTCTCCCTCCCATGTTACTTGTACCTTATATATATATATATATATATATATATACATATACATATAAATATATGTGTGTATACATAGGGTTTATGCCGTACGAGTGTATTGCTCTCGCGGTAGAGAGACCTCTCTCGTTCATCGTTGGCGCTTCCAAATTTGAAATGCTAAACAGCAAATACGCCTAATGAACACGTATGCTCGCGCCATGTTCGTCGCTATGTTTGTACCAGCGACGACGACATTAACTGACGCGGCGATATTTGCGTTGGTCAGTCTTCTCTCTCTCTCTCACCCTCTCTCATTCTTCTCGTGAGCGCACTATGCGGATAATAGATTCATCCTTCACGCTTCTTAATTAGGAGTTCAGTTTTATTGGCCTCTCTCGTCGCTCGACGCGACGCGCTCGGTGCGGCGCAACATTCACGATCATTTTCTCTCTCTCATTATAGATATACATATATATATATATATATATATATATATATATATATATATATATATATATATATATATATATATATATATATATATATATATATGTGTGTGTGTGTATAGAAATATTAGTATATATTCGAGGTTACACCAGCGAGTTATTGCGACTCTCCATCGGTGGTTGAGCGAGAGTTCGAGAACGTCTTCATAAAATTCTACGAGTCGTTCCTAGGAAGGCATTAGTCAAAATTATCGATCGACAGGCAAGCGAGAGAAAAAAATACACACACATATACTCGGAGAGCAGAGAAATCGTTCGATCGTAATAAATATCCCGTTCGTCCCGAGCAAAAATTTATCTCCAACGAAACACAATACGTCGTTCGTTATTGAAATAAACGTTATATTCGACGATATCGTGGATCGCCGTAAAATTTTCCTACTTGACGCCAAATACATTTTCGCCAACGAAAACCAAATAAATTTTCCGTTCGTACGAATGAACTTTTGTTTTGATCAATTATAATCGTTCTCCGGTTCAACGACTGCGAAATTCTCGCGCGCCCAACTTTTCGTCAGAATTCTCATTGTCGTGCGTTTATTTCGCGTTTATATTACGACGTGAAAAAAAATAATAATCACGAAACGATATAAATAAAATGAAAATAATAAAACAGCAAGGTCGTAAAAAAAATGCAAATTTCCTTTCGAAACTACGTTTGTTTTTTCATCGCTGTATACGTCGATCAAGTTCGTTTGTAAAAATATTCACCGTTTTTCTCGTTACGTTCTTCCCCCGATATTTATTTATTTGTATCTTTATTGGCGATGAAGGGATGAAAGGGCGACGGTGGGGGTTGAAAAAATGAGCCAATATTCTCATGTCCATCGAAATAGCAAATATCAGGGTAGTTGGAACGCTTCTCTGTATATCGATATCAGATAGGATGTCGTTCGCCACGGAGCGCAACAAATCCCCCAACCCCCTCTCCCCACCCCCGTCACCGCGCGAGAGCTTTTCTTCGCCGTTTCGCTCGGATCGCGTTTCGCGATTCCGCGAGATCGTTTTGCATTTTACCGGCGCAAGCTTTCACGTTTTCTTCAACGTATATATTTCTATATATAACACGAGACCCCGATGGTTTTTACAGGAAGCATCAATATTTATGTTGCATAATGCATTTATAATTGCCGCGTGTACACACTCTATTTGTTCCGATTTCGTAATGCCATGAAAATGTATGATCCCCGTTGCCTATTATTAGGAAAGATTCGCCTCGCTTCCACTCCCCTTCCCCTTCCCCTTTTGTCGACCATTTTTTTCATCCCTTTCGTTATCTCGAATTCGAGCGAATCCTCGCCTCGGGGGTGGCATCGTACAAATAAAGAAAAAAATATACAACGTCGAAACGTGATAACAAAAATTCCAATGTGTAAACCAGCGACCCAAGTGTTTTTCGTTTCTTGTTTCGTCCTATCAACGACGAAATTACATCTTCCTTTAGTTTTCAAACCGCAAATCATCGAAATTTTCCCAACGAAGGGTAGAAAAAATCGAATTGTTGCGTGCATGATTCGAAAGTTAGAGGAGGAGCGGGTGATAGTTTGTCCAAAATTTTAGCGTAAGAAGTTATTCTCGAACTCATTGGGCGAGAAACATTCAGTTACAAACAGACCGAAGTAAAGGATGGTCTGTAACCTCGGATGCGGTTGTAACAAGAGAAGAGAAGAGAAGAGATCCATCTTCTCCTTCCTCCATACGTCCATACATTTCCGCATGTGTGTATGTATCGCGAGGCCAAGGCGAATTCGCTCGAACGTTTCACTGAATTTATCGACAACCTGTACACCTCGGCTATAAACGGTAAGACGATGCCTGCTGGCCAGTCTCCGTCGACCAACGGGAAGGAGAGAAGGAGGAGCCGTTGGGGGTGGGAGGAGGAGGTCGACGACTTGATGTTCCATACACGCGCATTCGACCAATATAATCCATATTATTGCTCAACTACATACCGCCTTCGCATCAAATCTGAACGCGCAAACATACATAGAAACGGGTCGAATTAGGGGTAGGGGGATGGAGGGGGTTGAGAATGAGGAATTCAAGATAACCGTAGTTTGGTTTCTCAATCGCTTCCAGAGGGTCGCAAACCGAACGTTTCCGTATCAAAAGGCAATCGTGATAGACGTATACCCTCGTACGCGAGGGTTAAACGTGCATTGAAATATTCACCCTCTGTCTCATCTGTCGCACTTCATACGATTTCTCGACATCGCTTTCGGCGATCTCGCGACTCGTGTCTTGCGGTTTCATATCGTTTTCATTAAGTTTGTGGTATCGTCTCGAAAACAGTGAAACGTTGATTGAAAAAAAAATTATTCTCACCGATTTACGTTTTTTTTTTCAGAATTGTGGATAAGAATCTCTTTTGTTTATTTTTTATTCACGAGGTTATACGAGCGATGGCCACTTTGTTAAGTGGAAACGGAGAATTCTCACTTTCAAGCGGGAAAGACTTGTCCCATTAGTACGACGGTGGTTCGTGCGACGAGAGTCGCGAATGCGAGTGCTTAAGGAGATCGTTACGTTCTCTTAACGATTTTCAGCCCTGGTTCGACGAAGAAAAATAAGTAGTTGAAAATTCGAGAAGTTGTATCATCGTCTCGTACTACTCGCGCGTAACAAACGTTTGCCGAACAATTTTTTCGATGCGAAATATTCACCAAAATATCATTCGTAACCGGTCCATTTGTTCGAGTAACGATCGTATATCGTCGATTTTCTCTTCGAAATTTTATCCTGGACATTGGCGATTGCTCCGACATCTTTATCAAACGAGATAATTATCATCGAGAAGTCTAATCTGTATCGATCGTACGCCACGCGGCACCCCGATCGGTTAGATCGTAAAACGAGATGAGAAAGTAAACGAAGAGAAAAAAATAGGTCATGCCCCCCTTTCGTACGTACAAACTCATTATTAACACCCACTCGCTCTTTGTCCGTCAAGAGCACGCGCACGTGTACGAGATTCGTATCTTAACCCGACCGTTCGCTCGTCCCTCCACGTCATCGATTAATTACGACTCAATTCGTGTGCCACAACCGAGCCAAGCAACGTCGTATATAAATATATCTATATATTTATATAATTGGAACGATCAAGAAAAAAACGCTTTTATACACCGCCCAAGCATATAGTTATAAAACGTGTAGACACGTTTAAAGAGACGTTCTCGAGTCTCGAGGAAAGCGATTTTCTCAAGGGGTTTTCGATGAATACAAGAAACTCAATGGAGGAGAGACGTACATAGACTCACAGATCGTGAGAACAGACGCAGTGACTGGCCGCGAGAGACAGAGAGAGAGAGAGCATAGGGAGAGAAGCGAAGGTCTACATAAGCAAAAGCAAACCCAGTGAGTAAGGGAGATGCGGGACTGAGCGAAGGAAGCTGAGATGAGAAGGACGAAGGATGAGGGTGGAGAGAAACATGGAGAGTAAGAGAGAGAGAGAGAGGGAGAGGGAGGAGACGAGGATACCACAGCTAGAGGGAAACTGCGAAGTGAAGAGGGAACGGGTGGAAGCTCGACCAAGCTCTTCTCCTGGTCTTGTCCGGTGTCTCGGGCGTGCGATCGGTGGGGTGATTATGGCCAGTCATGAGGAGAAGGAGCACAGGACCTGTGGGAAGGGGCTCGAATGAGAGGGGAGTTTAAAGGAGGAGAATGACGAGATGAGGTGGGGCCCCAAGGGTGGCAAGGGAGCGAGGAGGAGGGGGTTCGGTCTCTTGTACACGACAAGAGAGGCGAGGTTCGGACTTGAGAGATCAATAAACGACGCTCCAACCTGGACACTCGGCCCATCCCTCATCATCCTCCTCTGTCTCTCTCTGCCTCTTGGCGCGACACGAACAACCATCGAGTCTCACTTCGTATGCACCTACTGTTCCTTTATAGAACTATCTGTATATTTTTATTCGTGTGTCCGTCTGTCTCTCCTTCTCTCTCTCCCTCTCTCTCTTTCGCGCACACACACTCTCCGTTTACTAATGTTGACCGTGTCGTGAGTTCACCCCCTCCGCCCTTATCAGTCTTTCTCTTAGAAGGGAGAGGCCCAGCTGCAATCGCTTCTTTTCACTACCAAATCGCCCTCACCATGCTCGAACTTCGCACCCCATCTCTGCCCTTGTGATAGTAGATCGTTCAACCCCTAATGGTTAATCCCCGATTGATGATCAGTGAGAATGACGCACAGGGGGATTAGTGATCCACGATGATTCTGGACCAACTGTCTACGATAAAACGATAGATAGTTCAAAGTTTAATTATTACAGCTATTTTATACGTTTGATTAATTTTTCTTCCATCCAACCTTTCGACCGGAGAATTTTACCTCAGGAGTTTATACATTTACGTGGACTCGTTGACGTTGAACGTAATGTCGGCTGTTTCTGCTGATAGGATTGTAAACAACCAGAGTCATTTTCGCGTTCACTAATCAGTCGAGTCGTTAGGGGTTGTTTAGTGGTACGAAGTTCGGTGGAAAAGCCGCCTGGTGGCAGCACCGACGCGACCAAACGTCGAATGCACATTTCGGGGACCTCGCTTCCAGTACGGTTTACATCCATGAATCTGATACGGTTAAGATAACCAGAGGGCCGACCATATCTTTCTACCTGTTTGCGTAACGTCAATCTTCGTACCGTCGATAATAATACATTCTCGTCCGTTTATGAGCGCATCCAGCTTCGATATTTCACCATAATTATGAATATATTACATGTGGTTCTACCGTACCACTCTATCTACCACTACCGTAAACACAGATGCCGCGAAGATAGATCATATCCGAGTTTACTTTGGCCCCGAGCTACGAATTATGCGTCATAAGGCGAATCTCTGAGCTTCGCATCATCGAGGGATTAATTCATCCGTATCCATTTATTTTACGATCCTGCCACGATCCTTGCCCCCGCGATAATATATCGGGTAAGTAGTTTCAACGATAATTATGCCTGAAATAACAAAGCCTCGTAATCGACGGATCGTCGATAAAATACGGACTGGTAAGAATACGTCGATGAATAGGATCTGATAAAATTGTCGATTTTTCCGATAACAATTTAATTCGTGAAAAAAGTAAAGAAAATTTCACCCTTTCGTATCACGATCGATAGAAATAAGGGATGAAACGATGTGAATCGATCAAATAAGTGGCGGATAATAGAAATCAATTGTTTTTTTTACGACCGAAACCACGAGGGTACTTTCATCGGCTAACAGTTTGTCGGCTTATCGATGAAGGGACAGAGCTTCGGTGCGGCAAGTAAGTGGAAACACGGGTTAGTCCCCGGGGCAAATTTTATACGGTAGCCTCTGCTTTTCCCTCTCTCTCTCTTCGTACATACGAAAGCGAAATATCAGGAATCGTGGTGGTAGCGAAGCAACTATGTAGTGGTATTAGCACAGTCGTACACTCGTCGTTTTCATCTCTCTCACCCCTAGACCCAGTTTTCCAGTGTTCGGGCCGTGGCACGAAGATGAAGCGAAAGCGATGGAAGGAGAGCGATAGGATGCGAGTAACAGAGTAAAAGAGAGCGAACGATCGGTAGATAGGGGTGGGGTTTGCTATTGCTACAGTCGGTGAGGGGTTGAAGTGACAGAAAGAGAAAGAACGAGGGAGAAAGAGAAAGAGGAGTTAGGGACTTTTACGGTCTGGTTTGGTTCTCTTGCCAGAAACGCGCGAGAGACCTCCATAGAGACCTAGGCACGGTGGATTGAGAGGGAGGGTGAGAGCAGGGGGTGGAGGTCGACTCGGTGTACCGTCGAAGTCGCGTGGGACGGTGTGGGAGTGCTGGAAGGGAGATTGGCAGGGGGAGGAGGAAGAGGAGGAGGAGGAGGAGGAGGGAGTTTGCGGATGCCGCGAGCAACTGGTGGTGGAAAAACACGCTCGTTCGCGTTCACCACCCCCTTAGCTAGCACATCGCGATTCTCTACCTCGACCGAGTCGCTTTACCCATGCTCCACTCTCGCGCTACCTCCTCATCCCTTTTCCTCGGTTTTTCTCTCCCTTTCTCTCTCATAGGAGGAAGGGGTGCTTTTACCCCCTGTTCTCTACCTCCACCCTCTTCCTTTCCGTTCTTTCTCTCACCCCAGTTCCATATTATTTTGCCGCACGTCCGCATTCGGCTACGTACACCAGGCGGAACGCTCAAAGCGACGTGGTAAAGAGAAAGAGAGAGAATGAGAGCGGGTAAACTTCGCTCGAGATCCTTCTCTCGGTGATGCTTTTATGAACACATAAATGCCAAAGGGCGACGAGTCTCGGTATACACGCTTACCAACCTACATAGAGATTCGCTGATACGGTAAATGCATATGCACGTAAACATGTACGATGTAGTCGAGAGGAAAACGCGTTAAGCGTTTACTCGTGTTTGTTTTTTTTTTCTTTTTATTTTTGTTTTACCGAACGATGGAAGAAAGGATCGACACTTTTCGACTTTATTATCTCTCATTCGTTATCTCTACTGTCTACCCTTCGTTCCTCGTCGCGTTTTCAGTCTCGACAATCGACGCAAAATCGATCGATCGATTCGAGTCAATGACGAAGCAACGATTTACGACTTTCCGGAAGGGGTGATTAATCGGGACAGGGGTTGTTAGCTAAAGAAGTGGTCGTGTAACACACGAGCATTAAAAAAAACTGTCCTAGGAATTTCCTGGGCGCCAACTCGCTAGAAATTCGTCGGACATAATCCCTACCTTCGTTCGGAAGTGAAAATCCAGACGAGCTCCTAATTCCCCGACTGTTCATTAGATCTTGCAATATTCACGTTCTAATCCCTCAGATCAGTGGGCGCCACGGCGCTTAAGCCATCATTAAGACTCGAATAATTCAGGTTAACAGAGATGATAGGGCGGGGGTGGGGAGGAGGTGAAGCACGTGGCGCATAGCGGGGGTAATCTCAATTTGCATTTTCCCTCCGCTGTTTGTGCTTCGTGCGCGAGTGTTAATGCGAGTTATACGTGTGTGAGGGGAGCGTTTGTGCGACGGCGCTAATATGCCTACGTCGTCGTCGTCGCGCGTGGTCCTCGCCCGACATTAGAAGAATAAACATTCGTGAATCGTGGCAGAACTAACAGGACCTCGTGCGATTCTCAACCCTTGATCCCTCTTTCTATTTATTCAAATTCATCCCACCACCCTGTTCGCACTTTCGTCGTTTTCCTGTCTCCTTCTTTCTAACTTTTTATCTTTCCATACACGTCCCTTTCTTTACGACAATTTTTACGTCACGAGAGTGGTAAGATCGTGTCATCATCGATCGCCTCGAATTATCCCAACCTCTAGTCTCCCTCCTCTTACTCAGTCTTTTTTCAAGGTCTTCTTCTTCGTCGTCGTTGGAGAAAACCTGCTAAGTGATCATTAGCACGACTCGTACATATGTCGTATCGCGAATGTATTGAGCAAATACAGTTTCGCTTCTCTCGAGCTAATTTTCTCGGTTAAATCGCCAGACTGACGCAACCAAACGAAAAATACTTCGATGCTTCCCTTTTTTGTATCAACCTGGTACGAGAATATTTTTGTAATAATACAATTCTGTTAATCCCACATTCTTTCAGGCACGAACAAAAATGGTAAATAAATGTTGGACGTAAAATGAAAATGCAAAATGTTTAACAAATTTTTCATCGAACAATTCACGAATTACGATTAATTTATATTGTTATTTAATCGTATCAATCTGTAAAGAACTTGAAAGCTTTGGCTTGTTCCACGTGTATGGAATGTGGTTACACGTGTATTTTTCAAAATGAAATTGGTACGATTTTATTGGCACGTTACTGAAAAGCTTCAACGATAAAGTTCCTTCATCCATCCATCAAGTTCTTTTGTTGTTCCATTATTGTTTCATTGTTTTTGACGTTAATTCGTTGGTTTTTTTTTCCTTCAAACACATTCTCACGTTTCCTCGTCAGATTGACGTGACTCGTGGATGCTGACTGTACACGTGATATATGAATGAAGAAGGAAAAAAACCCTAGAACGGGACAATTCTGTACGTATTATCACAGAGGCATTCTTTACACAAGCTACAGGGCTTAAATTGCTGTGGGCCGACAGCACAAGCTTTCACATATGGAGAGAGGGAGGAGGAGTGGCGCGTGTCGGTGAGCGTTTTGTGAAACGAGCTCACGACAGCGGGTCGGAAAGCTCGCAGAGCTCGAGCTCACACGTTTAACATTCATCCGGTGATACTGCCGCTGCTACTGGTGCTCGAGGGATGAAACAAACGAAAAAAAAAAGTATTTCCTGCATAAAACACCACCGGGCGAAACTTTATCTCGCTTTTCATTCCGACTGCAGAGCGATGCTAGGATTGTACCCGGAGAAATGATGAGCCAATTTCACGAATCTGCAGTACAATCCGTTTTAAAAATGCGACTGATCCCTTTTGAATGACCGCTCGAAATTTACTCTCTTTCCATAATATTTTTCAATCCTGCGCTCGTTCCTTTTTCTCTGGGTATTTGATCAAAAACAGCGATATACAATTTTTACTTTGAAAATGAAAAATTATTTTAAAAAATCGAAGACGTGGGATAAGGATAGAAAACAAATTCATCGCTTATAAAAAAACAAAACTTGCATTCCGGTATCGTGCGAGTCTTCGGAGAATCCTTGTTCCGGTATGTTCGATCGAAAACCATGAAATCGTCCCGATTACGCGAATTACAATCAATCGAAAGTATCGTTCGGCTATCGATTTCCCGGAATTCCTTCGGAGCATCGTTCAGTCAGTCGTATCTGACAGAGAGACCGGATGCCGTCGAGGAAGAGGCGAACTCGGCGCGAGAGTGTGAGGAGAGGGTGAGAGAGAGGTGCGGTTCACCTCGTTCAACTGTCCTCGTGGAATTGGTTTCTTCGTGTAGTAAGGCGTGGTGGTGGTGGTGTGGAGGGTGGATGAGGTAATACACGTTGCCTGAGGTCCCTTCTGGCCATCTCGTCCTCTCTCGCTCCGTGGATATCCCACCAGTCTCCATACAGTCCTTCGCGGTATCTCCGTGCACCGCTTTCTCGTATCCTTCGCCGGGCACTTCGGCCTTCTCTGTCTCTTTCAGAAGAGTTTGGAAGCTCAGGGGCCTCGGACAGGGTAGGAGAGGTTCAACTCCCCTCTGCCCTTCTATCTCTGTCTCTTCCTCGTTCTATTCACTCTCTCTCGCTCTTTGGCTCGTCCTAGACCGGGCAGAGCCGGGTGGATGGGCAAATACAAGCTATGCATAACAATCGATCTCCCTGGAAACTATGGGGGCGGGATGCTGGTCAGCGGGCGGATAAAGGAGGGTGACCGAAGGTAGAGAGAGAGAGAGAGAGAGAGAGAGAGAGAGAGAGAGAGTTCTCTAGGCAAGATGAAGGTGCTAGTAGCGGGAGAGACACGAGACCGGTGTTGGTAGGGTGTACGTCCAGTAGTTGTTGTAGTCGTAGTCGTTATGTGCAGGTATAGTGATGGACGAACGGACAAGCGGATGGACGTCGGGCAAGGAGGTTGCCGCCGTTGCTTCGAGGGGGGCATGGTGGTGGTGGTGCTGGTGGTTAGCGTTCGCTATTCTCTCGTTGAGTATTCGAGAAGGAGGAAGGGCAAGGAAAGGGGCAGGGGTGAGACACACCGGGCGCAAGATGAGGGAAGTAGTCTGAGATAGCCACTAGCCGACACCCTGTCCGATGTCCATTTCTCTCTAGTCTCTCTCCCTCTCTCTATATATATATAACCAACGTCTGTTCGCTACCCCTCTTCCCTTCCGCCTCTACGGATCTTCCGCTATGCCTCTCCTAGTGCCCGTTCACTCCGTTCTTATCCTCCACCGTGTGAAACACCCAGCCGAGATCCTGACGGACTTGACCACGAGGAAAACGTATGGAGATATGGACGATGGGAATCGAAGGCGCGCGCTCCTAGATACGAGCTTTTGCATTTATATCACTCCGGAAACGAGCGAGTTTACAGTCCGACGAACAATGCCTCGAAACGAAACTAGACTGCCCCAACCCAATTCCATTTTCCTTGTCGACTTTGGTTACAGTAGCTTCGTTCGCAAATTGATTCTCTCAAACCTAACGCATTTTTTTCCACGCTTGGAAAGCTTTTGAAACGTAAAAAGCTTGGATCCACCTTTCGTCGTCAATTTACGTGAAGGAACGTCTCGTTCTTGGTCTTACCGGGGTTGTTCCTTCGCCTCAATTCCACGAACGAAAATAACGCGTAGTTTCACGTCGGCGAAATATTTTTCGAGAATGGAAACCAACGTTCGCATGGTAGAATGGAAAGTCGTGTTTCGTCGAGTGAATTTTGCGA
This sequence comes from Netelia fuscicornis, assembly GCA_946811545.1. NCBI lineage: Eukaryota > Metazoa > Arthropoda > Insecta > Hymenoptera > Ichneumonidae > Netelia > Netelia fuscicornis. The sequence continues at coordinate 5,257,842 of OX328013.1, forward strand.
GGCACGTACTGCTCGTCCGGGACCCTCTATGTCCGTCGGAGACGAGAGCGAGAGCGCAGTCATCGGTCAACCAGCATTACGGAATTTGCATGTTATTTACTCGCGAGCCACCGAGTACATTTGTTTGGATTATCCCCGAAATAAACTAGTGTGCTCGTACGCCCGCACTTCAACCCTATCCCCTCGCCCACCCCTCACCCTCGCTCTCCTCAATTCCGATATATAGCAACCCTCGCTTTTCGGCGGACACCGCGAAGCGTATGCAGAAGTGGATATACAAGCGCGATTCACAATATACACTCGCGTTTCATCTTCCACCCTGGAGTGATGCGCACAGTGGCTCTACCGGAAAACCAACAAATGGCTTCGTTTTGTTCACTTTATGCTCGTTTTCCCGGACTCTCGAATCTCGCGTCGACTATCCACTTCCCAGGACGATAAAAATTGGACAATTTCTTTCGCGTCTCGAACTTACCAAGAAGTCCCTAAAACCCTTGAAAATCTCTGCGACAAGTTCAGAACAAAGATTTCTTTTTCATGATTCGAATATTTCATCCCTTTCTTTTTGCGTTCCCAAGGGGTTGAAACAAAATGGCAGCTCGTGCTTTTGCAATTTTGCAATTTCTTCGTGCGTTCGGTTCGTTTATACGTCTATGCACGACTGCATACTTGCGAGCTCGCACGTCACTAACATAGAAATGTAACGCGAGTCGTATAAGCGAGGGAGCCCTCGCGCGGATTTCTGCGATTGGCAGAGATTAAACGTGCAATTAATGAAAACGAGGTAACCTTTACCGGGCCTAGGGATGAAATGAAGGTTGGTACGTTAGGGTGGGGGGGGGGGGGGGGGGGGTGAGAGAGGGTCGAGAAGTAGGAAGGATGGAAAAACGACAGCGTAGGAGAAACCAGAGTGCTTCGAATCGGACGTTCATTTCCAATTAGTCCCGGTACGATTCGCCGATCCAGCGCGTCCACCTATCACCCATGAGCTTTTTTTTCCTCGTATTCCCCCTTGGTTACGTGGAGAAGTGGCGATCCGCTATTCACTAGAAACGTTCGTTACTAACGTGTGTAAGTTGTTCTACGAAAACGACGTTCCAGTAAATTTTTCATCGATCCGACAAAAAATTTAATTAATCGATTAATTACGATAATTAAGATTTTTCTTGTTTTTTTTTACTAAAATGCCATTTGATAATACAAGAAAACAACTAGACTTTAAACATTTCGGGCTAGAATCGCATTTTCCTCGTCTCACTTACTGCCTAGCAGCGTTTAAAAATTCCAGAGGTTAGCAACGATTTATCTCCCAACAAACGCAGACCGAATCATTGTTATTCATTTATACATATATATTTTTTAAACAGAAGCGATCACGATATTCGCAAATTTATGGCAATTCCGTCAATTAAGTCGAATGAGGCAGGGTCATAACATAAATATGTAAACATTGGTCGAGGTCTCGCAAAAGTTCGCGAGAGCGTAGAACGAAGATGCGAAGAGAGGAAGCACGAGAGAGAGAGAGAGAGAGAGAGAGAGAGCGAGAAATCTTCATCGACGAATGCAGCCTACGTTCACGAGTGGTCCATATAAGCTTCGCTTGTCCATCAATGTCTTCGGTGACCTTCCTCTCCCCTTCGCCTCGTATAAAATGTCCGAGAAGGGAGATTCAACGAAATGCAATCTCGCGGTCCAGCAGGTACTTATCATACGCACGGCGGTGTTCTCGAGCTCCGCATAATTCTCCGATCGGCACAAACTTCCAAGCGCTACGCACGGTCGCTGCGCAATGTCTGCGCTCGTTTCGCATTATACACAGTCGTATAATATAAATGTACGATATATATGTATGAATGTGCGTGCGTATGTGTGTGTGTGTGTGCTGAATGCATCGAAGCTTTATTGCTGCTGCTTCTGCGTCCAACGATCGAGATCATTTCGCGAAGCCGCCTTTACGTACTATTATATATGTGTGCCGTTTAACTGTTTCTCCCTCCCCCTCACTCTCTCTCTCTCTCTCCCTCTCTCTTTCTTTCTCAGCGTCTCAGTTGAAATCACATATTTCTCTCTCGGTCTCTCGTTTGAAGTCATATATACATAATACGTTGCATCTGGGACATCGAGTAACTCGAGACGACGATATTATGGTGGTATGGCCGTGCAGCAGCATCGGGAATGCCGTAATTCTGCAGTCGATGCTGAAGAGATTTGAATACATAGATATTTTTTCATTTATTTCTTTTTTTATCGGCCCAACCAATGAGACGTAATACTACCGGATTTTTACTACCCGTGTGTATATATATGTTTCGAGCGGTGCGATATTTTATGCGAAAAATAAATGTATTTTTAAATTCTTTTTTATATTTACGAAAAAAAAAATTGAATATTTATGACAACCCGTTATTCGATGAATTCTTCGTGGCGTATACTTTTTCGTCTCCCAATCTCCGACGTCTTAACCCGAATCTAATTAATGTGCACCGCGTCTCTGCATTATTTGTTTAGTTTCATTTCATTATCCCTGCGGTTCGTGGATAGAGGGGGTTGCTGAGCTGGAGGTTGAGAGGGAGGGGGAGCTGAGGACAGAGAGAAGGACGATTTTATGCAAATTTATATACAAGGGGGGACACGATGCGCCACAGAGACAAAAGAAAGAGATGAAAGTTTCACCCTTGTGTTACCGCGTGCCGTGGAACTTTCACCCCTTTTGGTCTGGAGGTTTCACTACGGAGGGAGAAACGGAGACAGAGGTACGTTCTCACTCTCCCCAATTTTCTCTTTACTCGATGACGTCGTCGTGTTCTCTTTCTACGTCGCGAACAAGAGAGCTTTTCGTCGACCGAGACCCTATCGCATTTATTTCATGTTATTATTGTTCTTATCATTATTATTATTATCGTCATTATCATTATTATACTCGCCGTTATTATTGTACATAATTTCGAGTCACTCGAGCGAGATCTCTCTCTCTCTCTCTCTCTCTCTCTCTCTCTCGATTTATCTCTCTCGCCACTTGAAACCCCGATTCGCGAATAATAAAATGCATCCCATTCATAATTCATTATGTTTATTCGGCTCTCATTAATCCTTTGATTAACTGTATTTCATTATTTAGATCGAACCGTGAACGAAAGAGAGCTCTCGAGTGGTGAAACGAGTCGGTATGTTAATCGCCCGAGCTAAGAATACCGGAATAAATAAATTTTCGCTGCAATCACGTGATTAATAATAAAAGTCTCATTTTTTAAAAATTAAATCTACCAAATACGAATGATCTTCTCGAAATTAAAAAAAAACAATGAAATATCGATTCAAAATAAAAAATTCAATTTTGTTAAATTTAATTTTTTTTCTATTTTATTCGAATCGTTTAATTTCATTATTTTTTCTTACTCGTGCGCAAATAAGATTCTCGCACACCTAGGAATCGTCGCGACTGTGATCTTGGTGCAAATTTCGCATATGTACCCTCGTATCGCGCGTATATACTTATATATATATATATATATATATATATATATATATATATATAAGCAAAGCGCGTTTATCATGTGCCTACCGCGTTAATGAGACACATTCACAAAGTTTGCCTCACGCCCGAGACGATTCGATTGTATGGAGAAAATTGGCTTTTCAATTCTCCCAACCTTCGCGGCGTACACCAGCTCGGCCCCGTATACATTATAAGGCCTCGTGGAAACTTACGCGGGGATTGCCCAAAGTTCGGATGAATTTAAATCCTACAAGCGCGAAGCGACAACCCCTGAGACACCTGTGTAGATTTATACACATATATATATAAAACTATATATAATGTGTACACATAAATCTGAACACAAGTCGTCGTGGCCCGAGAGAAGAGAATGCAGAGACAGTTTTGTCTTTCGTGTTCTTCGAATATAATATAACTCTCGTGTAATCAACTCCCGAATTGTATGCGTGCATCCTGCTGTCAACATTTTTTTAATTACTCGATAAAATTCACGATATTATATCGTATAAAAAGTTTCCGTTCGAGATTTCTTATTTTTCGTTTACTTACGTCGTTTTGTCAGAATCTCGGTCGTTTGTGACTGTTGAGAAAAGATGGAACAAGTTTGACTCACACACTTATACGTGTATTTATGTATGTAGATAGAAAATACGTGGCAAGGTTATATTGAATGGATGAAAAAGGGCGCAATGCGCGCTTCACCTTCTCTCTCTATACCCCCACTCCATCCCGCGTTCTCGTCAGTCTCGCTCTCTCTCTCTCTCTCTTTCTCTCTCGTTGGGGCTTTTATTATCCGGCTTTAATTTAAGCGGCGTTAGTCGCTCCGTCACGGCTCCAGGTGTGAATTAAACATACCCGCCCGCGCATCTCTACCACTCCTCGCGTAACAATGCTCACGGCATAATTAAATGTGTGTTCTAATAAATGCCTCGACCGAGGCGAACTGTGCACTTGATGTATACACTACGTTGTATATATAAACACATATACATAGATTTTTTCATACATATATATAATTCGACATGAAGATATATGCGAGCGCAGATATTTACGAATTTTCGAATTTCTTTTCATTCGAGAAACTAAAACAGCTCGTTGAAGGAATTAGGGGTTGTTTCGAGGGCGAATAAGGTCGAGATATAATTTGTCAAGATTCTTAAAAATAAAAAGAAGATTTTTGAGTGTGTAGAAAACCGATTTGCATCTCTCACGTTACATCGCGTGTTACTTTCAACATTTTGTCGAATAGGCGCAGGGGGTTGCGCACCCTTTCACACCCAGACACCATCTCACATCTATAATACGTAAACTTTGGCCAAAGTGTCTACAGGGCACATTGCCCGCGAACTGCTTGAGGGACGAAAACACGAGTAGGATGGGAGGCGGGGGTAAGTGGGGGGTTGGGTGGATCGAGGCTGAGGGTGAGATTCTGTTGATATATGCACGTGTGCGAGTGTTTAGCATGCCTTTGCTATCTATGTGTGTGTATGTGTGTCGAGTGAGACTAGTCGCTTGGGAAAATGTGTGTGTGTGTGTGTGTGAGAGAGAGAGAGAGAGAGAAACAGAGAGAAAGCTGGCTCCTATCCATATACCACCCTGTTATACATATATACATCGTCGCACGTAAGGTTAAGGGAGATTGGGGGGAGCCTGGAAACTGCTGATTCGAAATTAACGAAAATTAATTGGCCCAGTCCGTGATATTAATTCTCACGGATGTGCTAATTGTTATCTGCGGATACTGACCGTCTCTTGCGACCTTGCGTCACCTTGAACTCAAAATTTCGCGTTTTTTTCACCATGAACAAACTTGAAACATAATAAATAAAAAATTAATTCAAAATCTTGAATTAATTATCAAGCAACAATGAGCGATAATTATTTCCAATGAGCGAGACTCCAGAGCGCAAGAATTCTAGAATTTTTTGTTTGTTTTTTTTCTACTTCCGACTGACGCGTTCTTTTATGCGTCTCTCTCCGTCAAGCTATACCGAAGTATATTGCCGTAGCCAAACTGCTCGCTGGCTGAGTTCGCGCTCCAGACGGCCCTGAAGTCTCCATATCTCGACGGGGCAACCGCGGAACAGACTCTGACAATTAAAGTTTAAACTCGGGTGAGAACTCTGTTTTACGCCACGCTGTACGGACAAGACACATCGGAAAGAGAAGGTGGCGGAGGAGGTTGAGGTTGGGTAGTAGTGGAGGGGTGCACGTGCCTCATAAAACTTAATATAATTAAGGATAAAAATATTTCACTCGTCATATACCTACGTATACATATACATTTATATAATTCCACGTCGGCGAACCAACGGCCAACAGACCGCTGAACTACACACACACACAACACCCACACACACACCCCTACATACATACACACTCTCATAGCAAATTATAACTATATAGCAGTGTGAGAACCGGGTGAACGAGGCGAAAGTGAATAACAAAAAAGAGGTTCTTTATTAAAATACCCGCGGCGGAACACCCAACACACACGCAACACACCATTACGGAAGTCCGACTCGACGGTACCTACAATGTGCCGCGCGTGCTATATAGAGCCACGGGCGTAAACACACCAAGCTCCCAACACACCAGTCACGAGAACTCCGGGCCCTCGGCTTATTATTACATTCTACTTTATAGTATTATCCTTATACATGTATATATGTATGTGTGTGTGTGCTCGTTATATGATGCATGAACGCTTTGCAAAAGAACCGCGCGTTATTTACGCCTTGGCATATCATTATGGTGGGCACGTATTCGAGGTACGACGGAGATACGAGAGGGAATTGCTTATCGGGCCTGCGGGGCAGTCAACGATGTGCTACGAGGATAAATCAGAGTCGGAGTATGTACGTATGTATACACGTACGAAAATTGTACTTCGTGGAAAGTACGTAATATAATGTTTCGCTGATACGCCGACTCATTATCGTAAGTAGATATTGAGAAAATAAAAGATTGTGATTTATTGAATATTGATTTTACTTTCGTACACGCGCGTTCTTATTTATTTATCGAATTGGTGTGTAGATGTGTATTTATGTGTACGGGTGTGTAAATTAGTTTTTTTTATTTCTTCGTTTTATTAACGTGTGATAATGATAATGATAAGGATGGTGATAATCATTTTCAGAGGGATTTTTATTTTACGATTCTTTGGATAAATTGTAAAATTTTCCTTTTGACTGGATTGCTTTATTTGTGGTTCGAGCTACGGTCGGATATCTCAAGTCGCTAGCGAGCTGTTTACTTTTGTACGCGATCGACCACGTGCTCGCACGCGAGTTTCAAAGTTTTATACGAATACGACATTTTTTCTTTACCGGAAAGATTTGAAAATATCGTTGCGGAAAGAAAATTGGAAAAGCATTGAAATTGACATTAGATAAAGATAAGAATTTCGTCGTGAAATAATTCCTGATATGAAAGTTCGTTCGACGTTGTAACGAACGAACCGTGATATTCTCGCGATATTTCGGGACACGTTGGAGAGATAGGTCGAATAAAATTTCAACTCCGACCAAAAGCCGGACAGATCTGTATCGCGAAAGCGCGTAACGGTGACAGACCCGATGAGAAAGAGAGCGAAATGAGGATGCGGGATGAAGTGCGCGATAGCGAGAGACGGAAGAAGAAGTTTATCGTTCGCACAGGTGAACGTACGCGTATACCTCTCGTCGTTTCGAAGTAATAAATTGCTGGCGCCGGTCGATGCTTTGCGTCAGGTTATGCGCGAAAGTTGGAATTTATGCCCGGTTGTTTATGATCGCGGAGTGATAAGGGATCTTGCGCTGCATGACAAATGATCCCGTAATGAAAAGTGAAAGATACTCTATATATACGTAGACAAAGTCTCTGTACACAACGTTTATAACGAGTGTATGTACGCGCATATTTCTATGTATATGTGTGTGTACACCTCGGTGTTGGTCGTTGCTGCATAAATTTCAATGATTTAATGCACCCGCGACCCGCGTGAGCGCGTGTCGTGTATCCTCATTGAATAGGGATCGATAAAACTTTGCTAGGTATGCGCGATAGCACATAACACTCGTTTGTTAAACCGTACACACTTATATACCAATATATATATATATTTGTATGTGTATATATATATATATATATAGATATATATGTGTGTAATTATAGAAACAGAAACGATCGAAGCGACAGAGGTAAAAATCTCGGTCACACAGCCGCTTGACCTTATTGCGAGATACATCGTGATTTATAACCCGAACAGTGATTCATAATCAAAAGGCATATCGCTATTATTCCATACCGATTTGGCGCGATTCGTGCCCCGAACCAATTGACATTCGACGATTGCGCGCGCGCGGAACGATTGACGAAAGAGATCTCTCTTAACTCAAACGCTGTTATCGTTACCGATCGTTGGGTGATATCGGTAAAAAATTGTACTTACTTTTACGATCATTCGCGGTTTTTTCTTAGAATCGTTTGTTGAAAATTGTATCGATACGATCGATATTGGATCGATCGATAGATCGAATTTGGATTCGATTTTGGGATAAGTCGGGGGTAGTTGTCACTGGGATTCAAGGACGGTTGGAGGACGACGAGGGTAATGGCTAGTGGGTCGAAGTTTATAGAGATCGATTTCGGATCCTGGAGGAACGATCGGTTCGTTGAATATTCAGAACCGAGCCAAGGGAATCGGAGGAATCAGTTCGTGGTAAGGGAGAGAGAGAGTGAGAGAGAGAGAACCATCGATCGAACCGGTGTGCGGCGAATAATGGTGGAAACTCGGAGGGCCTCTGCCTCGTGGTAGTGGTGGACTCTTCGTCGAGGGTGCGGAAGAGAAATGGATGGAGGGGTTGTTAGGCGCGCGGAGGGTGCTTAGGTGTTACAATGATTATCCGAGAGGGACAGCGAAAGGTAATTATGCCCGATAGGGATCGGAGCCGTTTGCGGAAGCGAGACGGGATTATACTTTGCATCGTCTCGTAGACAAAGATCGACGAACATAGACATCGAGAGAGAGAGAGAGAGAGAGAGAGAGAGAGAGAGAGAGAGAGAGAGAGTACGAGAAAGAGAGAAAGAGAATAAGGAAGATGAGGTAGGGGGTTAGAATGTAGAAGGGTGGAAGAGGAGAAAGATAGGAGTAGAGACTGGAGGCCAAACGCAAAAGCAGATAGCAGAGACCTCAATGTGGATGGAAGGAAGACGGAGAAATGCACTGCAATTACCTCGAAGTGAGCTGCTTTCGACTTCCAAAGCCTTCGAAACTTTTGAATAAATAGCGGTAGTGTTCGTTGACTCACTCGCGAATGAACTTTGCGAATATTACATATATGTATATATCTATATGAACCTTCTCTCTCTCTCTCTCTCTCAATGTAAGAACGGGCACACGCGAGTGTGTGTGTGTGTAGTAGTGGAAGAGGATTCCAAAATAGAGTTCGATCAATCGTGAATTACGGTTTGGAAAATAGTTTCTACGTTGCTTTCGAGCGTCGAGTGATATGTTAATTATGCTGCATTTCCTTAATTAATCCAACTTTTTTTTTTTTTTTTTCAAGAAATAAACAAATTTACTTCCGTCAAGGTTGAACGTCGCCGATTCAACGTTATAAAAACATAAATTGACAAAATTGATCATTTTTCAAAATTATTCGGTAGAAATTTTTTATATTTCTTTTCTGTTTCCGCCATTTCTTTTCTACCCAGGTTCATTACAACGATTGTAATTCACCCTAAAATTGTACCCCGAGACATTACGAAGGTTTAACGATCGATCGAAAACCGACTCGTTACGCCAACGAGTAAACGTCGCGTGGGCAATTACTTTTCCGAAAATAAACACCGGGAATAATCGTCGTCGTAATTAATTCTAGAACGTGACGATAGAGCGAGGAAAAAGGCCAGTGGGACGTGGCTCAATTGGTTAGCTCGTACATATCAAAAGTGCCATTCGAAGAATCAATTTTAGTGTCAACCGGACAACGTGGCGTTTCTTAAACGGGGAGAGAACGAAGCTGAAAAGTTACTCCGTAAAATAACCGCGACACGTTTTTACAACCGTCGTTAGATATATGCGCTTCGAGTACAAACATACACTCGCTTATATCGAGCGATCGCAAGATAATGTTCTCGCGACATTATTATATATCGGTATTTACCGTCCTTTTTTTTGTTCTAACGTCGACGTTTATTACATTCGTATTTTTCACACATAATTCTCCAAAGGTAATTCGCCAAATTACACACCGAAAGAAACTCGCGTAATACAGAAAACAAGTAGCAATTACATCGCTTACGACGCGTTACACACGCGCGGAAAATTGTCATCCGTGGTCAAGTGTCGAAGTCCGAACGGTCGGTCGGGCACGAGCGTGCGTCGAAACGTGCGGTAACGTGTACGTTCGAAATGAAAGAAAGCGGGAGAAGAAATAGGCGAGAGAGGAAAACGGTGAAAAAAATTGAAAAATAATAAAAGTAATTGCAACCTCGTGGTATCCACCGTTAGCGTTTGCGGACGGACACGTGTCGCGGTCGAATCGTCGATGAGAGATATTACGCGCTGAACGCGAAAAAAGAAAGAGGGAAATAAAGCTGCCCGATGTACGGTACGATAACTTTTGTGGACACCGAAGTCTCGTCCGGCGGTTATCGTTCGAGAAAAAATATGCCAATTCGCGCGAGAAAATATCGCGAGAAGCAATTTGCGATCAAATAATTACGACTAATTGCCAAGGTAATAAAAAAAAAGCACAAAAAATAAGAAGACAAACGGTTAGTTTGTTTCCGCGTTTTTTGCGAGCGAGAATAAAATTTGACGTTACACAGGGACGATCATTAATATTCCTTTCGCGATTAATTCTTCGTTAACTCTTTAGACGAAGAAATTGACAAATAAAGAATTACGATGAAAATAATTTGTTTCATTCAAGCTTTCTGTTTTCGATGAATTGTTTCCAAATGTTGTTTTTCAAAATTTGTTTATAAAATCGTTGATCGAGAGTAATTTTTTGGAGAAGACACGCGTACGTACGGTCGAATGGCACGAAAATCAGAGTATATGGAGTTTACACACACACACACACACACATACACAAACATGTATATATAGACGTACAATAGAAATCTTTGGAGAAGCGATTATTGACCCGCTTTGCTAGCGGCTCGGTGTGATGCTGCCGGCAAAGCAGTGACGACAATGGAGCTCATTGGACATTTGAGAGCGCGCAGCTACCTCTATATCCACTACCTACCCCTATCTCTCGTACATAGGAGACTTCTCCGTCCTACGGTTCGACCCCTCACTTTCCCCCCTCGTCCTTCCAGCGACACGATTATACGTATAGACGCCGAAGACGACGAAGACGACGACTATTATAACTATAGGGTTGAGGGTGTATGCGCTTGCGGGGGCGCTTCAACCCCCATATATATATACTTATCTATAATGGTCGCGTTTATCTCTCTCTCTCTCTCTCTCTTTCTCTCGCTCTCTCTTTCTCTCTCACTCACTCTCATTCTACTACATCCCCGCCAAGACTCTAAGATTTAATCCGTTAATCTATTCCCGTAATAAGGAATCCATAATGAGCCGAGCGGTAGATACCGAGGGAGAGAGAAAGAGAAAGCATGAGGTAGGGAAAGGGAGAGAGAGAGAGAGAGAGAGGGGAAGGGAGGCGAGCACAGTAAACGTATTTTCTCTCAAAGAGCGAGACGGGGGTATAAGAAGATTCGCACGAGTCGGAGGGGGTGGTTAAGGGGGCGCTGGTACTTTACGGAGAGGCAGACGTGAACGGTGATAGGGAAGAAAGGTGCATAGCTTTCGCGCACCAGTTACGCGAACAGTGAGTTCTCGCGAGTGGGCGTAGGAGGGGAGAGGAAGCTAGAAGGGTGGGGGAGGGGGATGGTTCAACGGGGGGTGGATATATATAAGGGCAGCGCAATCCGCGAAGATGTCTCTCTCTCTCTCTCTCTCTCTCTCTCTCTCTCTCTCTCTCTCTCTCTCTCTCTCTCTCTCTCTTATTTTAACGAGACGAGAAAGAGCGAGAGGAATAGAGTAGTGGAGGAGGATAGCTACGGTGAAGGAAAGGAAGAGAGAGGACGTGAAAGGAATAAGGCGTCGTGGAAGGAGGTTAATTAAGCCCTCCTAATATAACTTCTCGGCAGTAGTAGCAGCAGCAGCAGCAGCAGCAGCAGCACCTAGGGTACATCTATAGAACGAAAACGACGTCGACGACGACGACGACGAAGACGACGACGACGACGACGACGAGTTATCGAGTATTATTCTGCGAATGTGTCGACCTCAAAGACAATGCCGTTTCGGCGCGTTGAATTTATTTGTGTCGACCCTGGGTGGGCTTTGCGAGCATGCTCTATATAGCCACAACTTTCTCTATGTATATGCATGTTTGTATATTGATATATGTATATTTATGGTACTTTTCCGAGCTTCACCCGGATGGCACAGCCAAAGTTCTAGTATAACGACTAAATTAAATTTAACACAGACTCGATAAACACGCACGAATATATATATATATATATATATATATATATATATATATATATATATATATTCGTGCGTGTTTATCGAGTATATATATATATATGTAATTAATAAATTATATTATTTTTTTATTATAAAATTATAAATTTATAAATTACAAAATTTATTATTTTATATTATATTACATATAGAATGTAAAATAATAAATTTTTTAATTTATAATTTTTATATATTTCAGATATTTATATAATTTATAAATTTATAATTTTATAATAAAAATAATATAATTTATTAAATATTTATATCATACATATGATTTATTTATTTATATGTAATATAAATAAACAATAATAATAATAAATAAATAATTAATATAAATAATAAATATTTATATGTAATATAAATAAATAAAATCCGAGTGAGTGGCAATATAGAACTTTATTCGCGAAAGAACGAACGAGGGTGAGAAAGATAAGAGGGCGAGCGAGGATGAATTTTTGTATTATCGTAGAGTATAATATTCTCTCGGTCCTTAATTCATACGAAACGTTTGAAAATCTCGTGAAAATTTATGCTCGACAATTTATATGCATCTCTCGGCGTTCTACAGCATCGATTTATCGCTCTGATTATAAAGCCCTATCCGGTGTGTCGTCTCCAGCGAATAAATTTTATCGATATACATTCTACATCGATATTCCAAATTTTTTCACGAATCTCGAGTATTCCTGTAACAAAACTCAAGAAGAAAATGAAATTCATTACGACGCGATAAATATCGATTTAATTTTCCTTCTTCCCACGTTTTTTTTCCGTAAGTACCTTTGAATCTAGTCACGAAATTACGAATTATCGAATTATTCAAATGGCTCGTAATGTCATAAAACAAAAAAAAATAATAAAAAAAAAAGAATCAAACGGAAATAATCCGTTATCAGTAGAGTTGGAAGATAGCACGAAAATATCCCGACGATATATCAAGATCCGGGAGAAATGCAAATTTCACTTCATCTGACTTGACAATGAATTACTGTGCGAATCGTACAGCCGTGACTACTTAACAAGTATTCACTACTGGGACGACCCTCAGCCCCCCCCCCCCCACACCTCCCACCCAACCAAGCTCAACGATCAGTTTCACCGTGTGCCGTAGCTCGCGATACAGATCGCGTATTCTCCAGGGAAAGGCCGATACACGAAAAGTGCACATAATACACACGGTATTATAGATAAAAGCACGAACACTCGTACACGGATGTGTGTACACAGACTTTGGAGTAAGAGCGTACGACGGTCATTACGGTCGTTACGGTAATTATGCACTGACGTTTTCCTCGGTGGCCCCGTCCCGCTCTTTCGTCGTATAACGAACGATCCATACTTATATACATTTATATATCTATATCAATATATATGTATATACACATTCATATACGCGTGTGTATAGAGGAGAGCCAGGCTAGCGTGAAGACTTCGTAGAAGCCATCAACGACGAACAGTGTGCGCGCTTATGCATTTGTACCGTATACCCCCGTGTATATGTAGGAACGTGCCACCGAACGCTCGACACACATTAAAAGAGATTCAGCGACGCCCGTTTGTTAAGGCAGAGGGGAATAAATTATTATCACGTTGGCATATTAAAACCCGGTCAATCTCACGATGCCGAGCTTTAATTCGTGATACATAATACTCGTGACAAAAATTTCACTGACCTAAGTGCGCACGAGTATCGTTACGAGTATACATTCGTGCGATTATTTTCATCTAGTTTGATTGAATTTATTATTTTTCTTTAGTGAATTAAAATGTTCACCTCGATGTCAATAGAAATTGGCAATTTTAATTAAAATCATTATTGGATAAAATAATCGATTTTTAATTATCGATCGAGGATCTAGTAATTCGATTAAACTTTTCAATTCGAGGATAAAATTAAATACGATCGTGTTCTCTTATCGATAAAAAGAAAAAGAAACAAAAATGTATTCGACGAACGTGGCAAATTGCGAAATGGGTTGGCCGATTCTAACTACGGAAGTAGCGCGAGTTCCTGCGAAATAAAATATATTTATGAACGCGCGTTATAACGTCATCATTTCGAGGAAGACTTTTATTAATCGTCTCTCCGCTGATTTCTACGACAAGTCCTTGAGTATCGTACGTACATACACAAATGTAGACGGAGAGACAGACAGACAGACACATACACGAATGTAAGTATAATTCGCGATAGATGAGCGCGGCAATCAACTAAGATCATTAGCGAATGCCTGAACGGTAATGAGCGTGATTGTATAGCTGCGTGGAACCGACGAGCGAGAGACGCTAGATTCATCCCATTCCTCGCTCTTCCAACCGCTCTGCCATTCTATATACGCATACGTATGTGTACCATAATAGGAATAACAATAATAATAATAATAATAATAATAAGTAATAAGTAGTAGTAATAATAATAATAACAATACATTGCCGACAAAGTTACTCGGTTTCTCATTCCTGGAGCCGGTACGATAATTATCATCGTACCAATTATTATCAGCCATGAAACAAATGATTCGATCTCATTACCTATCTACCTTCGATAAGCATGTTCCTTGTATATTCGAGCCACGTGTGAAAATTTAATGGCAACCAGGCGGCAATATGTCTATGATGTATCTACTTATGTGAGAGAACGATGAAATAATGAGTTGATGAGGTGCTCGAGCATTATCGGCACGTCATCGTGATCGAGAACCGGGAGAGTGGCATGCTACGGTTCGTATACCGAGGCTACGTAAACTAATAGCGGAGTGCAATATATGTTGCTTGTATGTATATAGAGGTGTATGTATGTGGGCGTATGTGTATATATAAATATATAGCTGTCGGGGAACTGGCACACGCGGCCCACAACTTGATTATATTTCCGGGCGAGTTTGTGCGTCGACCAGCATATATGTGTGCGTGTGCGTGCGTGTGTGTGTGTGTGCAGGTGAAAATACATGGAGGCAGGACGAGTACGGTCGAGCGTGCCGGGCGCGCGTATCACCAGTTGCGAGAGAGGGATGATGGAGAGAAGAGATCACACAACCCTCCCGAGTGCTTATAACGCAGACTGTATTACATTATGTGTGTATATGTATATGTGTAAATGTGTGTTATATTACGTACACTGTGAGAGATTCAACCTCTTTCCGCTGCTAATATCGCGTTAGCTAATCTCTCACCTTTTCTCGCGTATATAAGGATTGAAGGAGTGTTGGGTGACGGCGAAAAGAGATAGGGGGAGGGGGTGTTTGGAGGGTTGAAGAGCGAGATATTCATGCACGTGCCTCACCGAGGGACGAGTTAATTTCCATCTCTTTGATTTTTGACGACCTTCGTGCAACGGAGAATTGCCTCGCGTCTGTACCCTGTTTTTGATATTATCCCGTTTCTCTTTAGGCTCGTTCGGGGCTGGCGAACCTCCTTTTCTACCTATTTAACGTCACCAAAAAGCTTGCCACCCGTCGTTTCGCGGGCTCAGGACCAGAAGGAAAATCTCGGGCCTGAGACGTAGTAAGTTCGAAGGGGTTGGGGAGGGAGAAAGGGTGCGAAATACAAAGGGCGAGAGAGAGGGTAAATCGTCGTTGAGCACTTTGCTCAATTTTACACCCAGCGTCGTCAAGGTTATAGGCCATCTGATAAAGCACATTCACTCGTCGTCGCGAGAGGGAGAGAGTGAGATACCATTTTCGCTCCTTTGATGTTTCTCCTGGCTAGAGAAGGGGTCGAGAGGACGAGTGATTTTCGCCGGGTTAGCTTGTAGTTATAACGACGATTCCTTAGAGACTCGCGATTCCCTCCCTCCTCGTTCACGCTCCATGATCGGCTACATAGAAACCCTGAAACACTTGAAATAATTTACAGCTCACCTTACTATTCATAATTGGTCCAACGAACATCTCAAATTATTCTTAATTATTCGCTAAATACAAAAAAAAACTATTATTTTTTTTGCATTTTATTTACAATTTATAAAAATTTCATTAAATATTTATTTCAACAAAAGTGCAAAATTCACCTGACAATTAACAGACTGATAAATATGAAGAAAAAAATCAATTGCTATGTAATTTCACGTTACAGTAATAACAATTCCTAATTTATGATTGCTAATCACCGAGGCCTAGTATGGCAGCGCGATGGCGACAGTACAACAGCTCGGAGAAACGGAGCTGTTAGAGGGGCGGCACGAGGGGGAGGAGGGAGATCCAAAAATACACGCTCACACGTGCACAATGCGCGTGTATACGTGATAGAAGGTCGCCGAAGAGGGAAACCTAGCGAAGCGGAGTGCGAGAGTGACACTCTTGGTAATTCCAGCGTCGTTTCCCAACTGGAGTGAGGGAAAGAGGGAGAAGGACAGGGTTGAAGGGGAGGGGGAGTTTGGGAAGGGTCTTGATGTCGTGTGCTAGGCGCCATATAGAACGCTACCTCGTCGCACTATCGATCATTCGGCAGGCCTCATAATTAGCAATTAACTATATCCATTAGTCCCTGATATAATTACCATCGCGCTATATAACTACTGCCATAAACGCGGCGGGCTCAACGTTGCTGGCGTATCGTTGAACGATGACGAGGACAAGGCACGCGGACGACTACTAACGTCATGCGGTCTCTTCGTCTGTCTCGTTCTGTACCGGTAGTGGCGGTGGACGATAACCTCTTCCGGAGGCTTCGGTCTATACACAAGGCGTGAGAGGAGGTGGAGGGGTAGGGGTTGATTTTACCCGCTGCACATCGGAATAATTATTCGATCGATAATTTTTGGGATGGGAGAAACTTGAAGAGAGAGGGAGAAAGAGAGTGAGAGAGAGGGAGAGAATGGAGAGGGTTGATTATCAGTGTAAAGGGGGTGTGTGCGTGTTGGGGTTAAACTCGAGACAATGCACGAATGTAAATAATGCGTTATATTCGAAACGCTGATATATTTTTGTCCTTGTCCACCAGCTAGGCACGAGTTTCTTAAACCAACCCCTCCTATTTTCAATATCTCATCGTTGAATTAACCAACAGCGTACGCAAATGATTTTTTATGTAATTTTTAACAAAGTTGGAGAAAGACAAAAAGAAGCGAAAAATTTCATCATCGTTTGATCAGTATTTTCCTACCGTGGAGCGAAGGTGTATTCTTTGTCTGGAAATAGAAAAAAGAAATTATAGCACGAAGGAGGGTGGTTAGCGACACATTTCGTTTCATGTGTTTGTAAAGGCGGTTGCCTTGGTACGTTTAATTGACATATATTTCACAACCCTCCAGCTACCGATAGTCTACTCCCCCCCCTCCCTCCATCATTCCTTCCCTAACTAACGTCTATTATACTCGATTGAAGTAAAAGGATATCGTTTTCAACATAGGATAACACACGTGTGCGTCAGCGTGAATTCGTGACGCGAAAGGCCGTGGCGAGTTCACAATGTGTGTCAGTAACGTATGAAAGTCTAATATGTCGAAACTGTACCGTGGTAGGAGTTCTGATGTGTACACACACCTTACGAGAATATATCGTGCGTCTTCTCTCTCTCTCTCTTTCCCCCAACCTCTTTGTCTCTGTCTCTGTCTCTCTCTCTCTCACTCTGTCTCTCTTTCTCTAATACGACAAGCTCGCCCCGAAAACTTTTGCGTAATTATTATCGGTGGAATTGCCATAACCGTTGATTATGGCCATTACCAACTGTCGGTTAAATATAAGAAGGTTGGGCGCTACGTTTGTATATGTAGGTTTCATATAGACCTATATATTTATATATAGGTGTAGTTTGGAATTAGCGGCGTGTGCTAGGAACGCACGGCCTAGGAACTATCTTGGATATAGCCCGCTGATTGCGGAATTAGAATTTATATGGATCCGTGCACGCGAGCTACCAGGGGTTCCCAAGCGATAGGGTTTGCAACCCAATGGTAGATCGGGGTGAAAACCACCCCTTATTATTCTTCGGTAAAGACCAACCATCCCCCGTCCTACCTTTACTCCGAACGAAAAGCTTCGATCCTTCATGATGCATGACGTGCTGGCACCATCGTTCGTATTCCTCCCGTTCGATATCTCCGACGAAATCTTTATGAAAATCCTAGGAACTCGTTGATAAAACTGATAAAACTCGCTCGAGTCGTTAAGCAACCATGTTTCATCCGAATTCACCGCCATCGTTTACAGTAACGTACTGGATAGGAAACGTTTGCGAATGATGAAATAACGTTCTTAATGATTTTACGATAGGATGATTTATCGTTTTAAACAATGGTGGTACTTAAGTGGCACGACAGACATGTTTAGGGGTTAACGCGTTCTTTCGTTTCAGCTTCATCTATGTCGAGGGATCCAAGTCATATACATACATTTATAAATCCTTCCTCCGCTTTGGTAGCGTAACCGTTGCACACGGCTTTCTCATACGCCGTTGAAGCAACGTTCGATTCTCTTATGCATATGTATAAGTGAGACCGAGGTCTACGGCACTCGAATTGATGAAATTTCCAACATTAATTGTATCACAATGGTAATTGAATCTGCGCGAAGCGCCCTTCTATTTGAACAATAGTTGGTTATATTATGCAGATTTCCGTCGTGGCCTGCTCCTCTACCTCGGGTCTTGCCTCCATACCCTTCCTTCGTTTCTCCTCCTTTTCTCTCTATCGCGTTCTCTGCCGTGCTTTCTGCACTTCTTCAACGTTACTCCGTACCATTCCGACGAAGAGGTTGAAACAAGAACGAGAGAAAGAGAAAGAGGCATCAGCTCGCAGTGAGAGATGGTGAGAAAGAGAACGAAGGGAGGGTAGGAGGAGGATAGAGGGTATGAGGCGGAAGAGAAGCCATCGCTGCGGAAGAGAGCTGGAGGGAAAACCGAGAATGGGATGAGGGACGAACCCTGCACCCCCCCAGGAGTAGCAGCAGCAGCAGCAGGAGCATCAGCCTCGCCTTGCTGTTTAAACACAGACGATATCAGAACTACCCTTACCCTCCACCCCCTCCATCCTACCACGAACTAAAATCGTACGCGGAACAGTTGCCGGGGTTAGATGCCTCTTCGTGAACGCGAGCTCTCCTTCGCTATTATCATAATTGCGCTTAAAGTTCAACCAAAGTAGCGGAGCAGTACGACTGACCTCCCATCGTACCATCCTTGTTCTCTCTTGTCTTACTTCTGTTATATATCTATAAGCATAAAGACAGCGGGGTTGTTACGTAGGGAATCTCAGAGTCAGCATAGAGAGACAACGTTGTTTCGACAACTTTGGGATTTCGCGTCTCAGCAACCGCAGTCTCACCTAGCCTCATCCAACCTCCGCACGCCAACTGATCCCACTATGATGATCAACCCCCTCTCACTAAATCACGACAAATCCGAGATTCGCATCGCACCTCGAATCGAAAACTATTTGAAATTCACTCGCGACTCATTTTGAATCCTTCTTAATTTATTCTCACGTTTATTAAGTAATCACGTTTACTTCGAGATAATAGTAAGGCAATTAAATTCTTTTCTTGTAGTAGTGACTTATAATTTTAATAGACAATATTTCATCAATGTATAATAATGCGAAATTTGAATTGAAAAATGGGAGCACGTGATTTGCATTCAGATCAACCCTTCAGTCCTTGAAGATTGAACATTGAGAATTGGATCTTATACGCCCTGTGAACGATAATCGTATAGAGCCAAGTGAGATTCGGCGATCATCATCAAGAGCGATATAGCGCGAGCGCGTATATCGCTTTCGCAGGTGTCCAACCGCGCTAATCGTCGCGCGCTGGGACTATCAGGGAAACTCGCCGCGTTTCACCGTTAGAGCCCCCATGATATATATATATATATACCTGTGAAGCGATGAGGAGAAACAGAGGGATGAGGAAACCGAGAGAGAGAGAGAGAGAGAGAGAGAGAGAGAGAGAGAGAGAGAGAGAGAGAGAGAGAGAGAGAGAGGAGGTGAATGGAAGCGAGAAGGATTGCGATGTGTAGAAGGGGACAGGGTGTACTTCGACGCGCATATAGTCGGTCGTGAGAGAAGCTTCAGCGGTATTAGGGACGTGTTAGGGTTGTCGAGGGATACCACCGGCAGAGACAACAAAAGGATCGTACGCATCGAGACGTACCACTGGACAACGTCACATTACGCTGAAATTGCTTTCGCTCTTCATCCCTCCAGGGAAAGAGGGAGGAGAGATGAACTATCCTTACGACTCTTCTATCATTGATGTACGGAATTTGCTGCACATTTATACGAGTTGATGACATCCGGATGGATCGATCAATCGTAAAGACAAACTGTCAAGTTTCTAGGTCGAATCAAGGAGGAATCCAGAATTGTAGATCTACTTTTATTCATCAACTGTTCGATAGAAAATTATAATCGTTTCCAAAGTTTACAGAAAAAGATGATCGGATCATTAATTCATGGTTTATTAGATATTCGTGGCTTTTCCTAGTCGTCGATCATTCCCTAACGAAGATTTCTCGATCGAGTAGCGTATGGAAGAGTTCTCCGCTCTCTCTCTCTCCCTCTCCCTTTCGCTATCCATATCCGTCCTCGTAGGTTTTCGGGGAGAGAGGACACGTGCATGCACCGCGTGTGCAAGCGAGTGGGAAGGAAGGAACGGGTAGCGACCGAGGCCAGATCGTAGCGTGTAATGCAGATTTCGGTCATTTTAGTCGCGTTTGACGTCCGTTCCCGGTATTACTGGGAACTTGTGTTCAGCTACGGCGCCGTTGCACCCGTCGACATATATGCTATACGACGTGGATAGGGCCACGGACTTTGCTACCGCGCGCGCTGCGCTCTGTGCTGCTAGTGGTGGGCTCGCCCCCGTAGTGCTGAGCTCACCCTCTCTCTCTCTCTCGCACACACACACTCTCTCGTAGACCTGCCAGCGAACCAGCCAGCCAGCCAGCCAACCAGCCAGCCAGCCTGCCTGCCTGCCACCACCTCATTTGAATTTCTAATTAGGAAACCTCCATGCAATTATTGGATTAATGTAAATTACGAGAGCTGGCTCGGTCTCCGCCACAGCTACCGCCGCCACTACCACCAACACCGCACAAGGGTGGAACTCTCACTCGTTCCATCTCCCTCTCTCTGTCTCTTACCCTCTTCCACCCTCTTGTGCTACCTACTACTTCGTCTATCTCCCTCTCTCTCATGCTACACATCCATTTCTCCTCTCGTTCGTCCAACCTCTCCCTTTCTCTCTCTTGCTCAACCACCCTCCCTCTCCTCTCAGCAGGGGCTGGGGATAATTAAAATCCGTTGATTAATATGTAAATTTAATAAGATTACTGTTCTAGGAATGCCCGGTTCAGACAAGACCGCTCGCGCGAGCGAGAGAGAGAGAGAGAGAAAGAGAGACAGTTTGGGTGAGCTAGGTAGGTTTTCCGATTGTGAGAGCACCCTTCTACCCCTTTCGCCCTTTTACTGAAGAGAGCGAAACGGAGGGAGGGAGAGAGATGGGAGATCCCCCGCATCTCTCTACGACTGGCCGGTTTATAGTTTCTCCGTACGTACGAGTATACAGGAACCACGAGGTTTCATGTAAGAACAGGTGCAATCGTTAAGCATACAGGCAACCCCTTCCATCTCGAGTCTCCTTCAACCCCTCTATTCTCTCCTCCTACTCGCCACTCTCGGACTACTTTACCGAGAGGGAGTTTCGGTAATGCTGAAACTTCTCGATTACTTCCCCTCCCACCTCCGCCCTCTCACCCACGACGCTTAACGCCGGTACCCCAGGTGATAGCAGGCACTCGCAGTGATTTTCATCCCACTACCTCCCCTTCTCCTCTATATTAGATGAGGATGACAACGCGTATACGTCACGCGATTATCGTCAATATAACGGAAATCGGTTGTATAATTAGGTCGATCAATGTCGAACCGGGGTAACCGTTTCCTCGCAACATAAGCCGGTCTAAAAAGCGATAATTTCGTTCGATATCGTCCTTGTACGTCAGGTGAAGAACACGCCGATATTCAATTACAGCCACGCTCAATCTCGATTTTTCTCCTTGTGTCGATCTCGCTCTTTTTGTTATTTTTTTTCTCGTAAATCTCATGGATCGCATCCCGCAGCCTTTCATCGAAAGCCTAACTTCCATTTGCACAATTTTAGAATCTCACCCCGCGCTATTGTTGCACTCAGGCATTCATGACGTCAAAATCGTCGTTCATCCTCAGACAGCCATGCGAGAGAGTACATGACATCGAGGTAGAACGAGAGGCAAAAAAAACGCTGTGAGGCTGATGACCCTGCACACATACACACATCGATGCCATAGCGGCCTACCGGTCTCTTTTCGATTTTTTTTCTTTTTTTTTCCTGGCGGGTGAAAATACAATTCGAAAAATTCGACAATAAACCTGATTCGCGAATGGCACGCGCGTTTTTTCCATGTGTTATATAGCTGTATACATATATATATATATATATATATATATATATATATATATATGTATACAGCTATATAACACATGGAAAAAACGCGCGTGCCGTGCGTACGAGTGAGAAACGTATACATATATATATATATATATATATATATATATATATATATATATATATATATATATATATATATATGTATGTATGTATGTATACGTTTCTCACTCGTTACCGCGTATATAAAAATGCAGCCCGCTCTTCCCGATGCGCAATACTCACCCTTTTTCTCTCTCTCTTTCTCGCATACTCTCCTCTGTGCGTTGTGTCATGCCCGCCTGTGCACAAAACTCGCGAGAATGTAGGTTCCGCATCGAGAACGGCACCGCGGCAGTATTGTTCGGCATTGGACACAATGCGCCCGATTGGTTGGCTAGATTTTTACAACATTCGTCGGACCCGGAATTTTTTTTCAACCCTTCCTCCCCATTTTGTTTCTTTCTCTCTCTCTCTCTCTAACTCTATTCGTGTGTTGAATCGAACGCACACGAAAGAACATTGGGCGAGAGCTTGGCCTCTGGTCCACCAGCAGGGAAGCTCGTATAATCGTTGACGCGTCGCACTTTCTCTCTCTCTCTCTCTCTCTCTCTCTCTCTCTCTCTCTCTCTCTCTCTCACTCTCTCTCTCTCTCTCTCCCTTGTCCATGTCTATATACCCCCTGCGATTTGCATACACGAGCCAAAAGAGTATACCCGGAGAGAGCAACGCTTCGTGATGCTTCGCGAGAAACGGGAATATGCGCCGCATATAGAAGAACGCGCGTGTGCGCGTTTGCCCCCACCGTTGGTTACGTGGGATCGGGTGTGATTTTGCCAGGCCCTACACATTTCGCGACCCGTTCGAACTCTCGTAGCCATTTTTTTTTCAACCCCTGCTCTATACGCACACGCTCATACACGCAGAGATCGAGAGGGAGAGAGAGAGAGACGCGAAAACTCACAGACCGAATGGACTATAATGCGACGGGAAAACGCAGCAGCCGACAATACCGCGCTCTAACCCTCCCGTGCGTTGTTTTTTTTGTCTATGGTCAACGCCAAATAAGCCTTTTTCATCCACAACCCTCCATCTCTCCAACCCCCCCGGTTACAACCTCTCTCTCTTGCATCCAATCGTTGACAGTCATGCAACTTCGACGACTGCAATGCAACCTCCCCTTCCTATTACCAACCTCCCCACTTCGATTCACACAATAACTTTCCACATTTATAAAACATTTCACGTATTTACTTTTAAACTTGCACTGTTAATCGTGCTCAACCCACGTTGGCATTCTCCGTTTTTTTATTCTTATTATAAGCTTTACCTCATCGAGTAATTTCTCGGCTTTCGCCAACGACGATGTTTCGTTATTAGGATGGAAAGCGCATGGGAGGAGAGGCTTGAGAGTTCGCAAGCGGTGTTTTATTCCCGGTTCGAGAGGACGCTAGAATTGTGGGGAGGTGAAGCTCGGGGGGCGAGAAACAAAGTCTCGGGCTATGTCCCCGAACTGGAATAATTTCGAGTTATCTACCGCCACCTGACACGTGTGGGCAAATCGAATATCAAAACTCCGCGAGTCTATCCGTGGTTTTGTAGCTGTGTGTGTATGTGTGGAAGAGTGAGAGAAAGAGAGAGAGAGAGAGAGAACGTTGGAAAAAGTACACGCGGCAGGTGGAACGTGCGCTGGTTTGCTGGTCGCGTATTTTCTCGATAACTTAGTTATCGCGAAGTAACGGATTTGTCTGTGTCGTGTTCGGTTAAAATTTTGCAGTCCGGTCGATGCAAATTTTTTTTTTCATATTCTCTTTTTGGGCTGTTTTTTTCGAGCGTTTTTTTGCTATTTTGTTCGGACGAGCCTGAACGAACGGGGGAAAAAAAGCATCATCGCTATCGTAATCCCCCGACGAGACTGTGAGCGCAGTTGCACACGTTCCCTCTCCCCCGATGCGCGATTCTCCACGGGCGTAACACACGCGCCTTCTACCCTAACGTCGGCTATCTCTCGTTCGTTTTCATTCTTTCGCTTTCTCTTCTCTCTTTTATCCAACACTCGCACACACCGTATTTTTCGTGTTTGCGCAGACCTACCTACGATACACATAGTCACAAAAATAGGAGAAAAAAGTGTGTTGGCGGGGGTTGAAAGTCGAGGGGCTAGGGGATGAAATTCGAAGGTGCCGATGCACGATACGCGGAAATTTGAAAGAGAGACAGAGAGCCAGTAACAAACCCCAATAAAAATAGTATGCGCTTTCACGCATTTGCGAAACGAACATTGTCATTTTATTTCGATGTGGGAAGAGCTGGTATGGAAGGAAGGGGGGGGGGGGGGAGGAATCGCGAGCCGTTGTTCAGGCGAGACGGTACGGAGCGTATATAGATACGCGGGGAATTCAATGACGGGCGAATGAAAATTTTCGAAAATAGCAGTGTCCGACGGCGATAATTATTATGGATATTGACGCCACGTGTTAATGCACCTCTGTAGATCAACGGACACCTTTCCAACCCCTCGCACATTCTCATACCCCTCTCCATCTCTCTTTCTCTCCCCATCACTCTTTCTCTCTGTCTCTGTCTCTCTCTTTTTCAGTCAGTCAGACCGCGCTAAATAAATTTACTTCTATACACAAACTAGCACCCCCTTGTGGCATCGTGACAACCCCTACAACGTGACTCTAGCAACGTCGACCAAACGTCCGAACGAGTGCCCGAGTCTCGCGATGTACAACTTTTTCTACTCCGAGGAACGTTATTTACACACAACATATATATTTACGTTGCATATATAAATATACGAAAGTACAAAAAAAAAGAATACTTATGTACAGACATTTACACACGTGTACCGGTTTATATCAACGACGTACGTTTGACTGCGCACAACGAGGAGACACGTGTATGCGCGCGCACACGTACACGAGAGTACGATATCGCTGACACCGGTGCAGTAAAGTCGCGCAGAGTTATCGCCCAACAAAATTCAACCACTCAGGAAATTAATTCACGGAATGGCGTTTAGTCCGCGGGTAGCAGAGGGAGGGAGGGAGGGAAAGGGTTGTAAAAAAAAAGAAATTCGTCACGCCCCCGCATCCATACCACGTAGACGTACATGAGTTTTGCGACTCTCCTTCCAACACCCCTTCAACACCCTTCTCCGTTTTACCCTTCGTCGCGTAACATTTACTGGCCGACGGTTTCGATATTGTTTATCATTATTACGAGCCCTCTCGCGCTTAATCGTTCGTAAACGGTAAACTCGCGAAGTTTCATTTTTGTTCCCCGGCTTCTCTCTCTCTCTTTGTCTCGCTCTCTGCGTTATAGGACCACCAATACGAGACAGTTTTGGTTCAAACGTGTATGTCTATGGCGTGAGAGAGAGAGAGAGAGAGAGAAGAGAAAGCCCACGCATATTTAACGATGGAACGATGGATACAATGTGTCTCAGTGTCTCTTACTTTATAATGTATTTATGTATGTACATCAACAAACTATATATACATATATATATGTATACCCGGTTCCTCGAAAGTTTGTGCGTTGAAAAATTTAACGAGTTTTCGATATCGTTCGTGAGGACCGTGGACACAAAACGATATATACGACGAGGGAAGGGGGTTAGTGAAGGGGGCGAGAGGGGGGAGGGGGTGATGGAGGAATTTAATTACGATAATAACAAACTGTAGTACAGTTCGTGGCCGAGAACTAATTACGATAATGATGATAATAACCAACTGTGTACAACGGCTACGTGGGAGGAATTATGAGTAAGTAAACAAAACGAAACAAAAAATGAAGACGCGTCCGACGTAACGTCATCAAAAACGTTCGTCGAGCTTTCCTGTCTCTGGGTTGGTGAGGAGATGTGACGAGACACTAGAGGTACGCGTGAGGCGGAAAGGGGGAGGGGGGTTGGTAATGGACCTTCGTAAAGGTAGAGTGGGACGCTTCTATCTCTTCGCGTTGTCGTCTTCATGCAAATGTGCCTGGCTGTTTGTGTGTCTGTGTGTGTGTGTGTGTGTGCGTACGATAATGTTAAACTTTATTTAGATGAAGTTTATAACTATAAAACGTGATTCATAATAATTATGGGAGAGAGATGGTTTGGCCTCTTGCCTTGTGTACATTTTCTATATAAAAGGTAGGCACGTATGGGAATCTCGTGGATTATATTGCACGACGTACCTAATTATTTTTTTTTTTGTATAAAACAAAAGAAATTCTCTTAGACTATTTGTCCGTTAATAATTATTTAATTACGATATATTAGCTACTTGCGGAAGGGCTCGTTTCGCGTTCGATGTCACGACGATAATCGCAACATTTTTTTGTTTTTGTTATTTATGTTCTCTCATTTTTTCTTTATTAATCCCAAATTTATGACGAGTATCGTTATATAAAATTTGTAAAAGTACGATAAATGCCCGTTGCATATTCCGCAAGATAGATGTAAATATTTTACACACACACACACACACACACAAGCACATACGTGTGAGAGATTCGCGATTGTCGAATCGAGTGGTGGATCAGGATTCTACCCGCGACACCCGCAGACTCTGAACGGTATCGTATGCGGAAAAAGCGCGCGAGAGCGACCGTTCCGCGATTTCGCGTTATGTTTAATTCATCAATTAATAAGTGCATTAACGTTCTGTTTGATTAAAAATAATGAATCTACGAAGTGCGCGCGTGTACGCGTACGTGTTGTCTCGTCGCGCATTCATACCCATGACGATAGCAACGGGTGTTTGTGTGGAGGGCCCGTCGCTCGTCGCTCGTGTTGCACACTACTAACCCCCCCCCCCTTCCCCCTTCTTCATGGTATATCACTATATACGTGCAGAAAGCTGCAAAAGCTGTGGCTATGTTTTTACCGCGTACCCGCTGCCGACTTCGGTTACGTAAAGGCCTTTTTGTCAATACAATCATTACTTTTTTCTCTCTCTCTCTCTCCCCCTTTTTCCAACCCCCTCTCTCTGAAATACAGAGACACAGGAACTGGAATACAGACATACACATACAAACACCCGTTTGATTACGGATTCTCATAACGCGTCCGCGTGCGCGCGAGCATTATTAAAAAGTACTACCAGCGCTATTATTGCAACAGCTCGCGGTGTATGTTCACGAACCAGCGTCACGGACGCAAGCGTATGAGCAAAATGTTCAAGGGGTAGGGAGTTAGCCCGGGTGTTACTCTCGTTTTGCAAATGCTGTCTTTCTCATTCTCCCTTTCTCTTTCTCTGTCGGACGGACGAGTGGCTCTGTCGTTATTTTTTACGGTGTTTTTCCACACATCCGCCATCCCCTCTCAACATCTACTACCCTCTCGTGGCGTATACACACATACTGTGTCTTATACACACATGGTGTACGCAAATTGCGGATGACATTGTTTTCTCCTGTAACAAATGGTATTGGAAAAATAGCGAATCGAACCTAATGCCTGAAAAATCCAATGGTGAGAGGGTGTGAGAGAGAAAGAGATAAGCATTGAGAGAGGGGGGGGGGGGAGAAGGACGAAGGGATGTTTCAAGAGGGTGCACAACCCTGGCTCGTAATCACAGGCTCTCGCGATAATTATCGTTGATAATAATGACGATTATTACGATCATACGTCTGCGAGTATCACGCGATGATTAATACATCGTACAAAAAGAATTCATGTAATCAATTAAAAATTGAAAGCAAATGATCGCTTACGTTTCCAATCACATTGCGTATTCGTTATTTTTCAAAACATTCGTAACGACAGAACGGAGAATTGAATTTTCCTATCGTCATTTTATCGAACCCGATAAGTTCGATAATTTTGTCACGACGAGATTACAATTGTAAACGAACAAACCCCCCTAATACTAGGTTGATGTTTTTTGTCTTGTATAATTAGAAAAAATAATGATTTTCTTTCGATAATTGTGGTCGCTCGTCGACACACGTGTTGACAGCTGTCACCTCGCAAATAGAAAAATATCATTCGATATGTATGTATATATATTGTGACGTTGTGCGTCACAGCCTTCCCTGTCGCCGGCTCACACGAGGTCGCCGTCCCACACCTGCAACAGGAAAGAAACAGTAAGTATAAGAATTACGTATTAGAATTACAAACCTGTGCAAACTCACCGTGCCGAGAGTCAGTCAATGCGACTGACCCCACCATACCACCACCATCACCGCCCTCACCATCGCCATCACCCTCACAGTCATCATCGTCAGGCCCTGAAACAAGGGAAGAAGAAGAAGTCACCGGAACATAGACAAGAAAACATTGGAAAACTACTCACCGGACTGACCCGCAAGACATCGGATATCCTTGTCGTCGCCACCATCGTCGTCGTGACTTTTATCTCTCTAGTCATGTTCAGTTCCGAATAATCGTCGTCGTGGTCGTCGCCTTCTTCGTCGTCGTCGTCGACGTCGTCCGGGACCGGCATAACCTGCAAAGAGAAACAAGGAAATTAATAACAAGGAAAATACTGAGGAATTAATGGAAATTCACTCACCTGGACAGGCCCGAGGACCATCCCCATGACCCCGACGATTCCCGTCGCCACTCACCATACCGAAATCAACACGGAGGAATAAAAATCGCGCACCACACACACTCGAAAATTCACTACCTGTCAAACTCTGCGCACCCGTCCGTCCCCGCACACTGGCCATCCATCGGCTAAGCGGGGATAGAGAGACGAAGATGGCAGCAGCGCACGGCCATCGCGATACACCCTTGTTACCCACAATTATAAATTCCCGTCCACAATTATCGCTGAATTATCGACCGACCTAATCACCTGCCTGTCTCCAATAGATTCCGCTCGCGACAGTTCTAAATCAATAATCCGTCTGACCCGTCTATATCGACCCGTGACGCTGCTGCCTCGATGATCGAGAGAGAGCCAATCAACGCTCGCGAAAAATTCGCGAGCTTCCGGCACACCACGCGGCTCTCACTTTGTGACGAGCCGGCGATTAGGAAAGAGCGAGTTAGATTATCGAGAGTATAGAGTGAAGAGTGAAGCGAGGATAGAGTGAGTGAGAGAGAGGAGAGAGTGAGAAAGAATTTGGAAGCGAACAAAGATTAACGACGACTGGAACGAAAAAGGATACGAGTATACGAAAACGGGAAAGGAATACGGAAATTACGGAAGATCGACAAGGCTAACGACAAGGACACGAGAGGGAAAGGAAACGACGGGACGAGAAGAAATCGACGGCCGCAATTATTTTATTGAGATTCGCGATTCTAAAATCAATTCTCTTGCAATTCCTCCCATTTTCCGCGTGTATCGAAAAACCGAAAATCGTACGTGTTTCTTTTACTCTCTCTGTAGTCGCCGTGTGGGACGGCAGTAATCATTACGGAAATTAAAACCTAGAAAAATAAATTATAACGGTCATTCCTACCACCCCCCCCCCCCCCCCCCCCCCTATCTACTACCTCGACCGCCGTCGAGAACTTTCGATCGCGCGAGTCGCGCGATCACACTCAACCCCTCCTCCCTTCTCCCTTCGACCATCCAAAGTCCTCGCGGACGACAACGCCTCCTTCCCCGCCTGCCCCTCTTCCTTGCGACTGACCGTGTTACCCGTATTATAATAAGATCGAAG
This sequence comes from Netelia fuscicornis, assembly GCA_946811545.1. NCBI lineage: Eukaryota > Metazoa > Arthropoda > Insecta > Hymenoptera > Ichneumonidae > Netelia > Netelia fuscicornis. The sequence continues at coordinate 5,287,900 of OX328013.1, forward strand.
CGTGCGAATAGGAATTAAAATAACGAGAAAGCCAGTGGTAATCATTAAGAGGCCATTGAGTCGGCGAATCCTCCCCCTGAGATTAATTTTTCCGCCCGACCTCCCCCCTTCCTACACGATAGCCCAACACCCACCGCCTGTCAAATTCAACAGTATTAGTATTGTTAATGTTTTTCTTTGTACGTAAAAATATTAACTGGCGCCCAAACTTATAAAGTAAGATTTCTAAATTTACTCCTTTGTTTTTGTATTATATCCCGGAGATCGTCCGCCGTATTGAGATAATAAAAGTTAATTTGAGTTCTTAATTTTATTTCTTCTTTCCCCAAACTCCCCATACCCCCCTCCCAACGGCGTGACAATATATATATACATTTATATAGGATATAACTTCGTTCGTGTATAGGAAGAGCGTATTTGTCGCTGGTCCCTCCTGCTAGAATCGCGACCCTCTCTGGTGGCACACAACCCCTCGTCGATCTCTCGGCGTCCTTCTCCATCGAATCTCTCGCTTCCCCTTCTCTCTCTCTCTCTCTCTCTCTCTCTCTCTCTCTCTCTCTCTCTCTCTCTCTCTCTCTCGCTCGGCACACACGAACCGGATGACGGGTTTAGATTTTAATAAACCCCCACGATTTAACGGCTGGGCGGTAGGCCCGCTCTCACCTCTTTGTACAACAACGCCGTGGAGTTTTCCACAAGAGCGCACCGATTTTTAAATATAGCGAAAAAGCTGGGCTCTTGCTCTCTCTCTTTCTCTTTCTATCTCTCTCCTTCCCTCTCTCTCTCTCTCTCCCTGTGGTAGGTTTGGACGCGAATGAGAGCCGACGTGGCGCAAAAAGACTCACACACGTGCATACATAGCTTTAATAGCTATATATATACATATATATCAATATAACCACAGGAGAGAGAGCGTCAAAGCTATCCGTAAAACCTTCCGCTTGCCTCGTTGACCCACGAAAAAGTCTCGCCATCCGTGGAATCTTTTGTTTATAATTTTTTGATCATTATACCACCAACGATCGACTAATAATTCTGTCGGCGGGTGCATTCAAAATTTATTGGTTGCCCCTTTCAGCACCCTCGGGGGAGGGTGGGCTTGAGGAGGGACGATGAGGTGGGAACGTGGCGGGGGTGAGGGGCAGCGGGGGGCGGGGCAAAAGAGGGAGAGGATGGCGCCGCCGGAACGAACGCGCTTTCCAATAATTTTTTTATCCCCGGTTCGCCTCGTTTCTAGGCGTCGTCGCTCAAAGGGGCGACAGAGAGAAGGGTAAAGAGACGCTCGCGCGCGATATTCGAAGCTTCACACGATATAGATCTACGGTATATGAGGCTTGAAAAAAAAAAGAGAAGAAAAAAAAATTACAAATAAAAGGAGACAAACGACGACGATGACGACGAACACACGCGGACGATAGAGAGACAGGAAAATAATAAAAATAGATGAAACGAAAAACACAAACACGAATGGAACGTTCTATGTGTGTGCCGCGCGAAAAAAGTTCGATATTTATCCAAATTACTGGTACGTAAAGTGAAAAGTGGAAAACTCTCGTATCCTTCGTGTCTCTCTTCCGCTCTCTCTCTCTCTCTCTCTCTAGTTCGCTCGCTCGATTTGTCCCTTCATTCGGGCTAATTTTTATCTCCCTTCGGTACTCACTCGCTCCTTTTTCCCCTCTCAATTTTATTTATTTTGCAAACATTTGGTACGTGTTGTTATCGCTCTTAATTCACATACATTCAAAAATTTGTATCGAAATTTTTCGTGCTCAAAGTATTAATTAATGGCGAGTATAACGAGGCTATAACGACAATGTGTCAAGCTCATTGGTCGTAATTAAAATATCATCATTTACTTTTAATATACAAATATAATCGTCGACAGCCCGAAATATTCATTTTCCCGTAGTTTGTCTCATAATTTTTCATTTTCTCTTTTATGTTTATCAAGAAATGACTAATTCGCGAGTGAAAAAAAAAAATTCACATTTTTATCGAAGATCCTGATGGTATTATGTTTCTGACAACGAGACGCACCCAATATGTTTATCGATATAAATAAAAGGAAAATAATGTTTTACAATAATAAAAAACTGTTATTTCAAAAAACGTTACAATCCAAGGGGCGATGGGTTCTGACAGAACCAAAAATTCTGTTTCGAAAATGGAATTACTTTCGTTTCGTCGATTTCAGAATGCGAGCTCGCATGGTAGAGAAGGACTCGCCCTCAATGGGCCGGGAAAACAGAAACGTACGTGAATGGTAGTAATCCGTGTATTATTGTGCATTATAAAGCCGCGACTGCAAAACGCGACAGAAAGGGAGGGAGGGAGAGAGGGTAGATTGTCGCGATACAGCGAGAACGACTCATTCGCAATTTTTTTTGTTCACCGACCGGTACGCCCGGGGGGGTTGAGAATATGATAGAGGGGCCAGAAATAATGTGCTTAGGCGCAGGCCATTTTTTTTTAATATCGTTTCAACCATCCTCCCCCCCCCTACTTCCCCTACCACCACGCTATACACACATCGTTCGTTCTCTCTGCCGCATTCGTTCCTCATACTCTTCCGGGACTACCGGCGTACTCGCAGCATTTTTCGTTGTTTCCAATACGCTTTATGTGAATTGCAGTGTAAAATCTCATTATTATTCGTGTGCAATGCACCCATTATATTCTATGCCCGAAACATTCCGGCTCGTCGATTTTCTCTCTCGCCTCCTGCCACCGATCTTTTTTACCCCTTCGTATCCATTTTTTCCGATTTTTTGTTTTATCATCGTACCTACTTTGTTCGTTGCTCGTTTTTTTTTCTTTTATTATTAGTCAAAATTAATGAATTCAAGTTTATTTTAATTTTTTCAATTATTTTCCACGACTTAAGTTAATTTTAGGTACAAGGGGAAAAAGACTGTGAGGATATTTCGTGAGTACGTCTAAGACACGAGTGACAGTTTACGTTCGGTAGGAAGGTGACCGGTAAACCTACCCCTGACTTTTTTCCACCCTTCCCCCATCCCTCAGCCCTAGTTCACCGGATATCTCCTCGTCGTTACGGCGAGTTCGCGGCAAGTCCGTTCACCGGATGGCATCGCGAGCTTCACAGGGTGGGCGAAAAGAGCGAGGGGATCTGAAATCGAGTAGAGAGAGATGGACGCGTACGCCACCCGGTAAAGCTCGGTGTTCGCTCTCGCGGGTAGAAAGGCGAAGCGCGGGGACCGAGAGGTTAATGGCGCGTCGTTGCGTATTCCAGCGGTGTTTGTTTCCTCCGCAGTTGGCAATAAACTAAGATAAATGAATGGCGATGGTGTGTATAGGCTGCTACTCTCTCGCGCATGCGCGAAGGGCTGAAGAAAGGGGGGGAGGGGGTGAGCTCACGCGCAACTATTATTCCTTCGGACGTTGCTTGCATTAACTTGCATTAAGGTCGGGAAATGAGACGCGGGACTCGCGTCGTGGTACGAAGCGATTACACACGGAAATGCCTGAAAACAGCCTGAAACTTTTCTCACCTCTCCCTCGGGTCAAATCTGACATTTAAAATACAAAAATTTGTACAAATGTTTTTCTACTTTGTCTTTTTTTGTTTATTCCTAGTTCGACGTTATTTATTCGTACCTACAAGAGACTGCGATCGATATTTCTACCATCGATTGATAATTGCATTTCGTTATAAATTCCCGTTTGCTCGCTCTGAGAAACGAGCACCGAGTACGAAGACGACAGTGGTGGTAGATTTTAAGATATGTACGGGGTAAAGGGTGATGGTGAGGGATAGGTGGGGTTGTATACGAGGAAATCTACTTGCGGGCATGCGGAGACGTCTCAAAATTCAGGCAGAAGAGAGGCTCAGCTCGTAAAGCACAGGAAGACTGCATGCCTACGGGGTAGTGAGGTAAGAGCGAGAGGAAGATCGAGGATGGTGAAGGGAGGAGGGGCAAGGGGATAGGGAGGGGGTAGATATTAAGGCCATTATCGTCGTTGCATATTCATGCGGTATTATAATGAAAATACAGTTTATTACCGAAGATTAACAGCTTCTTACGTCGTGACACGTGAAGATGCCGAGAGAGAAGAGACGGCCTTACCGAACGTCTCGTCACTTGTTTATATATATAGATGTGTGTGTGTGTGTGTGTGTAGCTTACATTCTCGCATATAATGTCACACACACACACACGCATCGCCAGTGAATCGTAATCTCTGGAGCATAGTTGTAATAACAGCTAACATTGGTAAACCCAAACGATTGTGAAATAATTGAATTAATTACATTTTTGTAATTTCTTATTCTTTCAAAACATTCTCGATAGTTATTTTCTTATTATCTATCGCTTTTTCAGAAAATATTCTGATTATAATGGCGAGTCGTTTGTATTTATCAGTAAAAAAGGTGAAAAACGTAAATATTTCCGTAAATTGTAATATGTCGGAATTTTAATAGCTATATTCTTGTTGCGCGGGAAATTTCCGATTCCGTAATCTACAATTAAAACCTTTTTGGACGAAAAAAAATGTTGACCTTCGGCAGGTGCCGATGGTCGACACTCGTATTTTATTTTCATGACTTTGGGGAGTCCGGAGGGGTCAAAATTTTGTTTTCGTCCAAAAAGGGTTTGTAGTATCATTTAGGAATCGGAATTTTCCCGCATAACACGAATATGATGAAATAAAGCGATTTTGGAGCAAAAGAAATGTTGACCTCATCGCCGAGGCGTTTTTTTGCAGGTCCCCTCCTATGGGTCCCAAAAATCGCGATTTTCAAAGTATTGCCGCGGCGACAAAAATTTAGCGATTCGGATTATTCTAGGCTAGTTATCGAGTGCTCGGAGAGCTCTTCAAAAAGTTATTCGTACAATTTTCTGTCCGACGAACGATAACCGAGATACAGCATCGCGAAAAGTCGATTTTTCGAGGTTTCGCGAAATCGGTCATATTGCACTCCAGTAAAAATTCCAATCCTTTCTCCAGCTTTAGGAGCCTATGTCGATCGTAAATTTCCCGTACAGTAAGAAAATCACGGTTCCGTTTCAGAATTTTCAAATTTTATCGATCTTAAGTGGATAAATCGTTATTTTGGGTTTTTTGCGTTTTTCTCCTTGAGACTTTGAGGAAAAATAACGTTATATTCTTCATCAGCGACAAATTTCCGATTCCGTGACTACCATACAAAGGTTTTTTGAACGAAAAAGAAATGTTCACCCTCGGCAGGTGCCGATGGTCGACATTCGTATTTTATTTTAATGACTTTGGGGAGTCCGGAGGGGTCAAATTTTGTTTTAATAAAAAAAGGAGTTGTAGGGTCATTTCGGAATCGAAAATTTCTCGCGATATGTAAGAACGTTAATCCCGATAGCGATAACGATCCAGCAAATATCATTCGACGTATTTACGAATTGCATTTTTATTTGTTCAACGAAGTACGAATCCCAGTGACAGATTTCCGGCTCGGGGTTGAGATCGCGCGTGAAACTTGGCGAGAGTAGGAAAAGCATTCGTAAGCCTTTCTGTTTACGAGCCGTAAATAAGTAAATAATTTACACTCGACGACTCCACCGGGCTGGCAAGTGTCGGTGGGGTGGGGATGGACGATGAGGTGGAGTTCCCGGGGCGAATGGGAGGAGGGGGTTGGTTGCAAGTAGGAAAGGTACGAGGAAAGTGGGTGCGATGAAAAGCAGAGAAGCGAAAGGGTAAGAAGTAAAGTGTGAGAGAGTGTGTACAGCGGAAGAAGCGAGGCGCTGTGAAGAACGAGAGGGATAGATAGATAGAGAGAGAGAGAGAGAGAGAGAGTGGGAGAAGTACGAGCGAAATGGTGCCGCGTTTAGAATGAGAAATTGTGCGAGAGCGACGAGGAAAACAAGGTATACGAAGCGAAAGAGAGAACGAGACGGTGAGAGAGAAAACGAGCGTGAGAAGTGTAGCAGAGGCTTGAGAGGAAATCTGCATAATATCGGTAATGCTCAAAATGCGAGTCTCGTAGCCGCTGCCTTATTTACAATATACCTATAGATATCGAGCTTTTGCACAGTACCCTCTTCCTCTCTCTCTCTCTCTCTCTCTCTCTCTCTCTCTCTCTCTCTCTCTCTCTCTCTATCCTTCCATTGCCACGTCAACTAAAACTTAATTATAATTAATTAATGCGACTGCTAACTGAGTCGGTGGGACAACTATTGGCCGCTCGTCCACGAAGAACTCTCAACACCCTCTCCAACATTTGCTAAGTTTATATATATAGATATATATATAATATAATACATTTCCGAACATGTCACGAGACCGAATATCCGCAATATACAATAATAATCTTTCTATTTTTGTAAAAAAGTTTCTTACGTTTTTATATATCAATTTTTTTACAATTCCTTTCGCCTTTGTAAGCCAGGATTTTTCGTCTACTGTTTCTTCGAGCCTTCGACACTCGTAACACCTCTCGCCTCGGCGCTAAAAGACATAACATCTCCATCCGAGAGTCAACCCGAGTTGAGTGCCAAGTCCGCTTCTACTCGACTCACGTATATTTGTATGTGTCCGTGTACATATATACATATATATACATGTACACTGCGATGCGCGTAATTAGAAACCTTTGTGCAAAATGAATACCGTTAATTAGCCCGTTTTCCCTAAAAAGACATTACACCCCGCGAGGAGACGAGACGGTAAAAACCCGCCGGGGAGCTATACACGCCCGTACCCTCGGCGTGAGAAACGATTTTATAATATTGAATTATCTCAAGAGCGAAGACAACGACGATAAATACCAAAAAATGCAGAGTTAAAACCAAAAAAATATAATCATAATTTTTATTTTTATTGAAAAATGTCCGAAGGGCGACGATCACGACGTCCGCGATTAATCGATTAAACGAATTTATCTTCCCTCGATATAAATGATATAATAATAATGAAGAGCATAAATTATTCATATATATATACGTATATACGTATGTACAATTCTACGCGTTTTCTCTCAATCTTTGCTCCATCGTTCCATTCGTCGCCGAGGTCCGCGCGTTATAGTTTCATGCGCTCTGCCACGGTCACTCTAGCTCGCGGCTTTGCTCGATTGGCTTTCCATAACGCACAACGGCGGGGAACCGAGAGAAAGATGAAGAGAAAGAGAGAGAGATAGAGAGAGAGAGAGAGAGAGAGAGAGGAAGAGAGAATGTGAGGCAAGAGCGAAAGAGTATATAGTGGAGGTTCGGGCTTTCGAGCTCGCGCCCGGCGAGCAATTACAATCTGAAAGGCGCATAAATCAGCTGGTTTAATTAACGCGTTCATTATTATCACCGCGATACCCCGAGAGCCTTTCGCTCGCGAGAGCTATGCTCTCTCACTCTCTCTCTCTCTTTCTCTTTCTCTCCACCACAATCGCGAGAGCGGTCTCGCGACGCTCAGAGAAATTATACACATATATAGCTAATAGCTTACACCGGTATATAAGAGAAGGACAAAATAAAGAAGAAAACGTGAGACGTATTATAATATCACCACAGCTCGGAGGGAGAGAATGTGATTTCGTAGGGGGATAGGAATAATACAAAAAAAAAACGTTGCGGCTTCGTTGCATCGACTTAATTCATTGACTTTTTTGTTCGTTTCGGACGACTCGATAACGAAACGTACACGAGCTCACGATTTTTTTTATTTCTAATTGACTCGATCTTGTTTTTTAATTCGAGAGAATATCGTATAACTGAGTGAAAGAATGCTTTAAAAAATGTGTCAATGATCGACCCGAGAGATCGAAGGGACTCGTCCGTGTGTCACGACCGACTGAGCTACAGTTAGTCAATTTGCGATTGATGGAAAGAAAAATAAAGAGGCGAGTCTTATGTCGAGTGGATCGTCGCGATGTCTCTATTAGCGCTCGGGAGATTAATAGGATTCTTTTTAAGGGTGTATAGAGCTCGTCGAGTGGAGTTCGCGGATGGCAGAGTATGGAGAAGTTCCCTTCTCCCTTCCCCTCCTCTTTCCCCCTCTCTCTCCCTGTCGATCTCGATGGTTATGTACGCGCGAAGGGACGAGGGTTGAAAAGTCGCTAATAAGCAGAGCGGAAGAGCGTGCGAATGAAGAAGGAGCGAAGGAGGAGAGAGATCGACCGAAAGAGAGAGAGAGAGAGAGAACGAGAAGCAAGAGGAAAGGGTGGAGAACATCGTTCACTCCAAACTCATAATCAAGTAATCACAAATGACGTGGGGGATATATCGAGTAGTACGTTTCACCTATCAGCTAATTCCCTGTATAACGATATATCTATATATCGGGACAAGCGTCAGAGGCGCTCAAAATGTTTCCCTCTATCTCTCCTTCTCTTTCCCTCTTCAATCCATTTTTGCGCTGTGTTTTTTTTCCAGCCTCATCGATGTCTCTATATGCAACTCGTATAACCATATTTTGTCTATATCTAGCCATTCGCAACGAATCTGCAACCCTCCACCCTCTCGGTTCCAATCTTTCTCACCCTCTCGCCGATTCTTCCTGACGACGACTCATCTAGCTGCCCTGCCTCATCATCTCGTCTCGTCTTTCTCGTATACGCGCGCGAGCAAAACAGTGATGGAAAACATTCCAAACTCTTTCTCTCCCTCTCTCTCTCTCCCTGTTTCCCATCTCGTGCCACTAACGGTGCATTCCTATACGATATATACATACATATATACAAATATATCGGAGCATATATACTCGGATATTTTTAATTAATCGAATTATTGAACTGTATCGCAATTGAATTGAATTAAGTGTCGCGAGTGATCGAGGTAGCTAGCGAGGCATCGTATGAATCCGTCAAGTCCGCTTTCTCCCCCACCCTTCATCCCTCGCACGACTGTTCTCCCGTAATATTGAGCTCGCTCTTAAAAAAAAAAAGAGCGAAGAACATTTTTTGCCATCATTAAAGCTCTCGAGGGATCTCCAAGAGTTCAATCTGCGCACATTTTCGCGAAAGCTCTCGTGGAATCCTCCATCGACAACGTTATCATCATTATCATCATCCCCTATGATACCACACCCCTTTTTCATCGAAATTCCAATATATTCATTCTTTTTTCGAAAATTTGTTTTTCCTTGATCCATTCACGTACGAGAGAGATTGAAATTACCCACAGGTTCATTTTTTACCCAAGAGCACTCTTTTTCTTATAAACAGCAATATCAAAATGATCAACCCCTATGTAAATAAACGTCAGGCTACGTTCTAACTCCCATCCCTAAATTATCTAGATATCATTTATTACATTCTACATTCTCCGCTATGTAAGGCACGTCCGATGTCGGACGTTGTTTCATCCCTTCGAACAGTCGTTCAACGTGTGAATAAATATATATCTATATGTATCAAGATATATTTATACATATACATATAGGGATAAACGAATACACGCGACGCACAACCGAAACTGGCTGCTTGCATCAAGAGAGCCAGATCTCCCTCCCTCCTCGCTCCACCTCTTCCCATAACTATACTGCAGCAACAACCCTCAAAGTATTCCCCAATGCACAGCAACCAGTAGGCTACTTGACGTATTTCAATTAACCTTATTGCCGTTCGGTAGTTGTACGCCCGGCAAATGTCAAACAAGCATCGTCCACGTTACGAGAACGTATGCAATGTGCATCTCTATACCGATGCGACGGTATTATTGTCCCGCGTGTTATATCTATATATTTATTGGTGCATCGGGTCTCGTACGTGGGTGACTCTCGTTCGACGGAACGAGAGCTTGCGACCCCTTCGTCGTTTCTCTTACTAGCTTGTTCTCTCTCTCTCTCTCTCTCTCTCTCTGGCAATCTCCCTGTCGCTTTCTCACTCTGCTACACATACGATGCCGAAATTCCGGATGCCACTAATAACCACAGACGGAATAATCGTCCAAACGACGCTGCAAGCTTATGGCCGAACGTGAGTGTACGTCGATGACGCGGCGAGTTTTCGCACTCGTTCTCGCTTATATTTCGAAAAATATATTTTTCTAAGTCTTATACGACGATCGTATCGTTACATTTGTCACGGTTTTTCCAACAAGAACTCTCTCGCAGACGTTACATTTGCACGATTTTCGTACTTACGGTCTATCCACGTCGTTCGATGAAAACACAATGGAATTCAGCGGGAAATAAAAAAAAAGGCTCTCATTCGATTTCAATTAATTTGCAGTCGTATCAAACGAAATTTGCTTGATTAAAATCGAATTTATTGGTTCGATTGTATAATTTACAAATTGGAGGCGATGGATTTTATTTGAAAATACATTTTTTTAATTCGAATATTGAAACGTATAATTCTTATTATCATTATTTTTTTCTGTTTCGTTCGTTTTTTTTATGAATATTTTCCCAGACTCGACGAAAAAAATCTACAGCGGGCTTTCGAATACTCGACGTCATTCGTTCTCGCGAAAGACTCATTGTACCTCGCGGTACACCCTGGACACTTTTTTCTCATTTTTTTGTTTCTTTTTTTTTGGGAAAAACCTTCGCGAATAACATTTTTTGCCTCTTAATTTCTCTCCCTCTTTCTCTCCGACTCGTCGTTGCTCGTACAAGTGTAACAATACAACCCAGCACTTTCCGTTCTCCCTCTAACCTTCGCAGAGTGTCGCGGAGAGAGACACAGTGAGACTTTCATGCTCGGCACACGAGAGCTTTTTCATTGTTTCTCCCTTTGTGCGCGCTGCCTTATTTTACACTTTTCTTTTGTTAAGCAACGTCGTCCAGCGTTGCCCGGATGGTTTTCCCCGGTAATTTCTCGTTGTCGCTCTATTAACGTCGAACTTTACCATTTTTCATTCTTTCTCTTTCTCTCTTAACCTTTTCTTTGTTTTATGACGATCGATCCGCGAAATCATTTTTACGCAACGATTATTACTTCGAACTAACAAATTTATCAAGCCTGACTCTCGTTACCCAACCGATCGTTATTACCCCGACACTTTTCCCCGTACCGGAAGGAACGTTCTACGCAGAAGTCTCTCCCGGTACATGACCGAGGATCGCTATCTTGTATTTCGTGCATAAAATACCGCCTGTCGCACCCTCTAAAAGTCCATAACGGTCCTCGCATATCGGAGAATAAGAGAAAGAGCCGTATGTATGTGGGAGAGAGAAAGAGAGAGAGAGAGAGAGAGAGAGAGAGAGAGAGAGAGAGAGAGAGAGAGCAATATACATATAACGAACGAGAGACAAGACACGATTCGGAACACCTCGATGGGTTGTACAAGAGGACCAAGGAGAGTGCGAGAGGAACGAGGCGAGTGCGGGGTTTATGAAGGGGGGGGAGGGGGATACAGCAGAAGAGGATGGTCTAACCGAACTTAATTGAATCCCAGTCCGAATGTATAATATGTAGACTGCTTGCATAATGTCGTATGCCCGTGGCAGAGGTTGTCAGAATGCTTCGAATCTATCGTAGAAATAGTACTCGGGGCTTGGTTTCCTCCTGCTTCGTTACTATACTAGGTACTATAGGTATATTCACAATTATATGTATATATATGTATATACGTATTTATGTGTGTAGGTATGTATATATATATATATACGTAATCTGTTCGTTCTGGCAGATCGGTCCGGCGAGACTTTGAGAACCGTCCGCGGAATTAGATATACAATAATGTAAGCAGAGCTCCGTTGTGGTGTAAGGGTTGGCGGTGGTAAGGTCATGTATATTCATACATCGGCCAGCCAAACCTCTCTCTCTCCTCCCTAGCAGCAACCTCGCTCTCCGTACCCCTCGAACCTCCGCCACCAACTTCCCCTTCTTCATCTTTCTCTTCCCTCCACCCCTCTTCTCTTTCCTTTCTCACTATCTCTCTCTCTCTCCCTCTCCCTCTGTTTCTCTATACCACTGTTAGGAAAAGCACACACCCTCGATGTTCCCTATCCGCAACCCTCCCTGTCGCTTATGTAGCTCGACTCTCCACGCGCGCGCTTTTCAACCCTTTCGACCATCGGACTCACACTCTCTCCCCCTCTCTCTCTCTCTCTCTCTGTCTGTCTCTGTCTGTCTCTCTCTCTCTCTCTCTCTCTCTTTCACTGTCTCTAGCCAAGCAACTCTCGGGATATAGCGAATGGATTTATGCTGCATTCTCTACTGGTTTATGACTATGTGTATACATAAACGCGGGGCATCTTTTAAGAAGCACGTTGGAGAACGTTCCTTTATGATTGTGGCTTTATGGTTCAAAATGAGGGAGATGATGGTACGAGGGTAGTTGTCAGTGACAATGCTTTTGTCACGATGCGTAAAACGATACAACGAACCCAGGGGTGGTAGATGACTATGAAAGTGTTCTCATACCAACGTAACGAAATTTTCACACCGCTGGAGAAACTCTCGTACGCCGGCAAATCAGGGACGGCACACGACTTTCTGCTGTCGCACGGCACGTGCGATCGACTTTTTTTTTTAGAAATGTCGTTTGAAAACTTGTCAATGCCTCCAGTCTTGTGAACAATAGTCGGTCGAATCCAAATTTACTGTGCCAAAACCTCCTCCTCGACGACAATTGCCCTCGGGTCCCGTAATTTCAACCCGAATTTTAGTGTCCGCTCGGACATTAAAATTCTCATACGTGATGTATTTTGCCTCATACAAATTCTCACACTCGTATAACAATCCTCATACGTGCTACTAATTGTAAGAGTCATCCAAGAATTATTAACTTCTTTTTCCATTAAATTATTTCTTTTATTTATCGAAAAACTGTAATAAATTTTGATAAAATGAAAGAACCTGTCGTGGTATCGAATATTGGATATAAATACAGACTCGTTCTCCTTTTTTGTATGTTTGTTTGTTGACCAAGTCAGTCAATTTATCCGCTCGAAGGTCGAAATGCCGATATCATTATCGAACGCGACGTTCGATACGCGACTTTCGTATCGAGATTGTTACGCGACGGCGGCATTGTCGCGAAAGAAAAATTAATCGACCGTTAAGTAACGACGATTACACAAGTGGCGAGCGATTGTCATTATGCGTTAGTTGATTAATGTGAAATGGTGCATAGGACAAACGGTAGATAACGCTAGTCGGTAAAGACGACTACGTACGAGTTAATAGTTGACTCGTGTCGGGCGAACGGGACAAGGACGATCACCGAGAGGAAAACTGTTATGTCCGAGTCGTGATCAAATAATTCGCAATAAAGCAAAAAAAATGAAGCCACCATTCTTTTATCAACTCGATGATAGGACCAACTTATCACGAATGTAATTAACGTCGCGATGTTCCTATCGATAAGACGAAAAAGCAATATTCACTGTCACCTCGTTACTGAATTATTTTCATTCTCCGAAGAATAATAATTTCATGATTTGATCGACGTTCGAATATAATTTTTCATTATCGACCCTCGTCTCGAATTCGATATTCATTCTCTCGACGTCGTCTCATCGAGATGCGACGTTTAATCGTGGTAACGATATCGAAGTATAATGAGGACGGCAAAAAAATATTTACAAGTAAGATCTCACTGGCACGGCTGACTGGGGGGTGGTGGTGTATAGTTAGAGGGGTGGAAACAGACTTCATTATAATCTCGGGGGGGATTTTCTCACCGCGCACCACGAGACTCGCACCACGGCCCGTACCGCCGTTTCGCATTCACAATGAACACGAAGAAAGAGCGACGGGCAGTGAACGAGAGCGAGAGAGAGAGAGAGAGAGAAACAGGGTGGATGAGGAAGGGGCAGAAAGGATGGTCATTCATTTTAATGTCCATTAAATGCAGATCTCCGACGAAACAGACGTTTTACCCTCGTACTTCTCGAATCTTATTACTCGGATCCGTAATGAAGTCTTTCCACCGTAGAATGGCATATTACTTACCTCCTCGTTGTCCCACAAAAAGAATTTCAATTCTCCAATCTCCGATAAACATAAAACATGCTTAAACATAATTTAAATAACGCGATTAATACGTAAAAATAACAACAGTCATCAAAAAAACAAACGGGTCGATAAAATTTTATTATTTCGTTGATCTCGCGCATATTACGTCGAAATATGCAAAAATGTTTCTTCGCATAAATCATACAAAAAATGGATTTCAACTTCACAGAGCTGAGGCTCGACAGTAGAGAGAGAGAAAGAGAGAGAGAAAGATTAGTAGCTATATAGCAATATATACACACACACACATATACATATACATGCTGGCAACATTCTGCGCAATCTACCCTTTCTATCGGTCCTAATTTATGTTGAGTAAGGTAACAGTAGCAGCGAGGCCCTGTAGCACAGCAACACCCAGCACACAACCCGCGTCTTGGGCGCTTTCGCGCTTCTCGGTATTACACATACATACACACATATATATATACGTATACATGAGAGGAAAGCTCGGTAATGTTTCAAGTGGCTTGTCTGTTGTTAATTTACCCCGCACTGTGGGGGCCTTGATGGGGGTCTGTCTACCCGCTGCCACGCTCTAGTCGTTACGATAAATCGGTCATTATCTATAGTACGTATATACGTGTACATATATACAGACGTATGATATATATATATACATTGTATGTACATAGATATATTTAAACATAGGCGTACATGTAGGATATATTATTTATGTACCACTTTCTATATATGTATATATATATATATATATGGATATATTTGAAGGAGTGTGCTTATGTGCCACGAGAGTACGGGTTATACATAATGTATATAGTTTACAGAACCGCGGCGTGGAGAATTTTCGATCTATTCTTAGCGTGGCCACAGGGCCACGAGGCGGGCTCGAGGTGTGCGGCGGGAAGCAAAGCAGGCGGCTCGTTAATTAGTTATACTTTTGTCCAACCCCTCCGCCCTTCACTCACTTTCTACCATCGCTATCAAATACATATGTATATGTATATGTATATATGTATACGAAAGCACTCAACCGAACGTGCATACCAACTGCAGCTGTTTATGACCCGTGAGTATAGTTAGGAATTCGATGCTCGATGTGGGCTACCATACTGTTTCATCCTCCGTCCCATTCCACTCGACAAGACCCGAAACTTCTTTCACTTTGGTCGAAGGAGAGTCGAGTCTCGCAACGGTTACACGAGTATATATATATATATTTGATCTACATTGCCTCCTCACCATCGGCCAAGCTGAGAAGTTTCCACGAGAGTGAGACTTCCTACCAGTCCGAAGCAGAGTCAACCACCCTCGCGAACTCTTCTACACGTCGGTTTTCGTAATATATGCATAAGTTTGTTGGTGGGCAAACGGGGCGAGGAGGAGGAGCGAGTGTTGGAAGATTTTTTCCCTTTTTATGTAGGTACATGTATGTAGTTGGGAGAGTGAGGGGGATGAAGATAGAGAGAAAGAGAGAGAGAGAGAGAGAGAGAGAGAAGGAATGAGAAGGTAAGCATATGACGAGAGAGGGTGGGTCTCGCGAGAGGGGTGGAGATAGAGAGAGTGTAATGTAAGGACTGCGAGCCCTTTTTCACGTATTCTCGCGCAACCCCTTTGCCTCGTCGCATGACGTTACGAGAGAAAGAAAGGGGGAGAGAACGGGAGAGTCTCGGCTGGAACATTAATATCGCGAAATGAAGCTCATTTGCATATAAATAAGGTGGGATGATGTTGGTAGGGGATGTAAAGGGGGTGAGAAGGGGGTGCAAGGGATGAAGGAAAGAGTACGAGGGGTGGTCGCGCAAGAGTAAAGTAGAGGTGCTGCCTGGATAAACTAGCTGTGTCTCTCTCTCTTTCTCTCACTCTCTTTTTCGTCTCATCCACACCCCCTTGAACCCTCTCTCTCCCTCTAGTTCGTGCCTTCAACCCCTCGACGGCGAACGCCAAAACCGTACGCCGCGTCCTTTCCCGTGGACTAATTACACTTACAGACAAAGCGATGCGGCGTCGCGGGGCTTTTCAGGACATCGCCAAGCTCGAGCTTGAAATAGAACGGATCACCCGGATCTACAGATAACGCGTGAGCTTCGTACGAACACGTGATAATTTTCCAACTTTCACTCTCTTGCTAACCTCCCTCTCTAGAACGAATGAAGTTAGGCGGAAAAATTGAACCGCGAGCTTCGTTTTAGCGAATTTAAATCTTGGATTTCGTAAATATCTGTAAAACAACCCTCGTTCTCATCCCCTATAGGAATGACTTACGCACTAGCTTTATCCCCGACATTCCCACCCTTATCGTACTCCGACTCGAACTCTTCGAAAACCATCGCGAGATACGTGCGATAAAAATACGTATTAACGATTCCGGAATACCGAGCCATTAGTCCAAAGACCGGGCGACCAGGTTCTCGCTCTATACGGCCTCTAACTCCGAGGCTATCGTTTATTAAGCACAAACGGATATTAATGGATTTTTACACACGCGCCAAACTAACGCGTGTACTTTTTTTCCTTCTCTCTCTCTCTCTCTCTCTCTCTAGACCATTGGGATATTCTCTTTCCGCCGTCTCTCGTTTTTTTTCACCCCCTTCATCCCTCTTCCGTATCCGCACACAACAACACACTTCGATCCCTCCCACCCCTCACTACCCCTTTCCTTCTCCTCTCTACAGGGCACCAGCAGAGTTCGAAGCCAAATCCAATTACTTTTATTCGGGCAAAATGAGTGCAGCTAAGTCATTAATACTAATCAATGGACGAAGCGGGACCAACGCGCGCGTGAGTCTCGAGCGCACACGCCCCCCGTATAGGAATTACCCATAACTCAAACGGTTAAATTACTTTATTGCAAAAAACTTGCGTTTTTGTGCGAGCGCGTATATTTGCGCGGGTAGGTGGACGACCAAACATACGTACCAACAGTGAGGAGCGAGCGAGAGAGGGTGCGAGAGTACATATTACCCTCGAGGCTTCGAAAAAAAAAAAAAAAAAAAAAAAAAAAAAACCCTTTTTTTTACCCAACGACCCCGCCCGTATTGCGCATATACGTCGGTATTGTTAAAGGCCGGGGTGCCGATAAGTAATGTTTATCGTTACATTTCCAACGACTCTACAGTCAACCCCCTCTCTTGCCCTTCGTGCCTTCCCTGATAGCATGCACCGGCTATACAACAAACCACCCCTCAAATCCACCCTCCTTCCTCTCTCGGGTCAGAGAAACATTTTTTTAACCCGCCATCGAGGCCACTCGGTTCGTTTTTCGCATTAGCGAGATGACCCGTGCTCTGACGACGAGAGCATTTTTTTCGTTTTATTTTTTGTGTTTCCCTCGTTGCGAACGATTCCGGAGTGAATTTACAATATTATAAATACGAGCAGACGAGATGCACTTTTCTGCGCTTTGTTGCCAACGAAATTTCTCCTCTCTCTCTCGCTCTCGCTCTTTCTCTCTCGCGTGTTCGATACGATTGGCATGTACATCGTTATGCCACCGTTTGTGCATCAGTGTTCGTGTATAATGCTGACGAAGTTTTTGTTCGACTCCCTCTTGCAATTCGAAATTGGTATTGCCCGCGATTATGCAAGCCTGGTTTACTCAGACGATCGAGTAAATAGCCGGTTACTTTAACTGCGACCAACGTGTGCCTCTCACTGATTATACATTTATATATATATATATATATATATATATATATATATATATATATATATTTGTATATAAACGAGGGCAATGCCAAAGTGCACACCGGGAATTTTATAGTTTGCGCCCGACCCACCCCTCAATGCCGCGAAGCTAATCTTCGCAAATTGATCTGGTTTACATATTTACCGAACGACTCTCTTTCGCTCGAAGTGTTCACTTCCGATGCAATATACGTACCGAAGTTTAAATCTCATTGAATCGCGTGTACACGCTGTCCATTCGTTTGGACCAATCGATCGTGATGAAAAAATTCGTCTCTACCAAAAAAAAAAAAAAAAAAAAAAAAAAAATTCATAATTTCCAAACGTATCTCTAGATCGACAATTTTGTTGGAAAAGTTGCCTCAGAATTCCTTGAGATAAGATAAATCAGATATGATTTGAAAGATTGTCGCACAGAAATCTGGACGAAAGTCGATTAAATTGAAAATTTTACTATTAATATTTTTCTACATAACGTATTTATCGCAATCAGTCGTGTTGATTTTTAATGAGCAACGTTATTATTATTTGAAATACGTGTATGGATTACGGATCGATGATTGTAGCGTCGATATTTTTTTTTTACCACGGTTTGAAGAAGCTAATGTATTCTCTGTGTCGAAATTCCACGCGTATAAATATTTATATATATATAGATATTCCGTAAATCCACATCGGCGATTGCATTATCGTTTTGTTGGTCGAAAAAAAAAATTCACGAATTCGTGAGACCGGTCGCTGAAAAAAATTTTCCCATCATACCAAAAGCATTTATTTTTATGAAAACGGGCCGAATACCCTCTTTCCGCGGACCTCGCACCGCGGGACCAATCGGTCCAATGAGGTTAGAGTCACGCGCGATTTTTTTTTTACATTTTTTTCTGCTTTTTTTTTCCACCAACCAACACTCTTCTCGCATCGCTCTCCTCCCCAACCACCACCTCCTCCTCCACCTCTCTCGTAAACATACATTTCTGCGGCTTACTACGTCACCCACACACTTTTACAAGTAAAATGCTGAGCTCCCATACATTTCGCGTGGCTAATCCCCCTTGCCTCGTCCATTTAATATGCAGTGCCCATATCGCGCGGGCGTAGAGCGCATACGCCATGCCCGGCGTTTACGAATTCACGCTGGACAGCGAAAAAAAAGATTGAACCGAAACCCCGCCGTCACCCCCTCGTTTCATCCACCCCCTCCTCCTACGTATAGAAGGCGATTTTCGTTCGTTAACTATTGACCGGGCTTTATCGGAGGAGAAGGGTGGTATATTTTTTTGCCCCACCTCTGCACCCCCTCCCTTCCTGCCTCCACCCCCTCATACCACCTCCCATTGAACCGCAACTCGCACCGCGAGACCACGACAAAAAAATCTCGGTATGCGGAAAACAACTTCCCTGATAAGAACGCATTGCTATCGTACCGGTCAACGGTTTTACGAGGTGACGAGGAACGCGGAAAAAAGAAGAAATCGCGGTTTGGGCAATATAGAAAAATAGGGTTATCGCCGGGAGGTTTTGAACACCGTTGAAATCCGATTATTTTTCATCTCGATTTTCTTTCACGATCCATTCGCGGTGTCGCGAATTTTTGGATTTTCTTTTTGTTCAATCACCATGGAGAGAGAAAAAAAAACGATCGGGTCTGTACCGTGTCGTTTTCGTTGGTGCCGAGAGCTCGTGAAGAATTCTTTCGTCGAATTTGTCGGGGTGCACCCAAAAGGGAAGCTCTAAAACGCTTAATCTGTATCTAACTATGGCGATACACGTTCCGCGGCATATTTCCATTCCATTATGCAAAGTGGCAGTGGTACCGGTAACATTACCGCCCGTATAGTTTCAACCGATCGCCCGGGTACAGGAGGGAGCGAGGGAGAGAATGCCTTACTAGGCATTTCAGCGCAAATGTGCCATATACCACACCGACAGACACATTTATATACGTATATATATATATCCTACTTTATCGATTTATTATAATCCGGCGTATGTCTTCCACGAGATACCCCTTTCTTCTTCGAGTTTAGCTGGCTTATCGCCACGACCACTCCAAACACGATGCGATTATAATGCGAAAATAATCAATTCTCTATTTCTCTCTTCCTATATATATACATATGTTTATACATATCTCCGTGTGCATAATCGTTGCAAAAATATCTCAATGTCCGATATTAACCGAGTCTTTCTCGTTTTTGTCGAATGTTTTCAGGATAGCGACAGGAGTAGCGTGGGAAGTCCTGAACCCGGTTCCGATGTCTTGCACGAGCAGAGAATGTTGCTCGAGGGAATAAAAAATTCGCGAAAACCAAAGAGAAGCATCTCGCCCGAGAACATGTCCCAGGCAAAATGTGCAGCCGAGGCACAGGCTCATCTCAATGGTACAAGTACGTATATAAAGCTGAATAAAATCTATGCGCATCGAACAAAAAGTAAGAAACTTCTAGCTTATGTTTGTAACGAGAGAACGAGAAAGATGTTACGTTCGCTGGAAGACTCGAGCTTGCTGTTTGATGGAAGAAGGATTAATTAAGACAAAGACAAAATCAAGAAAAGTTTTGTTCTACGAAAATTTCAGTGGCGGGGATGGTCACTCTCCAAAATCTTCAGAATTTCGCGAATCTTCACAATCTGCCGCAGGTCGCCTCGTTGGCGGCTGGTCTTCAGAGCGTGTCGGCGAGTCTGTCCAGCAGTCAGTTGATCAATACCCCGTTGAACCTGACAGTCAGTTCGTCCGGTATGTTGACGAGGCGATCAATCTCATTATGCATAATTATTGCATGCCATACATAGAATATAACGAAGAACCCATAGGAATATCAATTTTCATGAATAGCTGGAACGATACCAACCTCGTCAAGCGCGACAACGGTGCCGCATCTACTACCTCCGAGTTCGACCCCCATGGCGACGTTACCCCAGTTACTTTCGCAGCCCCAGCCCGTGGCGATGCCCCAGTTCATACTAACGTCGGGTCAGCTAGTCCAGGGTATCCAGGGTGCACAGCTCTTAATACCAACGTCACAAGGTGAGTGTCCAACTTATTCGACCCATCACACGTTACTATTCCCGTGATGACAATTGGGAGAAAAATTTGAGGCAAACCTTTCGATCGACAACTGCGACGATGGAATCGTCGCAGTTCTCTTGAGAGATTTACGAGTTAAACCACTATGGCGTTCGGGTCGTAATCACACTCGCACAGCTGCATAATATTACTCAATCGAGTTTCCGTAGATATATATATACGAGTACGGAGGTACATATAATATCGTTGGTGGTAGAAGCGGCCGCAGGCTTCATGTTGGGGACTATCTCTGGCCAGTTCCTCGGACCAGGAACACCCTGGCTGTCATCGCGTCCATACTTAGTGCGGTTCTAGGGGCTCCAAGCAGGCCGCGCCGAGAGCAAGGAGAGGGAGAGGCACGGGGAGAGAGAGAGAGAGAGCTAGCAAACTCTGCAACTAATTTCAATGTATAATTAACGTCTCACTACCATCCCCCTTTTGCCACGAGACCCTACTGGCGCCCTGTCTCTCTCACTCACTCTCTCTCTCTCTCTCTCTCTCTCTCTCTCTCTCTATGCCTTTCGTGGTGGCCTGCACCCGGCACTCCTCGCAGTCTTCTATCCATAACTATATACGTACGAACACCCCACGGTCGAAGTCGTGGTGCGTTGGTTCGTCCATTCGCCACCCCCGATGGCCCAACCCTTCTGCGCTTACTCTCCTACTCACATTAGGCATCGTCTTCGTCGTCGTCACGTCCGCACGTCCTCTTCGTGCCCAGGCACAGTCGAGTTTCGACGCAAGGATTCGATGGTTATTATATCGATTCTGAGCTAGCGCACGCCGAAGACGAGACATATAACTAGCAGCTAGCTTCGCGCGCTAACTTAGTTTTTACCCTCCCCAGCCAACAAGTTTGGTTCTCTCTTGCATGTAGTAATCGGGGAGAAGTTGAAGCCTTCTCGACCTAAGTGAATTGAAGTTATCATCGGTATTCGCGTGTATGTGCGAACCGACGCCGAAGTTGACGGACAGAGCGCTGGTAAGGTGGAGTTGCATCGAGCGAAGAGAGAATGAATGAGACAAGGGTGGAAAGTCAGTCACGTTCATGGGACAGCGTAGCTATCGAATTAAGATCGGTACCGATAGTGAGATATTTCTCACCGTCTACTACACGTATCAACCCTGTTTGTGTCTAATTCGTGAAATTCCACCAGGAAAATCTTATCGCGTATCCATATCGCGTAGTCAGACAGCCAGGAAGACACGATTTACGTCTGTTTCGCCATCAACTCGTTTACGTATGCGTATAAATCTAAACATCGTAATCGGTTTATTATCTGGCTTATACTCCCTGTACCTCCCTCCACCTGCCTCCCCCTCACCCCCCGCTATCCTCAGTACGTGAAACTTTTATGGCTGCGTTGGAATACGGGATTTGCTTAGCCAAGCTATTAGGTACATACACAGGTACTCAAGATCAGTAATCATATTAAGCGCGTGTAGGCGAGTTAATCAGATTAGGGGAGCTGGGAGGTAATCCCGAAACTATTCTAAGTATGATTAGGCAGCTCGGTCCTTCTCGGGCTAGCCCAGCCCAGCCAAGAGATAGAGATGCAGAGTGTGTGTGTGAGTGTGGGAGAGAGAGAGAGAGAGGGACAGAGAGAGAGAGAGAGGCTAGTGGAGAGCAGGACCAAGCTCACTGTACCTGGTACCCACTATGAAGACGACGATAATAGTTTGCCAACTACGCTGGCCTCCGACGTAACCTGCCCTATGGGTTGCTTAATAATCCCTCTATGAGACTCTGATAACTTCACTACGTATACCCGGATCAACGAAATGTGAACGTTATACGTGCATGCAACCCCATCCTATATACGCGAAATACACCAAGGGTGCTTCATAGAAGTCTCTCTCCCCATACCCTTGCAACTAGAATGCCCGATTCTCCAAGCTAGCCCTGGACCAAACGGAAAATTTTCCTTGGGAAGGCAACGATCAAACGTTTCTTTGCTCCTCGTTTCAGGCATCGCGACGCAAACCATCTTGACCATTCCTGTCAGCCACGTGACGAACAATCAGATGGTCAACTTGGCACTCAGCAATGGCCAGGTTGTGACGACGACACTGGCCAACCTTCAGTCGATCGCGCAGCCACAGACCATGATGAATACAACATCGAGCAATGGTAAGTTGGATCGATAAAAAATTGTGATAATCCATCCTATTCGATCAACCACGATCGTCACAATGATGTATTCATCAACGCAGTACCAACGAGTCCAAATCTCGCCTCGGGCCTGAGTCTGAATCCAGCGACTCTGCCTCACCTTCTTGGCAACAGTTCGGCGAGTCAACAGATCTTGAACGCCATGCAACCGCAGCAGCTTCTTCAAGCTGCACAAGCCGCCCAGGCTCAGGCTGCCCAGGCGGTCCAGGCTGCTCAGGCGTCGCAGCAACCCCTTCTCACTACCTCCCTACATCAGCATAGTCATCGGCATAGCTCGCACTTGAATCATTACGCGGTGAGTTTCCACATGGAATTATGATTTCTTTTTCAACATCTCAAACCTCCGGCGTACCTCGAGACTCGTCCAAAATACGAATCGCGATATTACTTCGTAAATTAACGGAATCACTGGCTTGGCTTCGTTCCTCGATATAATTCATTGATCCGTCGGCGGATATAACGCGACTAAACAACATTGCGCAATTATACCGTTTCGCCGTTTCCCCGTCGGATCCAAAGTAGATAATTCCCGATCGCGTACGGGATAATCTCGTTAAAGAAAAGTCCTCCCTCCATTACCGACGTTTAATTCCTCGTTTTCGTCATCTCGGGGACACGCTTTATTAGATTTCATCTTGTTTCGTGAAGTATCGAGAAGCTGCTTTGCTCTCGCTGGGGAAATGTCCGGAGTGTTTTGCCCTCCTAGTTTCACAATCTCATAATTGGTCCAAGATAATATCCTTTTGTCGGTACGGCGAGGTAAGGAACGAGAAAAACTTTATAACCGGCTTCTTGTACATCTCTGTGTTGAAACAGTCGTCGGAGAAACATCACAGAGACAGGCTGGAACAGTCGTCACCGATGAACGGACCCGTCGTTTCCGCGGCATCCGCGCTCAATAGACTCGCCGCGAGCAACGGCGAAATCACGATCACAACGACCCACGGACCTGGCGGTGGTAGCGGGGTTAAATCATCCCCTAGCAGCCTTCACAGTACGAAGGAGGACGAGGATGATTTGCTCATCGATTCGCCAAGTGAGTGACAAATGTCGAATTGAAATTTGGACGAATTCCACGAAACCGGAAGTGTTCTATTTTTGACGAATTCTGTCAATAGTCGTCAGTTTAACTTGATCCGCGATATCTCACGCGTCACGAGAGATTCTCGAAGTAAACAATGATTTTTGTCCTCGCTAATCGGAACGAGATCAAGCTGAACAATCTTTTGATTCAATCTTTTCAGACCAACCGACGATCAACGAAGCGACGAACAACGTCGTCGACGGTATTAATCTGGACGAGATCAAAGAATTCGCCAAGGCGTTCAAGCAGCGTCGATTGTCTATGGGTCTGACGCAAACACAGGTCGGCCAAGCTCTCAGCATCACGGAGGGTCCAGCCTACAGTCAAAGCGCGATATGCCGGTGAGAGCTACGAGGCCGTAAAACTTTGTACGAATTAAAAAACAAAATTCAAGTAAACGAACTCGAGTCGCGAAGATGAAGCGCAGTGCGATCGTCAATCACTTGATTGCGAATTATTCGCTCGCCAGGTCACTGGAAATCTTGAGAGAAAATTTTCATTGAAATTTTGAAATTATGACAATTTTTTTGAATAAACGATAATCATATTTGCACAAATTAAAAATCAATTTGAAACAATTAATTGCGATCAGAGGCTTCAGAAAAATGTCAAATTATCGAAGATTGTACGAAATTTATATAAAAATGCTTCAATGTCTGGTCGAATCACTTTTAAACAAGAAAAAACATTGATAATATCGAGATAACGTCTTTTGACAGAAAATTTTCATTTTATTTCACAAATATGTAAAATAAAACAAGAAACAAATAATTTGCTATCGATGATTGCGTTTCACCGGGGCGATATTTCGCGATAGCCTGAATATCGCGTATCCCTTGAGATCGAACAACGAGAAAAAAAAGATATCTCCGACCAAGGGCACCCAACGATTTCGTTGCGAATGAAGGAGAGAAAAAAAAAGATTGGCGGGAAAAATATCCGCCGCGGTGAAAACGCGGTCATAAAAAGAAGCACGATAGACGAGTCGGGATTATACTTATAGTTTCGACTAACTTAAGCATTGGTGATTGTTCCCCAGTGCCCTGGCTACCCAGATGTACGCTGCCTCGCAGATTGCCTCTCAGCAGCAAGCTATGTACGTTCACCCCTCATGCTACTTAATTTTTATCTTAAACAAAAAAAGAAACAATGAAAGTTTTAAAAACAAAAATCGATTTTAACTCCAATTCCTGCAGTTATACCCAAGAACAAAGAAATAAATTAATTTTATGATCTAACTTGGGCTCGTCGTTAGGACGAGTAAAAACAAAGAAACTAAAAGAAAAAAAAAAATTTTTTTCGCGATTCGGCGATACTAGCGCGCGCATACGAGAGATATTTGCAATGATAGTGGAAAATGTGGATCGCCGATGTGACACGTCGGTGATGACGTAGGAAATCTTTTTGATCTACGATCGTCAATCTCGTTGTCGTTACGAATTATTATTTGATTCATTTGTTATCATTTTTCTTCCACACATACGCACATACTCGCATACTGAAAAACCACACACATACATACATACACACATGCACACACACAAATACACTCGCACAAGTTGACGACACAGTTTTCCTTTCCATTCCGACCTGGTTCAGAAATCCCATCACGATAGATTACGATTTTGGGTATAGCTGCAGTACTTATGCGACTGGTTTTCTAATCTCGTTCGCGTGACGAATGATAAGGAGCACTTTTGAAATTAACAACCTATCTCTCTCTCTCTCTCTTTCTGTTTTCTCTCTCTAATAATCTCTCTATTACTTTCTAATATTTTTCTATATCTCTATATCTCTTTGTTTCTCTTTCTCTATCTCTCTCTCTCTCTCTCTCTTTCTCTATAAATATATATATACATATATGTGTACATATATATTATAATATAGTATATTTATCATCGAGCCAGGGCATTGGCAAGCTTGGGCATGGTGTCGCCAACACGCGATAGACTCGTACTCTCGTGTTCGAACGTCTCGAAGCACGTTTTAATACTGTGCGCGCGCGCGCGCGTGTACGCGTGTCACACTTTCTCTATCTCTCAAAATACATACCGATATATGACCGATCGTATGTCCGACTGCGAGGAAATAGCGACTTTTTTTCCTTCGGTTATTTCGTTGTTGTTATTTCTTGCGCGAAAAAAAAGAACGATAATTTGCGACACCAGAGTTGGCAACATCATGACGCGTTTATCACCAACAACCTACACGCATGCACGCATTGTCAATGTCCTGTTTACCAAAAAATGATGCATGCCTCTTAGTGCTCCTTTTACTTAGTTATTATTATTATTATTATTATTACTATATTTTTAATTGGAAAGAAAAGAAAGCATAAATTGTTCAATCGCGTATTCAACTCGAATATAGAGGAGGGGGAGGGGGTCTTCTATGAAAGTACGTTGGGACGGTAGTTGAAAAATATTTCGAACACGTTAAGGAGCGACCGATTATTCTTGGCTCTAGGTTCGAGAAATTGGACATCACGCCGAAGAGCGCGCAGAAAATCAAACCAGTGCTTGCGAGGTGGATGAAAGAGGCCGAGGAGAGGTGAGTTTTTAATAATCCCCTTTAAATTCATCACGCGCGATTAACTGACGTCGTTCGAGCCGAACGTTTCAAATTCCCCGCCGCACTCTCAGTTCATCTCTTGTTCTTATCATTCGCGTATTGATATCAAAAATTTTAATCAAACTTCTCCACCCTCTTTACCGATTGTCGGATCCTCGAAATATTTTCCCAATGGCAAAAAGGTCAACGTTATCGTTCGGGAACGTATTCAAGCTCCTACTGTACGGTATAAATCCCGGAAATTCGTTAAAAGCTGTTCACGTGCCGTGAGGTCAGCGGGCAAGCAACAGCGTGAATCGTGTGTCGTTCGCGCACACCGTGCCGATCCGCACGTTCCATATGTATAGGATAATTTCATTGAGCGAACTGTCGGCGCGTTGGGTGTTGAGAGTCCATTCGCGGCGAGAACCAGTGGAATGAAGGGACGGGCTCGACCGTCGAGGTGGGGTGGAGAGAGGAGGAGAGGATGTCATCGCGATGCAACGGGAACAAACACCCTTATCGTATTTCGCGTGCCCGATTAATCCGTAATCATCCAACAGGATCTCGGCAATGTCCCAGAGGGCAACGTACACACGCGTACGTTCCTCTCTACGTACAAACCGTGCGAGCGAGTTCGCGCTAAAGCGCCTGCGTACTAATTGGTAATACGCTAATTGAATCTACCTGATTAATTGCGGAATCAGGCATCTAATAAATACGCCGTGGTACGAAAAGGGAGATAGAGGGGAGTCGGGGGAGAGGGGCGAATGTTAATTAGCGAGAGAAAATTGTTGTAGGAACGGCGCGAGTTTCGAGAACATGAGAGATCGTCCTATCGAGGGAAACGTTTCCTGGCGAGATTTTCTTTTTCCAATCACTTTTGATACCATTCGATCGCTGTTCGATAAGTTGTTTTATAGATTGGATTTTTAATATTATTTTTCGGACAATGAGACGTATATTTCTTCGAACGATCGTTAACGTTCGGCTAGTTTGTACTGTCGGTTATGAACTTTTATAATTTCAAACGTATCGATAATCGTCGTTATTGTTAATCGATAGATCGGTTACCGATCGGTGAATCGATTTCATACTGTCACGGTTGAAAGATTATCGTTGAAATCTTTGAACGTCATTGTTGATTCCTAGAATAGCATGTACGTGTATGAGCTTTTGTAGGAATCGAAAAGAGAGAGAGAGAGTGGTGGCTGTAATTCACGCCATCAAGGCTAATGCCGCAATGAGATTAAGCCGGAGCTCGATCGCGTATGTCGCAACTATCGATTGTCATGCGTTATTCGTCAGATGAATTGCAGACAACGCTTCTCGCTAAGCTACTTCGAATTCAAGAACAAATAAATTACCCGTGTTGATTAATCAATCGATAAATTCATTAATCAATGAATCATTCAATTTCGATACATTTATTCATTTATCGATCGCTTATTAATTACTCGATCGATCGACAATCGATAAGACCAACTAAAAACGCTAAACAACTATTCGCAAAATCATCGATAACGATTTTCGGATAATTACTTTCAAAGAAAATATAAAAATTGTCAAATCAGTACAAAAAAAAGTCACCCCAAGGAAAATGCTCCGAGGGAAAACTTCGCGATAAAAAATAATCATTCATAAAAAGAAACATATCACCCAACTAACGAGACATACAAGTCGTTACAAGTTCAACATTGATTTGACCTTTCGCAAAGTAAGGGTGCGAAGATTCGATCCGGGAGGCATCGGTAGGGATTCGCGCGTAACACGCCATTCAATCCGCATCGCGATCGGGTCGTGGCATTTTCCAGAGCAGCAAACTATTATCCATGCCACATTCTCGAAGCGTAAAACTAAATGCGACCGTGTGCCTGCTTTCCAACCCTCGCCCCCTCCCCCTCGTCTCTCTTCTCGCCGATCTCCCACAACACGGGGTTATACCGAGATGTATATAAGCGCGTTGGCGGCGTCGGCGTCGGGAGTCCGGACACACCGGGTACACGGCGAATGGAAAAATGAAAGCGGCTAGTTTATGCGGTGCACGTGCACGATTTATCTGCCGAGTAATTAAACTGTGGACTAATTAAAATCAGGTTTCTGATGTACCCCGCGCGCCACCGCCCCTTCCCCCTCCCCCTCTTCTCTCGTCCGGTGCACTCGACTTCTACCGCGACGCAACTGGCACCTTTTCTCACTGAATTCCCCCTTGCTCCCCCTACCCCAAGAATCTTCGGCTTTCTCGCACGCCGCAGTTTTCTTTCTCTGTCTTTTCTGGATCCTTGCGTTTGTTTTCTTCGTTTCTTTTGCTTAATTTTTTTAATTCTTCGTCTAGTTTTTCTTTCTTAATTTTTTCTTCATCTTCCTTCGTCTCTTTATTCATCTTCTTCTCGCTCTTCTCTTTTGCATCACATTTTGCTTTAACTGGAGGGCATCCCCTTTTTCGCCTCATTGGTTCATCCCCCATACTCCCGAGGGATCTCACGATCGTATTAGCATATTGCTTTCACGAATTCAACGAAATATCCTTCTCTGCCTCTTCGTTCTTCTCTTTTCTTTCTTGCTCTTCCTGTCTCTCTCTCTCTCTCTCTCTCTCTCTCTCTCTCTCTCTCTCTCTTTCTCTCTTTCTCTCTCTCTCTCTCTCTCTTTGTACCGAACACATACACGAACATGGAGACGATGCTAATTCTCGCGGCTCGTAATTTTTGTTTTTGTTTTGTTTTCCTCCTCTTCATTTTTTGTTCGTTAGCCGGTTTGGCAGCCCGACAGTTGGTAATTCCTCGGGGCTAAATTAAAAAACATAAATTTACGGTTTGCCCCCGTCCCGAAAACATTGTCCAAATCAGCCCCTGCGAAACTTTGCTCGAGCCATTGAGCTCGACTATATTATTCTTTTTGTAATCACCGGGACGTGTCTCGCATTTGTCTTGACGTTTTGGTTTTCGCTCGCTTCTTATTCGGGCACGCGAACGCGAAGGTTCGACGATGTGACGAGAAGTCGCCAGAATTTGAGTGAGAGTAGGGTCCTTGATTGCAGGTACAGCAGCGGGGCAAGCGCGCTTACGGAATTTATCGGCGTCGAGCCGAGCAAGAAACGAAAACGACGGACGTCCTTCACCCCGCAAGCCTTGGAACTACTCAACGCTCATTTCGACACGACTACTCATCCCTCGGGTAAGAATTACAATTATTACACACCAAGAATGTCTTTCATCCCTTGACAAGAAAGAAATTCGTTTTTTTTGTTACTTTTTATATATAAAAAAAAATGGAATTTTATTTAATCGCGCGGATTCGCGTCGTTTCTGTTTTTTTAACGTCGATTACAGGCAACGAGATTACGATACTGGCACAGCAGTTGGGCTACGACCGCGAGGTGATAAGAATTTGGTTCTGCAACAAGAGGCAAGCGCTGAAGAATACGGGCAACAGAACGACGGTAGGGAGCAAAGGAACGACGGTATAAGTGAAAAAGAAATGATATCGAGCGAAACAAGAAAGTTAATCAGGTAACGGGTTTTTATTTTTATTTTCGCGGTACCTCGAACGACTGTCGGAGATGAGTTCGGCAAAAAGAATGAACGTCACGTACGACAATCTTCGCGAACGCGTCGGGTGTTCCATATGGTTTTTAGTCCTCGCCACTGTCGCGTAGGTAAACCGGAATTGTGCGTTATCTCATCCCCTACATTCTCGCCTCTTTGCACATTTTCTTTTTCTCTTTCGTATCGAAAAGTAAATCATAAAATTTGGCTTTTTTTGCTATCGCGAAAAATTCGCCACTTATTCACCCGAACTACGAAAATCATTCTTTTTCGCCAAATTTTACGAGAAAAGAAAATTGGAGGTGTTGATAAAGGGGTTAGGGAGTTTCTCGAATAATCGTCTCGTGCGACGATTCGTCTTGTAATTGTTCTTTTTTATTTCACAATCGGATCTGAACGATCGTAATTATTCGCTGTCGAATAACGTCGATGAAAAAAAAAGAAAACAAAAATGAGAAAAAAAGGGAAATTGAATTATACGATGCGTCTTCTCGCGCGCCACATGTCCAAAGGCCGTCCGCAAGGAAACGACGAATATCAAGAGATTAACCAATTAAAACAAGCAAGCAAAAAAAAAATACACATACACGACGCTCACCACGCACATTGTGATTGAAAAAGAAAGAAAGAAAGAAAGAAAAAAAACGTATACGCGTGTATTATCTGTAAATAGTATTGAAATCGATATTACTACTCGTGATTCGTATGTCTACATACTTATATGATTAAAAAATGATGAAAAAGGAAGTAAATGCGTTGAAGCAAATCGAGAAGCGACGGACGATTATTATTATGGATAATATTATTATTATTACCGCAATTATTATTATTATTATTATTATTATTATTATTATTATTATTATTATTATATTTATTAAACCGAATGCGTGCCGAGCCGTATTAGGTGTATGCAAAGTGACGCGATGATTGAACGAACGAAGGAACAAACAAAAAAAAGTCGAAAAACGAACTAAAAAAGTTAACAGTCCGGTCGATTTCATCTTCAGGCTCACAAAGACTCTCTAGATTATCGCGGATTTTTAAACGCCCGATGAAATCGAATGGTAAGTGAAATTGCAATAATTTCTTTCGTGAAAGTATGTTACGAACGAATGTAGCGGAAAAACAAATTTTCCCCCCGACTCACGTAAGCTTGTGTCTAATCTCACTGAGGAAATATATGCGATGATTTGAAGAAAAAATATATATAAAATGGAGTATGGCGACAGAGGGAGTGTAGTAAAGAGAGGGAGGGAGAGAGAAAGGGAGAGAGACGTTGAAAAATTATTTAGTTTCCCGAACGCTAGTCCACAATTGGCGCCTTCCAAGATTTTCATCACGTGGACGACTCGTAAACCGATCGTTTTCACCAAAAGTTTTGGCCTACTATCGAAATATTTGATTCTTAAACAGATAGAAAGAAGAAAACAAAAAATAGTGAAAATAAACAATACGGTGGAAAAAAAGCTTTTGTATTTGGGTGATGTCTCGGTGGCAATGGGCTGACAAGTATTCTCTAGAATTTCGCACGTAGCCTCGCATGATATTAAAAATAAACTACACGTTTGAAATAAAAAAAAAAAACAAAAATAATATTCAATGAAAAAAAAAAACTAAAAAAAAAACATTCGTAATATCTGTACTTGCAAACTCCCGTAAATTTGAGCTTCATAATGTCGAATTATACTACGAAGAGGGGAAAAAGAAGTAAAAAAGGTGAAAAAGTAAAATAAATACCACAAACTACCGCATAGTCGAAGCACCGACGTGAATAGCCTGTATATAAGAAAGAAAAGAAAAAAAACAACACATACACACACATACACACATACACAAGTACACATACACCGACACTCATACACGTACACTTAGGCATTGTAATATTGAGGTATCTTTTAATAATTAAACAAACAATAGCTATAAAATAGCTAGACTCGTGCAAAGAAAATTTACATGGTTGAAGATAAATGTTTTCTTTTTTCTTTGGCGTATGTGCATATACGGCGCATCGAAGATATTCTCTTTAGAACGAAGAAATAAAAATTGAACATAGCGACGATGTTCGTAACGAAGAAATAAACAAAACAAAAAAAGAAAGAAGAAAGTTGTATTATAAAGATAGACGAGGCGATATTCAAAATTCAAAATTTTGATCCAAATCACGTCGAGACGTATGTTGTCCTTTTGATAATGAAAAAAAAAAACAAATGTTTGTACAGAGATATTCCGGTTATTAAATTTTGTTATGAAAAAAAAAGAAAAAAAAAACTGCGGAGAGAGAAAGAAAGAAAGAAGAGAACGAAAGAATAAAAATAAATTGTAGAGATCATGTGTATTTTCTTCGTGACATTATATCTAGTGGTTATTATGAGAATATCAACGTGAGTATTATATAAAAAAATAAAAAATAAAACAAAAAATATACAAACAAATGTGAATTGTATTCGTGAGTGTCATATTTCTAAGGAAGATAGATCCACGGGCTAATGTTTCATCGCAGTTCCCATGCAAATTTTGCTCTCCAGACTGACGTCAAAAACAACATATTCACTCTCGAACAACAATCTATCGAAATTATCCGTTACGACAGCCTGACGAATTGTTATTATATACATATGCATATACATACACACACACATATATTTCAATAAATATATATATATATATTATATTATATATATTCATCAACTTCCGGTAAATAAAGAGGAAACTGTTTCTGAAACATTGCCCAGCGAAACCAAGGTTCCTACTACGTTTTATAAAATGTAATAACTAACTTTACTGCGAAATTTGAAATGTAAATACGTCGCCCGAGTTGAGCTAGTATTCACGATGCAATCAGCAATTTAACGACGCTACGAAAGAAAACAAAAAGAATAAAAAAACAATTAAATGAATTAAAAAGATAAGAGAAAGGGAAAAAAAAGATACGAAAGACGACGAAACAACTAACGTAAAAAGAAAGAAAAAGGGTTAACTCGTATAATGGAAAGTGGAGTGTTGCAACGAGAGCAAAAATAAAAAAAAATAAACAATACAGAGAGAGAGAAAGATCGTAGTCTCGTTGTCGTTTTCGAGACGCTCGATTTTTTGCAGATCGAGCTTGTAAAACTGAACAAAAATACGATCGATCTCGAGGCAACCACCGTTCGTTCGCTGCGAATCGGCAAATTCAGCACATAAGTATACAATTAGGATAAACGCCGTAGTTCTAGTTTGAATGTTAGCGCCTAGAAACGATGTAACATTACGATACGTATTTAATGAAAAAAAAAAACAAAAAAAAAACAAAAAAATACAACAACAAAAATATATAAATTTAGCCATTAAGCGAATACCTGTGTAAAATCTAGTAGGTGTCCACAAGAATAAAATAAAAACTTATATTGTGGTACAAATCCTACACGAATGTCGATGAAATTTAATGAATACGTTTGAAGTCTTGGAATCGTTCGATCGTCGATCACGTCTACCGATTTACAAAGACTCGCGATGCGCCACGAGCTCGAAATCGGACTTTTCCGCAACGATTCTCTTGATCCTTCCGGTAAACTCGATGATACTGTATCCCGTGATTCCAAGACCAAGAAGACCGATCAAAATGTAGAGCTTGATGTACGTGCAGAGATAGGGACTGTAGGCGTACGCCACTACTGAACCGGTCGCTTCCCACAGACGGAAATTCGAATACGCCGCTTCTTCCATACCGGGGAACAGTATTCCGCTCAACGCTGCATGAAACAGAATTATAGAACGTGATTTTATCGACAGTCGTTACAAAATTTTCGAATGCACGAATCGTTTTCGAACCACAGCATGTTTATACCGTGTATAGCAGACTACTTTACCATCAGTTGGTAAATTGATCGATTAACCGTGTTCACGATTATGTTTTGTTGATAACGTGCTAAGGTAAACTAGAAAATGAGAATACCATCGATACGATATCGAGGAATAATAAGATCCCTTTTCCATCTACCCATGGGGAACACGTTCGTTATCATCCCTGTCATAAAACTACCCCAGTATGATAAGGGATGTATATCAAAGACGATACAAAGTTAAACGAAGTTAAACCCCTGTTATCGAGGCAGGGTACTAACTCACCGTTGATTTGAACGAGCCAGATAGCGTCGCATATGCCCCACAGCCCCGACATGACGAAGAATATCAGCCCTTGTTCCGGAGTCGGTTTCCAGAACAGTAGCGTTATTATTATCATCAGATGTAGAAGAAAGGCGAAGATCATGACGGGGATTCTACCAGTAACTTTGACAACCGACCCGGTCGTCAATGCCGCTATTGCATTAGCAACCCCATAACATATCATGACGTAGCCAATGTTACTGATACCCCAGGCACATGAAACGAACGACTGCAAAATAGATGGAAAACCTTCATTGCATTTCATGTGTATAAACTTATCTTCGTATTTTGCATTGATGGTTCATAGAAAGCAGATGGATTGGAAGGTTACGTTCGCCATACTCGTGCAGATTTCAAAAGTACACATCATGATGTTCCGGAGTGGAAAGTGATGCAAAAATGATGTATACAATTTTGGGATATTTATACTTCTCTATACTTACGGCGTTATAGTCGGCAAATAAAAATGCCTGTTCCGCTCCGATAAACATTGTTATCGGTAGAATAAGGAGCTGACTCTTCTCCTTCAACAATTTCAACGTGACGGCTAATAGCTTGAGACCCGTTTGCCCGGTAGCCGATCCAGTTCTTCCTCTATCGTATCTGAAGACAAAGTGTCCGAACGAATGGATCCTTTTTTAATTCTCGTGCTCTCTTCTTGTGCTCTATACATTTTACAATGGCTCTTTCTCTATACTTGGCACGAAGAGCCTCATGATTTTTCGAACGTTTTTACTACCCCAGTGTTCCATTAACCGTTTCTCGTATAATGCTCTCGCAGCACCTACTATCGTTTTTATCCCATCATCGTCTTGCATCACGATGGTCGCGGATTTCGATCTCGGATTATCCGGATGATCTCTTTGATAGCATAGAAACAGTCGAGCTCATCATGTAGGTATACGTATATTCGTAGATTTTACGACGAACGAATTTTCTGTATTAAGATCTGAAAGGGGTGGACGATCATGACATGGTAGAAATGGACAGGCGTATGGGAATATTGAATTATCGAGTATTCGTGGAATGGACGGATAATGAATCATTCCGCGGAGTCTCCAACGTGGAGAAAGGGCTCGACCCTAGCTATAGGGTCAAATATCTGATAGTTATTCGCATTCATCCGGTCCAGTCTGATCTGCATTCCATAGTTCATTCTAGAGTTTTCTGGTTTTTTCCCAAGCACAGAGAAGTCCGTGAGTGCGCGGATGATTGTTTTCTTTTCTTTTCACAATGAAAATCGAGCCCTAGTCGTTAATTCGATTCAACCATTAGTTATCTACGAATCGTGCGTGACTTACCTCGACAAAGAATCGACTCCAAAAGCCACGATCAAAACCGCTCCTACCATGCACGCCAAGTAAATCCCGGAAATGAGATGAATCCTTTCCTGTGGTGGGGGATGCAAATTTGGATTTTCCGTCTCGCTGGCGGTAACGCCGCAAAAGTTGGCGCCACATGCCTCGGCGACGATCGAACTGTTCAGGGTGATATTAGACGGTACGAGGTCCATTCCATAAGACAACACTGCAATAACGGCAAACCCAATAAATAACCACCCCTTCTAGGCAAACCTCAAATGGACAGTTTAACTCAAGCTCTAAACCTCGCGATCGTTAATGAATGATCTCATTAGACCTTAGGATAATCACAATTTACTCGTTGGTTGTAAATATCGTCATTATCGCTCTATGGACTGATAAAGCCATTTATCATCATCGAAGAGGTGTGTCATGCATTTTAACAAGGTCACATCGAATCTATTTTATGCCATAATCAATCCGCTTAACCAAGTCCCATTATCCATTCCAGTTATACACTGCAGACGAGAATATATTATTTCACGGTAATTACAGTCTCATCAACGTATACCTTGCGTCTGCTAATTAACCGTGTAAGTTCAGTCTTCAATATCGTTTTATCGAGGTGTTGCAACGCACGTCTGGTATCGACGCGAGTATAAAAATATCTTTGTGTTTTGATTTCAATCATTGATCCGTAACTAATGCATTTGATTAATCATCTCTCTCTCCTGCTTCTCCCTCTCTCTTTCATTCTTTCTCTCTCCATCTAGTAATTTTATACAGCTCCGCTGCGTATCGATTGTACGAGATTTTTTTTCGTTGCATTACGTGTATGCACGATCGTCGTACGAATCGAGAAGCGTATAAATATGTATATAAAATGCGAAGCACATACCCGCGGATGAGATGAGGTTTCCCCAGACTTGAGCCATCTGATAGAACATGAAAAACAGCCCGAAGAATCTCGTGACGAGGACATCAGCACCAAGATCGGAGATGGTGGCGTATGCTTCGGAGACGACAGTCAGGTAAGTGCACTTTGCGCACCAGAGCGGTCCACCCCCAAGGCCAACTGCCAATCCAGCTGGTATCATCGTATAAAATTTCGGATAGAATTGGGCCGCGATAAACGGCATGTAGGCGGCGAACGTCAAAGATATCGTCCATTTGCAGCCAAGCCAGCTGGAATAAAATATGGATTTTACTTCAACCACCCTGCTTTTGTTAAATTAATGGTACGCGAGGGAAAAATAGAACGCGGGTAGAGAGCACGAGGATTAATTTCATTTCGACAAAGTGACGAGATGAACGACCACGAATGAGGAATGAATAGCTCACGAGGACTACCCGCCTGGTCATTCGAGTGATAAAGATTGTCATCGACGTTACGTGACTATATATGTATATAAATGTGATGCATGGACTTGTTATAATTGGATCATCCAGCTCGCCATTCGGTCGACGTACGAAGGTCTCAATTACTCCGGGTTCTTTTTCCTACACCAACACCGAGACAATCTTAGTTCGTGTGTTAAAGCAAATGAGATTCTCGAAAAGTCAGTATAGGAGGGTTGAAAGTGACACGATTTATCTCTCCCCGTTGAATAACGAAGAGGGTCTTCGAAGCTTCGTGGCAAGAATATTCGTTGGGGTCGATCCTCGAAAAGCTAGTAGATGTGTCCATGGTGTAAGAGAGTTCTTTCGACGATATAGGCGAGCTTCGTGCAACCCCGAGCTTATGAATTTCTTTGATTAATGATTTGTGATCTTGAAAGCTGTTCGGGTTCCGGCCCGACCTTGATACCAGTGCTTCCAGCTTTTCACCCGTAAGAACATTTTGACGGTTGAAAATCAAACGTGGTCTTTGGATCGAAGCTTGCGTTCGTGACTCGGTGTCTTTCAACGTTGAGGTGAGGGGACGCGACTCATCTCTCACGTTGAATGACACAAGGTCGTTAAAGTCAAACAATGTAACAGAGGCTCGTTATAATTACAAACGGAAAAGCCCATGATCGCTATCAGCGATTGATAATTTCAACCCACCGATCAAAATCGACAATCGTTTCGATCATCGAATGTCGTTGACGAGTCTAACCCCGTGAAGTATCTCACCTTATCATCAGTACCGGCAAAAAAATGTTGCTGAAAATGAGACTCCCGTAGATCGCCGCCAATGTAAACGTGCCTAACGACTCGTCAGCGTTCACCGAACTTTGAAGATTGCTCGCTCCCATGAAAGCTGTGAAGTGTACCATAAAAGCGAGACCGATCATCAGGATGTTCCTCATTATTCGCCATCTCTCGGATGGCTCGAATCTAGTGCCACCTGTTCCTACACTGACGAACTGAGTCTTGTCACCCTTTGTCGCGACCATTTTGTTTCAAATTTCTACGATACAGATTTCCACACCACGCACCACGATATGACACTACAACAAAAATATCACTTGTCCACGAATCGTAGTTTCGACTAGCTTCGACGATTTATATCAATATTGGAATAACGATAAAAACGCTTTTATCACACAATAATTGAAATTTTTCGTAATCGACGGATTGCAAACTTCGATATTTAATTGACTTTTCGAACGAGTTCGCGCAAAGCACCGTACTTCAGTCACGATTTCTCCTCAACTCCCGATATATTCGTTCTCGCTCATTTACTTCTTGACCGTAGCTCTCGTCTGCGTTCCTTTTTCCATCGATAATAACGCTTTATTTTTCTCCGCGAATGCGGTGTCCAAGTACTCGATGAATAACAGAGGGGAATGTCATCTCGCGCGAGACTCGAAGATTAGCGGCATCGTAAATGTCGTAAGGAGCGCACGAGTTGAGGAGAGTTCCAACGTTGACGTTCTATTATTGTCCAGGCTTTATATCGTATGCTCAAAACGTTATCGCCATGAATATATCGTCGAGTTGTTCCCAGTCTCGTACCTTCGTCGACAACTTCATGAAAACTTGTTCTGCAAGTTGGAACGCCCGCATCTCACGCAAATCGACGTGATTATGATCCTCCTTGTGTCCAACTTCTCAATGACTTTACCTGCAAGTTTAAAATACCTTGAATATCTACCATCAAACAAAACGATTGTACGGTCAATAATATGCACCGAACGTCATAATTAATTAATTCAATTCAGCTCAAACTTCAAAGACAATACGTGTTAATTAATTCCAATTCGAAATGTTAAGAATTTTTGCAGCGCTAGGACACTTCATTGGAAACTTGCAATCGTGGCCAAGCCCTCGGTTCTTCGCGTATCATTCGAACGATCGCTATCTATGGAGATTTACTGTCGAGGGGTAGGGGGAGTGGAGTGAGAAGGGGGGTGGGGGGAAAGGGGATGGAGAGGGGCAATGGTCCTTGACTCAATTGACGGACGGGTCTACGTCGCATTATACACGATCATAACCGGTGAAGCAACGCGATCGAGTGATACTCTCCTCGCTGTATAATAACAGTATTTTATGATACACTACGCTTTCATTGCCTCGAACCCTCTCGTATCTATACATCGACGTACCCTCCGGAATAATATTCAGATTATAAAATCGTGTTATAGCGGCGGTTGAAGATTTGAGAAAAATGATCTCGTATGAATTTTCGAGGCTAATAAAGTTTGCGTTAAAACGAAACATAAATTAATTAAACCCCCCTCTCCACCGCCCCTCCCCCTTCTGAAGTGAGTGAATCTAATTACCGAAGTGCACGCACGTGTTGTCGATCGACTTGCTCGTATTATCGACATGGGACGAGGGCTGTATTTTTATGGATATAACTTTGTTATTATGCATTATTCACCGATTGTTTACGAACGATAACGAAAACACGAGTACGCAGTGCTATAGCGATTTTTGCACGGAGTAAATTTCAACCGATCGTTCAACGATACGCTTCACCGACCGGTCGAATTTTCTCGATGGTGAATAGGAAAATGATGTTTTTGTTTCTGATTTTTTTCTTTTTGTAAGAACATTCCAGTTTTATCAATACGTAAATATTTCAATACAAGAGTTACGCAAACATTCTCTTCGGAAATACGACCTGTTGCGATATAATAATTTTTTCCTTTAAAGTACACGTCCGCGCGTCATATCAGTGTCGTCGACGTCGTCATCAACGTTGGCGCGTGGCCCGTAGAGCAGAATGCAAAATTCAGCCACCCGCAACACGCTTTCTTGACGTAAAACATAGATACACACACACACACACACGTGTAGATTAATATTCTCGATGCGAAATGTTGGGTCTTGTCAAGGTTCTTTCCCCGCAATTTTATTTATGCGTTTTTATTTCGTTGTCGCGTTCTAGCTAACCGCGATTTTCAATGGACAATGGTCGGTCGCGCGACGAGAGAAGCGTACAAAGAAAATCCGGTGGACGAAAAAAGAACCAGAAAATTCGTAGCAGCTGATGTGCATTAGCACGGTTGTTTGCGAATTTCGCAGTTTTTCCTAACTCACGCTCAAGGCGAGAACTACGCTTGTGACGTATAAAGCAATGGTACCCGAGCGTACATAAATCATGACGACGATGCGCAACGGTGTAGCCATTAATATTTTCTTTTTTTTTTTTATTATCCTCTCCTCGCTTTATATTTCCTTCGTGAGAATTTTGCCGAATCAAACGTCGAGAATCGCTTCGCGAAGTGTAAATGGGGGAAAAACCAGATCGATGAGAATTTCAAGGAAACGCGTCGATTCATTTTGTTTTTCAACCTCGTCGCGTTACGTTCGTTTTTGCATTTTGCAGAAATGGCCATCTCGCTGCTTCGTAAAAATGTGAATTATTGTAATGACAATACGACGCGATGTACCTGGCGGTAGAAACGACGAACCGCGGGAGAGCGACCTAACGATTTCCGCCAGAATTAGTTATTCTCATGGCTAATTGACTTCGCCACTAAGTTGTTATTGCGTCGATGATTAATAACCGGTGTGTCGTCGATACGTCTGTGCGCGTGTATTTACGCCTGCGTGCTCGTGGCACGAGCACCAACGCGTACGGAGATCTTTCGATCGGCGCGGCCTTGGAACGATATCACACTCGGCACCTTTCACACGAGGCAGTGCCCCACGGCAGGAGATTGTACGCGATATACCTTCCTGGATCGTTGTTCAATTCTGCATCGCCCCCAAAGTAATGGAACGCCGGGAGGAGAAAAGAAAAAAAAACTTCTTTTTTTTGCCACGGGGCATTATTTCCAATCGCTGTAATAAACTATCGGGGTCATTTGTGTACGACACATGGCACGCAGCCTGGAGTCAACACGCTACGAGAGTAACTCGTTTCTTTGACACAGAAATACGAACGCTAAAAATTTTTCAAACACCGGCCATTGCTCGATCGATACGTCGATATCGCAAAAACAAAAAATCAAGAAACGTATGAAAAGAAAAAATTCAACCGTGAGAAATTGTTTTGTTCTATCGAAGAATTGTGAGGAACGCGCGAATAAATTATTCGTGGCAACGAGTAGTTTCGAAACACGAGGAAGAGATAAAGAATCGGATATTACGAGTTTATTCTCAAGTGGAACGAATTGGTTTTACGAATTGAAATTTTAATAGCCCTGAAAAACCGAGATGCGAAGAGGAGACGGGCAACCGGAGAGGAAGTATATTTCTTCTTTTCCACCACGTGGAGCTTCGATAGCTATATATATATATGTCTAAGACAGAGATCTGGTTTCCATCGCGAGCTGGCTTGACTTCGCGTCTCAACGAAACCATCAAGCGCGTTAACGTAACGAGATTTCTATTGTAATAAGAAAACTCGCTACCTGAAGATGGAAAAATACAATTACGCGATCTTCAACCCCCTCCCCACTCCTTCCTCCTCCTCCTCCTCCACCAACTAACCACGTTACGATTCGTGCAGATAATCTTCCTCGGGCCGCGTTTCCTCCAAACTTCGAACGATCCGCGTCGATAAAATCATCGGTAAATTTTTTCTTATTATTCAAACGCTCGCGTCCCGCATGTAAATTATGACTCGAAACGGAGAACGAAACGTACCGGTTAATGTATCGAGATATACATTCACGCGGTTGGGAAAATATTCCACGCAGGCGGAAAGCTGGATCTTTTTTTCCTGTTACGAGTGTAGGAAAATAAAAAGAAACTGCTTTGACAATTTTTATCGTCGT
This sequence comes from Netelia fuscicornis, assembly GCA_946811545.1. Taxonomy (NCBI): domain Eukaryota; kingdom Metazoa; phylum Arthropoda; class Insecta; order Hymenoptera; family Ichneumonidae; genus Netelia; species Netelia fuscicornis. Next base: position 5,329,460 of record OX328013.1, read on the forward strand.
GTATTTCGCAATGTTGTGTAATTAATATCGTAATACGATTTTCAATTAAATTCAATCACGTGGAGATCTATCGTATCTTATTGTACGATTTATGAAGATTTGAAATCTATCAATCGGGCGTAAATTCCGGTAATACGCGATACGAGAGTTGTGTGCACAGCTTGAACGCATAGCGGATCAAGGACTGGTAGATCGATAACGAGTTATATCATGGCGTGTCTATATCAAAATTGTAGTCTCTCTCGTTATATTCAGATACGTCGAGTAAATACGAAGTGAACCAACGATACGTTTAACGCACACGCGATTCGAAGGGATTGGTGACGAAGGTCATTTCGCGTATAGAAAATACGAATTATTGAATAAATGATATCGCGTTATTATCGCGGGTAGTTTACATGGGGAGGGACAAATCAGATATTATTGTGGTTAATCAGGAATATTTTGTTATTTATGTCCGTAAACAAAAAGCTTCGTCGAACGTAAATAATTTCGAGTATATTCGTTCTACGATACGAGCAATGTTGCCGGCGATGTTTCCAAAAGGTAAACTCGATCGTCGCACTAAAATGTACGAATGCAAGGTCCATGATGCAACGTAGAGAAATATCGAAATGTTGACTTTGCATTTCGCTGCATCGATTTCTCTGATTATCCACGTAGCGTGGCCCAATTACACACTGATAATAATTACACACCGATGGCAATAATAAATTAATTGTACGTAATTAAATATCATTTTCATTCGAAAGAAAGCGATATGTTCATTGGATAAAAGTGATTACGGTATTAATCAAGCTATTTACGAATCAGCTTATTAAAATGAGATCATTAAAATTTAATCTAGAATAAATTCACGTCCTTTCGGTGAATTATCGAGGATTTTGGAATTGCTTAAACTCACCGATAGCGTTAAATTCAATATGTAATTAATTATTTCGCGTAATAATAACTCACTGTCTTTTGAAAAATAAATATTACTCCGGTGAAAATTCTTTAGATTTTTTCTATGTCGCACCCGTGATTAAATTATGTCTCGGTACAATTTAAAAGAGGGAAAGTATATCATACAACCGGGCGAGAGCAAGTCAACGAGCTGAGATACAAACGTGACTGGTACACGCGCGATTGAATGACCGAGGTAACTCTCGTTAACTCTCCATTCCCCACCCACTGAAAATGTACCATTCCTTCCTTCAAGCTTTCGTTGTTAATCCTGACGAACGGGGCTCGATATTGTCTCGCCAATAATACTTCGTTTCGATCGTTATCGCGAGTTAAACATATCCACGATGTATCGAGAATTGAACCAGCCACACTCGTATCTTATCTCGGTTTTACAAGAGAAGATCATCGTAATTTTATGGTTACTCGAAAATATTAAGAGTCAGTGTAACTGGCGACGAGCTACTTGCACTTCGAAAACGGGATCCGTAAATTGTCCGGCACTGAGCAACCGATCGCCTTAAAATTTGGAGGATTCATAGAGGACTATGGCATAAAGTGCATGACAGCCTTATTTTTCCAAAATTTTGGAAAATTTTTTGCAGCTTCAGTTACCACCGGAAAAATTTTAACTAGCGACGAGCTAGTTGCACTTCGAAAACGGGATCCGTAAATTGTCCGGCACTGAGCAACCGATCACCTTAAAATTTGGAGGGTACACAGAGAATTATGGCATAAAGTGTATGACAGTCTTACTTTTCCAAAATTTTGGAAAAATTTTTGCAGATTCAGTTACCACTGGAAAAATGTTTCCAAAATTTTGGAAAAATAAGACTGTCATGCACTTTATGCCATAATTCTCTATGTACCCTCCAAATTTTAAGGCAATCGGTTGCTCAGTGCCGGACAATTTACGGATCACGTTTTCGAAGTGCAAGTAGCTCGTCGCCAGTTACACTGACTCTTAAAACCGAATCTAGCATGGCCGATCGTTCGACCTGTATTCACTTCAAAGTACAAGCTTTTTTTAAAAGCTTTTAAAACTTACTACGCTGGGAAGAGAAAAATTTTCACACAAATTGGGGTTGACAGCCAATGTTTCGAGGTAACGAAAAAAAAGAAAAATTACTTTGTAAATTTCCGAAGGATAAATAATGAAACATTAATCATAATCGATAATAAAAATTTCCATCGAACGACTTCGGAGCTTTCGTAAAAGCGATCTTCGTATTTCCGTCATCTCGCGATTATTAATTTTCATTCTCTCCTTATCTTTTTATAACGACTCGTAAAATTTACCTTCGTACATTCTCGTCTATAAAGTAGGTATATAATTTGCGACAGGTTTATTTACATTACACCGGGTCGATCAATGCTATCGTCCCGCCATTATTCACGCGATCCATTGGAAAAACTTGACAGCCACTGTGAACGAAACTTTCTTCATTACCCACCTATGTATCGGACGAAAACGCTCGCGAAGATCACGTTAGGTTATTTGTGGACTTACGTTCGCGCGAAGTTGACAACGTACGCGTTATATCCGTCGTTGTCGAAGTACAGAAAGTTTTCACGGTAAAGTTACAATTTATAAATGGCTTATTTCGCAAAAGTTTTAGTTCCCCGGAACGATCAATCTATACTTGCAATTTTCCTTCACGAATCCAGCATTACATATTTACCAGAATGGATGACAAATAGCATTTTTTATTCGCACGATTCTTTCCCTTGGCTCGTTCGATTCAGAAGGGAAATCCTTTTCTCCGAGACGAAATGTAATCGGTTTAATGAAGTTTCTTATTTTTGTTCTTATTGTTACAATTTAAAAGATAAATCGACGAATCGATTTGTTTTCATAAAACACACGTTTTTTTGTATACGAATATTTCGTCTCGTTCGATGAATGTACGAGCTTATAGGAAAATTTGGGTACGACGATAATGGCGAATCAAGCGTCGCAGTGGGGAGTAGCTTGATCATGGCCTACTTTCGTATTCATGGGCTGGTTTTCCATAACCGACTTTGCGTCAGGGATAATGATGGATTGTCGGAGGTTTCCGCAGCTTATAAACCTAAACCAGGAGGGACAGAAATGAAAGGCGATGATCGCTCGGTAGCTACGGTTCTTGCTCGTCGGTTATTTGCGTAAAAACAAGCGAAAGCAACATTATCACATGCCAGAAACGATTTTGTTACGGCCTGACGGTTATACACGAGCCTCGATCGAAATTAGATCATCGCTTCGAACTTTGTAACGTGAGTAAGAGCCTTAAACTAATCGAAATTTCGATGACTCGAGTTAACCGACAATCAACGATTGTTACAATCAAAAAGTACCTGCTTTTTTCTTTTTTTAAATTTATACGATCCATTTTGTAACGAAGTAAAATTAGACTCAAACGATCGAATTACGAGCCACAAAATATTCCCCGTTCTACAAACAACGTCGTAACCGAAGGGGGGATAAAATAGAAAATGAGAAAAACTATAAACTATTTTTATGATAATTTCTTATAGTTTATTTCTATTTTTTAAGCGTAGTTATTATGCAAATAGGTCGTTTCTGGCGCGTGAATCTCGGCGTATAAAAACCGGTCTGCGTCAAATACCTCGCGCCTTGCTAAAACGCAAACGACTCGAGCCTTAAGTTTCCATAATCAAAAGTTTTGGCGCGCCTGAGACGCCCGGGATAAAGCGTCAGCTTCAATAACCACAGAGGGCGGACAAGCTGTGGAAAATACGTTGTGGAAGATGTTACAAACTCTCGGTACTTCGCGTTTCTACGTATAGACACACACTCACACACACACACATACACACGTAAATATACACATAGATATAAAGATATACGAAACTTCATCCAGCTTTCCGTATTTCTGTGATATATCACGTACATGCATCCGCGCAGTTTGAAACAACAGAGAACGATTGAGATTCTAATCTACGGTCTCAACTATGCAAAAACCGTCGAGGATACAACGTCGCGTCCGGATAACTCAGAATGAGTACATCGCGTACATCTACGTACTATCGCGAAACAGTTTCTGTCACGCCTTCGCGCGTCACGCGGTTCGCGTAATTCAGGAATTGTCTTCCATCGGTATCTACGGAGAAAGCTGAATTGGCTCGTACGAATGCATCTCACGAGGATTCAATGTCGTACGCGAAACGCATCGATCGACGCGCGAAACATTTGAATTTAATAGAAATTCTTAAATTATGACGATAGCGATTTTTTTGTTGTTTTTTTTTCCCTGAATTATTACATACCGGGATTTGGTCAATGATAGACGCAGTAGGGTAATATTAATTTTGATAACGTTCTTGCTTGTATTCGTGGAATCGAGACGTTCTTATGACAACGGGAATAAAGCAAATGGGAGTTGGACGAATCGAGATTGGAACTGTCGCGACGGAAAGGGGTAAAAGGGCAACGTCGTCCGAGAATTGCCGGTCGTTTTTCCAGGCTGTCAGCGACGTCTCCGTTTCTCAGGTTCGTTCCTTCTTTTCACCCTCTCTCGTTTCTTCTAGAACGTATGGAAAATATATTTTTGCTCGGTGACGGTTACGACGATAAAATCGAGGAAAAATTGTCCGAATGTTTTTCGCATTCATTTTTTTTTTACTTGCGGGGATAGGCCGGGTGGGTGTAATTTTGCAAGTTTACCCTCGATAAAGTCACGCGATATATCGAAAAACGCTCGATGACCTGTTTCGTTCGACGGATGAGAAATTTCACGAGCTCCCGACTCCCATAAAACTACGGTCAATTTTACCCTTCGACATGCGAGACTTCGATTTGGTTACGCAGATATGTTTGCGTCGCGAAGTCTTAAACGTCGAGGCAAAAGGGTTGGGAAATTTTTAGTCCTGCGAGAAATCGTCGTTCGATAGTAAAATCAACGAGTGCGATCTAGTTTCGACGACCTACGATACGAAGGAACGGGATTAATTTGCTAGGGCGATAAATTTCTTCTTCGACTTCTACGAGCTTAATGATTAAACGTTCCTTCGATCGAGCTTTTTTATTCTTCTTCTTCTTCCTCTTCTTCTTCTCATTTGTCCCTGTCGACGAAAGCTTTAAAAGGTAAAAGTAAAACAAATGTTTCGATAGTGAGTGTTCTCTGGACGTGGAATGAAAAAGAACGCTCTTAAGGGGCTTATTTCGTGGTTGGAAAAATCTTTAAAAGTATAAGATTCATTTCGCTTCTTGCTTCTTAGCAGATTTCGTTTTTTCTTCTCTCTCTCTCTCTCTCTCTCTCTCATACACACATTCTTTCTCTTCCATTCTCGCTTCTTTTTTTCGATTTTTTAGCAATAATGAAGCTCTTTAAGTCCTTTCAGCTCTTGTCGTTTCTTATCGCTTCCGGTAGAAGCCAAGCCTCATCTTCTTCTTCGTATTCTTCCATCTCCACTTCTTCTCCTTATTCCTTATACTCGGAAGAACTTCCTCGCCCAAGACGTGAAACATTATGGGCGAGAATATCGTTAGTGCGGAGAAAATGCCCCGCAGGATGGCTAGTGTGAGCGTCGGAGAGATTTCATTTCTTGCGATATGCACACAATTCCCGGTGAGCTCGAGAGAATTCTCAAAAGCGTGTGTATACACCCTTGGGCGGACGCTCGTTAAAGGTGAAGTGTGTTTCCTAAATCAGAAGTACATACCCGTGACATACGTTTTCCCGCTCGTTCTGGGAACAGGCCGAGAAATGGGTATGCGTTATGGTCGACCCGTCGACTTTTCGTGGAATGAAAACTGAAGTCGAAATTGCCAATTCTCTCTCTCTCTCTCTCTCTCTCCACTCCTTCCTTTTCTCCGCTCCGCGCGAAGACGTAACGAGTGATTTAACATTTTTCTCATTATACTTCGAAGGCGAGTTCCTTGCCTTTCTTTTTTATGGAAAAAGTTTGTTTTTCTTCTTTTTTTAGTAGTCGTAAATCCGCGCACGATTGTTACACGCGCGGCGAGAGACTCGATCGCCTACACGTGAAATTTCTTGCATCTTTCCGTTTGCATGAATAATATAAAGAGCTACGTTGCATATTGAAGTAGCGAGTGAATGGGGGAGATTGATAGAGATAGAGAAGGAAAGCGAATGAAGAAAAAACGAGGGAAGATCGGTGGCTTTGAGGGATGAGTATCGCGTGTGATGGGAAGAAGCCGCGGAAGTATTTCCTCGACTTTTTGTGCTCGCCTTCTCGACATACTTATCGACGAGGGAAAGAAGATCACGTATGGAGATGAACATCGATCGAAACAGCATTGAATGCAAGGGGTGGATGCTGCGAGCATATATACTTCATCCCTCTACCTGCATCCCTGTTTCGTCTCTCATGAATCTTAATGAAATCCGCACTGTCGTGAGACGTTCTACGTGATGTTACGCGATTGTTATACGGATAGAAGCCCGGTACGAACAAATTCTTCGTCAACAAAAAAAATTCGCTTCTGTGTATTTGCACACGAACAAAATTTGTTCCAAGCAATAGCTTGAACGAGAAGCAACGTCGCATCGCGACAATAAAAATTCACGTTTGATAACATTTTAACGAGTTTCGGGACCAACGTAGATTCGTTCAATATATTTTTTTTAATACTATAGCGCATGAGAACGAATCGAATTCGCTGACAGTTGCATCTGTTACAACGAACGTACGTAAAAGGGAAATTGTACATTTGTGTCGGACGAGCGTTTTCGTATATTGTCGACGTAAGTAGAAGAATATGTGAATATATCAAATATCCTAGAGTCGGTGGCACGCCAAATGTCAGATTCGTGTAAATAAAAGTGTAGACATTGATACAAACGTAAGAGCATATTTTACTTCCGGCGATACGGATACTCCTTGTTCATATATCTTTGTTTATATATTGCAACGACAAATGTGAATGTCATCTACGAGGATAGATAGAGAAGTAACATACGCGACTGATATTGCACGATCAAACAACAAATATACAGCAATTCTTAATATCCACGCGAATAAACAACGACGCGACGACGTTTTAGCAGAAAAGAAAGAGAAAGAGGGAAAGGAACGAAACGAGACGAATAAAAATAAAAACAAAGCTAGGTAAGATTGAAAACGATACGGCGATACATCGAAATTCAAATTCCTCTCTCACGAACTATTCGGATTACCCGATAAAAATAAAAAAGAAGAAGAAGCGAACTCATCGATTGGCCCGCACGAACTTTGCTACTTCGATACGATGTTACTCTCGTTTTTCACGAAATCGGTCAGTTTACTTCATGTAACCCAAATTGAAACGAGTGGAAAACCCTCTATCGGGAATCCGTAAATTTTCGGGCACCTCGTAACGGCTGCAACGGTACTCGGAAGTAGAAGGGCAGAAAAATTTATCGTCGATTTCGCTACTCCGACTTGTACATTATCGCGTATAACTATATAGACTTATCCAGGTAGTTAGACATGTACGGTCGCTGAATGTGTGGGAGGGTTTGAATTTGCGATCGTACCAGAAACCCCGTGGTACCCTCATGGCGTATATCTGTTGCGCTAATACGTCCGCAGTTTAAAAATCCGCACGGCTGATCATAAAGCTTCAACGATTCAGAACAATGAAATTTAAAGCCGAACGGTATATAAATGCGTACTAAATTTACTAGCGTTTTATTTCCCCCCTCCTCGTATACTTGTCGCTAGGTTTTTACGATAATAGTAAAAAATTCTGAGATCCCTTATCGGTGCGAAAATCGTACTGTCGTACTGGGCATTCGATCGAACTATCGCGAAGTTACGTGGTAGAAGAATGGATTTGTTTTCGACGAATCCGGTTGATTCGGTTTATGTTCGAATCATGAAAACGTAGAGCCTGGGGGTTCGACGTCGGGGTCGGGCATCATCGGGAGCGTTGCTTTGTTGGTATATGAGTTGAAATACGCAGGGGGCGATGGCTAGCATCCTTGATGTACATACGACGTTCGTCCCTTTGTTATCAGAAATTGTCGAGAATTAAATTTTGTAATTTTCTCCTTGCACTGGAACAAAAAGATTGCCATCGATTATAACAATTCTGTCGCTTCTTCGCTTGGATGGGATATTAACTACAGATTTATCCAGCAAATGTACCTACCGTCGGTAAGTTAGAACATTCGAGGCGAATTAATTGTTTAATTTAAAAAAATTATTAACGAATAATTCATGACAAAATATTGTTCTTGCGCAGAAAGAATGTTTTTTTGGTATATTCATTTATTTTTTTCTACTTTATATAGATATATCTGTATGTGCAATAATAACAATCGACGACCTCGCTGCCGTTAACAAATATAAAGAGGGGTGAAATATAACGCAAGGTCCCAATCGAAATCGGATGGCTGCCTCAATTAAAACGAGTTTACCTTTGACGATAGGCGCTAATGATTTTTAAAAGCTCAACTCTCGATCGAGCTTAAAGACCCGGGGCTTTTTAATTAAAAAAGTTGATCGGCTTTGGAATTACAGCTGTGTCATCATTGTAGATCGATTCGGCTTATGCGGACTTAAACCCGGCTCGATTCTATTTGAACAAAAAAAATAGCTCTCGGCTTTCTTTAAATACCCGATGAAAGAATTATGTCGTAAAAACAATATTACAAAGTAGCTTTTTGCATAATTTTTTTCCAGTCGACCTTCGTCGCGTCTTCTAATAAATTCCCTCGATTTGGATCGAAAAATGAACACGTAGAGAAAAAAAAACGTTTATGACGATATCGAGACGATAGATCGTTGAGCCATTCGCGAAAACTGTATAAAAGTGCGTGAGAGACAGCGCGAAAGAGGGTGGAAGGAAACATGTAGCGATGAGAATGCGCGTGACGAGAAGCGCGTCGTAACGAGGGGGTTGCTTGTCGGTGTTTGAAGCCGGCGATCTCCAAGCGAAACTTTAGTTCAGTATACGCGCGTCGGTACATTCGGGAGGAGGTCGGTCATCCCTCGTATCTATAGTAATAATCGAGGTATTTATTTTTCGTTCGTTTGAACACGATGATTCGGTCAATTCGAAATTTTGACTTTCGACGAGCGTGATGTGAATATCGTTGGGTAAAAATTTGCGTAATGTTAAAAGTGTTGTTACGATCGAATAAAATGCATTTGTCACTTTTTCGGGAGCGAAATTAATTAGATACACGACAATCTATCGACGATAATTAGTAGAGAAATAAATTAATTAAATACGATCGATACAATTTACAATTGCGCGATTTTTATTTGAAACACGTGGTACATGTGCGAACGGGACTTTGGCGTTTAAAGCGATGGCCCTCGTTGAGCGGAGGGCAGACCACTTGACAGCATCGTGAGAGTAAGTGCAGTTTTGATCTTCTTAAAATTATCGCTAAGCCGTCGTGATTGTCGTTAAAAATGAATTTTTCAAGAAATTTGAGACGAGCGGAGAGTCGCATTGAAAAGATTACGTGAAAAAAGAAGGAACGATACGAAATTTTATTCAAACGAATGAAAGAAAATTTTGAAAATTGATTTTTGAAACAATAAAATTGATGATATTTCTCATTTTATTTGTATTTTTACACCGGCTCGCGCGTAATACGTGCAACGTGTGAGATCTTCATTCGTGTAGCTTCGATAGTGGTCGTGGAATTTTTATCGAAGCTCAACGTCCATAACATCGCAGCTTCATTAATCGAATTTCTCCCTCCGTTTACTGGAATTCGTTTAGGCCTCATCTTTGTTTATCCATTTTGCTCACGAACATCCACATAATTCAATGACCGTTCAATTTCGAAGAGTGCGAGTCCAGGATGACCGAGTGTCGTGTTTGTCATTTTTCATCCCTCGTGTAGCTGAGGTTCGTTCATTTCTAGGAGAAACATAAAATACGATACTTTATTTAATTAATCTAGCAATATTTGATATTTTCCTCCATCAGTTCAAAGCATTTCCCAAAAAAGTTAGAAATAAAATTCACGTTAAAGGGAACGTATCCAATTTTTCAATTTTCCAAATGGTTCGTCTAGGAAATATTCTTGTAGACTACTATTTTTCATTCCCTCACTCCAATAATTCCTTTAGATGCAATATTTCCAAAATCCAATTACTTTAACATTTTACCAAAATTGAATTTTTTCCTGTCCAAAGGATTTTTTATCAACCGTCACGTATCACTTTTATCGCATTTTTCTGTGATATATTGGCTTGGGACAATTATTCACTTGACTGGATATTTAATCAAGCAGTTTGGTAACTCACGTATCCAAATGTGGTCCGGACTTGCCTTTACCAAGGTAGCGACAGAGTCTCTGGTTTTCCTCTATAGTTACCCTTTGAGCTTTGTATTGTTTGCGGGTTGTAGTTACAAGGGTCATTTGTTGAAAGACCCTCGTAACCTGTCAAAGGTTATATATTGGACGTCCTAGAAATCGACAATAGCGTGAGCTTCGTACGTTCGCTTCATTGTCATCCCTGGTTATTAATAAACTGTATATTCGGTCAACATAGATGTACAGTCGTGTATTTCGAACAGAAATTGCCGAATTTCCGGTACGAAATACGCGAACCACCGGAGTCCCGGCGCACAAACAGATACCATACGTTCACCTGTTGAGTAGTGGGCGAATATATGTGACTTTAGATGAGAATTTTCGTGGTTGAAAATCTGACGTGGAGTTGACTACTTTCGTCTATAAACATTAATTAATTCATTCATATTTGTTTGTAAAACTTAATAAACTAAACGATCGTTTAGTTTATTAATTTTTTATTTATTTTATTATACTCGTTTTTTTTTCTGCATTTGGGACAAAATATTACTCTCGAAAAAAATCATGGCCTACCTGACATTTTGATAATCGTAAAATGTTCGTAACTCTCGCTACAAAAATCAAACGGTTATGTCTCGTTATATGAAGTGGCCTTAATTACCAAATGTTACAACCATGAAATGATGCGAAAAATCTTACGTTGTTTCTGGCGGGCTTTTGCTACCAACGTATCTAGAAGCCACGCGGTGTACGGTTAACTTTTTATGATTCGCAACTTTTATTATTCTCGTAAAAGTGAATCTAAAGAAGCGATCGTTCCCATTGAATTGCAATTTTGTTTAAGGAAGAGCCGAATATTACGGCTGGTTCGTAAATTTTTTTATTCGATGATAAGAAAAATTCTGTTATTGGAAACGGTTTTTATGTTTTATCATTTAGTACGAACGTGGGCGTGTTGGTATGAAATGCTTGTAATATTCATAGCTACGCGTCATAAACTTATCGTTGCTTCCATACGTACGTGCGTGCATCTGGAAGGATCGAAACATGAATAATAGTGTGTAATACTCCGTCGGGAATATTGTGTCTTACACGATATATCGATATTAATATGCTCAAGATATATTTCAATATAATTTTATCCACCACCGTCTTATCGTCATCAAAATACTCGAATTATAAAAAAAAACGATAAATCTCGATAACTGAGATCTCCAAATCTCATTTTCGCTTTTCTATTTTCCAAAAAACTATCTCAACGAATCATTTTTTTAGCAACGTATATCGACGTAGTTATTTTCGCTGATAACAAATTCGTAAGCAATTTTTCTGAAAGCTCAGATATTTTCAGAGATAACACATCGTTTGGTTTTTTTCGCATGGATCTAGCTTAGCAATGTCTAGACGCCTGGTGTCGAGACTTGAAGAATCGTCGAGAGAAAAGATAAAACAAAAAAAAAACGTTAACACATTCCCCTTCAGTCTGATCTTGACACGCACGTATCTGCACTGTTTCGGACAGCTCGGACTCAATTATCCTTTAGGAAAGTTGGAAAAAAAGCGATCGGATGGTTTCTCCCCCTCTCTCATTTTTCTCAGCGATATAGCGTAGGGAATATTTTGCGAGGGTGCGGGTACCGGGTCGGTATCAAGTATCTGCATAAATAGACTGACCATTAGTCTGCCAAAGATAAAAGACCCACTTCGGCTTGAGTGTTACATTTTTTTTCCTTATGCCATTCGAACATATCGTTGAAATCTTTTTTTGGTTTTACTACCCACCGATTCGAAGGCGGTTTTTTCATCTTCTTTTTTTTCTCTTCGTCGATAACACGCGAGAAATAACCTTTCTCTCTGGTATGTCATCCTCATAGCGGACCCGATAACGATTTGTCGAAGCACGTGGACTTCAGGGACTATAAGAAAAGACGTTGAAAGGGCCGACGATTTTTCTACTCTCTCGTATCCGCAAAAATCTCTCTTATTCTTTTTTCCCATTACTCGAGAGCGTTTTTTTATTGCTCTCGTCGCTTTGCGAATACAAAGTTATATTGGTCAGCCTCTCTTTCTTTTTCTTATTATCCATTGTTTCTATCCCTGACCTTGGAACTGTTGCCAAATTACTACGAGACCAAACGATAACTAAAATTACGAACGAGCTTACGTAATATAAGAATTTGCTCGTCGCAAAATGTGGAAAAAGGACTTTGAATTAAAACAATATTAATTGCATTTATATTCTTATTTTTGTAATGATGTTGAATTAATCGAATATTTTATATTTATATTTCTTTCTTAAAAATCACGGTCATGATTAATTTTTTTAATTTGCAATTTTATTGAATTCTTTTTTCTCGAGATTCGCAAGATTATAATGCTAATATTTTTGCAAACTGGTCTTATCGACGTACTGATCATCGTATAATATTTTCACAGTAGGATGCTTAAAAAAATGCAAGTTACCTTCTTTTTAATTACCACTCGACTCGACGTTTCGTAATTTGCGAAAATTAATTCGATCCGCAGGGTCTCATGAAGATTAATTACTTTTAACTTATACGAAGTCAAGCTGTAACGCAATTATTCGATATTATTCAAATATACGGAAGAGAGCCGAGGTCCTAGTTAAAGTGTGATTAATGTTAGAATAGTCTGTCTACCCCTATCTTCCCTCCGATATTTGTCTCGATTTAAACAGAAATGCGCTAAATAATGAATGTGCGCGGTGAGCAATTAATTTCAATTCTTCGAAATAGCGAGCTTGGAGTTTTTGCCTGCGAGTGTGTACCACAGAATGCGAAATATCACGGGGCAGTTCAACGAGCTTTTTTTTTTGTTCTGGCAACATTCGATATGAGAATTTATTATTATGGGGATGCCCGAATAATAACATCTACTTCTAGCTCAAAGATAGGCGACGCTTCATTGTAGGTACATATTTTTCTCTATCCCTGAACTGTAAATTAAACTTTTGCACAATTTTTTTTTGTCACGTTTTGTGTACGACGTGCAGCATAGTTCGAATATCTTAAAAATAGCTTATCATTATTCGACTAATTAATTCCACCTGGAGACGAGTGGCGTAAAATAGATATCCCTAAAATTCCGTACATAATTTCCAGGGAAATTCTTCAGCTATATTATCTCCGGGCATCGAAGATTTTACACGGAGTGTGCAACGACAAAAATCCTTTAATCCGAGAATGATGAATTTTTCCACCTTTACTCGCTCGTTATAAGTTTTTTTTCTCCTTTTCGATAGTTCAAGCTAGGTTTATCAAGCTCTCGCGTATATCTCGAGTTTAAGAGCGATACCGAGGTACGACGTTTAATTATTGGCAACGGTAAACCGATCGTTCAATTTCCATCGACGACAAAATTCCTCGATTGTTTCCCCATCGAGTTATTCGCCTCGCAAATATTCAGTGAATAATGATGCTCGCGGCATCGTCGAGAGCTTTTAAATCCTGAGAGTATTAATAACTCGTGCTTTTTTCCCCCATTTTGAACGACACAATTTCCTCGAAGTTCGTTACTTGTCCGTGTTGACGATGTTTTTGATTGTGGTCGCTCGCAAGTCATAATAACCACGTCGAAACAACGAGCACGTAGAAAATTCTCGAGGTGAAATTACAGTTCTTTGAAATAATTGGACGAAGCTAATAACGGCATAATAGTCAAGGGAACAAAACACCCTCGCTTGAATAAGATTTTCCACTTTGTTGATTGGGGAACAATTCTCGTCCTCATCCTCATCCTTCAAAATCCCGTGTGCCAGATTTCAGGACAAACCCTATTTTCTCATAATAATGAAAAATAATTATTTTTAAAAATTCACAATTACAACATTCTTCGAACAACGAATAAGACACCTACGTTTCTATTCGAGTCTTAATGAGGATGGAATGCTTGAAGAACTAAATGTATAGCAGATTTTATGTTACTTCACGTCAGCGTATTATCGAAGAGACTCGTTTTCCGAGGAACGATTGAGTGTTTCACTATCGAACCCCTTAATTAATACTAGGATCATGTGTGTTTACCTGACGGCCCGTAAACTGTTGCAATTGATACATTAGACTTTGGCGAATGATCCGGATGATACCGGCTCACATGCACCGTGCTTAGGGAGAGAGTGAGAATAGTTATCTCTATAGATATATGTATATAAGCAAGACCAATCAGATGCTTCGTGGAGAATATAGACAGTGGAAGGGCTTCGTGATATATACGGGCAATCTAAACCCTTAATCCTCGACACCTCGTGTGTACATATATATATATATATATATATATATATATATATATATGTGTGTGTGTGTGTGTGTGTGTGTGTGTGTGTGTGTGTGTGTGTGTGTGTGTGTGTGTGTGTGTGTGTGTGTGTGTGTAATAGTATGTACGACTGGTGCTTCGGCCCAAACTAATAGCTTGGAGTTCACATACGGGAGAGAATATCGGGCAGCAGAAGCCCGTGAAACCTTACTCGAAATATATATATAGACATATATATGTGTCTGAAAATTTCTCACGATATTTCGTCGAAGAAAATCGTTGACCATGTGAAAGCCGAAATTGAGTTTTCCCTCGTGTATGTTCTCCGTTCCCCAACAATATCGGTTCTACCACTTTCTATCCATATGAATGCGAGTCGATGATGAAAATCGTAATAGAATCTATGGTTTCTCGTTTTCCACTTGGAGAAAATTCAAGCACCTCGAGTAAATGGAAATTCAGCTACGCGAATCTTTACGAATGATTATGTGTTATACGAGTTTTTTTTTATTCTTGTTTTTATTTTCTCGTTCGCTCGTACTGTATAGTCATAATGAAACTTGGGAAGTTTGATTCGCGAAGTTAGGAACTGGTGAAATTCACGAAGAAAATGAGTCCGTTAATCATGACCGGAGAGAAGGATTCGGGCATGGGTAGTTATTTTTTATTCGCCTGGTGAGATCTGTCTTTCGCGAGTCTAATAACGAAGGGTGAGCAAAATTGGAGTGAAAATTAACGCAATTGACCTCGTCTTCGCGAGACAGTTATTCCAAATCGTAAAACATAATTAGCCGCATGTTATGTGCTGTACTCACCAATTTACGATGTTTCACTACCATATACAGATATATAACGTGTGTCTGTGTCTGTGTATGTGTGGTTTATATGATTTACGAGTAGTAATGAAATTTTACCACTACTTCGACCGTAACATAACTAATCGTAAATTGATTAATGTTAACTTCCAAATGTGCCAACATGTTGCTAATAGAGAGAAGGAGAATTTCAAGAAAAATATATATTTATATCGATCTTTGAACATTTCATATCGCAATTCGATTTGTAATTCGAGAGTATCGATCGAATTTCTAAGTTAATACAGAATGGTCATCGTAGATAATCCAAATAAATTGTGGGATTGTAATTAATGTAGCAACGAGATCCGATAAACCATGAAAATATTACCACTGGACTAAGCTTCCGAATGTTATTTTCTCTCTTCTCGTGTCTCCCTCCCTCTCCCTCTCTCTTTCTCTTTGCATACAATCACTGCGAATCCGTATATAATCTCTGTCTAGTCTCGCTGGCGCTCGTGTGGTCCTTCGTTTATACCCGATAAGCTCCGAATAGATATTCTAATTACGACCTATATGGTTCCTAAACGGGCAAACCTCACGTGCACTACAATACAGATATATCATACGTTTATTATCAAGGGGCGAGAAGTTCTCTGAAAGAGGGATATATATGTATATATGAGTGAAAAAGTGATATATATATATATATGACAGCATCGATCATTATTAAGGTTGATTTATTTTCGAAATGGTTCGAAAAAAAGGTCCAGGTGTGTTCGATCCGCGACTGATAAAGTTTTCAGTTTGCCAAGAAGTGCCAAAAAATTCTACAAAACTGATTAAATTATTCACGTACGATAATCGTGGATTGGAGAGAAAATATTACTTAAACGATTCGACGAATTGTTTTGTCTCGTTTAACGAAATATTGCCTCGGGACAAACACGGAAATATTATGACTTGGGCATTTTCGACAATCGATACGTCGAACGTTTTTTTCATTGTATCGCGACGAAGAAAAAGTTTTCTTTATCTTAACCGCCGAACGAATAAAGCTTTTCGCCCGGCTGTGGCCGTCTCGATGTATAGGAGTCGTGGAATCAGCGGCCCGTACCATTCGTGGTATAGTACCTATGCCACCCCCGGTATCAGAATTACGAAAGTGTTTTAACCCCCCCCCCCCCCCCCCCCCGGACGCTACGTCGGGGTCAAACTTATACGTTCTCTCTCTCTCTCTCTCCCTCTCTCTTCCTCTCTTCTTCTCTCTCCCTCTTTAACTCTCTTGACTAGTGCTTTCGAAAGCAAGACTTGCGAGCTCGTGCTTTTCCACCCTACCTAAAAGCTTGTCGCCACTATCCTCTATTGCTCGCTCTGCGGTCGGTGCGTAAAGCTTGCCTCGTCTCACGTGCGTTTGTATTTTACGAAATAAGTGTCGGAGGAGTTACTTTTTTAGTAATATAGACTATTTTTTTAGTAATATTATTTTCTAAAAGATTGGAAGATAAATGGCACGATAAACGGCTGCCTCGTTTAATTAACGACACAAACTATTTTTTTTCTCATTTCATTTTGTGTCGGGTTCACTCTACCATAAAATTGAACGAATTAATGAGTATTTTATACAGGAGTTCATTCAAATCTCAACGTTTTGCCATGAATAATAAATGAAATATCAAGAGCTAAATTTTCAACCGAAATCTTTGACAATGCACGTCACGCACATTTGAAAGTCGTTAGATGTTCGCTTCTATAATGTACATCGTTGCGCCACCTTATACGGCTACGTGATGGGCGTTTCCTCGTCCATACCCTACGGGCAGAGAAAGCGAATTGAACGAGAACAACGAGATGGTAGGATTAGGAAAATTACACGTTCACGACGTGCTAAATCCAATCGATCGCACACAAACATATAGACCGGGAGAAATATTTCGACCATCTCTCACTTTGGAGATTTTGGAACGATGGAAAGTTTAGGAATGATGAAATTCGACGTGTCGATTGAGACAATATTGATATATTTGTTTCAGGAGGATCAAGTTTTGCTCACGATGTTAAACGCTCTCTTAACTTTACCTCGAGTTAAACGTTGTCGGATTTCCTCGTCGTCGAGAATTTCCCATACTTCATAGATCATTTGCGCACCCTACTGCATATTCAGGCCAAGTTTGCTGGCTGTAAACTGGCAGCTTTTAAGTTAAATCCGACACGTATTCATTAAACGTATGCAGACGCCTCTGCTCAGGAATTTTTTGTAAAAGACATTTTTAACATGAAAAACCTGACAAGAAAGCGAACACAAAAATTTTCCCTTACATGATTGAGCACTTGCGGGATGAAAATTAGGTGTTGAAGAATGTAGAAGAGAGAACGAGAACGTAAATATAGGTAGGTCTGCTTGAAACTTCGTTAAGAACTTTATTCGTAGCGGCAGATCTCGTGAAAAAGAAAAAAGGAAAACAAACAAAAAATACAGAATAAAGAAACGTTGCCCATGGCGATATAGTAGACCCTCCCAATTACCCAACTAGTGGATGAAACGGCTGCTACCTCTTACATTTTTCGAGACGATCCGGGCCGAGGTTCGAGAGAAAAAAAACAGACAAAAAAACGTTGCTTTAATCAACAAAAATCGACATACCTCCGACTATTCGCCCTCTCCAAAAGTCAGGAAGATCTTCGTAGATTGTTTGTTTTTTTTTCAGTCTATTCACTAGCAATCTAGACCGCTACTAGAACATGTTCTTCGCTTCGAGGGTCTTACGATTGGAGGTTGAAAGCCGTCTTTTGACGAGAGGAGGGAGTACGACACCGAATCTTGAAATGTATCTTGAATCCAAGTCGGTCATGGCTGCGATTCGTTAAATCAAAACAATGTGTCGATGGCTAAAGGAGCCATTGCCAAGACCGATATACATTCGGTAGCTCGCTCGTGGTCTCTTAATTTACCAGAATGTGCACGGTATTTATTACCATACACTCAGAACCGGAAATCCATTACCCATCGAACTGGTGATTTATCGTCGTGATTCTCATGCAGAAATTCCTACAATTCCTTGTATTCGCTCGGAGTTCGCACCCGCGACTCAACCCCATAATTCACGGGTTTGCTCGTCGTTCTACGTACCACTTATTTAATCAATTCTATCCTCTTTTCTCAACCGTTTATCTTCCAATGGACCGACTCTCCTGAATACGCGAGTCCATATTTCCTTTTCCGTTTCTATCGTCGTATATAAGCAGGAAACGCATTTCTTATGCATCGCGCTCTACGATCAATTTCTAAGGTTTACATTTTTTCAGGCACTCTAAATATTAAACGATCAATTTCAAAACTCTTGAACAGCCAACGATTTATCTATCAACCTTCTGACTTGATATATAACAAATTGCGATTTATTACTGCGATAAAAAGTAAATTCGGTTAAACGTTCTCGTAAATTTAACTCGTCGACAATTTCTTCGAACATCAGTAAAATCAACTCAAGTAAACTTAGAGTAGAAGTGCACTTTGGATAATTAACGAATAACTTTGAATAACTGTCATCAAAGAAAATAAGTTATGTCATAAAATACGAATTGTAAAACCATCGAGTTTTATTCCAAGATAAATTTTCAATTTTTTTTATTTGTCTCCGAAACATGAATATTTATATAAGAAAGTCGAGTATTAACGTGGGAAGATATTTCAAGGTGGACAGGTTACTAACTCATCGCCTTTTTCGTGTAAGTTCTCGCGAAGATTCGGACGAAGGAAGCAATCAAGGCGGATAAATGTGAAAATCTCCACCTCCTTTTCCAAATCGCAGCCATTTAAGTTTCAAGGGTGTTGGATCGTGTACATTATCTCATAACATTCAACAGCACCGGACATCGTCGTTTCGCAAGTTGAGCAATTTACCTCAACCGGTGAGCGAACTGTCGTCACGAGTGATAGAGAGCAAATTTCACGAAAGTCATGATTGAGTTTGTTACTTGACTTTGTCATCCGGTTAGATTGTTGATGTACGAAAGACAAAGAAGGATAGTTGGATTGAACAAGGGGATTTGCAAGAATATTCCCATAATGATTATGGACAAACTTTCGCATGTAAACAAATTCTCTTATTCTGTATTTCCTACATAGTGACATTGAATATAAAATTCAGGCAGCCGATTCGTTACTAAAAACAAACAATGTGGTCATAAATCGGAAAAATTCTCAAAAGTGCGAGCACCTTTGCCAGAATTCGCGTTTAGCTGTACACGTAAAAATACGAGAGCTTTTCGTGTATGAACCAAGAGGAAGAGGAAGTAGCGAACGTTTATTATCCCTGGATATAATGAGCTGGAACTGGGAGGAAAAACGGGATTTCACATCGGAAAAATGACCCACCAGAAACGGAAAAATTACGATTTTATTGTCGTAGGTACTCTCGTGCATCTGCCTCTCTACCGTTCTCCTTTCACACGCTTCGTTGATTTACTCGGTACTTACTTAAACCTAGCGCTGGTTTAATTTACTGAGAATAATGTTATTCAAGCTCAAAATTCGAATTCGTTCAGACGAAAGCTATACGTATAACACCGTTTATATGCACGCATGAAGGAAATAAGATTATTTGCATAAAGCAGTTCTCGTGCAAAATACATGGGCTTCCTGGTAATGAAGACCGGAGGCGTCACAAACCGCGTAGGAAATTTCAGAGAGTATCAAATATAAGCAGCGCTGTTGAATGGAATGAAAAAAATAAGCATTCATTTTACA
Organism: Netelia fuscicornis; assembly: GCA_946811545.1. NCBI lineage: Eukaryota > Metazoa > Arthropoda > Insecta > Hymenoptera > Ichneumonidae > Netelia > Netelia fuscicornis. The sequence continues at coordinate 5,349,448 of OX328013.1, forward strand.
GACTAATGAAAATGTACAAAAGCCCAAAATCTAACGTAAAATAAGACACACGTAAATGAGACACTCTCGATGAAAAGCAACCAAATTTGCGGTCTTTGCTGAGGATTATTATTTAAATAAACCACTGAAATTATATCTTTAGGTCGAAAAATTGTCATAGTTAGTACAGTGAATATATAACCGTATACTTTATGGTTATATTTTTCAAGGACATACGTGTCACTCGGATTTTCTTATTTGATCTTGCCGAGTCTCTTTTCCAAATTACATACCTGTGAGTTTACCCACATTTTGTCGACTCTCTTTGAGAAAGAAAATCGCCAAAAAACCGACCACATGGTTATAAATCAAGAATGTCACGAATGGCGGAAAAGTAAAAGGATACTCGAATATTGTCAAAGTAAACTTCTACAAACAGAAAATGTTAGCGTAATACAAACAATGTAACTGCACGTTGAAGCTGTTCGTTGGTGGAAAAAGTTTTGTAAAAAACCGCGGTTAACGAGGTGCAAATATTATGAGTTACTGCAAGGGACAGCCTGTTATAGGGGTTCCAAAAAAAACCCTTTATTTGCTTTTCCTCGTTGCGAACCGAATATACGGGTGGATTCTCTTTTTTTTTCCTCGTTGCAAACATTGCATTGCGCAATTATGTGTTCGATAATGTGATCAAACATTTTAAGGGTTAATTTGACACAATGCTTACTTCTACGGTAAATATATTTTATGATAATTAAAGTTTTCACCCCAATGTCGTCACATCGAAATGAAAAAAAAATATGACACAGGTTGACATTCTCTTATTCTACCGGAAACTGTGAACGAATATAGGAAATGTTAAACATATATTCTATATTCTTGAGGTAACGTTCTCGTATTTTATATCGCATTGATAGGAAACTGATATCCAGCAAATATTATTGTCGCCTGGGCTATAAAACTTTAACTGCCTTACCGCACCCTTCGAGGTCCATAAATTCAGTCAACGTACTGTGAAACGACTTTTGCATTCAAGGCACATATATGTAGAATTATAAATCATTCGCCGTAGTGACAATTTTTCATTACAGATAAATGTCAGTCGTATATGTGAAAAAGTTCGTGAAAATCGATAATGCGATTTTTAATATTTGGAAAAAAATGATCAAAAAATTACATATTTGTTTTCCAGTACCTATATATCGATGTGTTGGGATTCTCTGAAAACAAAATGTTCATTTTATTATGTTAAAAATTCAATATTCATTAAACCAAATTTTCACCCTTTTTTAGCCATCTCGAGATTTTCAAAGTTGTCAAAATGGGGGAATTTGACATTGCCAAGACAATGTATTTGTTTAACTAATTTAAGTTTAATTGTTATGTTTTAAAAACGTCAGAAGTAGATTGCTTTGTCGATATCTTATCTTGACTGCGTCAGACACTCTTTAATCGAGACCTCATTCAGCCCTAATGGAGCGTCGAGCAGCTTGATCAATGTTCAGGTCTGCTATACCTATGGAATTAAAGAACACTACAATAGACATTTCAGTCGTTCGCCTCGCATCCTATTATTCAATTAACGAACATTTCTCTAATTAACCACTACCAGACAGGCGATACTAAATGAACGTTCCCCGTTTCTTCGTTCTCGGCGCCCCATCTGTTTCTACCACCCACCAATAATGTGCTTGAATTAATTACAACTTCCAATTATGCCGAGCTTCGCGAAACGACAAAAAAAAATTTGATTTTTTTTTACTCGTCTTAGTTTATTCTGAGCTGGTATCAATGAGAACTCTGAAGAAGCCCCTCCGGACTTTTTTCTCTCATACTTGATCCTTTCAGACATATCCCGTGACAAGCTGCATTGATTGGTAGAGCTCTTTAAAAAAAACCTTCGTTTGACGAAAATAAGTCTGGCTGTATCGAGTTTCGTATTTAGTACAACGTAAAAAGTTGACATTTTCTTGGTAGGTACAGGAAGCTAGAAAAAGAGAAACGGGCTTTGGTACATCCCTGGTACTGCGTGTACAGCCAATTACTTGGCAAGGCTCGATAGTAAACAAAAAACGAAATTGTACATTGATAGATCTCATGAGGTCCGTCAGCTTGAGTTCTCATTATAAAGGTTTTATGCACCGCAAGTACCAAAGGGAAATTCCTGTCCATTTCCGAAATTCTACGAACCCTCTATCATCATTATGACGAACATAGCGAGCTTGTTAGTATTCATCGAATACCACTCACTCAGCCATTTCACAATGCGTATTAAACCGATTGGTATTTTGAAACGAGAGGCTACCTAACAATTATATGGTGTTTAGAGACCGGCGAACATTTTGGTCCACTTGCAATATAATCGGAGTGGGTAGCAATGTGTCATGGAATACGACGTCAGTGTGTAATGACCGGCGATACGTTCATCCTCTGAATGGATCAATCCATTTCAAAGTATCCTACAACAATGCCCATTACCAAATGTTAAAGCACCAACCAATCTAGCTAACGTTTTAATAATAATGCTCGTGGGTTTTTAACAATTTAATACTAAGAATTGGTTACTTTGACTGAAATCAAAAAATTTGCACGGATTACTCTCGTTTCCCAGCTTGGATACTTCGTGCACCTCTTTGGACATTAGGTTTTCCCAATAGAAACCTCAATCTTAGCTGTTTCGCTATTAAACTCCCTCTGGATTTGCAGCTCTTCTGTGTTTGCACCAGTCATGGTTACGGACTGTTCAACTTATTTTCCATAGTGACCGTGGTCTGATTCATCAGTGTCATCGATTCACTCTTGGACACGTCGGGATGTCAAGATCTTTCTATTATTCAGAGATATCAATATACATATACGTATATATTTGCATACATACCACTGGAGAGGTAAAGTGATCAACACCGAAAGTTCATTGAAAGTTTCCACCGGTTGGAATGATTTAAACGGATTACCCAGCACCGCTAGAAGTGCAGGATACCAGAAGGACCAAGACCAGAATGGCCCGATATTTTAATCAGTCTGGCAGTTGATCTCATTCCCACCGCCTTCGTGACATTATATGGCCGTAAATTGGCAAAGTTGTTCCCTCGGAATAAAGATTATATCTCGCTGGGTCTACGTTGCTCTCCATGGATCGTACTTTTATGGGTCACTTGCTCGTTATTAATCTTCTTGAGAAGAGAACCGTGATATCGGACAATTCTTAACCATGCATCATAGTAGCCACTCGTAGCGCATTCTTCCTAACGAACGAAAACGGTTAGATCGGTTCGACTGTACGATATCGACGTTAACATTACCAGCGTGAAGGGTGGAATAACCGAGTGGGAAACGAATATCAAACTTTGGAGTGATTGATTGTTACCGCACGCAGCTGCGATCCGGGCGGTTTTTGCAATTGAATTGCGATGACGGAGGAAGGATCAACGTGTTCCTGAAAGGATGGCGGCTCTCACGCCGGAATTTCCATAGAATCGGTACATTCGTAATCCAAAGAAGTATCTATTATTAGAACACATAAGTTACGTATGGTAATAACGCCAAGGAGCCCGGTTAGATTCCAATTCTCGCCAGCTGATGGGATTGTAACTGTTTTGAAGAAATTACGAAAATATCATATTCTAACTAATTTTTATCTCCGCATCCAGCCTAAACCATCCCTGGCCAATAAACTAAAGCGTCTTCAACATGAAATCTTGATTAATTTATTTACCTTAAACGTTTACAACGACTCTCTAAAATAACATCACGTCGTAATTTCCTCCAATGTTCCAGCAAAGATTCACGATTATTTGTTACGCGTATTACTTTGCGTAGACTTAAAATTTCGTTGCCTCGACGAAATCTTTATCTCAGTTTCGTAATGAGATTTTCAAATATTCAGCGCATTTCTGCATCGTTAATTTACCCTCGCACACCCGTGAAATGGTGGTAGTAGAGAGTTCTAGTGACAAATGCAATTTCGGCCTCGTGGCGCGACTTTGCCTCGAGCATAGAGCGTTCGCGGTATACTGTGACGCTATTATAAATTGTTCCTGGTACCGGGCGGGAACTTTACAATTTCATTGCTCGCCTTCTCTCGTAGTCCTCTCCGGTGATGCTTTCACCAACAATGGAGATCTACCGACTTCAACGCGCTGATTTTCCAAAACCAAAGAACTCGCTTCTTACACCTCTCTTCGTGTCACTCTGTTTTACTCACTAACATACCTAGCCACAATGTCGGATCATTGTAGCACAGACAAGAGTGTACAATTACATTCTTGGAAAATCGCTCAACCGCAAAACGTGTGGGCTAATACACGTGACGTACTTACCGGCTTGCGAACAGAGGTGGTGAGGTACTCGACGTGTGCACGTACATGCACACTAGAGCGAGAACTACACAGTTCTCTGTACTTCCTTTAGCGGCAACCACGTTGTCTCTTATGGAATAGAGGAGACACACGTTCTTAACGATACGTCGTTAACTTCAGAAGGAACCTAATGCCCCACGGTACATAGAGGACTGTGGTTATGTTTCATGAATAATTCTCGCGCGTACTACGAAAAGCTCGTATTCTCCTACAACCACATCGTGTGAGAATAATTTTCGAGCGCATACCGGTAGCTTTTATGAGCTTAAAAGGGACGCGCCAGCGATGTATGTCTTCCTGAAAATTCTTAGCCTCGTAATTTTATACAGCGGAAAGGGTCCTGTGGGAGGTCAAAAAGGGATACTGAAGAATTCTTGTCGTGAAGAAGAATAAAGACACCGGCTCGCCTTGTGATAAAATGATAATCGTATGAAGATGGAGGTAATATTATTGTCCACTTATCGCATAAAAAGGTAACATTTCGTAAAAGCTACGACGATCGATCAATGATTCGAGTTAAGAGACAGTGTAACTAGCGACGAGCTACTTGCACTTCGAAAACGGGATCCGTAAATTGTCCCGCACTGAGCAACCGATCGCCTTAAAATTTGGAGGGTACATAGAGAATTATGGCATAAAGTGCATGACAGTCTTATTTTTCCAAAATATTGGAAAAAAATTTCCGGTGGTAACTGAATCTGCAAAAATGTTTTCAAAATTTTGGAAAAATAAGACTGTCATGCACTTTATGCCATAATTCTCTATGTACCCTCCAAATTTTAAGGCAATCCGTTGCTCAGTGCCGGACAATTTACGGATTCCGTTTTCGAAGTGCAAGTAGCTCGTCGCTAGTTAAAATTTTTCCGGTGGTAACTGAAGCTGCAAAAAATTTTCCAAAATTTTGGAAAAATAAGACTGTCATGCACTTTATGCCACAGTTCTCTATGTACCCTCCAAATTTTAAGGCGATCGGTTGCTCAGTGCCGGACAATTTACGGATCCCGTTTTCGAAGTGCAAGTAGCTCGTCGCTAGTTACACTGTCTCTTAATACAAAAGTTTGCGACTCGAATCTGTACAACGGTCGTATCCATTTTTCATTCATCGTTCGAAAAACTTTTTTTCATCACGAATATCAGTGAAAATCGTACCGAGTTGAATTCTTCTAAAATTATTATCGAAAAGAAAATTCACGTTGATCAGTATAAAAAATATCACCCGTTTCCCTCGGATCTCTCCATTTCATGGTAATTTTTCTTATTAGCGTTTTCTTATTCGCGGAACAAAAGCACTGTACGATTTCGGTCGAAGGTGACCGAGAAACGGAACAAAAGACGCAACAACTTCTTCTGTTTTTTTTCTTTTATCTTTATCACGAAGCTCGGTGCCGTAAAATCGTGTCATCTAAGAAGTTTGCGTGTGCAAAGAGCGTGGCGACAAAGTCGAGAAAGTGAATAAAAAAAAAAAGAAAAGATCCGCACGCCTTGGAAAAAAGTTTTTTCGCACCCTCGAGCTTTTTCGTACCGTAAATTGGACGACCCGGGCGGAAGCAAAAATGTGAATAGAGACAGTATTTTCCGCATAGTTGCGATACGTGTCACGGGGGTGTAGGAGTTCGACATCGTGGGTTGTCCTTGCATCTCCTCGAATGATGTCCGTGCTGCGCGCGCATCTTTTGTCTTGTCCCATATTTTCCTGAGGCACACAAGTCTTGGGGGAAAGGAGAAAACATATGTAGTCTCTCTTCGTGGCTGTCGTTGAATTTTTATACCGCTGTAGCTAGAGCATGACCGACGAAAAAGACAGTGGCGCTCTACTCGACGTGACTGTGCTGTTTGGAATTTACACACCCACATACACACCTGCGCACATACGCACATACACACACATATTTATACGACAAAGATGAGAACCCAGCATGGAGATCCAGGACGTTGGTACAGATAAATCTGAAGACGGTGAGCGTAAGCTTGGTCGCGCAAGTGCGATATCCAAAGACGCCCGAGGTCCACGCCTCGCATGCACTTGGCCCGCTTTCAGTTATTTGCATTTTGTCACTTCGTGACTTGTAGAAGCTCGTAAAATTTTATCGCCTAAGTTCGGTGCAAACGAGATTAAGAAGTCCCGAAGTAGTGACGGGAAATTGGTGAGAGACGCTGAATAAGGAGGAAAGATCGAGAGCGAGAAAGAGGAGAAAGTTGTTGGAACGAGGGGATAAAAAGAAGGTGCGCTAAATGAAGAACGCTGGAGATAAGGGAATAGATTGAAAGAAGGATTGACGACCGTAGCGATCGCAGACTGGTTTTCTCCAACGCTAGGTGGGAGAATGTTTTATTCCGGCGTAACGTACGTATATAGGTGACACATTGCTGATAGAAAAGCGGTGAAGTAAATGTGTACCGCAGCCAGGCACGTGGCGGTTGAAGTATAAAGGGTTAAAGAGGGATACGAGAAAGTTCGAGTTACTCTGTGCAACTCGCAGAAACGTCATCCATCATCCCTTGGTTCCTAACTCCTGGCCACTGGCTCAAACGTGGCGAGTCACGTTATTGGACGAATGGAATGGCATCGTCACGGACGTGGCTTTATTCAACCGAGAAAGAGAGAGAGAAGCTTCCTCGTCGATTCAAATTACCACGATACCCCCGCCAAAGTTCTTCCGAGAACTTGTCACGTGACCCATGGCCATTTGCAAGGGAGAAGTCGTCATGGTTTGTTGGTTAGTTTCAGCATCCCACTACCTAATCCCTAGTTTCAAAATGCGCAAAGTCGCTGCCGAACTCCTTAACCGCCGTACAATGGCAGCAAACTTCGCGCGTAATCATCTTCTTAGGTGCTCACGTGATTATTACGCTAATAGTTATAATACATGTATATATATATATATATATAGATGTATTAATATTGGTATCTTTAGATCGTGCAACGTAAATAGGAATAGATCTCTGGATCGGAAGTGCTATAACAATTATGCAGATCGTAAAGCCATTTACTCGGTGGAACAATCGAACGAAACTTCCTCGTAATGTCTGTTAATGTGCAAGTGGCTGAGATAAGAAAGTCATTGCCGTACGGACGTTTACATAACGAAGGAATTGCGAACGACAGGTAATGAAAATATGCTCGTCGTCGATGAAAAATAGCTCGCGATGATAAGACTTCGTAAAATCAATTCTCTTTAACCGAAGAATCGTGAGAAAATCCATGATATATACAACGTTAAATAAAGAGAGAGAGAAAAGAGAGAGAGAGGAGAGAGAGAGAGAGACTCTGCTTAAGATTTCGAAGGTCCGGTTGTTTATCCAGGTTTGGTTATTCTCCTGACCGCTTTCACACCGTTGATTTTACCCTCGGCGTGTAGGCTTAACGCTCGGAAACTTCCTGAGTGATTTAGTAAGGTGCGAAACGTTTCTTCTCTACCATCCCTGTTTCTCCTTTGGTTTATAACACTGTTCTTTTCCACAGCAGGGAACGAAAGTTTTTTCGGGCCGAGAGTTTTTCTCCGGGAGTGAATTATTTCGAGTGCAGGTACGATAACAATCTCCGTGCCGTCGGGTTATTACTTCGGAAAGGAATATAATAAACGCGGTTAAGAACACGCCAGGATTTTTAGTTGAATTTTATTTAATATTTTTACTCGGACGTTATCGAGGGAAAATTCATTCGTTCGTTCGATAAGTTCGTTATTGTAAATTTTTGTTTTATTTCAATTTGTTCCAACTCGTCCTTCGACAACGGAAAACAAAATATAAAAATTGATTTTACGAGCATTCGAACGATGAATTGAAACGACGAGAGATTGTAAATTTTTGATATTCGTGTTGCACTAAAATTTCCCGATAGCGTAATACTTCGAACGAAACGTTCTTTACTTTTTAAATAGTGAGTTGTTTATAATTTATTTATAACAAATTTCATGCCACTCGAATTTTCATAATCGACATTTTCGATAGCGAAGAATTTGTTTTGAAATATTTCAACATATTGCGAAGATAAATTTTTCTCCCATTAGTCGTGATCCGGTTTCATATGAATATTGCATAACGAAAGAGACCGTTACATACTGATTTTCTATTAAATAATTCCCCCTGGAAATCACTTTTTTTTCCCATATGGATTTGGATTTCCGAACGAGCATCGAGATATTTTTATCCGATATCGATGTATGTATGTACCGCGTGCACATAGATACAGCCTGTATCTATTATTAAACGATATAACACACGTAAAACTCGAACATGTCTATGTACTTAAACTTAATCGATATTTTTGTTCGCATTGGCATGATAAAGAGAAAAAGTAAAAACTGAGAGAAAGAAAAAAGAAAATAGAAAAGAAAAAACAAAGATACAGTGCGTGAAGAAGGATAGAAACGTGAAAAGAAAAATGAAGAGAGAGAGAGAGAGAGAGAGACTGGAAAGCACTGCCATTCACATCGAAGTGTAGTCGACACATCGCCAAAACCAGGACAAAAGTTTATATTTTCGGGAAATATGCAGCCGGATCTAAAAAAAAAAGGAAGAGGCAAAATAGCGATGGAAAGAATGAACGAAAGCTAAGATAAGAGCGACCTTTCGTAGAAAAGAGTGTAAAGATCTGAACGAATGGAGAACGAGAGATAAAGGAAAAAGCATAAAAAAAATATACGAAACAATACTGAAAGTGTCACATAGGAGAAAAAACCTGTTCTATAGCGACGGAAGTGTCTCGAGTTCTTTCAAAATCATGGTACTTGGGTAAGAGTGACGTTAGAAGTGACGCTGACATTTTTATGACCTTGCATCGGTGCGTTTTCCAATCCCCTGGAAATTCATTATTCACGTCGAAGAAATATCAGAATTTGTTTACAAAAATTGGAAAGCAACTATGTATTATTCATGTTTGATAACAATCACTCGTCGAAAATGTTTGTAAAATATTCAACTGACATTTAGTAACTTAACGCGTATCGCTCGGCCTCTTTATCGCGCGGTGGCCCATCATGGGAATTACAGTTTCCTGATGGTGTTTGGAATCCTCGGAGCTTAAAGGACTTCATGTTCGACAGCTGTATTTGTATATTCGCAACAATAATGTTATTGGCGTGTCTCGCATCGAATTTTCCTACCGTTCTCTCAATCCACTTCTTCGCCATATTTGCCTGCTCACTCTATTCTTTCTCTTGCTCTCTCTCTCTCTCTGTCTCTCTCTCTCTCTCTCTCTCTCTCTCTCTCTCTCTCTCTCTCTCTCTCTCTCTCTCTCTCTCTCTCTCTCTCTCTCTCTCTCTCTCTCTCTCTCTCTCTCTCTCTCTCTCTCTCTCTCTCTCGTTCTCTCGCCTTGTTCGGCTTGAATGCAAAATCGTAAAGATTAAATTTTTCATAATACACATACGAGAAAAGCTCTTAGGTTAGAGTCAGAGGAAAATCCAATAGCTGGCATGGAAGAGAGGCAAAAGTCAGCAGCAATATCGTTAACTGGGCCGTATCCGTTTAATATCAAGCCAGTACACGTGCAGCTGGCTTCTACGTGTGCATAATTATATATATACGTATATATTAATGTACATACATTCGGCCATTTTACTCATTTGTAATGAATATTTGTATACAAAGTTGTTTCCATCCGATCAGAAATATTGGAAAATTTAATTTCTACTATCTCGCTCGCGAGTGCAGTTTTTTCAGCTTGGACGAAAACTAATAATCAAAAATTGGGTTTGTATACACGCACAATCTTAATTAGAGCTCGGGGGATATTTGTTCTCATACAGAGGGTTGATTAAATTTAAAAATAAATATTGACGAATAATTACTGTATGTCCTATTTTCTTTTTACCCTTTTTGTTAATCAATAACGGTAAACCGTATAAAAAATGTGATATTCGATACACGTAGCGCACTATTTCATGCGTCGGATTTCACTGAAATACTTAAACTGATTTAAAAAAATTTACACTGTTTCGTTACAAACTCGAGGGTCGGTGGAATTTTTCGTTTTGTTGGTGTACGATTCTAAATCTGTGCAGCTACTTACAATCCGCCGAAACGAACTTTTCCACGTGGCAATGAATACATGCTAGCCACTCCCTATAATTGGACACCAGGTGGAGAATGTTTTAATTATTTTTTTTTGTTTCGTGAAAAATTCGAGTCCGACTTTTACAGTGGTGTTTGACATTTGCACGGTGCTCGACCTAAAATTGAACCAAGGGTAGAAAGTAAAATTGAATCAGAATGGAGGACGATTAAAAGAAAAAAAAATATTTATTTAATATTTAACTATGCGAAATGAATCGATTATCAAGTTTTGAAAACTGGAACGTGGTTGATTTTTCTTTTAGTATTATCATTATTGTTAAAAAATGTTAAGGTAATTTATGAATTTATTATTTTAATTTTAAATTAGCTCGAATTCTTAGATTCTCCGCTTTATAGATTTCGTTACTCGCCGCACCGATCGAGATATTTCATTTTCGAAACGGCCAATACCGAAAACTTTTTTTTTATCTCGCATGAAAAATAATGACAGGACATTTACTGGTAGATAATCCGATTCGTGCACCATCAGCCCGTACAAGAACATTATTCCATGTCCTCGAAAGTCGTTGTTCCCGAGTAATAGAAAAATGTACAGTGATATCGTAAGCACCAAGTTCACCGATGTTAAAGCTCGTCTCTCTGTCCTCGACGTTTCCACTACGACCTCATACACGTTTCTACTTATTTTTATAGAACTTCCCTTATCTAAAGTCTCGGTCTCGCACCTTTAATAAACGCCCACAGAGTTCGGACGTAAAACAAAAAATCAATTAAAAATGATTTTACCTATTTTTCTTCGATTACGGGTGCAAGCGCGAGAATTAGAGAGGAAAATGTAATTAAACGTTAAAGGAGATAGGTTGATTCAGAATAATCGAATTCTACGAGTTACCTAAACTACGAAATTCAGTGAGACTCGTACCGAGAAAAGCTGCACACACCCAACATGTACATATTCGATGAGATAATTTAACAATAGTACGCGATGCGAACATACACAAAGACGCTCTCACTGGTAATTGCGAAACGGGCCCTTACCTCGTGTTCCTCTACCGGTAGAGAGATGAACGTGGACGTAAGCACATCTGGCGCATTAACGGCGCTCCGGCACTCAAAGCTTGTTGGTTCTGTTGGAGTTTTCAACACATATATGTATATATATATATATATATATATATATATATATATATATATATATATATATATATGTGTGTGTGTGTGTGTGTGTATGTGTGTATGTGTGTGTGTGTGTATAAATGTTATATAATGCATAAAGCAGAGCAATGTATTGCCGTGGTTCCGTCTCGAGTTTCTTTTATCTTTCACTCCCGTCGTCAGGATATCCCGCGGAAAACCAGGATAAAACTGGCGAGACACAGGAGAGGAAAAGTATGAAGCTCGGGGCAATGGACCACAGCGAAGAGATAATGGCACCTCGAGAAAAAGTTTGCCGCCCGTTCCCAGTTGGGTTGGGTGGTCACCGAACGCATTAAACTTTGAAGTCTCGAGTCAGAGAAGCGGGACAATTGCTGAAAATGGAACAGGGAGGTAAAAGTGAAATATAAGAGGTGCGAAGTTATTTTCCTTTGGAAATCTGACACACTCGGCGCGAGGAAACGACGCTCCTTCTAATGATTAATCGACGCCAGGAAGGCAAACATTTCTCGAGTCTTGGAAATTGATTTTATACGAGTTAATTCGGTAGCTAAGGAAATCTCAGATTTTAATTGCATTTTGAGCGTAATAAATAGACAATTTTTGGTAATAACGATTTATCTTTCTCTTGTTGTATCACGTATTTGGCTTTGTTTTTAGAATCTTTCGACGAGGTCAATTTTTTATCTATTCAATCAAACGCAAATTCTCAAGAGGAATATTTGTGCCACAGTCGTCGGCTGTTCGTATCATCGTATCGAAGAAAGTCGCGATACTTTGCCATTGATTTTTATTCAATCGTACCACTCGTGTGGGAATTCGTCCTGGCGATGGAATTGAAATGAGAATTCTTTTTTTTCCTTTCGATACCAGGCAATGCAAAAAAAAAACTCGTGAACAAACATATGCGTATGTGCACCTCGCAGTTGGGCGTGAAATTATGTGATACGCAATAAATATGTAAATATTCACCGCTGACAAGGAACGATATTAATCGTTTTTCTGCCGGTATCACTTATTTCCCTCATAATTGAACTTTTGGTTATTCCATATTGTTTCTTTTTTTCCCGAACGACTGGTAATTATAATAACAATAATAATAAGTAAAAATCTCTTTACGTTTTTCTCCCAATTTTATTTTTTTCTCGTTATTGGAAGTTTAAGAGTTTATATTCGATGTATTTATTTTTCCACCTCATTGACCATCATCCTTGCTCGAGGAAAACGCGATAAATATTGGCACCGAAACGCTGAGTTCACCCATGCGCTCGCATCATGTACGGGTGAAAATTGTGTGGCAGGTGTGGCAACTCGATAGTCTACTGAAATCCCAAGCAAGGATTATGGGATTGTCTCTATTCTTACGTAAGCCGCGACCTCGTTCTTGATTCTGTATGTATATAAATATCGCACGTATTATACGATACCGGCAGGTGGTCTCATACCGAGAGAAAAAAAAGTCAGGACGAGGTTCGCGATGCGGGAAAAAGTGTGTTTACAAGCTTCCCATGATCTTTTCGCCACCCACGATTTTATACAACCACCCGTCTTCGCCTTCCCGTACTTCAGTCATTTTATACGCAACACCCACCACAGCAGTTTCCTCTCCGTCCTCAAAGATTGTCCGTCGTCTGTCTTGAAAATTTCAGGGCAAACTTTTCATAACGTCGCGACGACAGAGATATATAGAACAATAGGGAGCTTTACTTTTCTCATCACTCGCTGTGCATGGATCATATTTCACCGTGAATTACCGCGTGCGTATGACAGATTTTAAAAAAATATCATATTTTCTGTGACTGTAGAAAAAAAAAAAAAAAATTTATTCACACTTTAAATTCAAAATTGGAATATTTTCCATTCGAGTTACTCGTCTTTAATTAATAAATTTCTGTGATTAAGTCAATTGCTATTTTCACCGTAATTTATCGTCAAATTTCGATGAATTAGAAACAAAATTATACAAATTTTTGTGAATTTTTGTTTTTGTTTCGTTGATATATAAATGTTGTTTTCTTTTTTCTCTCTGTTTAACCGTCCATGCCTACGCGTAAGAGTTTACGAGCTCTCGCGACGAAGCAGCAAAATTTGCGGTAACCATAAAGATTTATTATCTGCAAAATATACGAGCTCTATGCCCGCTCATGCCAGACTGAATCTACTTAGTCGTCGGACGAGAAGCTTCTGTAATATTTGCATGCGACACGCCCATCGATATATCGAATATAATTAATCGCCCAGTCATTTTTTGTATTTTTTTCCTCGAACATAAACGAACGCTTGTAAAACAATTTTATGACGACATATTAAAAAAAAAAGCTATTACCATGTATAATAAATTCCTCGGATATTCTTAACCGCTCGGAAAATAATGCGAATGTTAAATAAATTTAAACGTCGCGATTGTACCAACGTAACCAACGATATCGTTATTTTTCTCACGGATGATCTACCGACGTTCGAACTCCTTAAAACGCTATGGATATCTTTTATGTGCTGAGATAATGTAAATTAACAATATAATATTATACGAAACGGTCATAAATAAAATCTGGATGTATTCGAGTTAGGATAATGCGCCAGTCGTTTGCTCAGAAAGAGCGAAAAGGAGGGAGAGAAAGAGCGAAACGTAAGCGCGTTATGAGGCGTTTACGTATAGCACGCTATCATTTGCTCCGTCATATAGAAGCCCATACGCTCGTATATCCATTCGACATTTATATACTGCCGTTACTGCCAGACAGAAGCCGCTTAAACGAATCCACACACGCACAGTGCGAAAACACGTGTTACAATTTATCGAGTTATTTAAGTCGTCTCGTCGCTTCTATAAATTTGTACAAATTCCGATTGATACATATACCTGTATACTTATATACGGGTTTACGTTACGCGTAAATATCGTATATCTTTCGCGCTACGGAATAAACGTAAATCATGATCAACATTGTCGCCTAAGCCGATGATAAGCGAGCGTCCGCCTTAATCGTCGGATGCGCCTAAAATAAATAAAAAAAACAACATTCGAATGTAAATAGCGTTTACGGCGAATCGAAAAATGAGTCGTCGTAAGTTTGCGGAAATACGCACAGGGACGACGTTACGAGCGATTTCGATTGAAATCTCGATCGTAAAATGTAATTGGCCATTCGTATCATTTCTCCGTGATACAAAAATGTCGATGGGAGACAAAAGACACGGTGATTCGCGACAAAAATTGAATTTCACTCGTAAAATCGATCAACGATGACGTATCAACGTATGTACGCGTTACGCAAAAGTTTGTGGGTTTTGAAATATTTTCCGGGTATTACGTTTGAATACTTTGCCCCAAATCGTATTGTGATAAATCATTCACACGATGCGGCAAACCTCGACGTTTTCAGAACGGACCATCCTCCTCTCTGTATATATGCGACGGAATATTTCTCTTTCATCTGCAGTGGATATTGCTGCGTTTCCCTTCGTCGGCTCAAAATGAAGAGACTCGACCTCGTGCGTGGGACTATAACCACGAACGGAAATTTCGTATCAAAACTATGAGCGGTGAGGATCTCGCACGTACACGTAAAAGCGACTAAAATGTACTTTGAGTTGGATTTTGCGCTTTTTGCACTTTTCCAAGCCACAAACGATGAATGAGGAAACGAATATCGTTTTATTTTAATGTTTAGGCGGAACTTTCTTTTTTCTTTTCAGTCTGTGATGAAAATCGTTGTCTTTTGTAATCAAGAAACAATTCCAGACCGGATACGAGTTCTTTGTAAATGATGAAAATTGTTACTAGACAAAAAATATTTCACGGTAAATATACGATACTTCGGTGAACTATACGCCGAGTTGGAATATTGTACAAAAAAAAGTTAAAGTCAAATGCAGCCGAGGGCTTCGCAATGGAGAAAAATTAATATGGAAAAGAAAACGATAAATTTATCTCATTTAATTCTTTCACGGAATCAATTATGAGATACCCGAGGATTTCTTGCGTCATAAAAGGCGGCCTCGCGTAAGATACGATTAAAAAGTTTTTATCTACTTTTTGCAAATTGCTTCGCAACCTAGACTGCTCGTTGTTTGCGCTTTTAAATCTCGCTTTTCTCTTCCCCTCTCTCTCTCTCTCTCTCTCTCTCTCTCTCTCTCTCTCTCTCTCTCTCTCTCTCTCTCGATTTTATCGGGTCGACCGAGAAAATGCTGGAAAATCATACTCTACGCGAATTGTGAGCAACTTTTCCATCAAGAAACTCAACATTCTCGAGTCTTTGTACAAATATATATATAGAGAGAGAGAAAGAGAGAGAGAGAGAGAGATCGGTGAGTACACGAGAACATTTCTCACTGCCCTCGACAAGGGGAGACTAGAACGTGAGAGGGGAAGAAGAGACTCGAGGAATTCATCCGATGCAACGCGCAAAGAGAACTCTCCTGCGAATTTCCGTACCTACTGCAAACTATTCAAATATTCATAAAAATTTGACTTTGTCAGATGCGATTTAATATTTCAGTCGAGGATCGTATTGTCACAGTGACTATGGAATTTGTTTTACCAATTCTCCTTTTATCCCAGACGAAAACGATTGTTGTTATTTTATTCGTTCTTTATTGCAGCCAAAGTTGAATGTCGCGTTTGTACGATATAATAAAACGTCGTGTAGCTTTCGGTACCGACGAGTCGAAGAGGAGTATGGGTGGGTTGAGAAATTTAATGGTTGGTATAGTGACCGCGACCACGACGGAAATAAGAGTTCGAGGTATCTCACCTGCATCTTCCGAGTCGCGCTTTACTTGCCAACGGTGAAACACTTTTTCGTTTATCTTCCCACATTTCACGGGCAATGAGACGTAGAATTTTATTTCGCGCGTGACCCGAGCAGCTTTTATTTTCGAAGGGATCAACAGATGCGGTCTGCGAGATAACTGCCAAACGAGAGGTAATAAAAACGGTCGGACAAACTTACAGGTGTCGATTTTACTTACAGGTTTCATTACGCATCTTGCGATGCGTAACGAAAGAAATAATGTTTTCTTTCGTCTTTCGTCTGATCATCACGCGCTATACCAAGGGGTGAACCTCCGGTTTCCTTTCTCGTTGATCGATTCGATGAGAAATCTGCACTGGTACGCTCGCGACAGTGAAATGAAATGTCGGGCAATAAACCTTCGGGTCCAGATACGTGATTTCGTATAAAAAGCTTCGACTGCGATCAAAAGAATTCTCTGATTTCTCTACGAACGTTGATTTTCTTCCTTGAGAAAGTTGTAGCGGTTTCATTGGTTCGATGACGAGATTTTCGTCACGCGTCCCACCTCCGGAGGAAAAAAAACTGGCGATTGGCAGGAAAATAAAACGAAATCGAAAGATTTTGCTGACGTTTTTATATTTTTTCATTTTTTTTCGATTTTATCTCGACTTTAAAATTTATCTTGGCTATATCGACTCGGCTATATGCTTGCTTATTGGGTAAAGTGATGAGTTAATGACGCGAATTTAATCGCGTTCCTGAGCGAGTAAATTTTCAAAGCGGTAGCGAAAATTTCGTAATTACGCGAACGAAGACGATCGATTCATGTCACGTTCCAAAAAACGCTTATTGGGGTAACCAGTATCGTACACTGTGTCACGTTCAAAGCACGCCAATTAAGATCCGCTAGTCGAGCGATCGAGCTCCGTACTGTACACACCCCTTAACTCCCACGAGTAGTGTAGATACACGTGTCTGACCAGTAACTGACATTTACTACTGCGACCGAAACTGTGGTTGATTTTCACTTGGAATTTTAAAGACTAGCGCAGTCCCCGTTGGATCTAAACAATCCTTTCGACAAAATACAAATGTTTAAACTTTATTTCGTGATTTTAAATCAATTTTTTGAGCACTTCCGGCGAGACAATGTTTACGAGTTAAAGGAGAAAACATATTTTTTAAAATCATTTACAAAATGGTTTAATTAATTTTTCTCTCCTGCTTCGACGTACGTGTCATTCTAATCTCTTTTCTCGTAAAACTTATCGCGAATGATAATCATACGCGCTTGCGGTATCTACCGTTAATTCCATGTACAACGTATAATGTGAAGCAAGACCACGTTGAATCAACGCATCGTGTATTCCTCCCCCGTGTTTCATACCCCTCCATTGTTATCAAAATCCCCAGCTGACCGATATGCGTATATCAATGTCAGAATACCAGCAATTAATTAGGAATCTTTGACAGGGGGTCCGAAGTGTGCTTCGGGCCATTAGCATCGATGCTATGACCGAACGAACGGAATACCCGGATGGATGATTCATCGATATCTTCAAGCTTCCTACGATTTTCCCTATCCGTTCTAATTATCGATCGCACTGAGAAAATTCATCTCGCGTCTTCAACCTTTCATATTTTTTTTGCATCCTTTTCAATTATCGAGTATACAGGAAACGAGAAAGTCTCGAGACGAGGAAACAAATCTTGGTGGACGTACCGCTCGTTGATCGAGATAATGGATATTCACCGTGTTATAATTTCTTTTTAATTCCACGATTCTTCGAATACTTCACCTTAAAGAAAACCCATCACGCAATCTCCTTCGTAGCATTTTGTAAATCGTCGTATTTCCCGCGAGAGAAATTTGATTCGTACTCCAGGGGTCGACAGGGCTGCTGGCAAAGTTACTTTTTTCTTCCCCTCGAGAGCGTGGGAAGGCTATAAGGCATTTTATAATTTATGTTTCGCAAGCATTTGTCATTTACACCGCTATTCATTGGAACAATAGAAGATCGTTGAGTTATTCGTTTCCTCGATGCGATTCAAACGACCGAGCGGACAATCGCGGTCGAAACTTTATTAAACGAGCGCATAATTTTAGCGATTGGTCCATTGAGCTGCCACTGTTTGGGATCGCGACAGAAAAGAAATCGTTCAATTATGAACGGAAGAATAATTCATCCATTATTCAATGTCACAGACATTGATATTTTCTTTTTTGTAGAGCAAACTTGGATTCGATCGATATCGTTCAGAAAAGTTATAGAATAACGCGAGTGCCTATTTGAGAATGTTACAGGAACATGGAACAGGGTTTGCAAACTTCTCCATTCTTCTTCTCGATTGTATGGAGATATGCAGATGAAAGTTTCTTGGCGTCTCCACGCCGTAGTCCCTTTTTATCACTTCCACTCTTCGATTTTCACTCGCGAGATATTGCATCACTCGCAAAATCTGCGAGAGCTTGCGATAAAAATCTTAGGCTTCGTGTGTCTTATCCTCGACGAAAGTATCTCTCTCTCTCTCTTTCTCTCTCTTTCTCGCTCTTTTTCTTTCTATAGAGAAAGAGCGAGAGAGACACTTTTCAGAACTTTCTTAAGGGCGCTTTTGAGGAACGAGTCGTTTTCGAACCAACGTTGTAGGAAGGGATAATTTATTTTCAGCACGGTGCATTATTAACGACTGACAAGACTTCCATTTTGTACAATTCTATTCTCATACGATGACGTGCCCAGTTTCCAACTTGTTATTTTTGATTCATGAACCTAACGTCTGGAATTTTCATTGTTATTGAGTTAAGAAGTTTCAAGAAAACAAAGAAAAAGATTTTTCATTTATCATTGGTAAATAAATTCTTGATTTTATTTAACATGTAACGAGAAGAAACGATTTATGCACCGTTTAGCTTTTGACAAGTACCACGGATCATAAAATTGCCTCGAGCTTGCAAAATTCTAATATTACGAGAATAAGAAATTTCCGCGAGTAAAATCGGGTGGGCGGTGCGAAGTAAAGAATTATTGCGCGCATGGATGAGTCACGCCCCGTATAAATTTCTACCTCGTACTTTCATTGTATCTCTACCTCTCTCTCCCTCTCTCTACCACTTGAGCTTTTTCGATCTCGTAAGAGCTAAAGAAAAATCACTCGCTAGGAAAGTCGAACGTAAGATTGAAACATACGTCGCAATTTCATGCCTCAGAATCTTACATCGAGTCCTTAAAGTTCAACAATGATTCGAGAAGTAGATTTCGAAAGGATTGACTTTCTTATCGGTGCACCAATGCTTCGCTCTCGCGAGTTCCCTCTTCTTATCTCTCCCTCTCTCTCTCACACACACACACACACACAGTATATCTCACACACTCTAACAATAAGTATTATAATATATCTCGGTTAACCCAAGATAGTACCTATATAGACCGACAGTAATTCAGCCGCAAGTACAATTGCCATGAAACTCGAGAAATTATTCGGTCGGAAAGTAGTCTCGTATATTTCACCGATTGGTTTCCATTAACCGTATGGTTATATACGAGATCGACAAATTCTACCGAGGACGTCGTACAGCGTTATAAAATAATATTTCTTTCCCAATGACTTATTCTCAATTGTAAATTGGAACACAGAACGATTTCGTAGATTCGACAACGTTCGATTAATTGTACAGTAATCGTGCTCAAAAATGCAACGTGTTAATGCAACGTGAGTGGACTACTCGAGGGTTGAGAAGTATTTGAAATTTCACGTTCAATTTTATCTCGATTGAAATCAATCATATTGTCCTACTAAAATTTATAAGCTTTGGATACGTTCGTTAATCGAATTTGCATAAGCGCCAGGGATTGAGGATTGCATTCTGGACGAGATTAAATTGTAGCAAAGATACAATGTTAGCGAGTGTTATTCGAAAAGGAATTAACCTTACGACTGAGTGCTACTTGATAGACCATTAGACGCAGCCTCGACGAGCCAAGTTAATTTTGCGTGTCTCTCTCTACGTCGTTAACCGAATTCTATTCAAAGCAAATGGGATACTACACCACGTAAATTACCCAAGGGAGAGATTTAAGTATGATACGACTCGGCTCTCTCCCTTTACGATTTGACTCGAACAATTTCCTTACTTGGATGAAACGAGATTGACTCGTTTGTAACGATAATTAAAAATTAAAATCTCCTCGTAAAATCCACAATTGAGAATTTTGTTTAGTAAAATCCGTCTTTATCTCGAACGAGGGTTGAAACACGTCGAATACAGAAAAGCAGTACTCTTCGAGTTAGCTAGAGCACGTCCGATAGAAAATATGATACGCTGCACATACTTTTTACCGGATTTGAACTCTGGACGTGATTGCCTTTCACGAAAACTGTCAGTGTATTATGTTACTGGTCATAAACTGTTGGTCGGTCGCTTGCCACTCACTCCAAGGGAACGAGCGAGATTGGTGTTCTGTCCTTTTTTTTTCTATTTTAGTTTTTGATTTTGTACTTTCGAAGACCACAAGATAAAACGAGGAAGAGGGAACAAAAATAATAATAAAAAAGTTTGACCGTCGCACGAAAGAGCCTTTATCGACATCGAGTTGTGGCGTTTGACAAATTGAAAAGGAAAGAGGAAAAAAGGGGCGAACGACGCGCGAAAGAGAATTGATAATGTCGTTCGAGGGGGCTGCCCAAAATTAAACAAAAAAAGAGGATCCTCGGCCTTCGTGATTCGGCAAACGTTTAGTGCCATCATCGGTTTCGTTCTGTTTCCCTTTTGGCAGGAAGAAAATCTTAGCGTACTATGTATTATATATGAAGCTATACTTTATGTATGAGCTTGTCGTTGCCATACTCCCAACATAAATAGTAGAGATATTTACGTCGTACTTTCCTGCAGACTTTCGGTACGTCTCTTCATCAAAGATCGCAGACTTACCGCGAGAAATTCATGGAAACCTCATTTTTTATCACATAGACGAAAAATTTTGTAGAAATTATTTTAAAAAAATATTCTTTTAGTTGCCTCGGCGCGTATTCCCGCAATTTTTGCTCACTCTCGTTACGTAGACATTCGTTTTCAACGAAACTGGAAAATTCAAAGAATTTTTCTTTCCTTTTATAATATTTGTATCCGTCTCATCTCCATTTTTTATTTCGACCTGTTTTTATTCTCAAGAGCGCCCATGTCGTACGTGGCTTTTGTCATAAAATTTCAAAATACGGGTAACCAACAATCGTCGATTCAGAGAATGTTTCGAAGCATATTATAGGTGGGATGTGAAACGAAATGAAAAAGTCGTATTACATTCAACCGAGGTTTGTTTCGACAAAAAACATCGAGCGTAAATTCTGATTCACGACCCGAAAGAATTTTTCTTCGTAACAATAGTATAGAAAAATCTTAACAATGTTTTGCATCAACGATCTAAATCTTTTTGTTTCCAGTGAGTGAATTCAGCATTTTCATTCGCGATTGCGTTTTATCGTCTACCATGGAAAACGAATTTTTGTTTACGTTCGATAGAAATGTGCCATTCGCAATTTTTGCTTCTTTCCTTTATCAAAATATTTTAGAACGTTTTACGACCGTTGGCTATTTTAAATTGATAAAATTCTCCACACATTTAACAAAATTTGATTTTACTCTCGCTATAATACTTTTTTACTCGCGAAAAAATTCCGTTCAAAAAAGGTAATTCTCTCAAGCAGCACAGAGAGAGAGAAAGAGAGAGAGAGAGAGAGAGAGAGAGAGAGAGAGAGAGAGAGAGGAAGATGGAAAGAGACAGAAAGAGAGAGAGAGATAGAGAGAGAGAGAGAAGAGCTCGAGCATAAGTTATCCCAACTGAGAGTAGTCCCACGAGAGGGCTGAGTTAGGCAAGAGTGGCTCAGTGTCATGACGAAAAGCGAATCGTTCGCTCTCGTTCGCGACTCTCGAAGCCTTCACAAAAATGTAGGAGCTTTTTTTTCACGGTATACACCACGAGTCATATTATTATTTTGCATTCAACCTGTAACCGCGTTTATACGCTCGAATAATATCTCCATTTTCAAAACATTCGTCCTGCGACTGATGTCACCTGTATAAATATTAAAGCACCTTCACACTTTGTATGATAAATGCGGATGAACGGAGCTGCGAGATATTTGCAATTAAAACAATTCATGGAAATTTAATCGCCATTTTATACGACGCTATCGCTATGTTCGCTATTCAGAATATTTTTTTTCTTTCGTTTGAAATGGAAAAAAAATAAGGTTTCATATTCAGCGAAAGGCGGACGGTCTTTTAGGATCGCGGATTAAGGCGCTATGCCTGTGGGTGCTCGAGCGCATCTCTTCGTAGAAGGAAATATTCATACACAGCCGAGTGGAAGGATTATGGCTACGCTTGAACGTGACTGCGTCGCAAGGTTAAAGAATAAAAGGTTAATGAGCAGATGCATTATGCAGAAATTTCGCTATGGCTGGAGTAAGGAAATAATGGAGGAGATGCTGGTGTCTCCTTTCCTCGCTGTATAGAAATCCTCTCCTCCCTAGCTGCGCGTTAATATATCTATTATAATAGCAGAACAGTCGAAAAGATGACTTGAAAATTAATCCCGCTTGTGTTTCGTGAAAGGACCTCGTCATTTTTGCCAGTGCGATTACGATAACAAAAAATCGAGCTTTATTCCTCGACGAACTAAAGCTCCACTCGACATTGCATTTTTCCAAAAAGACCTGTCGAATTTTTCCCATTCGAACGTACTCACTTTGTCCCAGCTTTAACCCTAAATTATGAAGCTTGGTCGCTTCGACATTGAAGTAGATAAGGTTAGTAGTGCAGGATCAAACTAATCACGCTTCCCCATCATAAACGCGGTGACCTTATCATTTTTTTCCCATAACACCAATTATGATCACAAAAAATCGAGCTTTATTCCCTGACG
Organism: Netelia fuscicornis; assembly: GCA_946811545.1. Taxonomy (NCBI): domain Eukaryota; kingdom Metazoa; phylum Arthropoda; class Insecta; order Hymenoptera; family Ichneumonidae; genus Netelia; species Netelia fuscicornis. The sequence continues at coordinate 5,372,617 of OX328013.1, forward strand.
AGCTAAAGCTCCACTCGATATTGCATTTCTCCAAAAAAACCTGTCGAATTTTTCCCATTCGAACGTATTCACTTTGTCCCAGCTTTAACCCTAAATTATGAAGCTTGGTCGCTTCGACATTGAAGTAGATAAGGTTAGTAGTGCAGGATCAAACTAATCACGCTTCTCCATCATAAACACAGTGACCTTATCATTTTTTTCCCGTAATACCAAGAGCGCTTTTTTTTTATAGGAAATAATTTCTCGGCACGCACGTGAGACGAGCACAATGATATAAAATATCATTAAGATACGATGCTAGACAGTATAGCGTCATATCACGCGTGTTTCTGGGAGCGTCGACTAAGCTGTGGTTGCTACTGATCTGTGGACACGGACAAGAACAGAGACGGAGAGAAATATTTCATAACTGCTTTCCATCAGAACCGGAAACGGGAATGGAGGTGAGGATCCCTCCGTTACTCCGTTGGTATTCCTTCATTGTTCCATGAGATATATGATGACCCCGCGGGCCAAAACTGCCTAACTTTGTCTCACTCAAACACGTACGGTGGTCATACGGTTATACGTATATGTCATCGGCTATGCTATTCGTATGCTCACCTTGCCCACAGGGAATCCGTCATTCAACGAGATAGAGATAGAGAGAGAGAGAGAGAGGAAGGGCAAAGAAATATGCACTGGGGTTGGAATTACACGAAGGGCGAGAATGAAGATACGATTTTCACGTTGATCCTACCCTCGGGCCAATATAACCGTTCATCCTGGTGATGTTCCTGGAGAAAAATATCACCTTGTCTGGACACAAACAAACAACAGAAAAATAAAAATCGAAAATGACACGAGCTTACTATCATCACCGAGTTAGAGGAACGATATTAGTCGATACGTCAAGATAAGCGAATAAACGTGTAGAAAAAATAGGGGTTGTTTCTCAATAAAACAAAAATATACTTTTATCGTTTATTTTCTACTAATACGTATCTTAATACAATTTTTTTTTGACATTCGAGAAAATACATTGTGTCTTTTAGAAGCTTATTTATATAATACTTGTTAATAAATTTCTCTTACTATAAATATAGAACGGGCCGTATACGATAGAATCTGGAATCGATCAGTTTCCTAAAAATATACAAAATGACAAAAATGTCATTTTTTTTTATGAACATCGATTTTTTTTATGAATAATTTTACACTTCTGTGTCATCGATTTTTTTTTATGAACAATTTTACACTTCTGTGTAGCAATTTACACAGAAGTGTAAAATTGTTCATAAACAAAATCGAAGGCAATTTTCCTCGATTATATTCTCTTTAACGTAATCGACTAGTTATCATCTCATGAATAATTCTTGCTCCGTTACGCAGTGAAATTGAGTTATGTGAGCGCGTTTTAACTCGCGGTTATCCGTCCTTTTGTGTTAATTGGCGAGGACATAACAATAATAATAAAATAGAATTTTGGTCTCGTGACGCTGCTTTGTTTCTATTTGGAAGTATATGTATATATCTTTGGGTTATTTCTGCATATACCTTAAAAGCTAGTATGCTCGATATAGCTTGCCCGTTGTATTATGTTGGATACTGCGGAACCGTGCAATTTCACCGGAGCCACGAGATGATTTGTTTCCTCGTGCTTTTGTTCTGGCACGAGGATCGGATAATAACGACAGAACGACTCAATTTTCTGCCGGTCATATTACGCCTATATATAAAGGTATACGCATATACGTACTTACAGGTTCGCATAAGCGAAACGTATCTATCTACTTATGGATATACATAACCGCTGTTTACTTCCTGAGATTAAATCATTCTCTTTTTTCTCATACAAATGAAAGTGTCTCACGATTATTCGTTCACATTATTTTTCTTGCTTTATTCCCGTATTGGTCGCCTAGAGCAAATTTTATTTAAAGCAGAACCCCACTCTGACATTAAAAAAAAAGAAGTTGTTTTGTCATGAAATTTTTTAATTCATTTCATAATTTTTGTCAACGAATAAGTTATTGCAATTACAAAAATGTTCACACCAAAATTTCATATGTGATTTAATAAAAATTGATCGAACAGTAACGACGAAGAAAACAGAGATTTTATCAATGAATTTTTGTATCTCGCGGCGTTACAAAAATATTTTCTTCTTTTTTTTTCCATAAATACGATAAACATATAAAGAATGTAATTTCTCGCGATGTGGTATGCATGGTTAATATACGAGCGACGAAAACGCGCGGACCGACAGGAAATTTGACGATTAATCATCCCAACCAAATCGCTGGACGATGGGGTAGATTATAACAGGGTTGCGGGGAATCGTCGAGAAAAAGGTGGACCCTCTCTCGCGACTGGGTCCGGACACCAAATCGATTTCACATGCCGGAAGCATTTTTCATATCACAAATCTCGTTGTGTGTGCCGCGCGGGGAATCGGCTTACCGGTGAAAGCCACTTCGTCCACTCTCATTTCCCGTATAAACGTGTGTGCGTGGGAGTGTAGATATATTTTTTTCCACTCCGTTCAGGGTTCAATTTTATCGTTCGTATTTCTTTCGCACGCCGAATCACGCTGGACGTTACGAGGTGGCAAACGAAAAAAAAAACACACACACACACATGCGAACATAAAATCACCTTCGTAGGACCGGATATTACGTTCGGTTCATCGAGTAAATCATTGAAGTGTATTTTAAGCCAAAAAACTTTTTAGCCGATCGAGCAAAGTGCAAATGAATGAAATAATTCGCTTATTCCAGAGGCTCGTTCGCAACGACGATGGAAATTTCTACGAGGAAACACGTACTTACAGTTTCATCGTTCTACAGGGAAATACTTTCTATTCGTCGGTCGTTGCGAAAATGAACGGACGAAAAAAAAACGTCTTAAGTAAGCCATTTCTTTAATTCTCGAGGAAAACTTGATTACGCGCACGAGCATCTTAAAAAAATTATCCGTAGTCGCTAATTGCGACGTGCTTAAAAGAAACGAGCGAATAACGTCGGTCTAACGAGTCACGAGGGTTTTCTTATATTGTTTCCTCGTAAATGCGAAGGAACGATGCCGACTTCTATTTTCCAGTTAAGAATCGTGACCGGTACATAAACGATTGCGCAGAAACAAAGCGCTGACACGAATAACGAAAAGCTCCATTCTCGGACCTGGCGCTTGGCCAGGTCCGTGAATGGAGCTTTTCGTGGAGGAACTTTCTTGTAAACTGTTTCTATGAACCGTTGTCCGAGCCATCGGACAACCATTTGCGTACAAAACCGCTCAGGTTATAGCGTTTATGTCTCGCAATTAATCTCATCCATGCTCTCGCTGTTAATGTCGTCGATCTCAATAATTTCGACCAAGAAATCGAGGAACGAAAAAAAAACAAAGAATTAAGATCGAAACAAAAACGAGCTATCGAATAAATTCGTCCAATCGCCGTATGTTTTCTAGAGCTCGTATCTACAAAATGAACGACTCCTAGCGTGACCCCGAAATATGCGAATGTAGCAAATGTATGGCTCGGTCATACTGAACTGACGAGAGGTAACACAAAAGCGCGTTCACGAGTTGCTTTCGGCGATCGTTTTTCTCGTGTCTCCCGGGCTTTAACGCGTCTAGCTGAGTTTTTGATAAGCGCTTTATTCTAGCAATTTTGTCGTTTCCTCGCTGGATTAAAATGCGTCCTTTTACAAATGTCGTGTCCGGGTGCCGAGTGACGAACGAAATAGAACAGGAGCCTATGTGCATTACGACGGATGAGACTGTGTAAAAATAATATATTTCGTTTAAATAAAAATGCGTTATATGACTAGAATTTACTACTGTGCTTCCATCATTTATTTCACGGCGTATTCTAATTTTCTTTAATAACCATGCGTGGCTATTCTAGATTATACCTTTAAATTACTCCGTAATTTTTGTGAGATATACGAGTTCACTGGCAGAAGTTGGGTTAAAAGTTATGCAAATGAAAGCCAACTCTTTACCATAACTGTATATAAATGATTCCGGAAATGCTTGTTCAACGCAAACTTTTGCTACCAAGTTAGTCGGAGGAAAGCTTGCGAAAACGAAAGTTTAACACGACGACAGTGACCAAAATTTGAAGGGATGTGAATCGGTGTTCGAAGGTGCGAAATTTTTAGATGTAATTTATATAATTCTATTGAATTATGTAAATTATATAATTATTAATATAATTATTAAATTATATAATTATATATCTAAAAATTGAATATTTAACAGATTTACAGATTTAATATTAAAAAAAAAATTTTACTAATAAGTAAAATTGTTTTTTTAAATATTAAATCTGTTTATACATTTTTTATACTCGAAAAAATGTTTGCCACTTGTTATCACCAACTATTTTCACATCGAATGGCGATATGATGTGAAACAAGGTCTGCGCATGACCGTAGTCTCACAACGCACGTATCGCTTCGAGAAATTTTCGGAAAATATTCACTATACGAGCGTTGCCGTTAAGCTCGCATATTTCGCATACTCGTGTTTAATCGTGCGCAAAATACCTTATATACGTAACGTAGTTGGACTCCAACTCGTCCGAAAAGTGAGAATTAATATTTGAGAATTAATTAATTTGTTTAAAAGTTGGAGAAAAAAAGTTTTATGACCGATGCCTTATTCAGATGAAAATTTTGCTTTACATATGCACGGGGTTGAAGTCTCGCTCGTTTTACGACGCAGTTTGAACACGTCGAATTTTGACGCGATATTCCCTTTAAAGTTTCACATCCTGTTGACCTAATTTTTGTAGTCTTATACAAGTACCTATTGCATTTTAATATTAATTAGCTTCCGATTTTTAAAATAAACTTAAAGTTTCAAAGACGAAATATAGCGAAGCAGCTATTGAGATTAGCGATAACTAACGTTTATTCAAGATCGATTTCCGTAAAACTGAATATATTACGCGCGAAAAAGAAAATGAATTCTCACATTTTTCTCGACAATTATTCATCGCCGTCGTGCATTCAGATATAATTATTCATGTCGATCGATCCTGCTCGTATAACGCTGAAATTATGCAGAGTCACAGGAAACGTTTGACGTTCGATTTATCGTTCGCAGTTCCTGTGTTCTTGTCAGCTCGCTCTTTCGTACCCCCAGCTCTTCGTGCAGCTTTTTCTCGCGACGCTCCAATTATACGCGTCAAACACGGCCAGCCCATCGACTGCTCATTCCACCCAACGTCACTGCAATCAACATCGTTTGCAATGTGTGCACGAAGAGAAATAATGCCAGGTCTCTCGTAACCTCCCATCTCTGATGATTTTGCGTTAATCTCACGTCTATAATTACGACGACGCCATAAATAACGTATCAGATTCTCGTTCGTAGAAGCGAGTACTTAAGTACAATGTTGCCCTGCGGGAGAAGCCTCGGATCCTTGATGATAATAGCGATCAAATAAGATCGGTAATAATTTTTATCAATTGTCTTTATCGAACGTTCAATCACGCCCCCTGATCCAAATATATCGTACGCGATAATTCTTCCTCCACGATTTATTCAAGCTCGCTCGGCTCTTTCTCTCTCTAAGCTCTTTCTTTAAAGTTGTGCCGTTAAGAAAGAATAATCTATTTTGTTTAAAAGGTGAGCCATAGAGAAAGTCTGCTGGAAGGAAAGGACGTAGCGTGCAAGCGGTTACGCTTTAGATGAAACTTCCCTTGCCGGTGAAATCCTCCGAAGCTTGACAAGTAGTCGGTTGTCGCGAGAATGAGGGATAGGTGTGGCTGTGAGGATGTGTCGAGACATTCGCGGAGGGATGAGTCTGGGATGAGCACGCGGTGTCGATATATATATACATATAAGCTAGATCACACAGCGTGTAAACGCATTTAGGGAATTGTCTGTGGATGTCGAACAGGGAATATCCATGGCTCGGGGGAGTGCCCCGCATGTTGGACCAAAGTAATCTCCATCGATCGATGGCCACAAAGCTGGGGCTCACCACTTAAAGGGGTTTCCCTCACGATGATCTCCACGCTCGCTAAGCGCTTAGCAATTTCTCTCTCTCTCTCTCTCTCTCTCTCTCTTGCTTTCTCTTTCACCGTCTCTCTTACTGCCAGTCTAACTTACGAAGCACTGTCTCATAGCCGGAAAGTGAAAGAGAGAAGGAGAATATATATATGAGCACACAGCACTTATCCCCGTCTTGGACATTATCGGTTGGGTGCTTGCAGTACATCGAGTAAAGAGCTCGATGCATCCTCCGTTCATTCTGAACTTAATCCACATACGGACAGGATGTTATATATATCGAAAGATCGCGTGCAAAAAATTACTCCAGATGCAGGATCCTTATTCTTCTACGAAACAGCGAATGGGCTCATTATCAATTTACCAGTGGAGCAAGAACATAGAGAATAATGGTAGCATTCCATCGAACATGGCAAGGAAAGAACTGACGATTTTTGTTGCCTCTGGTTTCTCTTTCTTTTATTACTAGCTCTCGGTAGACTCTTTTAAACTCGCTTTAGTTCATCGAGGTCACCTAAACGTGGATAAATCTGCTTTTTCCCTCTCCAACGATTAATACTTACTTTCTAAATCGCTTTCAATTTTTCCTCATTCTCATTCTCTATCTTAAATTGCTACTTTTCCATTCGACGATAAAATTTATTAATCGTATAGCAAAAAAATAAATAATGGAATCAATGATATTTTTAGAACAGTGGAAATGTTGATTGGATAAATAGATTAAGGGTTACAATTCGATAATTGTGAGAAAGAGAAGAACAAGGCGCCAGCTTTCGCAAGAATCTTCAGCCCGAATTTCATTACAACTGCACGAGGTTTTTTGGTAATTTTGATACGAGACGCTGTACGTATCGCTCCTAGCAATTTTGCACCAGCTGCCTCCTTTAGAAAGATTCGGAGCACTAAAAGTCTGCAGAATAGAAACCAGACGTAGCATAGCGTACGTATATACATATCTGTAGTTTAACTATAGGATGGAACGGCGTCTTTCGTATTCCGTCTGAGACTCGTAACGCCGTATCAGATCATGCTTTCAGGTGCCATAGAGTCCCGAATTCGATAGACCGTGAACGAGTAGTAAAGGGAGAGTCTCGCGAATGAATTCATGCATAATTTAGGGAAACCTTTGTACATTTCGCGAGGGTTAATACGTCCACCAGAGTACGTGCCAGGGAAGGACCCTCGTTTCGCTCATTTTTTTCTCTCTCACTGTCTTCGAACAGCGAAATCTACTTTACGTCGAGGGTAACACGCTCTTCTAGAATGTCGCGGAGCGCAGTAGACGCAATTTCTCTTTTGTAACCACGGAGGTTGCCAGGGAACGATCTATTATACCGACGAATCTCGGGGGAGGGGGGGGGCAAACTCGACCCCTCACCTCCACTACTCCTGGTTCGTACGCCGTCGTTACTTTGATTGAGACACTTCACGCGTGAGAATCTATGATTCGTGCCAGAGAATCCCGAGAATTCGGGAATATTATAAGAATATAATTGATCGCAAAAGAAATCTGTGATAAAAATGATCAAAGCTTATCGTTGGTTGATAATTTTCTATTTAAAAATGAATTTTTCGTATTCAGTAGCTAACGTTTATCTCGATGGTTTATGTTCGTAGGAACGAGCGATGATCATCGTACCGGCAGGGTGATGATTCTACACAACAGTCGGGCGGTCCTCGCGACCGTCATTTGGACAATACTGCTAACGATTTCGACGCAAAAAACGATAATAGATGGAACGAGTGTCGAGATTCGCGATAGAAGTGTCGTTAGCTCGAAGTCGGCAAAGGAAACGATAGATCGAAAACGGGATATCGGAAATTCGATAACGGTGAGAGGAAACGGGGAAAGAAAATCGCCGATAGGAACAAATACGGGTGATGATACGGTCGACTATGCGGTGGGAATTGTGGTTGAGAAACGTCACGTACGACGTTACGCATCCAGCCAAGCACTTGCGTCTGCTCGAATTTCAACGGAGAATATGAAGACAAACAATGGTATTCCCAAAGGTACTGTACACGAAGAGAAGAATAACGAAAGAATGTTTGAGCTAAGGCGCGAGATACTCGATGTTTCGTCGTCGCGAAATAAAAATAACGACGTTGCGCGTGATAAAAACTCATCGTGGATAAACGTATCAAACATCTCGAGAACGAGAACAACGACAAAGGACGTTGAAACGACGAGCGACGAATCGACAGTGTTGAACGAATCGTCGAGCAAAGGAATAGTACGTAAGAGACGCGATACAAAGCTCAAGGAGATTGTCCAGAGTTCCGTTGTATTAATCGACGATACGAAGTCAACGAGCGCGCCGTTAGAACCGCGTAATTCGAATCCGAATACACGTAGGTACGAATCCGATTATACTATGAAAGGAATCGCACCAAAGGCGATGCGCTCGGGTGATGCGAATGGTTTAATGGAATTTTGGTCGTTGGGTCGCTTCTCTAGAGAAAAGGATCAACGGATCGCCAAAGTGATAAGATCCGCGAAGGAAAGACACGAGTCTGGATCCGTTTCATCCCTGGAACAGCGAGAAACTATTTTGTCAGTAAAGTCGAAAAGCGAGGATGAAGGTCGAGACGATGGAACGAGAAGTGTGAAAGCGACGAGCGACGATGAGCCGAAAGCTTTGTCAACGAAAAAACAATCTATTTCGTTGAATAACGAAGATTTTGGAATTTCCCGGAGTTCCATGGAAAATTCGTCGGAAATAAGGGTTAATCGAGTAACCGCTCCTCGAAGGTTGGATCGTGTAACGTCGCGATTAACCACGGGGCTTGAAATATCACGCGAAACGTCAAAAGAATCGTACGGTCAAATTCCTAAGCCGCCAGACGCTCTGATGGTTGAAACGAGCGTTTTAGTAGAGAACATCGTCGCGGGTTACGAGCATTCCACGCCAAGAGATTCTTCCGCGTTGGACCGGATGAAAAATCCTCACGGTTTCTCCCACGAGACGGTAAAAGAGTACGAGCACAAGTCGGGTGAAATTAATTACTACGGGAGGGAGCGAGTCAAGGGTAGATCTTACTTTGCAACGTCCTTGAGTAACGAGGACGTTGGAATAAGCGTTGTGAAAGTCGGAAAAGTCACGAATTCTAACGAAGCTGAGAAAAAGCTAATCTCGCGAGGGGTCGTTGTCACGGGTAATAACGAACAGGTATTAGGGCCTTCCAGCGAATCAGAGGGAAGATACGGTAGTGAAACGTCTCCTAGGCTGGATGAGTTTGTCGATAATCCGACGAAGAACGATAGGACGCGGAAGATCTATCGAAACGTCGTTAGGACGACGAGCACGCCGCTGGGTTTGCAAATATTACACGAAGGTCATGAAACCCTTATCGAAGAACGGTCCACTCGAGGGATCAGTCTGGGGTCGCCTTGGAACGATCGTGGGAAGCTGGCGCGTGTGAAACAGGTGGAACAAGTCTCGGACGATGTGCGACGCGAGGAGATGGATGGAAGTCCAGCACGAAACTACCATGCCTCGTCGTTATCTTCTCGTGAAGCGTCGCTTGCGAATCTGGAGGCGTCAACGTCATCGACGCTCGCGATGAAACGAGACGAGAACGCATCAGTCTCGAGCAAAAGCGTGATTACCGAGCGTGAGAGAAAAATAAAATTTTCCAACACCGAAGAAATTCGACCTTCTCGGAAAATTAAGACTCGTCGCAATGATGACGACGGAGTCGAGGACGACTACGACGACAAGAAGAACGTTAGTTTTACGAAAGAAATTGCCAAGGTGGAACAGACGACGGCGCAATTTTCGCGAGCCATCAAGACGGAAAATAACGCTGCGGGCGATAGAGACAGCGTTATCCTGGAAAATCGAAAGAATTTCATCGAGAGAATTGATCAGAACCCTCGTACTACCGATACTTCGATGGATTCGACGCTGGCGGAAGTACACCCATGGGATTTCGATCCAAACGATGATGACGATGCCAACGAAAAATACGAAGGCGACTATCGTGTTCTCAACGACGACGAAGAAATGAGAGAAGTTGTTGCGACGGTGGAATATCGGACGGAGGTAGAGAAACTATCGGACCAACGTAGGGAGGGAAACGATCGTGGAGTCGCAGCTTCGAGCATTCTGCAGAAATCTGAAGCTAACAACTTGTCAATGATGACGCTGGAATCAAACGAGACTGCGACGATGGAAATCGGGGTCGCTGGAACTATTGACGTTATTTCCAACGATCAACGAGACGTGAAAAGCCCGAGAAAGGATTCAGACCCGGATATGTCCGACAAAATTACAGATCACAGGGGTTACAACCCTCTCGTTGAGAAACCGACGACGCTCCGTCTCGGCGATAGTGTCACGAAAGACGATTTTATGGGACGGAAAACTTACATCGGGGGGTCAAAAATCGATGATACGAAAGGTGTTCCAGTCGTAAATCGTTTAAAGCTGCGTGACTCGACTAAATTGTACGAGGACGATTTCCACAGGAGTCTCGTAGCTGTGGAACATCGTATCGACGACGAAATTTCGGACGCCATGCAATGCGAAACGTGTACACGTGTATCTATTTCCGAAAACGTGAACGAGAATAGAAAGATCGTAAAAAACGTTTACAGGAACGGCCAGAGACAGAGCAATCGTGCAAATGTCAGAGCTAGCGAGAACAAAATTGTGCAATCTATCAACGTTGTTGGAGGGTCGAGAAGTGCGATTCGTGGTGAAATAACAAATAAAAGTAAAACGTTCGTTGATCTCGAATTCACGAACGGCGATGAACGTTCGTTAGCGAAAACTGGGGACGTAGCTACGACGATCGATCATACCGAAGAGAGCATCGGTGAGAGAATACAGAGGGGAAATACAAGAATGTTGGTACGGAGCCAAGAACCAATTATCAAACCAGCGATAGGGAGAAATTTAATTGTCTCGCGGGAACAGCCATCAGCTACGATACGAATGCCGGCGAGCATTGTGAAATTAAACAACAGCCGCGAGCAAGAGGCATCGCTGGATAAGACACGTGATCAACGAAACGAAAGCTTCCAAAATCTCCCTTCATCCGTGGTCGACATCAGCGAACTCAATCTTCGTACCGCGACTCGGATAAATGTTGAAGAAAAACATCATCCAAGAATTGCAACTTTCGTCGAGATTTTCGAGAACGAAAAGATAGGAACCGAGTTTTCCAATAAAGCTGATGATGTCCCCGAGGATCGTGAGAAATCTGGAGGACATGCAACTCCGCGGATAGGAAACAAGTTCGGTAGTGATAGACGATGGAAAGCTTTGGTTAACGGAGATGCGACGAGGAGTACGACGAAGATCGATAGGGTGGATGGTTCGATCGATAGGCCATCCACGACTGGAAATGTTGTGGCGCGTTCAAGGACGGATACACGAACTAGCGAGATTTCGAAAAACGTCGTTGGACCATCCGACCTTGGAATGATACAAACAAAAAGAGGAGTTAAGAGAGCTGATAGTATTCCGAGGTCCAGCACAAGAACGACAACTAGACCTTCCCAAGATTATAGGGATTCCGGAAGCACAGAAATGTCGGAAGATCCAGACAACGACTTGACCGAGGTAACGACCCTGGAACGTCCGCATTCGATGCTGGTGGAAGATCCAAAAGGATCCAAGAACGACGAACGTCTCGCCAGCGAAATATCCATTTCCATTCCACGTTGGACAAACGCACCCACCACAGACGTGGAAAATCTCGACGGGCTCGACGAATTATTCCACGGTCATCATGTTCTCGTGGACAAAATACCACCAACTCTATCGGTTAACCGGACCAACGTAAATACGACCGTTCTGGATACGGTGAACTATAATCTCACCACCGTTAACACAACGACCGTGCCAGAACATAATTTAACGGGAGGTGGGACAACCGAATTCGGCAAACCACAGCTAACGGCGATGGAGAAAGAGCCTCGCGAAATGAGGAGGAACGTTGCGCAAGGATCAGCGATGGCGCCACGGCCTCTCAATCAAACGATCTCCGATAATTCGACGCGCATAACCGCAACGTCAAATCAATGGCCGGTAAAGCATAGCGCTGTGGTCGAAGGTGATTTGGTACTGGGTGGTTTAATGATGGTACACGAGAGAGAGGACTCGGTTACGTGCGGGCCGGTAATGCCCCAGGGTGGTGTCCAAGCACTCGAAGCTATGCTCTACACACTCGACTGGCTGAACGAACGTGATCTCGTTCCAGGTGTTAAAATAGGCGCTCATATACTCGACGACTGTGACAAGGATACCTACGGTCTGGAGATGGCGGTCGATTTCATCAAAGGTGAGCTCATTATATACGAAGATTCTTATAGATCAATTCCATTGATGACCGACGCAATCAATGTCGATTCGATCTCATCATGTTAATGAAGACTCCTCCTACCTGTAGGTGGATAACGGTTCGACTTCAAAGATATTCCCACTAGCATCTCATTGACCCATCTTTTCCATCTCATCTTCGACGGATCGAAGAACTTTTCTCCGCCCTTTACGCTATATATCCAAGACCCAGGTTTCTAACCGAGGGGAGATTAGATTTTCATTAAGATATTCCAGGCTCCCGTGTTCTTGCGATGTGACTATTTTGCATTCTGCCTCACATCGAGTCTTGCCAATATCTCGAGATCTGACCGAGATCTCCAAAACCGCGTTCTTTCCCTAGCATCCCCTCTTTTTTTTAGATGTTAAGGGGGATGAAATAGGGTGATTGCCTATGAACAGGGAATGCCTGTGAGTCTCCTCTAACACGTGGTTGTGAAAGCGTACATTGCCATCCACTTTGATTCGTGAATGAGTCTCTAGAGCTTTGCCGTTTGCTGGTGTCGATTAGACTGGGGGATGAGAGTGGTTAAGGGTGACTTTCGGGCGTACTCCTCACGGTCGTATTACCGACCATTTTCTCGACATTCGATTTCTGGTATGGAGAGCCTCAGCTGTCGGTAAGTAGAAATATGAAAACGGCCGGCAATTTATTGAGCTTATGCCGATAACCGCCCCGAAAGTCTACTACCGGAGGGCTCGCGGCACCAGTCGCTTGCTGACCGACTGCTGGGGCTGGTTGAAATGAAAGCTCATCTATGCCGACAGAGAGCTCTGCGCGCGAAGGAAGTTTCGACCGTTGTCTATCGCGCAAGCTTACAAGCTTACCGGCGGCATGTGCATTAGGTAGCATTTATTTTTTTCAATCTCTGTTTTATTTATTCAATTACAAAGGGTTTCAATTTTCCTTTTTCCTTCAAATTTAATAACTGTTATTGGTATTATTATTTACATGAATTAAATTTCCGTTGAATTTGTATTCGAGCTTAAATTTAATTTCAGTAAAAAAAAATTCATCGGATTGCAATATGGCCGATTTCAATGGGTATCGCAAAACCTCGAAAAATCGACTTTTCGCGAAGCTGTACCTCCGCTCTCGTTCGTCAAACATAAAATTTCACGAATAACTTTTTGAAGAGCTCCCCGAGCACTCGAGAACCAGCCAAGAATCATGCGGATAGCTCAATTTTTGTGGCCGCGGAAAAACGCCTAGGCGGTGGATCCAAATTTGTTTTGCTCCCAAACGACTCGTAATCATGATATTCGCATTGCGCGGGAAATTTCCGGTTCCGAATTGATGCTACAAAGTCTTTTAGGACAAAATATAATTTTGACCCCCCATACCTCCCCAAAATCAGGAAAGTAAATCCCGAATGTCGACTCGGTACCTGCCGAGGATCAAAATTTCTTTTCGTTCAAAAATGCTTCAATTGGAGGTTACGGAATCGGAAATTTGCCGCGTAACACAAATATCATGTTTACATTGCAGTATGATTTGAATCCCCACGGCATTCGCAATATATACGCCTACGCTAACTCGCGGTCAACATAGGTACAAAAAAGTTCACCCGTTGGCCACTCAGATGTCGCAAAACGAACTCTCGAGGTTTCAACTTTTGTTGAGCGTTGCCGATCTTCCCCCTAATCTTTTACGACATTACGAATAAAAAATAACGCAATGTTTCACATCGTTCCCTTCGTTTCATGGATCTAAGGAGCTGAAGGTTTTCGCTAATCGAGAGGCCAATCCCTCCCGAGCGGTGGGAGAGGGGCGAAGGGCATGAATGACGATTCTGTACGTGTCACAACCAACGCTCGGGAGAAAGCCCTATTTCTTTAAGTCCTTATCGTCGGCCGTGGCTTGATGGCCAATGAGCACACGGGCCGGGGGTGTCGGGTGCGTATAATTTTTCTTCCGCAAAATCCGATTCCTAATGGCCGACCGTTCTTCGTCTTTCTCACCGAGAACTGCTCGTTTTCGCCGTCCCGCCGTATCGTTTCCCGAAAGAAAAACACCTCGGCGAATTGGTTTTTCTAACGAAAAAAAAACAAGCCCGCGTCTCATTAATCCCCGTGACAAATTTCGAGATAATTATTTTCTCTATATCGCAAACCACGTGCCAAGCGCAACGAATGAAATTACGTCGCAGGCGCGATAAACACAGTAACCTGAAATTGAGTAATGAAAGCTAGGACTTTGCAAGTCCGTGTCCAAGGTGTGTGCTTTTCTTTTTTTTCCTTAGTTAATATATCTGATTAACCGTCCGCCATGCACCTTCCGAGAAACAAGCACTCGGTGGCGATAAAAATCGTAGTAACGGAGACGACCTTGTGAACGAAATAAAATAAAAAGAAATAAATATGGCGTAAATTTGATAGAACTTTGATAACATTCTGACGTGATTCTGCCCTTCCCGTCTCCTTTGCTCGTTTCTGCTTCCTCCAAGCCCCGACTGTTCCTCTCGTATTTTCCTCATTAAAACGAAATAGTATTTTCATTACACATCGAGCTTCCCCCGTACTGCGCTTGTGCTTCCCATTGCCGGTATGCACAGATTGTTCCACGAACACGCGATCAAACTAACCTCTCATGTACCACTCCGAGCCTATGGTATCCCTCGCGCTCGTGCCCCGCGTTATTGTACAATAATGCTTTTATAATTCTAATGCAATGCTTCGCCTTGAACAAAAAATAAATTCACTATCGTATAATCACGTACGTGTATGTATAGAGGCGTATGTTAATTCGCTCGTAAAATATGAGTGCTTTTCTTTCAATATGGTCGTCGCACTCTCACCAACTCTTAAATTATAAGGTTTCTTTTTTAATACGCTCATATAAACGAGGTACATAAAAAAAAGAAATTCTCGTACACTCGTGTATTTCGTATATACGAACGGTGAACAAAAGTTTTACGAAAACAGCTATTTGCGTCAGCGTTAAGTTTGATCGCGTTGTACAGTTCGGCATTGGGGACAGTCGCGTCGTACTAGTTTTGTAAATTACCCGAGAGTATACGAGGGATGAAACACGAGGGTAGTTGGGAGAGTGACAGTCCGGGTGATCGTCCGGATGAGTTATTTTTTGTATGTACAACGGGAAAGCGTACTTCTTCAGTGATTTGCATTACCTAGACACAGTTCGTTGCATACAGGACACTCGCGTAATGCAATCTACATCGATTCCCCACCTGGCGTAACACTGTTCTTTTTTTTTTTGTTATTTCTTTTTTATCGTTGATCGATTGTCGCAGGATGTGTAGCGTCGCTACTTTTTCAACGTGGCTTTCATTTTTCCCTCTTTTTTTTTTGTTCATCGTTGTATAGAGCGCAGTCAATGTGACGATATAAATCATGCTTTGTGACTTTGAAACGCGTACACGGGTTATTGTTCAGATACAGAGACGATACGATTTAGATGCATCGATATTACGGTTTACGTACGTATATGTCTCTGTAAAAGGTTATAGGATGTAGCGAAGAGGTGTACCAGCGAGATAAACCGCGAGCTTTCCGCACAGCATTTCATGCGGTAATTTGTCAGTGGACTTTCGCATACGTTCGCCGGGAGAGAAAAGGGACGAGGAAGGGAGTGAGAATGAATGAGTGCGAGGGAGAGTGCCAAGGAGAGTAATAAAAAAGGCAACATTTTTCAAGTTTTATCTGGAAGTCAAACAAAGCGGTAATGGCAAGACTGAGAGAGGCAACCGTCGCGGCGAGCTACTTGCTACTCGTTCTCTCGTGTAATCTAGCAAACTCGGACCGACCGGCTATGTGAGGTAATGGTAAAATCGAAGCTCACTCTCTTTACCACGCTTCTCTGCTGCTTACACGCTCCACTATATATATATATATAGTGGAGCGCGTATATATATATATATATAGTGGAGCGTGTATATATAATATATAAATGGTTTATTGCTGTCGCGTGTTTCATTTTCGAGCGAAATTTTTTTTTCGCACTATGCAAACATTGTTTTACAGAGTTTGTCCTTTTGTTTTTCAAGCACGCTCGAGATTCCTCGTTTCGAAAAATCATAGAGAATGAAATTAACGAAACGTGAGTCGCTTTACGATCGATGTCCGTACGCTCGGCGAAAAGATTTATACGCCGCGAGTTTATTTGGGTCGCGATTTATTCGAATAAGACAAGTTGTTCCTTGAACGTTTTTTCACTTTCGTCGGAAGGATCCTTTATTATTTTTATCGTGAGCAATTTTACCAGAAAAAATTATACATTTTGTTAAATTCAAGACAAAACAACGATTCTTTGATCAGAAATGCATCGCCGTCGAAATTCACGGTTATGATATTTGTCGGAACCGTCGTAACGTTGGATATCGTAACGCGTAATTTAATTGAGAGAGATGTATATAATCTGCCTGTAACTGGAACCGCCGATCAACTGGAGCAAGTGGAGGGTTGAATGGATTCAGGTCGACCGAGACATGTTGCATTTCAATTGCATTTGGGGATGGCTCAAACGTAGAAGCTATGCACGTAGAGAAGTCATATATACGTGCGTACGTCTGTCCATGATGCGAGAGAGAATAGACAGAGGCTTCGAGCCGTTACGCTCACGGGATCAGTTTCAGTAGTATACACTAGTTTTGGTCAGCCTCGTGTACATCCTCGTGTCTGTATTCGCCCCTTCCGTCGGATAACCTACGTCAGTGTGCACGATTGTACATCTCGTATCGGGCACGTCAGTACTCGCACGAACCAACAGCAAGATACGCCTCGAGGCGATACATTTGTATAATGAGTACGGTCGATTAACGGGAGAAATATCAGACAGAGCACTTACAACGGTTGAATATAAATTTTCAGACGTGACGCGAATAATTCCTCGATAGTCCGTGCAGTTTCGAACGCGATCTAATAATATTTCATAATCCTTCGTGAAATAAAGTACGTACGTAAGTTTATCGAAGTAAAAATAAAAAAAAAAAAAGAAATTGAAACAAACGGTGAATTAGTGTCATTTTGAAATCTTCTCAAAGTCTCATAAAACGCCGGTGGAATAACGACGAACAACCTATCAGAATTAAGTGCGACTGTTACTAAACGCGAGATCGTAAAATATCTAATAACGAATAGAAGTTTTATAGTCGCGTCCGCATCGTTGATGGACCGACAAATGGCCGCGTATCATTCGTAGTCGACTATTTCGTCGCAACTACCCTTATAAAGGATTGCATTATGTAGTCAGCAGTTCTCCCCACTCCCCCCTCCCTCTTTCTGTCTCTCGCCACTATAATATCTTCGTGTTTGTCCACTCCGTGGAATACGCTATAAACCCCATGATACTTTATATTACCACGATTTGCATTTAATGATCATAAAACAATTAACCACGTCAAGAATTAATTAACAGAACATCATAAAATCAAGCATGCATTACCTACTACCAGCAGCTATGGTGCCCAGGTGGTTACGACGAATATCCCGCACTTGTCGTGAAAAGGTACGACCAGAGAATGTCAATTGTCTCCCATTACTATTTAGTTCACACACACACACACACACACACACACACACACACATATATATATATATATATATATAAAGCTAATTATTCATATATATATATATATATATATATATATATATATATGAATAATTAGCTTTGTACATGGGACGTAAGGTACCGAGTTTCTATTGCTAGCATGCTACGGTTCATCGCTCACGTTCTCTCGTACATCATACGGTCGAGAAACGTCAAATTTTCGTCAATCGCCTCGGTGTATTTTCTCTCAATTGCCATCAGAAACTCGACAGTATACGAAGCCACTAACTAAGATGTTCTGACGTCGGAGACATCGCCTGCTACGCGAATTTCGTATAATTGACTATCTGAGATTGTGCAACACGATTACACGCTTGCGTTCAAGCGGCGTGTCTAGTATCTCACACCCTCGACATCTATCCCCTTTCGCCTATTCCGCGACGTTAAGATTTCCCCGGGGATAGTCAAGAGCACTTTGGACGGAGGAAAATCATCGGCCCTCCTCATGTCGCACTTCGCTGGATCACTTTATCTCTTTACTTACGGCGTGGCTAGATGTATACACACATATACACACACACACACACACACACACACATATATATATATATATATATATATATATATATATATATATATATATATATATATATATATATTCATCGTTCTAAGCCAAACATTTATTCTGCGATCGTTAACGAGGAATCAAACTTTGTTACTTTTCAATGGAAAATCTTATCATTGAAATCTCGACTATATGAGGCACGTTGAGTTTATTGTTAAAGTTCCCGATTCAAAGCCAATTTGAGAAATTACATTTTCGTAAAAATGATTTTATTGCAAATGTTTATTTCAAGAGTTCGAAGGTATTTAACAACGAACGGGTAAGAACTATGGCTTTCAAGAATTTGCAATCAAGTAGAGAGTTCAAAGTCGCGAACGGTTCGATAGTCGCAATTGTAAAAAATAGCCCATAAATTTTGGGACAATTCCAGCTCGGAGAATCCGAATTCCCTCTCGTCGGCCGATTTTCTCCGTTTCTTCGTTCAATTTGTCGTTCACTCTCGGGAAAAGCTACCAATTCCAGCGAAAATCGAGAGACGTGTCCCTCTGACGTCCGATATTTGCTGACTATCTTTTTTTTCCCACGAGAGAGCGACGGAACGCGCGCGAAAAAACAGCGAAATAGCGAGAATGGGAGAGAGAGCGAGAGAGAGAGCGAGAGAGAGAGATAGACGCTACAGTATCGTTGGTTGGAATTTCGTATCTATATACGTCGCGTATATATAACATTTCGTGGATGTGCCAGGGTGCCGATTTTCGTATAGATAACCTTACAGTATCACCTTTTATAAATCACATACAACTGCTGCTCGTACCGCGATCCAAGGAACCCACGAAAAAGGTATAAATTTTCTTCCATCTCTCTACATTTTTGACCATACGAAAGAATTTCCGATCACGTCTTACCGCTCGTATCGAAAATCTGCTCCTATTTCTTTTTAATTCCCATTTGCCTCACCGGTCTGCAGTGTGACTAATATGGCATTTAATAAATTTATTCTTCTTCCATAACTCAATAACGTACGTGCAATGTTTTATAAAAATTATTCTCATATCCGTTGTCGCATAAACACAATTTTCAATAATCGAATAAGAAAACAAAAATTACCAAGTTACGCTTTTTTTTTGACAAATTTCGTTGAAATTTAGACTTTTCAATGGTTTATCATTTGTAAATAACGTTACTGTAAAAATCTCGCTTATGCATTCGCGATATTTCATTGTCGCGTATATGCCCGTGTAAATGTAAACGATTTTACGCCAGAGCGAGAATAGCAGCGTAGGAAGCATCGTCGGGTATTTATTACGTGAAACGAGATGAGAAGGTAAAGGTGGAATTATGATGCATGTAAGCTTACCGGAATTTACGAGCTGATGATCGCATTTACGCGCCGGTTATGGGAAAGATACGGATACCGAAACATTGGTACGATGGATCTTGCACGGCGGGTCGGAGAAGGAAAAGAAACATTGACACGTTATCCTCGCGTCGTACTCACCGAGGTTTTGTCCGTAGTCGGACGAAAAAACGTAGATAGACATCGTATGCACGGCGTGGGTGTTAACACGTGCAAAGTATATTTTACGCTCAACCAGCATATAGTTTATGAATCCGCAATGGACTTCATGCAAAATGTTCACTGCGGAAAAAGGAAATCGAAGAAGCTTTCATCCATTTACATGCTAAATTGGGTGAGAGAAACCTTACAGACTTTTAATAATCGACATATATATATATATATATATATATATATATATTTGTGTGTGAGTGTGTGGGTGTGCATTCGTGTATATTTATCCAGATGTAAGTAAGGCACGTACGGCGATTTCCATGTACGAATGTTACATCAGAGATGTAAGTAAAAGTACTAAGCTTCGTTAACGATCTTTTCATGATTTCTAATTAGTATGCAGATGATAAGGGCCATACCAGCTCGCTATCTTCTTAGTCAACTATTTTATCACGGGTTACTACTTATCGTCAAATGAAAAGAGGCAATTCCGGGAGGGAGGGAGGAGGGTGCGCTTTTTTTATCCTTTCTTTATTTTTAATTGCTAAACGTGTACATTCGCGTGATGGAGTCATTAACCCTTGAAAGGGTCAAGCTCGAAGTGTTCGAAAGTGGTGGAAAGTTGGCGGAGTAGGTAATTTTCTCGAGTAACTAAACGTCCCGAGATAACGGTTGAGAAAAAATATGAAGTTAAGAAGGAAAACTCGCGTTAGTGTTGGACTAAGAGAAGCAAAATTTTCACGGTTTTGGTCGATGGGAATGAAATTTGTTTTGGCAAGTTGATGCGATGCTTTTTATCGATTGTTGATTGCGGAATGCGCGGGTTTTTTTTTAAAGTGCGAGTGAAATTTAGAGAAATTGCGGAAAGTACTGATAACAATTTGTAATTACTCTTCAGATAAAATATACAGAAGTTAAGGTCAAGAAGGACATTAATTTTGATTAAATTACGACAATTAAGGCGAAAGTTTGGAAATTTTTGAAATTTTTATAAGGGGTTGCAATTTTATTATTATCCATTTTCGCATTTTATTTAAATAGTTTTTATCAATTTATCTCGTTCATAGGATTGATTTTTTTTGCATCAACAACGTTCTAAAGTTTTCAACTTTCGTAAATAAAAACAAGTGTAATGTACTTGTAAAAATGAAATATTGGAAACAGAACGGAAATAGACCGAGTTTGTATTTCCTTACGAGGACTTACGAAGGTTAAGTTCGTTCTACCGTATCTTCAACTTCCTGTGCGCCAAGGTATTGAAGCACACAGAAAATAGGCTTTATTTAGGTCTGTGCGATAGGAACGAAGGGTGAGAAGCACGAGGCACGTACTTCGCTTATACTTCGCGTACAATCTTTTCCTCTCTTTTTTTCTTTCTCTCTCTCTCTCTCTCTCAGCGCGTCAAGTCGCAGTGAGCTCCCTGGCCAATGGCCTATTGTAAGATTTTATAACTCTGTTCTGGGCCCCTACTTTACGGGTGCTCGGTAAGCACGCTATTTGAGTTTGTGCCCGAGAAAAAATCTCGTTTATTCCACAAGAAAAACTTTTTTTTAACCATTTTTCCTTTTCTTTTTTTCTTCCTCGCTGCCTTTATTCCGAAAACGTTTCGCGTTTGCCGGCTCGAGTCTGAAAAATGGTGACACGAAGAATGATTCATAAATTTGATTCAAGCCCCAGTTGTCATATGATTCATGATGAAGAGAAACAAAACTACAAACGAGAGATAAATTATAAATGTAATAGTTTCGAATATATTTATCAAAAAATAAAACGATACCTTAAAGATAATCCAAACGGTTTTACAAAAATCAATAATAATACAATTTTTATAAACCCATTTTTCAAAATATTTGAATGTTGCGCATTGCGTTCCTTCCGTTGGCGAGTATTCGAACGTCCGCGAGCAGAAAAATTAACAAAAAAATCAAATATTTTCAAATTTTGAACTGGATACAAGGGTGATGACTTTCGATCGAGTCGATTTCACGAATAATGTCACGTGGGCGCAAGTTTGATCGAAACTTTCAGCCCTTGTACGATCCTTGTTAGGGCGAGCACTATTTGTTGAAGGAAAGGGCGCGAGTTGCGCGGTAAACCAGCGTATGTGCCTATAAGATCTACCAAGGTGCGCGATGCGTGAATCCCTAAGGGCAGGGAGCGAAGACGAGCCCGAGTGGTGGGGAAGGGGCTCCGTATAGCGGTTAGAAGGGGGTTGATTCGTTTCATGGAGCAGAGGGCAGTGTTATCCAGCGTGCGGAGGTGCCTCAGTGGCTGCTCTGGCACAGAGCCGCGCGCGACATAGTTCCCTCAGAGCGCGCGCACGTTTAACGCGTCGCCCCCGGGAATCGTATCAAATTGTCCGTTCAAATTTTATTTTTCCTATTTCCTTAAATCAACCACCAACGTATCTCGCACGTTTCATCAAACTTTAACGCGACACCTATGTTGCAATTATTCAAAATTTAATTTATCGCATTACGATCTTAAATATCGCGAAATATCGTTCGATTTTTGAAAAAAGTGATCAGAAACCGAAAACCAAACAAAATTTTTAAAAGTTCACCAGTGTTTGAAACTAAAAAAACCATCGTTATTTAACGATCTCGCACATGGTAACATTTTACTCATCGAAATTAGTTGTAATGTTTGTTCGTGACATTGATTAATCATCGCTAAGAACGTGGGAAAATGAAATGTAAATTGCTTATAATTATCACGAAGACAAACTTTGGTTGAGTGTTAAAAAAATGTACGTTTCTCGTGCGCGATTTTGAGATGAATTTGCGAGAACGATTTCGCGGTAACACGTGCGACGGTGAGTCTCGTGAGGTTTCATCGAATACGTGTGCGAGGAAGTTTCAGCGATGACGCGAACACGCGATCGTCGTCGACAAAGCGAAAATCATTGCTAACGTATTATATATGTATATATGTATTGATATATATATATGTGTCCGGTTTATATGCATAGATATATATATACCTATCAAAAGGCACTTACACCCATATAAACGTAAAAATTTCGACCAAGGCAGGAATTAATGGAATATATCGATTTATCGTTAATTACCAACCGAACTGTCCGTCGAGGTAACGGCTGCACCGTCCGACATTTCTCTTGCAAATACAGAAATCGTATATTCCTACTCTTTCACTTCACATGCCCTTCATAAGGTTTTACTAGTTTTTGGTCTAGGGCTTGCACACGCTGACACATACTTCGACACTAAATCGATAATTGCGTACAATAAATTTATCTCACTGAAATTAATATACCCTGGGGGCAACCATAAATACACGGAGAAGAATTTATTATCCCCGGAAGCGATTGAGTATAAGTTGAAAGATTTAACGCGAAAGTATTGTAAAGTAATCGAAAGTATCTTCCATTTTGGATAATTAAAAAATAATCATGATTTATCAAATTTTAAGTCGAATTGATTTTACCTAAGGAAGTTGGTAGGTTATTTATTTCTCGTTGAAGTATCGTCGGTGAATTCACAGACGAGGATTCATTATAACATCAATTTTTCATCAATTTTATTCGGTTAATTAATTTATTAGAATATCTTAATAAAAAGATTAGAAGAAAATTAATCGATACTTATAAAAATCAAATTAATTTTACGGATCGCTGATGAGAACAAAGGAAATAAAAAAATTGGGCCAGCGCTCTAAAACGATAATGATTAGTCTCGTCGATTAATTGGCGGCGATATGTCACGAGCGAACTCGACTTCGCAGAAAATTGACAGCAAATGTTTGTCGCTGTTGTATATCGCTTATTTAGTCCGCGATCGAATTAACTCGATACCGAGCGATTCATAAATAAACCATATGTTGACATCGACAGCGTGAAACGACGATACACGTACCGTACAACGCGTCGCTGATGTAAAAACCTCATAAAAAAAAAACATTCGAAAAATGTTTCGCGAGTACTCGCAAATATAAATTGCTGATCTTTTTTTCAATGCATAATTCATCGCTAATACATATGCGACTCACGTTGCAGTATAAAACGCGAGTGCGTCAAAAACACATCTGTAATAAAAATCGAATATAATGGCTGCTGCAATACGGGACGAAACCAATTTTATCACGCATCGAATGAATAATTATGTTAACCTTTTTTCGCTCAATCTTATCGTCAAATAATAATACAATATTTGTCGGCAATAACTGTATATACGTTTTAATTAGCATTCCGCGATTATTGATCGAGCCTACCGTATAAAATCTGTGACGCATTAACTATATTTACTCCTCTGGGAATTCGTAATAAAAATTCAATTATTCCTGTGAAAGTTTGTTTTGTCAAAAAATTATGCATACCGAGTAATCTGTAATTAAATTGAAATAAATCGTCCCATTTTCTCATATCATCGATCGAATAAAATCACGAATAAAACTATTTTTGAATTGTTCATTTGCGCTTCAATTCGGACAATTCGACTCGCGATTGTTTTGGCATAATCTTTGTTTCAACATCATTTTCCAAGTACATAACATCTCATTACTCCGTATTCCAAGTTTACAGATCATACTTTTCGGTACACAGAATTTCGGGATGGCAAACATAGGTTAACTAGCGTACACATCTCTCGTTCTCGGAAAATTCTCAGCGTATTATTCGAGTCAAGGTGATTGATGTACGTTGTATCATCCTTCTTGCAATCATAAACATCCGAATCAACATTTGCATATCATTACCGTCCTCTGATACGTCAGAAATACTCGCACGATAACCCGAAAACTGAAATAATTGAAAGTAATCATAAATTTCGTAAACAATTTTCGAACATAGAAAATAAAAATTAGATGTAAAAGTACATTTTTTCTGACACGTTTGCATTCACTCGCGTGCCAGAAAAATATTCCCACGTTGGTATATATCCGAGGTCTTACGACTCTGAACGGCGAAGTATTTCCTGAAAAGGGTGAGGGCGTCGAATACATGACGAGGTTGCTCGGATAGTTATATATATATCTATAAAAGGGGAGATTAAAACGTAGGGTCTGGGTATCGGTCGGATGTGCAAGGTGCCAAGGAAGTCAGCACATCCCGTAGCCATCGAGTGGCCTTCGTCAGGGTACAGCGCGAGAGCTTTCGATATTCTGGAACAGCGGGCGTTCTCGTGCATCGCCTATCCACAATCTCCTCTCTCTTTCTCCCTCAGAGAGGGAGAACTGACGAAGACAGAGTTTGACGAGGGTCGTGGCGTCAAGTACGAACTTCATCGGCGTTCAGTCGTGCGAAACAAAAAAAAAGGAACACAGAAGGGAAAATAGAACGGGAAGAGACGCCTGGTATTGACGTAGTTTATGCGATGGAATTCTAGCCCGATCGAATGATCCACCGGTGTTCTTTTTTATTCTGGAATTTCCCGCGCTTTCCCCTTTGCCAGTTGCGTTTCCCTATCGTCGTTCCATCAATTCGAATTATTGGAGAAATCCATGAGATCATTTTTCATAAATTAACAAAAATTAATTTTCCCTCGGTGATCGTAGAATAAAAAAAAACGTAGCGAGAGGGAAGAAGAAAAAGAAGAAGAAGAAGAGAGAGAGAGAGGGCGAGGATGAAGAATGGAGAGAATGGACAGAACTAGAGTATCGAAGAAAAAAAAGGGAATTTATCGGCACAATGCCAAAGGGACTATCGATATCAGAGGGAATGAGTGACGAGCTTCAACGCATGTAGTCCGAGCCGGTGGAGAAACCAGTATTTTTGTTTCTTTTTTTTGCATGAATTGACATTCGTGCTCACTGCACCTTTTTCAATGAAGGATGTCCAATTGATTTGATGAAACCTACAACCTCGACTATCGAGGGTAATAAATTGACGAGATACTTCAAATAGCAAACAGTTTTGTTCTGTTTCATATAATAATATGCGCGATATAAAAAATAATATATTCTTATATGCTGCGAGCAATTTATTCGTCGCAGCATACATTATTTTTGAAAATGAAAAAAAGTTAATCAAATTTCTAGGAAAATAAAACACGTGGTTGGCGCGGTTTTATTAACGCCGTCGTTAAAATTTGCGCAGTTCTGAAACTGCCAACGTGTAACTCCCATTTAAACAGACACTGATGAAAGGTCAAAGGGTCGTTTATATATTTCTCATAATTGACCGTACCTACTCGTTGTCATTCTTCAAAGAATACCATCGCAATAATGAAAGACAGAGTGAACCTGCGAGCGAGAGAGGCGGCGATTTTAGAATTTATGCCACCTATCGAGTGAGCACTTTAATCAAGCGACACCCGAGAATAATTTTCATTTAACAGCCATCGTTATCAGAACTCGGTGATCTAAAAAAAATTAATCAAAAACAAGTAATATTAGTCGATAATTGAACGAATAACGATGCGCGACAAACAATTTAGCTCAATGTTATTTCGTTTTTATACAATTTTTCAAAATTTGTGATATTCGAATTCAGATTCGACCAAATTCTATTTAAAGTTCGTTAATGGAAGTTCCGTGAACTCGTCACTGGGTTCACGTTGGCAGAAGCGTTGATAAACACGTTATATGACATATCTGTGTATATATGCACGCAAAACGATGGCCCAACATTTATTATGGTAATCAAGGAAGGGAAGCATTCGTGCAAGCGAATGTAGATTGCACGTAGACACATAGCCGACACAGACACCTAGAATTGTTCGGAACAAGTACGACATTGTTAGTTAATGATCCCGCGTTATCATACACACGTATTAGCGCTAAGCACAAGAGTTTGAGGATGTCTCAAAGCTACCATCTCGGCTTGTGTCCCGACGTGTGACATTATGCACCCTCCCAGGGGTCCACAGAAATTTTATTCGAGCCAATCTCGGAGAAGTGTAATTGTTATTAGAGTTAATCTTGGTCATGCCGTCGTAGAATATCAACCAGATTGCTCTAAAGCCCACGAGGAATTTAAATCTCAAATTCCTTGTACGCTCGTGAAACGTTGAGCCTCGAAAATAAATGTTCGTCGCTAATTCGTTAACTCAACACAGTTAGCTAGTCTGAAATTTGCACGAGCGATTCTTAAAGCAAAACACACATTTGAGAAAATTTATATCAAACGAAAAAGTTGTTTCGGGATAACGTCAAAGTAAACACGAATCTGATGGAAGCTTGGTAGGGATGGGTAACGTTGCTGTGTCACAAGTTGACATTATTAACGAAATTTTGCGACATGCATGAGAGAGATTTCTTTCGGCAAGGAAGGAAAATTGCGTCTCGTTATACAATCTAGAGACATGTCCAAAAAAACGAAGTGAAAACCTTTTACGATATTTCCTTTTTCACTTTAGTCGTTTGGCAAAATTAATCCAACACGCTACCAGGAACCGAGCGATGTTTTCGTTGTTATTCTACTGCCTGGTTCAGCTAAAAAGATCTAATTACTCATATCGTTACCTTGCCACTAGAGCCATTTCCTCAGCTCGATTTATACGACACGTTATTGTTAGTCTCAAAAAAAAGGGAAAAAATAACTAATGACCGCTTCCCGAAGAGAGAAAAGCGCGAAGGGGTGTAGAGATTGGTGGGTAAAAAAAAGTATTTAAGCAAAAAACAATAAAACTGGTGAATTATACTTTAGCCAGGAAAATTAGTGAAACCCACGACCCCTTTTCGTGTAATGGAATTCTTGTTTCACCATTAGCCCTGTTTTTTTAAATGTATGCATTGTCGAAGGTCGTTAAATGCATCATGTTGTACAAGCAGCATAGAGAACAAATTAACGTAAATGCCTGGAACGTGCAACACTCATGAACTAATAACATAATTAGCCGAGAAACTAATTATCGAAGATATTTTAGCTCTCATATTTAGTAAAATAAAACGATGAAATAATTAAATAAAACGATTAACAATAATATTATTAATTTATTTATTTTTTTAAGTTAAATATCATGACTCGGGATAGTTTCGAGTGGCTAGACGATGAATGAGAATCACCGAAGTGTCGATGTGAATCTTTAAACATTGAGATGTCGAACATTTTTGATAACGACGAAAATTGAAATCGTTCGTACCATCGAGTGACAAAACCGCTATCTCCGAACGAACGATCCAAAAGTCGTTGTTTCAATCGCGTCATGGAATTGCAAAAAGTTTTACAACCGGAGATAAAGACATTCGGCGAAGTGGTTCCAGCGGGAAAAATGATTCGTCGAAAATATCGCGATTGTTGGCGAACGATGTGAAGAACCGCGTACGCAAGAGACAATCGTGAAGAACGACGAGAAGTTAAGATCGTCGTCGTCATAACTGGAAATCTAGCAAGAATGAAGTCATGAAGCGTGTGAGCCTGGTGGTATTGGGCTGCGTTTGCCTAATGCTGTGCGAGGCAAGGCGAGCCAAATTCACGGACGATTGGAACGCGAATTTGGACGCATATTACTATGACGACTACGACGACGACGCGAGAACAGATCGTTATCGTACGATCGATGGTGCAAGCGAGATCTTTGGTTCGAGCGGAACATTGAGATTGCCCAACGATCCAACGAATCCCAAGTCCTTTCGTGTTTATCGCGAGGAATCGGGTCAACGAAGTCATTACCGTCACAACGAGAGATCGAGCTTTACCGGTCATCGACACCGTGTTGAAAATCCTCTGGATCATCATCCGATTAGACACGGTGATCGCTTGTTTCGCTCGATCGACGCTAATCAACGCCCGCCCTGGCCCGTTAAAAAAGAGGCCGTTGTTGAGGGTGACCTGGTACTAGGTGGTTTAATGATGGTTCACGAACGAGAGGACTCCGTTACTTGTGGACCGGTTATGCCTCAAGGTGGTGTACAGGCACTCGAGGCTATGCTGTACACCCTCGATTGGCTCAACGAACGAAATCTGGTGCCTGGCGTCAAGATTGGAGCTCACATACTCGATGACTGTGACAAGGACACCTATGGCTTGGAAATGGCGGTTGACTTTATCAAAGGTGAGTAAACTTAATGCTGCATTGGCGCACTTCGATACTTGGATTTTGTTTGACGTTCGATCGAATGGAACAGAACTCGTTCGGGTCATTGAGGCTGAAAATTAACGTTCGGAAGGTGCATAACACTCTGAGTGGACTCGAAAAGCTCGTACAAACGATTAGCAACCTATCCGGTTAAATCCAAATTGATTTTCTCATCCCATGGGAAATTATGAGAGTGATAATAATTTTATAGCACCGTTTCATTGGTAGAGAATTGTTTTAGTATCGATGAAAATCATAATTTTCATCCGCCGGTTTTCATTAGCGTTTCATCATTCTAAGGACTATAAGGGATTTCGACACCCCAGAGTAAAGGACCTTGGGGTACGCCCACGGTGACTATTCTGGAATTTTAATGGCTGTTCGTCCTCATTCCTACGTTGAAACTTGACTCTGTTCAAAAATCAACCTACCTAGAAATATGGAAGGTTGAAAATACATGCAATATGTGTATCGAAGAAATTCCAATCAGAAAATTGCATTTTCTAGTTTTCCATAGTTCCGGGATGCGTAATTATAAAAAAAAAAGAATTAACGGTGCAATCAAAAATGTTCATGAAATTTCTGCGAGTAATTTTTTTCAAATCATTCCCCAACGCAAAATTTCACATCTTCAATGATTGAGCTTAAAGTCAATCAATGAAAATCAATCAGACATTCATTACCACGCGAGATTCGATCAACGTGACTGGAACAGATGCCTGGGAACGCATGAAAATCACTTTGCCAACGTCATCCCGGGGCTCTTTCGCTCCGCCGTATTCTCTGATGGACACGAATGGTTCTCGTTGTAATCGCGTCCCGCTTCGGTGATAAAATCTGACCCACTAAATTTAGGTAAAAAGAGAAATAAACGATATAAATTTCATGCAATTCACACAATACAACAGCGATAAATAATATTCTGGATTCGACCAAAGCATTTTTCACGCTTTACAAAGCAAACCGATGTATCGATAAAAATAAATATGTATTCGATAAAACAGGTGGGTGAGTCAATAGCGGTTAAAACAAAGGTAACCCGATCCAACAGTTACAAGATTCAATATTTCCACTCGCTGATAGAACCGCTTGTAGATGACACCAGGAGAATTTGATCGCATAAAAAAGCAATTTGATCTGGTAAACGATGGACTAAGCGTACAGTACCTTTTTTCTTTTTTCAAACAACGTTTTCTTATTTTTACGCTATTGAGCATAAAAATAATACTTTCGTCTCCCTGCGGTGAAGATTGTCGGAAGTGAAAATCGACTTCCGTGACTTAGGCAATCGCGAATCGTCCACAAAATTTATCGTTTATTTTCTCGATTCTCCGTTGTCAATTCCATGACTGAATCACGTTTCCAGAATTGCAACTGCCGTTTGTAAATCGATGATGCAAATGGCAAGAGAATTTTCCTTCTTGTCATATTGTATATCTTGGCTATTAATATTGTGATCCAGTGACAGCAATTCCAAAAACTCCCTTTTATATATGACAACCATTTCAGTAATGTTTCCCTCATCTGTAGGATCAGAAGTCACCAGCAGAATTTCATAGTTCGCATGTGGATTATTCGATTCTGGAACCTTGCCAATTTTGAATCTTGATAGATGACAGTTGGCCTCTTCCACCGTCTCTTTTTTTCCGCATACCATTCGCAGTTTCTCTCCCTTTCTCTGTATATTTTGCTTATCTCTATCTCGTCATTTCTGACAATGCCCGACTTTCATGTCTTCTCATAACTCCCTCCGCAAACTAGATTGTGGGTAAAAGGCGTTGGATGAAGAAGTTTCTATTTTCCTTCCTTGTCTACGGTACGAGGGAAAACTGTAGACACAATCCTTCCTGATCGACGTGGCACTGGTCAAGATATATATAAATACTAACAATAAGTCTAATATCGAGAACGTTATATGGTTACCAGCATCACCCATTGAGCCCTTTATCAATCACTGTATCCGTTATCCTTCCTCAAGAGCCTCTCTTTCTAGCTCTCGGTCTTTCAGTTTCCGTCTCTTTTCGCAAAGGGTTACATCTGAAATGATGCAAAAAGATTTTGACAGGTGCAAAGAGAGCCAGTCTCATTACATGGCATGCCATTTCGAACAGTCTTTTCCCTGTTTCGTAACGACAGAAATTGCCTTCGGTATGTTTCGGTTCATCCCGAGTCAAAATTTTTACCCTCCAGTAGCCTCCGTTCACTCCAAATGTAAACCTCCAGAGTGGCAGAAAGTTTACATTTGGAGTGAACGGAGGCTAAAATTTCGACTCGCGATGTTATATATAATATCGTTTCTGTAATGCAAATTCCTCTTTCTCGCGTCACTTTGCGTTAGCAGCAATTACGATTATCGTGTGTTTGATCACGTATCGATAAAAATAAATCCGTTTGAATTCAAACAGATAGATAAAATCCCGAAAAAAACTGTGATATTTCACGTTCCCATTAGGAATATGTTTGCAATAGAATTGTGAAGCGAAGGTTGAAAAAGTTGAGTGCACAAAAATGATTTCACATGTATAACGATCTTCCGAGTACGACACGTCTTCACCGTAGTCTGTCGTTACTATTTGTTGGAATCGAATCCTGCAACTTTTATATCCGCTTCGTAGAATCGTTGTACGAGCTTTCAGTTTGAATCGACGATTGCGAATGTGAAAATATTCGCGAAAATGTTACCATCTAGAGACTCTACGATGCTACGCTCTCTCTTTACTTTGTACTGTCGCGAAATATAGATCTTTAAGCTTCTTTGCGCCTGCGCTTTCATCAAATTTCATAAGCCATACATAATTCTCTTTCCGACATTTGCCACGGGTGTACATATGAGAAAAAACGCTCTTTCCATCCGGATAATATACGTCTGACGTCTTCGTTCCGACGTCTAATGTCGAATCTGTTTTCTCCTTATTTTACGTCCCACTAAGATTCATAACGAGGCCAAGGAACGATTAATGACGTGAAACGTTTTATACAAATTAGAGCAACGAAAACGTTTCTAGGAAAATTAGACCACGGCATTCGAGTCGTAGCAGTAGGAAACGGTGGGTAAGTTTGACGAATCGTTCGCAGAATCCACGAAACACGTTCGACGAAACGTACAAAAAGCTTGTATGTCTTCATCGGTGAAAATTGGTGATTCGTTTGGAAGGAGGAAACTAAACTGGCGAAGCAAGCTTTCAGGAAGTAGAGCGTAACAAAATGCCGTCATGGAGTAACGAGATTCCTTCGCATGGTGAGAAAGTCCAACGTCAAATTCGAAACTCTTTGGCGAGAGGGTAGGAGCAACTCGCTGAACTGGACGACCCTCGTGAAACTCGACGACCATTATACGGGAATGAATGTTGAAGAAGTGTAAGGAGAAAAAAAAACACGGAGAACCAGAGAAGAAGTCCGGAAACACAACCTCTCGTGTGCTCGTTAAAGACCCTCTGTGCGACTAATGTGTATGCATAAATCTAGCGGTAAAAGGTTCTCGAAGAGTTACCTACGTCCCTGGATTTTTGCGCCGTTCTGTTTCACCTCGCGTGACGAACTAACGTTCATCCCGGGCTTAGAAAAAAAGAAACTTCGTTGATACACTCGCGTAGTCTGACGTACGAGAAACAAGCGAAACTAATTAAGACGATCGAAAAATTATTGTTTTTGCAGCTGGGGTTAGGGAAATCAAATTTTTATTTTAGCCCGAGGGAATTTTAAAGAGATGTAGAACATCTAAATTTGTACACAGAAAAATAATATATAGTTAACTTTTTTGATTATACGAAATATATTAGCGAAAAGTTGAAAAAACAGAGATCATTTATTATTAATCCAATTGAGATACAATATTTTAAGCTCATACTTCCAATTAAATGTATCTCATGGTAGATTGTGAACGTAATAGGATTGATAACAGAGAGACTTTCACCGTGAGTTTCCTCTGAACGTGGAGACAAAAAAGGAAAATAGTGAGGTCGAGTGGATATAGAAGCTGAGGGATGTATTGATAAAACGAGGTGAGAGCTCCCAACGGTGCCATCTCGAAATCTTCCTTTCTCCCCCTCCCGCTCTATCTCTTTTTTTTCCCGTCGATGTTTCTCTGGTATTTCAACATGATTCATGTGTAGTCCTTCCACCTTTCGTGAAATCATTCACGACTCTACTTCCCTCTCATTTCTTTTTCTTCTTTGTCTTCTTTTATTCTCAAGTGACGCTTTTCCTTCTGGGACCATCCGCCGATAAAAGTGTTGTGATATAGGATTGTTACGGACGGACCATACATATAATCGCCACTAGACTACGTATATACAGCTCACGCCGGAACTTTTACGACGGTAGACAATCGTACTTATTCTTTTCTTTTTCATGAGCAAATTTGTTACGCAAACATCGTTGAGCTTTGAATTTATAGTTGTGAAAGTATTGAAAATTTATTCCCAGGAACACATTTGTTAGAATAATGAAGAATAATAGATTGACAAAACGTTCGTTTCTATACATTGAGCTAAAAATTATGCAATTTTTCATTCAATATTTGTGCCCTCGGGGGAAATCAAATTCATTGTTTTTTTTCTCGTTGTTCGTGTTTATTCATGAAAATAAAAACGTGTTAGCTAGTACGCAGACGTGGCTACAGACGAATAACCCTTGATACGTTCGAAACGACTGTTTTCCTTTTTTTTCGACCATCATTCCGCACCATCGATTAATTGTGATCGTTTTTGGATGTGTCAAGAACACGTGTACACTAATAGTCGAGATCATGCGCGATAAATTCACGCATGGTCGTTTCCGTATTCGCGATAAATTGTTACACAAAAGGAAGCGTGTGTGCGCTTGAGGGTTCGTGTAGAATGGACAATCGGATACATTAACTTCGATATTACATCACGATGCAGAGCCGACGGGGACATATTCCTGCTAACGTTATCTCGGTTTACCATCGGAAATTACCGCGAAAACGTACTGTATTTTGTCATTTTTTATCGAAGTTAGAAATAACCATGAAAACTGTTTTAATATATTTACATATTTCCGACGTATATATACATTTTTTTGATCGAATATGACAATGACAATAGATCGACGTAGATGCTGAGACAGCCATTTTCAATCATGAACACGAAACGAGCGCGTACACTCTATTTTCGTTATTGTTCGATATCGGCGAAAGGAAGAGATTCATTAAAAGTGCTGCGGAAAATAGCGATGTATGCCTGTCAAATGCACATCCCACCGATTGATGGAACAATGGGGCTTTCGTTAGGACGCCAAGAGATAATGGTTTTTAAAATGCAACTATAATTGCAAAAAACGTATACGTTAAATATATATAAACATTAAATATATATATGCATATATATATTTAACGCCAGGGCAGGGCCCGAACTATGTACTCGGCTGCGTTATCAGAATGAAAACGGTGAACAACCCCGCGATAGTTCAACCAGCTTTTACACACGCACATATATATATGTATATATATATATATTTTCATAAACGTGTAGGATGGGTTACACGAGACGCCGCTAGGAATAGCATCGCGTGAGCTTTGCATCGTTTTCATTTTGATGTTGGTTACCTACACCAATTAACTCAGCCTCCCTAGCTTTAGAATCAATAACGCGAAAGATCGCGTATGCCTCCTCCTCCTTTGTGCCGTTCATTCGTGGACAAGTATACCGAAATACCGATTATGCGAAAGTTTTCGAGTTCGCCTTAAGCAATCTTTCTTATATTTTTACTTCTCACTGGAACATCGTTATATTACTTTAATTTTGTATTTTTACGGAGGACTTCGAGCACTTTGCTCCACTAAATCGGGACAAAAATTATGAGACAACTTCTGATAATACGGGTAAAAAAAAAATTTGTAACAAAATTGATATTTACAAGAAGATTATTATTTAAGTACAATGTTCGTATGGATCGAATATCTGCGAATATGTTCGTTATCTCTCGTGTAGCTATATAAATAAGAACGAAAGATTTATATTCTCCAGCATCGAGTGAGGGAGACAGGTGGAGTTTGCAAGTGCTGAGTATCAAAGGCTGTCTCTTCACTGCGCAAATGCAGTAGAGCAATACCGTACTGGTCAGACAAGACAAATCCGGATAAACCGGCTCAGCCAACGAGTAGATTTGTTGCTGAAGATCGCGTGTCGCACGAATAGCATATAGTATATGCTGTACATACTATATTACGTACATATATATAGGTTTTGCCCATATACGTAATGATAAGGTGCAAAAAAAAACAAAATTCAAACCCCTGGGCAATCACACAGCCACTATATTAGCCGTCGTGTGCATAGATATGTACATATGGGATAGATATGAACATGAATAATCCACTTAGGTGCAATGGAGCAAAGAATGTATCAACTTCAGAAACTCACAATTTGCATGATAATATTTGAACCGTATACACATGCGCAAACTCTTGACCTTTTTCCCAGCGGTAAAAAGCTTCGTCATAGACAAATTGCTCTTTTCCATCTCTCCCCTCTCAATCTGTCTTTGTCTTCTCGTTGTTGCACTTTTCCTTTTTATGTATAGGGAAATGGAGGAGGTACCTGCTTTGGGAATGGCTGGTGTAGTTAATGGCACATCCCCTGTGTCGAATATAAGAAGAGCGAAAAATAAAAAAAATATAACTACGGTTTAAGGAACGAAGCTGGAACCAGCTGCATGGGGATGATCGTACACGGGGGAGCTTAAGAGTCCCGAGTGTTTCTTTTTAATAAATATTTTATCTCAGTGAAATTCTCCTTGCTTGGTATGCAAGAAGCGAGCTTCTTGAATAATCGTTTGACAGACCTTTCGTACAATACCGGCGTATAGTCAGCAACTCCCTTTTTCACACATTTCTCAGATATTTCTTAACATTTTATAAATAACAGTAATATTTTAAAGAACTAATTTTAACTTTCTCATTTTTCCGATGATTAATGCAAATTATTTATACATGTAACGAACTAGTATTATCTCATCCACGAAAGTCTACATACATACATATATATTTATATAAACACGAGTAATATCTGACAGATTATATCATTTTTTATTTCTCATTTTGATTTCCCAAGCATCCCGCGTTTTTTCTAGCGTACTTTCAAAAAATTTTCGTACACGTGAATCGAAAGAGTACGTTATAAACGTAGAAACGATATATCATAGCTCGTGTTTCAACCGGTATACTTCAAAGTCAGGCATTTCATTTTGTCGCCATATTTCTTCCACGATTTCTTTATAAATTGTTTCTAAGAAATAGCAGAGCTTTGCAGTCCTTAGAAGGGAGTATTGTGAGTGAATGAGTGAGTGACTGGGGAGAAGAAAGAAAGAAAGGAAGAACGAGAGAAAGAAAGAAAGAGAGAGAGAGAGAGAGAGAGAGAGAGAGAGAGAGAGAGAGCACGAGGTTGGAGCAGATGTGCTACAGGTGGTTTCCTCAATGCCGATATAATTGGATTATTTAATCGTTCGAGAGTAATTGACCCGTATAAGGATGAAGTAGACTTCGATAAACTTCAAAGAATTTTACCCAACAGAATAAATCAGCATCGATTTTTCAATTTGTCGAATATTTTTCGTCACTAATTCATAACTTCAAAACCCGTAATTACGTGCATCACGAGTACGAACAAAAAACGAAAAAAAAGAAATCGAAAAGTCATCGAGTACATAGCGAGTACGAACTTTGAAATATTTTTTTTTTCGTATCTCGTCCGCCTCTAATCAAAGTGAGTCGACCCGACTGCTTTCCACCGGTGAAAAACTGAGAAGTGTCGCTTTGCGATTCAAGCGAGCATATAGACTTATAACATCGCGGAAAATATAAGAGACACGTATAATACTACGTCAAGGTATACACTTGACTGTAATTTATGCTTCGCGAAGCACGGTATATAAAAAAGTTATAGCTCGAAATTTCAAACGCGGAAACTTGAACTACGTTTCAAGAGTCTGCGAGTCTCTATCTCGCTCTGTCTCTCTCGTCTCATCTCTCTCTCTTTCTCGCTTCTTTTCTCCTTCTCCTCTCATTCGCGTTTATTGTATTTCACATTACCATAAGTACACAAAAAAAAAAATTTTCTTACACCTCTGAGATTTTCGCATTTTTTCCTCTCACCTCCGTAAGCTATTCATTTCTTCCCCCTTCTTTTATCACCACGACTAAAAAAACAACTGAAGCAAAATAAGAAAAATTCCCATTCATCATCCGTTGATTCCGCAATAAGGAAAAGATGCGGAAAATAAAAATAATAGATTGGTAGTCCCCGTTTGGCGACAAATTACAATTCTCACTAGTTCGCGTTCGGTTGGGAAATGAAGATAAAGGGAGGGAAGCTTAAATCTTTCCAACAGATATCGCATTTGTTCTCACGGATTCTAAAAGATGGAGATAGAGGGCGGGGCGAGGAAGAGAAAGGGTTCTACCAAGCGAGAGAAAATCGTGAAATCGGTGAGAGGGGTGAGGATTCGTTTCCAATGGAAATTGCGCTCTGATTGCTTTGAATTCTCTACTGACGTCTGTACAGCACACTTTATACATCTACATACACATACACAAATAGCATCTCTCACTCTCCGCGGCAAACCCTCGTCGTTGGACATATATCTTCATAAATTCCCATCCTGCAACAACGTAACGCACAAACACGTACTCGCACATCAAATGCACCGCTAGAATAAATGGATGCGACGCTGGTTGATATACGCATATAGTTATATATAGTGTAAAGATAGTACTTGATAAGGTCCATTGGACGATACGAACGTACGCACATGTATTCTTCGATCGATCGATCGACACTGTTGTCATTTTCCGCCCTCTCCCGATCGAAGAACTATTCTACCGTATCATGAATCGTCGAACAACTATAACAACAATTACAAGTGTATGTCCCACATCGTACTTTGGAGTAATTTCGTGTAAATCGATTAATTGATCGTACTCCGTGAATGTTATTTCAGACGTAGGAAGATTCATGAACGCATCCCACGTATCGCATTAAACATTATGCTAATTTTATATAAGTATATGAAAATCATTGTAGTAATTTAGCGAATGTTATAATTACTCATCGACAATATTAATTAATTATTTTTTACATTATCACTCTTATCATTATTATTATTATCATTATTATTATTATTATTTTTATAATTATTGCCAAATCTGTAATAAAAATAATCTACCGAAGGACGATCGTAATAGCATCCAGATTCGATCACATTAATTAATTATTCAACAACATTAATTAAGTATTTGATATATTATTACTCTTATCATTATTATTGCTATCGTTATAATTATTGCTGTTATAATTATTGCGAAATCTGTAATAAAAATAATGTACCGAAGGACAATCGTAATAGCATTCAGATTCGATCTCTCTTTGATCGGATCTACTTTGTCGCAGGAAATGGAAACCTCAACCCCAAATCCAAATGAATGTACATCATATCATTGGGCTAATTTATACACTCTACAGAGTATACACTTATACCACTCAAGGCTCGAGAGGCCAAAATTCCATGATACGAATACCAAACGTGATATACCGAAGTTATATATATAGTAGGTACATTTATACGAAGGTCGGCGAGAGATAAAACATAGATAGGACAGTTGATACGCAATGTGTCAAGCAGTGGTGAACCCTACGTGCGAATTCCCATTAGGATAGGCACACGTAAATTATCGTAAAACCACGGAACCACGACTACACTCACACACAGATTTGATATCTACATATATATAGGGGTACAGAAATGTGAGTATGTACAAACGTGATTCTGTGGTTGACAGATGTAGCAACTTATCACTGCCGTATTGATATTGAAAGTCAGCCGAGTACTCAATTTTCATCCTCATAAAAATGTCATTTTCGCAAAGCGTACAACAAAAAGGATGAAAAAATACGACTTTCATTCGCCACCGTGCTAAAATCCATTGTTATCTTCATATTCTCTGGGTTTACGGGCTCTCTGTGTACCGAATTCACAGCGATTTTATTCCATGGATCTAAATTAAGAGATAATCCTGGATGATAAATGATTATGTCCTTTTTTATTGTGACACAAAAAAATTATGCTTTCATTGTATAAGAAAAAAGGTTCTGCGGAATGATAAGTCGGGGCATTGTAAGAAATAGTGACAAAGACGTTTTCAATAATCTCGAAACGTAGGAACGAGAAATAGCATTTTACTGGTACATGCAATGTTACAGCTTTAAGCTTACAGGCTGATTGATCGCGACTTATTGTTAGAGATAGATGTGGAAATAGAGCGACAAAGAGAGCGGAGAGGCATAGACTTTTGTGGCATAGGTATAAGCCCGTAGGGCAATGGGCATCATGGGCTTAAAGGATCTTCGACAGAATCAAGCAACTAGATACCGGGAATAGAATGTCGACGTATAAAGCTCAGACAAAGCTACCACGAGTGAGGAAAACATACAACAGCCCGAGGGAGAATAATAGAGTACAGTTGACTGTATTTATATAAACGCGAGATACATCCATATGTTTATATTAATACGACCAAACAACATTGTAGCACCGTTAAAAAAAACATATACGTGTTTTTTTCAATAATTTTGAACAATATTCTACCACACATCGTGTTTTTCATACGAAAAGAAAATTCGAGGTAACTTTATCTCTTTAAACAAAAATATGGAATAAAAAGCAATGACGAGCATTGATAAAAAAAAATATAAAAAACGAATTTCGGATAGCACGTAGGTGACACATATGTTCCTGGGTCGAACTCATAATTAGCAGCCTGCCAATAACACAAGCTGGACGGTACTGTTCAACCGAGCATGAAACCGACCGTAATTTTCGTCCTGGCTCGAGCACGAGCTGTCGTATTCATTTATTATCGAATTCAAGTGTAGTACATAGAGAGATGTCCAGAATTTCGTAGGGGTTGGCATATTATAAGCTCAGTTGGCCAACTCGAGCTTAGATGAACAAGCCAAGAGAGAAGGGGAGAGACAGAGCAGTACACATATGTATTAAACGATTTTGGCTCGCTTGCCGAATTTTCCTCAGACTGTGGCCATACCCACGTATCCCATTAAGTTGAGAATTTATAATAGTTTCCTCGAACTACCAGCTTTTCAATTTTCACGAGTTTATATATCTTTCTCGTCCACAATGTGCATTAACCCTTTGAGCCCTAAGGACGCATATATGCGTCAGCTTATGCGTCTGCGGACCACATAAGCTTGAAAGTACTCAGGTCTCAAAGGGTTAAACATTTTTCTACAAGCATATATACGTCATCATATTTTTACATTAGATACGATCGTTGAAAAAAATAAAATCATCTTTCGAGCAATCTCAATCCCTATATCGCATCTGTGATTTAAGTTTCATTAAAAACAACGAATAAACCCGAGTCAATTAATCAAAGTACATATATTCAATATTTTGTTCGGTCGAAAAACTCAATTCGACTTTTCCATTTTTGTTTTCATCTCCTACACTCTTTTGCCAATTATCAACCGAGTAAACAAAACGAATTCCATCCAAATGCATAACACGATATATATCAGAATTCTCGTTAGTAAAGTTTACCAGCTGCGCGAGTGAACTCACTCTCGAGCGAATAGGAGAAATGGGAGAAAATATCGTTGACTAGCATTCATGTTCCATCAAACTAAATTACTTCGAAAAAAAAAAGAAGAACAAAAAATCGATTCACAGACTCGCGAGCGCTAATTTACGAGAAGTTCTCGCGGTCGAATCCAATCGGAGTTAACGCGAGAGAAAGAGAGAGAGAGAGAGAGTGAAAAAAATGGCGCTTTCGCGTAGATTCGCAAAAAAAAAAGAACGTAGGTACCTACTTTTTCTCGCAATCCCGTTGCGGTACACGGAAATTGGAAATTGCGGAATGTACGCAATTTGTTCGCGGATAACGAGACTACCGATCGAATTAATAAAGTCAGCCCTTAAACAGTGAATCATTAAAATAAAATAAAAATATATTCTTTAGTAAAAATATCGCTGTTTACGTAGTTACGAACGAGCGTACAGAAAAAAAAGGTCGAGTCTCGTTACATTTTTTTTCGAGACAATAAATTTTCGTGTTATTTCACGTGGCGTTACATTGTACGAGTTTTGTTCCTACCTCTCTTATCGTGGTAGTACCCTCTGTGCGTAATTTAACTTTCGCATCGTCGAAAAATATGCCGCGCTGGACCGAAACGTTGCTCGCCTGCCAACATTTTCACCGTTGGAATAATAATCCCGTGAAATTGGGGAAAAGGTATGAACATATATATATAT
Organism: Netelia fuscicornis; assembly: GCA_946811545.1. Lineage (NCBI taxonomy): Eukaryota > Metazoa > Arthropoda > Insecta > Hymenoptera > Ichneumonidae > Netelia > Netelia fuscicornis. Next base: position 5,413,793 of record OX328013.1, read on the forward strand.
ATATATATCCTATGTATGGCGAAAATACCAAGCGGAAATTTGTTCGCTCGGCGGTTATTGCGATCACGAGCTGAGAACCCCGAACGAATGATAAACCATTCGACGAAGTAACGTGATATACGCACGATAATGGGCGATATTTGATTTCGGAGCTAACAATGTCCGGGCCGATTCTATTATCTTGAAAAAATGAAAATTGTGGGTCCATATTTATAAATGAACTGCGGAAATAATACAATTATGAAGGCTGTAGGAATGGGAATTAACGATTGCTCGTTACAATGTCATGCGCGTTCGCGTACATTCGACCGTACTTAGCACATATGCCCGTTAATATAACGTTATATAAGAGATTTTCACACAAAATGGAGAGAATGAGAATTTCCCTCAACACGAAACATTTTGTCACTGTTATAGCTCGTTGAATTTATCACCGCGAATGCTTCGACGCTTTTTGTCGCAAAGGGTAAAGCTTGAAACGCAAAACGATAGCTAGACGTGTGTATAATTTCGAATGTTTTGTATATATACGTATATATAGATATAGAGAATAATACGATGAATACAGTAGTCATTCGGTATGAAGACGTGTAGCGTCGTCAGGTCGTCGGTGGCCGTGACGCCTGTACGTCGAGGAAATTACCCAGAATTGCATATATAGTGCTGGAAGGGACGAATATACGAGGCATAACATGTGAGCATTAAACCCTATACTTCTTCATTCACGTATACACCGAAAGCGAGAAGGGGATGGAAATACGTATAACGCACGCGAATGCACCGGATGGTGGTCGTCTCACTTTACCTTCAGCTAACTAATCTATTTAGCGATGCTACCAAGCTCGAGCCCGAGATATACGTATATAGTACCTGCATGAATGAGACTCGACAGGTCTCTCTGCCTTTGAGTTATACGACTGGGAAAAAGCCTTCGTATCCGTGTACTCGACGTCACCCGAGAAAGGGATGAAGTGAGTTCCACCCTTAGCTCGTACACTCGACGATGAGGGCTTATAGTCTTCAACCACAACATACTTATCTGTATACACACGCATATATATATATATTCTCTTCATAAATTTATATTCAAGTACGTGGAGAGGAAGGGTGAGGGATGGAGGGAGAGGGAGAGAGAGAGAGAGAGAGAGAGAGAGAGAGAGAGAGAGAGAGAAAGAAAGAGGCAGAGATAGTGGTGAGTGAATTTGGAGCATCTATATCAATTTTAATTACTTGCACTCTCCAATATCCGATACAATGGAATTACTATGTCCTTTCCATAATCAACCTGATAACAAAATCCATTTACGTGAAACATTCATAAACTAGAAATCGGAATTAATCAAATTACATTTTCTTTATGTTCTGATAAATAATCTCAAATAAATAAAAACATATATATTTCCCCGAATTGGATATTATATTTTGAAGTAATATATTTATTTTGAAACAAAAAATGTTGAATTAACTGGAGCGAGAGTAGCTGTCATTTATTCAGCAGACATTCACCTCACCATCACTCGGAGAAGCAGCTCGAAATGGGAACCCAGTAACACCCAATAAATTATCAAGAGACCATACCGAGTGTAACTAGGTCATGATCCTCTTAGCGCTCTTAGCACGATATATCTCACGAAATCTCCGACACATGAAGAAGCAAAGTTCGTCGGAAAAAACCGAAAGTTTCTCGGGTCAGCTAATTAAAAGACGGATAATTATATTCTCGACGATGTAATCGATTGAGACAAGCAGGTGTTCCTTCTCCCAACTAACTTATGTTATCTTTTCTCTATCCCTCTTGCCAGTTCTTCCGGCATGACGATTATTATTCCGGGTTATGTTCATGAAATATGAATGAAGTTTAGCGGTTGGCGGTCCACACGCACGGTCCGGTCTGTTTTTCGAAGAAACACATTAAGTGGTACAAATTTTGTGACCACCGTAATATCCCATTTATGAGAACACGCATAAGAAACGAACGTTGCATAAACATCCTACGAAATAAGGGAAATACGCAAACTTTACGTTTGCATTGCAAATCTTCATTAAGAACCGACGTTCCAAGAGTGCGCATCAATATTTCATTCTCAGCCAGGAACTTGGTGTCAGAGGACAGCTGGGTTGATCGGGAAAGACGACAGCGAGAGAAAGAAGACAGTTCGAGTGAGAGAATAATGAAAGAGCTACCTACGAAAATCGAAAAGAGGATAAAAAATTGCTGCGAGGAAGTGCGAAGGGAAGAAATATCGCAAAGACACCCGGGAGTACGCGAGGGTAGTTTTCGCAGCTCGAATTGCGTCGAACATTCTTTGACTGATGGAAAACATATCGACTTTCTCATCGAGCTTTTTTCGTACTCGATATTTCTCTTCCGGTTTCACTCTGCTCATCTCATCTTGATGATAGACGGTCTTCAAGATCTTGAGGAAATACGAGTAGTATCGTTCCACTTCCATAGAATGGTGGACGCGTCTATTTGGCGTTTTGGCCGCTCGATACGATGTTCAATGATTCAAGGGAGAACGGATTGGTAAATGCGCTTATATCGGATTATATGATTATGTAGAATCGTGCAAGTGATCAAGGTCAATGACCGGGTAAATCGTATTTAGTAAAGTCGAAGTTTTGAAAAACTTATTTACAAAAATCAGCGGCAATTTTGAAAATTAAACGGTTTCATCGAAAAACTAAGCACACAACGTGTAAAGAGTAAACATAAAAAATGCCATTTCGAAATGTCAACAATTTTCATAGAAAAAACATGAAAATTTCAATTTCTCGTTCCTGAAGCAAGGAAGATACGAGCCTTCGTAGCGTAATGTACACAAAATAAAGTACTGTCACTTCACAAACATATTTTCCTTAGTAAGATCGAGGTGAAATCCACGTTACCTGGCAAGTTTGCTTCACCATGGCAAACGACAAGAATGAGAAAAGAAAAGTAACAAAACAAAATGAGAATCGCTGCAGCGCACACATAGTGTGCACTTGACCTGTATCATTAACTCACTTCGAGCAAACGCGAGAAAAACCCTTTTTTACGTCTCTTTCGCACCCTTTTCTCGGATTTTTCTAAAATTCCTTCCAATTCCAAACTTCGCGCGTTAAACTTCGTTTCCATTCGTCGACTCGTATCTTTTCTTCTCCCGACTTGTATCTTAGGTCCTCCTTATCAAATCGTAATGTAGAAAGTTTTTGGGAAAATTCATCAGGTCCATACCAAAATAAATGAACCGAAGTAGTTAGGTATTTGTTGAGCGAAATTTGAGTCGAAAAATATCCGAACGTACGTATAAAGCTGTGCGAATTTATAACTATCGGTGAAAGAGAAAACGAGCAATCGTTTCACGCACCAGCTGCTGAAAATGTGAGCTACCATGAGACAGAAGACGGAAGTACGAGAAAATCTAAAAAAAAAATGGAAAAGTTTGATTCGTTGCGTATTTTTTTATCCCAAAACGATTCGTGTTTCCTTTTATTTTTGGACAAATCTCTATACGTATCGAATTCCGATTTGAGAGTGGAGTAACATATTACAAGAGTATTCTTTTTCCACTAAACCCCGTTCACCCCTCCGTTCTTCACCACCGTTCCGTCAATTCATTTCCGTCTTCTCTCATGTCAATGTCTCTCGTTCAATCGGAACAATTTCGATCCATTGGATCGTCTGGTAAATACGAGGAGTGCTCGTTTTTTGTGCGCGAGGCAATATCGAAGAAACACGAAACAATCCGTATCATTTTATTTTCCGAATTTCGAGCGTATTTATGGGGAAGGACCACGGATAGGAGGAGGGTGAGTGCCGTTTCGCGTGTTACAACTTCTCGGTATCGAACGTTTCAAAGGAAAATTTCTCGAAAATGGCCGATCGGTTTATTGAAAACGAAATCGAGTCTTGGCGACAAGGCTTTCACGTCGTAAAACACACGTGTTTGGTTCACGTATCGTTAAAAGCACGTGTGAGGAAAATATCGATGCACGTACTACATACATCGTTCGGATCACTCGCAGAATTCCAGAAGAAATCAATCGTTGGTATAAATCGTAACGATAAAAATATTTTAACTTAAACGTAAAACTTATTAGTTTCACGAAATTTGTTCGATAATAAAATGTTCTACTTTATCGCGATAATTCTTAGAAACGTTGACAACGAAACGGTCAATCTGACTTTTATCCACCTGAGAAAAAGAAAAATTTCCGTAATTGACTTTGATAGCGATACGACGCGTTCCCGTACTTTCGGCGAATCACTGAGGAAAACATCCCTTGGTATCACTGTGGGGGATTTTACTAGTCCCGACGGACATCTAGGGCGCCAGCGGATAATACGGGTGCTGGACGAAAGTGTCCGGTGGAACGAGCCGGTGAAGCATCACGAAGCAAGTTTAGTGGGTTCACGGTCGATCTCACGGGGACAGTTTTGCTACGGCAGGGAGGAAAGAGACCCCGCAGACCGTAAGTAAACGTCACCCTTACGAAATTCTCACGCACAAGGCTTACTACCACCGTTCTTTGGAAAAGGGATCGAAAGAGGGAAAAAAAGCTCTTCGTAATTCTCTTTTCCATCCGTGAGGGACACGTCGACTTCCGAACTCGAGAGCATGACTATAATCGCTAATATATTTCCTTCACCAAAAAAAAAAGAAGATAAAACGAACAAAAGCAGGCTGAGAAATAATCGTCCAAAAACATGAAGACATTTTTCATTCCGTCCACGTAACTAATTAAAAGATTAAAAAAAATAAATAAATAAATAAACAACGGAGGTAAAGAAAACATGACCCCTGCAACGTTAACGACTATACCACGCGAGACTCACGCGATCTTACAAGACGTTCGTTGACATCTGTGAGAAAATCGAATATCACAGCGGGGGATTAGATTGGTAAAGTTGGCAGGGAACATTGCACACGCGATGCGTGACGATCCGAGACAAGCGAGCGCATAATATGTGACAGGTATATGAGACGGGGCCCTCAGTGTCGAATATACCACCTAGGTTGTATGAGTCACGCACCCTCTAACATCATGAGGTTACTTCTCTACGTAAGAAGAAAAATATGACGAATAATAATAATAATAATAATAATAATGCTGGGAGCGATCCGTTAAGGACTTCCGAAGGTCATTATGTTCTATCAAGGTGATAAGTAACAATGGATATCTGCTGATAACGGCAACAGGCATTTCGCCATTGTCGCGAGGGGGAGACGTTACGTATGTCATAAGGCAAAGAAGGGTAGCTTACGATATCGGCCATAACGTTTTACGGCCTTCCCAATGGGGATTGTTCGCAACGATTACCCTACGGCGTTGACCAATGGGAGATGTTCGGAGCAGGTATCTACTGGATTAATCGCGGTAACTGAATGATGGAGATTTCTTGTACAACGAGGATAAACAAACGAGCAGTCGACCGATAATTTGGACATTTCGACTGGTAATTTTATACTTTGATGTTTCGACAATATTGAATTTCAAATTACGAGGGTGAATATAATGTAGCGATAACTCGTGCTACTTTTTGTTCAGCCTAAACCCGATCGATATGGAGAGATATGCTTTTTCAATCTTCCTCTCGAAGTGGAAATTCAGAACACCTAAACAATTTTAGAATTTTATCGTCAAATTCTCGAAACAATGAGACTAATTTTCTCTCTATAAATGGGTCAAAAGCGATGAAGTATCCAGGATTCGATATTTCCAATTTACCCGAATCCGCCCGATGAAAATTACTCGATCCAAACGGATTTCGATTTCAGCGAACGTTAATTGCGTCCGACTGTATTTACACCGAATAAATCTCGATTTTTTTTGTACAATTCATTCGCCTTAACCACCATCGAGAATAATATTCAATGAAATCTTTCAGTACGTGTTACACGAGCTTGTGATTTTTGCGTTTGAAAAATGTTTGTTCCGTGTATTACGGGGCCGCCGAGGTCCGCAGCCATAAAATCTAAACGGTACGCAATTAAGATAATTGGAACGGCCATTGAAAAAAATCACTCTTGTCTCGCCATTATCACATATATCCAGCCTTCGTATATATCATTCTAGCTATATATTTATATGTATATATGCCAACCATACATTTCCCGCCTCTCTTTCGTTGCCACTGCCCTCTAGCGGCATGTTACACGGCACAGCACGAATTGCCTGTGAAATGCGAGCTCCCGGTATCATTTCCTATCTCCGTTTCCCTCTTCTATCTCTCTCTCTCTCTTCCACACACACACACACATACACACACGCAGGCATACACACACTCTCACCTCTTTTTCCCTCTGTCTTTCTGTTCCAACCGAGTATGGTCTACATGGCATTGGAACGTGCAGAGCCATTTCGCCATAGGAACGAGATAGTCAGGGCCCCGTTACATGCCCAATTCAATTTGAGATTGTAAACGTTACGAGCTCGATCTTATCCATGGAAGGGTTGGGAGAGCGAGTTGGTGAGAAAGTGAAGGGAGCTGAGGAGAAAGATGGGAAAAAAGAGAGAGAAGTACACGTAAAATAGAAGAGGCGTTCGCTCACTGACGTTTACTGCACGGTATACCAATCGGAGAAGCGGTGCAGGATACCACTAGTATGGAGATAACGGAGAAACGTTTTCAGTATTTCTCCGGAGCGTGCGAGATTGCCGCGATGAAAGAACGACACTGGTTTTGGTACCGACCGTAATCTCTTGGTTGTTCGGATTCTTTTTCCTGTTTTTAATGATAAAGAGGAACGGGAGAGAGGGCGAATGAAAAAGAGCGAATGACCAAGACAGGAAGAAAAGAGATTATAGTGAATAAATTGCTATACGAGATACGAGAACGTGAAAATATTTGAAGTTGGATAACGCGGTCATTTTTTGAATTGCTTTTGTACTTCAGCTTGAGAGCACTACAGAGAAATGGAAACGAATGGAAAATTATTGTAAGTAATGAGAGATTTTTTTCTATCTTCGTTCTCCCGCTATAAATTAGTTTTGGACAAAAAAGAAAATTGTCAAAAATAAAAAATGAATGTAAAATGACAAAATGGTTGTCGTTCGGGTTGAAATCCCTCTGGTTTAAAGTGCACCTAACTTCGGGTAGATATACAATGACATAGTGGAAACTTTGGTCGATGTACCAGAGTACCTTGGGAGCTCTACTAGCCCAACCGTTCTTGCACTCGTAGGTCGTTACGCAGTTATTTTATGGGTCACGGTAAAAAAAAAACGAATCTCCAACGACTAAGACAGTTCATTCGAGACTCCTATATATCTCTCTGGATCCTCCCTATACCCACCTTCACTGTTTTCTCATCCTCTTTTCATTCTTTCAATTCTCTGTACACTGTCGCATCTCGGCGTGTTAGAAACCCTCGTAGTTGCGCTCGACTCATTCCAATTCGAATCAATTTCCATTCTATTTAAGCGCCATTAGACTTTAAGGGACGCGCGGCTGTACGCTTAACAACCTTCGTGTTACCGGTGGATTCGTCCTTTGCTCACCTCCTTTTTTTCACTAGCGTGTCTTTGTACCACGAACGAACACTACCTACGCCACCAAGTGGACACATTCTGTACTACGGGGATTTTTTTTAAGTCGGAAGCGACACGAGTTGGGTAAAGGGTTTCCGAGAGGGCTGAGAAAAGCGGAGACCTCGCGACCTCGAGGTAACAGATGGAATGCGAGTTCCTTCCGTTTTCTTTTTCTTAATTCTGAGACTTTTCTTCTCTGTACGGCAAGCTACTATCTCGACCATTAATCCTCGTGGTGGACAGCGGTGATAGATATACAGTCCGCGGGATGCGTTTTCCAAACCGAGGAAAATATTCTACGTTATTTGCGTCCTTTGGTCTGTTCTTTTAAAAATTATTTTTTATACGCATTCGTGCCGAATCTACTGGCAAATGGGTCGGTTCGTAACGATGAGAGAAGCAAAGGAATTTGTAATAGCTTTATCGAGGGATAATCATAGAACAGCGGGGATCAGGACGTTAAGAGCAAAAGTTGCGAGTCGGTGATTATGAAATTACATAACTACCACCCTTATCCGTAAGGCGCAGTCGTGGTCTTACTATATATATATGTATATATATATATATATATATATATATATAGAAAGAGAGAGAGAGAGAGAGCTTGGTTGTTAAAGGGAATCTCGTGGGATTGCGCTCGGAGCTCCGGTCGAAATTGCATGCTGATAAAACGCAAAGGAGGCGCTTTTAACAAGGACCCACCAAAGTATTATTATCACGTTTCAGATAAAAGGTAGAAGGAGGGAGTTGAAAACAATACTTGGCCCTCTCGCAGACAATTTGCATTTAAATAAACGAATTTTCCATCGTCGAAGTAATTTTACATAAATGTAAACAAAATTCATGCGAAATCCAAAGAAATTCGACTCTCATGAATAATTAAATAAATATAAAACAAAATGAAATTTTGAACTTGTTTTGGTGAATTTGATTTTATTTGTTTAATTTCCATAAACTTATTTTCATACGGTCTCACTGTTTTAAAAACAATGCAATATCTCGTTTGACATTATGTCACAAACGCTAGAATTCTATTTTATCTGATATTTTTTGTATTTCATGTTATCAAAAGGTAACCCTGGAGTAAGACGGAACAGTAGTCGTTTTGCAAAAATGTGAGAACACTTATATTTGTCCAATTTGAACGCTCACACGTTGTGCAAACGACTGGTTATCTCTCTCTCTCTATTTCGCGCGCGCGTAGCCCATATACCATATATATATATGGCTCACAGGACACATACCTAGATATGAACACCAGACTGCTCTGTGGAAAAGGTATAAAAGTTCTAGGTTGAAAGCATCATGTGCAACAGCAGGCTACCTATCCATGACACCCGGTGACAGGCCATAGCGTTCGATTTTTACAACTATGACAGAAGGGACCTAGGAATTTCAATATAGAAAGTTTCAAGGCAATATAAAGAGTGAATGTTAAAATTTCAGTCAAGTTCGACATTTGACACGAATTTTCGTCAGTATCTCGGAGCATGACAGTATCAAGGTAAACCTGTCGACATATGGCATGATTAATGGACGGACGCGCTTCGATGACCTTGAATTATATATATATATATATAGAAGGATATACACGTCAGCATTAATGTCAATTATCCACGGGCTGTTAATGGCCCATTATCGCACGTAACATATGGCAAGATTCGTCTCCGTTCCAACCCGGCTATCAACAGAAAGCGGGAAACCCCGACGCTGAATCCGCAGACATCCGATTTGCATGAATATCACGATCACCATTTGCGTTATATACAGCACTTGAAGGAGAGAGCGAGAGCTATTTCGAGAATCCATCAGACCCTGTGATATATGAACGTTGTGCCCGTGACGGTGGGATTAGCGCTGCTAGTTCAGTGTATCTTTGTACGTCTCCACCCCTTATCCACCTTCCTTCACCGTCCCATTAACGGCATCCAAGTTCCGTTCCACCACATAACTCGCGATACATTAGTTTCTCTACTTTCTAAGAAACCCTGTTTCTGGAAGAAACTTTGAGCGAAGAAACCCCTCGACGATTCGGACTAGTTACCATACACACTCGAGATAAATCGTATTCCCATATGGGGCTGTGATAGGAACGAAAGCCCCTCCGGTGGTGAAAATTTAAATCGTTTCATTCCCGAGAACGTGATCTAGTTTTGTTTCTGGAACTCCGAGTTTAATTGCGCTATAAAGCGATAATAAGTCCAATCGCTAGATCTACGTCGGTATGAGTATAATTAAAAACTTTAAATTTGAAAAAGAAGTGAAAATCTTAAGATTCTCGAACAAATTATTTTCAGCAGATCTTTTGTTTCGCGATATTTTCGATTAATCACTGTTTGTTTATGATGTATCTAACTCTTAAGCCTCAAAGACAGGAGTAACGACAAATTTCAGATTCATGGACGAGCCATTCTACGAGTACGAATGGTTTGCTTGATTGATGAATGAATCGTTGAGAGAACCACGAAGTTGCACTCGAGGACAGAATTGATGGAAATCGCACGAGCCAATAGCGATCGGGCTGATAGCACTAAAGCACCGTAATTCCATGCATTTCCATATATATACCTAGGTGTAGGTGGTCTACGTATATAGAACACTGATTCGGGGAAATGGCGTTGATCATGAAATCCGATAGCAATCAACCGGGCCGCGGGCGACATGGTGAGAGTGAAGCAGAGAGACCCCGATAGAAGAGGACCTCTCGTCGGCATCGAGCTCTGTACTCGACATTTTCTAATACCGGAATCCCCGAATGCGACACCCTTTGATCGACGCTACAAAGAGAGCGACCTACCAAATCCCAAAACGCTTTACACCAACGATCACTGTATGACACGTCCCATTTGATTCAGCACCCTATCACGAGCCTGTTACTTTGGCTCGACGCTTTAACTGCGAGAAACCACTCGGTACCAATAATTCATAACACCAATCCTGTTATTTGTTGTTCGCTCTCCAATTGAAGAAATTTTGCTCATACTCGAAATCAAATATTCGTTCTTTCCATCTCATGGCCTATTCTGTTCCTCTGACAACGATATTAAATTTTTCTAAAGAATCCTCTCCAAAATCTCGACGCAAATGCTAAAATTCAATTCCACCAGTGGAATTCCTAGCAATACCTTTAAAAAAAGCCATGCTAGAATTCAAAACAAAGAAATTTGACTCGAAACCCATGAAAGAACACACGCAAACATCGAGGTCGTAACGCGAGTCGATTTGCAAGAATGAAGTGAGAATAGAGTTTCTCCTGGATATAAACCATTCAATGGGCAGAATGGTGTACGGGGAGGAAACCTTACATGTACGTACATAATGTAAAATAGGTATGAGATGTTTCACTGACGTTACATGGCGAGGAACACGTACGATGATATATATGTGAACGTGTTTGACATCGTATACACGTTTGGGATAAAATATTGGTAACCAGAGAGTGCAAGAGCGACGAGAAAGTGGCGGGGAAGTACAATAACCAGAATTCCATATCCTGCGAGAAAGTTGGACAGTCTCTCGCCGAGTGATCCCTCGTATAACGGTGACGATCTTGTAAAATAAATAAGGAAGAAACAGAACGGTATGAGAAACATCACCCGGAAGTACTACCGCAATACGTATATGTGTATACCTGTGAGTGTGCATGAAGCGAAGCTTGCTTGGAACGGTTCCACACCTTCAAGCTTCTATAACACTCGATAGAGTTTGATCGCTGAACAGTTTCCTCATGGGCAAACACCCACAAACAGACGCACGGAATACACCAAGAGGCATCTACCATACTTCCTGCCTCGCAACACTAGGTGCCCTGTTGCAACTGAGAGGATAAAGTATGACCCACTTACACCTTTTCGCGTATAAGAAGAACCGTATGATGGGAGAGAAAAAGAGCAAGCGGTTGGACGCGAGAGACATTACTTATCGTTACCAACTCGCGCTCCATCTTTTTTTTCCTATGGGAATTCTCGTTATTGTCGTAGCTATCGCTCCGAACTTGCGTGAAAATACCCGAGTATGCGGTATCATCCGATACTGCACAAATGTGCAGGTCTCGATGGATCTGGTGAAACGTGATGGATCACGATGTGATATTGGAAGAAAGAGGGGAGACAGAGAGCTGGAGATAGAGAGAGATGGAACGTTGATGTGAAATGGACTTTGCACATGTCGAGCAGGCCATGTATCTCAGTTATACCGAATGTTGATAACGCGTTTTGAACGCGGTAAAACTCGTCGCATTTGTGTTGATCTTTTTTTCTCCCACCGACATACTGCGGCGGTGAAATATTATACGACGAGAATAAAAAACACTGTGATAGCAAACAGAGCGAATATAAATTGGCCATTTTTAAAACATAAATTTTTAAACAACTTTTTTCGAAACTCGTGAAAATAATATTTTGTTTATATTCTTGGATATTTGCGAAAGGTTTTATTTTTCGATTTTGGTTTCGTTGAAGCTATAGAATAATGGAATTGCAACCCTATCGAACAACGCGGATAAAATTTTATCGAGAAGGGATTGGCTCGTCAATTTCTCGATCGATAATCGATTCGTGCAAACGAAACACACCTTGTTCTGAACCTAAAGCACATTTCTGTTTAGTGCACATATATTCGATTAACGAGCCAATCGTTCGTTAAGGACGAAAGAGAAGGAGAGAGAGAGAGAGAGTGAAAATGAGATGAGGTGCTTTTATAAGGGCGCACACAGAGTCTCTCATAAAATAATCGACAAACGCTTCGCCTCCGTGTCTATATTATCCCGCCATTTCGCACACTTTATACCTTCGTAGGTATTACCGAACGAGTTTATAGCCCGGCTGTATATTCGATCAAATTCATACTATTCCTGCTTCCGCTTCTTCTGATGTGTGTATATATATGTCATACATTGTGGTAGTTTGGCCGCGATGTGGAAAAGCGTTATTGGATTCCTGCCGAATATCTTCCAGCACTGTGACTCGAACGCTCGTAGAAAAGCGAGCTCGTCGATGCGAATTCTTCGCAGATTGAACTTTTCAAATTACCATTAGAAGAAAAATTTCCACGATTATTTCTGCAATATATTTAATTCTCTTCAAAAGTTCATAGCTCTGAGTGAACGTGGGTTGAATCGTTTCTCCCCGTTATCTTTGATTTTCACCTTCTTTCGTGCGAATTGTCATGCTTCCCTTCTGCCAAAATGATGCGATTTAAAGCTTCGAGGAACCGAGCTGAAATCAAGTTCGAATTGTAGCTAGAAGTAAAATTCGATTATTTGGAAGGTACATAAAATTCACCGGAAAAATGAAATCCCGCATGTTGTATTAGCTGGGAGAGAGAAGTAAATTTCCATTGGACTTTCTACACTTTCGCAGCCGCGAAGCGTGTCTGGAAATGGTTCGATAAAACGTCGAGGGAGAATCCCAGAATATCTATTTGAATTCTTGGCATGAAGGGCTCGCGAGATCTTTTTTCATCGCATTTTTTTTCTTTTTTAAGGTATGATAAAATTCAAGGTTACAGTTATGCGAGGCACTCCGGAAGCTAAATAAAAGATTCTCGAATGGACGAGAAAACTTTAGTCTACTTTTTCTATATGTACGTATAACTTTATGCAGCGATCTCTTATGCCCCATTTAAATACAAAAATAACGATCCATTTGCAAGATAATTTCGCGAAACGTTGAATGAAAAAAGAAAAACGATAGAAGACTGCCATGAAAAATTATTCTCTCCGACCTAGAAGCGTACGAGGTTCTTGTGAACATTTGATACGATCGCATCGACTCGAGTATGTACTAATACGCCAGAGGGCGCTACACGAATCTCTCGAAAGCGCGGGAGTAGGTATAAACTGACGGTTGAGCATCCGCCAAGACAATTAAACACTTTCTCGCGCACGAAGTTTCGTAATTGTTACCAGCTTCGAACGCACACATGCTCATATTTGCTAGAAATCGGTGAAGTAATCCCGACACATATATAGAACCCTTCTGGTCGACACACAATAACTTTGCCAAAGGACACGAGGACCGTTTCGAGACAGATCACAGAACCGGAAGTTACTGCGGATTCACGGTATAGTACATTGATATATAATTACACGTACTATTTAAAGGAGGACTTCACAAAGGGAAGACCTCTGAACCTTTGCGCCCGAAAGCTTAATTGATATATGATTCCAGCTGACACGACAAAGTAATAGTTCGAGTGTTCGTAACGAGATATCGTCTCTCGTGAGTATCTCGACCTATATCCTCGATGGCTTTGAAGTCTCATACCATATATTTGCCTCCATTTGTACAAAAAATATTTTCCAAAATATTAAGTAAATACTTAAAATACGTTAAAACCATTTAACATTCAACCCGACATATCTCGCGAGGCATTTTTGGATCTAAAAACTAGGGAATTTTCACGACGAGCACGAAACGAGGAGTAAAAAAAGTACCAGTCGAAAATAGTCCGAGAGTTGAAGTTGGAAAATAGTTTCAATGTTTCCGTATTTCTCTTTTTTTTTTTGCTAACGAGTGTTCGCGCCCGTTAGACTGATGGGTGGACGATCAATTTCACAGCCCCATTTACTATGTATATACGTACTACACAAACGCAAACCCACACAGACACACATATACGTAGGCACTATACATAAATGATCGTTTCGAATGCCTCCCACCACTTTTTACGTCGAACTTTGTCCCGACGAAGCTAGTGAATTTGGGAGGTGGACGAGACACACGGCTGTCACATGCCATATACTCTACGGTTAAAAGCGAAAACGACTCTCCAACTTCGGAAAATGTTTCGTTTCATTTATATATACGTATAGATACGAATATAGCCTTTTATTGAGAAACGAGCTTGGAGGTGATGTGAAATCGCTTTGATTAAAACTTTATAGATATATCTTCCGAGATGAAATTTACAAATTATCATCCACCAGTCGAACCAAGAAGACCGATGAATACTTCCACCTACGTACGTATATACTTATACATGAGCATAGAAGTATTCATCGACGGTTTTGCTCATGTATATATATATATATATATATATAAGTTTCTCAATTTCTATGATCGTCACGTCCCAATTTCCTGGGATCGACCCGCGTCCACAAAAAATTCGATTACCGTTTGATGTCATTGAACACGCTCACTTTCCCCCTCCTCTCCCCGTTCCACGAATATATATCTGCAGTTGAAGAAAAAACGACAAAAATGCCAATATAATGCGACCTGTCATGCTCCTCGTATACATCGATTAGAATCGCGTGTCCTGTGTATATTGGAAAATATTCTTGTCAGGCTCTTTATGTCTATGAACTATTTATATGTGTCGTACGTATGACATATTATTCGTGACTGGACGAAATTTCAATATTTCGTGTCATTGAACCAGCGGACTCATATGGGAGGAAATTCAAAATCCGAATGAACAAATTTATTAAAGATTTACTTCTAGTTAAAAATTACATATTTTTGCGATTATGCGAATCAATAATTTATGTTTGAATTCCAAATTAGTATATTTATAAAATCTTGATAAAATGGAGGAAAATTCATTGCACTAATTAGATCGTTAATTTAATTTGTTACTTGAGAAATATAGTCGTTGGTATGTTTTATCATCGATCCAATTAATCCAATTATTCAGAACGGGCCAAAAGGAACTTTACGAGTACAAAAGGAACTTCACGAGTACAAAAGACACTTCCGGGATATAATTCTACTTTGTTACGAATAGTCGCATCCATCTCAGGAAAGATCATCTAGTTTATCTTTAAAAAATCTCTTCATTATTTTTTATAATGAGAATAACTTGGAACGGACGGTATCCGTTGAATTCTCCGATGCATCTTGTCTTTTGTTTTATTCATCGCGAAAGCTTTGCCATTTCTCCAATGCGTTCAATAACGACGCATTTTCCGGTAGTGGATTTTCTTTTCTTTCATTTATTTTGTTTTCTTTCATATCCTGGCTCTATCACGCGTTCCATGAAGCGGAATGCCGTAGTCGAGCACTCTCTCTCTCTCTCTCCCCGTTGTAGATGCATCGCTCACCAATGAGCCAACGAGAGTCTATCCATGAATGAAAGAAAATACGCAACGCACACCTTCGGGGCTTTTCTTGCCGAGGGCAAAATCGCTCAATAGCATTCGTTAGATATACTCCCGCACCATCCTGATGTTAATATCGTGTATAATAATGGCAATCATAATTATGATAATAATCAGATGAATACAGCCGCAAGCCCGCTAAATAACACAATAATAATAAAATTGAATTCCTCAAATATTCTCTTAATTTAAAAAAAACGGGAATTTACAATAAGAGTCAAAACGTTACCATAATAAGCAGAATTTTAATTAATTTAAATAATAAGAAAATTTAATTATGATTCAAGAAAATGATTGCACACATTTAATTTCCGGTTATCCGTGAAATTATTTTACAAACAAAAAACTATGCAAAAGTTTTCAAAACAAAATCGACGTGAAAAATGAAAAATTGATATCGAGATCAAATTATTTTTATTATTTTTTCGCGTATTTTCGCTATACATTGTAAAGCTTTTGAGCAGCTTTATTCTGTTTCCGGCAGGTCCCGATACACGCTACCGATCACGATTCGGTCGACGCGTCATCGTAACGTAACGCATAGCCTGCTGGACCGGAACCAAACAATCGTCGCGTACATAGGATATCCCGTAATTCGGTACGGCTAAATGTTATACGACAAAGCGGATCTACACAAGAGAGGATGAGTTGGGGGAGTTCGAGAGAAGGATGGTTCTATTGTCGAAACACAAATTCTAGCAGGGTAATAACTCCGACACGCCGGGACAAGCGCAACGACAAATTCGGACGCGCAGCAAACCCTGGAGAGGTCTGAAGAGCTGTTACGGGTTATGCATATTATCCCCCGATATAAGCTCGTCGACCAAAACGGGAATATGTTACAGCGCTAAAGTTCGCGGGACTTCTCTCACCAAGCGTGGACAATATTACACTCCATTGCAAGCAACTCGTGCTGCATTCAGTGAACCTCGAGATAAAACCAATGCATCAAGACTGCAATTTGTTCGAGTTCGATACGAAAAAAAATGGAAAAAAACGTGTTGGAGGACGATAAAAATAAAGTGGACAAAAATTAATTCTAATTCAAAAAATGGTTGCTATTCGAATATAAATCTTTTTTGCTTAATTTACTTTCAGGTTGGGCTGGTTATTGAAAAAATTCGAAATTATGAATATTTTTGACAATTTTTAATTGGGACGATTCGGTATTTCGAAGAAATTTTTCACCTAAGCGAATATTTCGTGAAAACAAAGCGAGGCATTACTTTGTGTACATTATCATCAACGTTCTAAGTTTTCGCTCAGATTCTAGGTGTTGCTCGGGTCTTTACTTGTACACAAGTACATAAGCGAAATAATCGTTACGGGCGTTTGTATGAAGGATGAGAATGTTTTCAAAGTGCCTCGGAAAGGCTCTTGAAGCAGAAGCGATGAGAATTTTCTCATCCTTTGAGGATAATACACTACGTGCACGGTATGTGCATGTTGAAACGATATTTTAGAAGCGAGACGGAACGTTCGGAAAATACACGGGTCGTTTTTCCTCAAGTGGACAAATTTTAAGTACAAAAATTTGTTTATCTTGAACTAAAACCTGAAGAAACAAAGACCTTTTCTATATTTTACAGACAAAATATTGCTTTCTTGTGTTTAAGCAACTATCAAAATTTTCAAGGATTTCAAACTTTTCGAAAAACTTTTGCTCAGGAAAATCATCGCAATTGACATGGAACGACCCATACGTATGAAACTGGAAAAGCTCGTCTAGTCACGCGAGAAAATCTTTCGCATAGCTTCCATTATCCCGACTGGGAACGCCCGCGACGTAGCCACGAATAAACCCTTTATTTAGAAAGGGGAAAGGCGTACGAGGCTATATAGATGAGCAGTAGATGAGGGAAACGTATATGGGGTATAGAGGTCACGGGACGGAAGGGAAGAAGGTCGGGAAGGCTATGTAAAACGAAGCTGAAGAGATAAGAGATATAACAAACCAGAGGGGGCAGGGGGTACGTACGAACTCCTAGTTAAGAGCGAACGGTTTTCTCATTGATGAAAACAGGTTGCCTCTTGAGAATCGATTGTTCTTCAACATGAATAACGAACCGATATTTTATATATCGAAAAATTGGAGTCGATAAAACAATCAATTAGAAAAAAAAAACGTAACCATTGTTCTTTCCATTATCCTTTTTCTTATATTTCTTATTCCAAAAGAAAATCTAAGAAAATACTTAGAAAATGTTAAAAACTTGTATAAAACGCCTAAACGACTGAATTTATGTAGCCAAATAAAAGAAAATGTGTGGGTGGAGTCGAAATTTACTTCTGTCGTAATTGAGGACTGTGCCTAATGATCATTCAGGCTCGAGCGTGCGGAAACGACAGAAATCGTAAACCGAGGAGTATATTCGTGATGGCACAAATTTTGTAAACATCCCTCGTATTTCCGATAACATACAAGCGTCCCCGAAACCCTTTTACGTACCTTCGTATATCTGGTTGGCCATTCATCGCAAGCATGGATGTCGCGAGGACTAGGGGGTTGGCGGATGATCCTGCGGAACACGACCCTGTAACTACACCGCATACCAGTTTTCCTCACATATAATTTATACATATACATACGTGTGTGTAGTCGAGTTAAACACGTAATCACCTTATTAACCTCTTCTTGCCAGTTTCCAACCCCCTGCCCCTGATCCTATCTCATTTCGCACTCTACCACGAAAATCCTTTAGCGACAGAATTCCCAGTGTACCGAGAGTCGTCGAGTTTCATGTTTATGGTGGCTCATAATGCGTACGGTACACATTAAGTTGCGAATGAATATATATATAAGTTTATCTAGTAAGTCGAGGTGTACAGTCTTATATGTATATAAATTCGACGATCTAACGCAGATTACTTAATAAACTTCAATTAGATATATACAAAAACACGTGTATATGTTGAAGGTGCAAGTATCACCGGAAATGGAGTTGGCGTTAGGTACGTTTCTCCCTCTGGTTCACACGTCGTAATTCTCATTAAATAGTTTGATATGTATATATATACACTTGACATATTTCTGTAGGTATGGAATGAACTGTTATCTTTTGTACCATCGCGTCAAATATAAGCTCGACTATCCTCGAATGAAAAATAACGCAAGATAAGGTTGTGCGGAAAACACGATTAACTTATAACGGAAACTGAGGGGAAATCTGCAACGCTGAATAAAAGTTGAAACCTCGAGAGTTCGTTCTGCGACTTCTGACCAACCAACCAACCAACCAACCAGTGGCGATGCAAACGGCACTGCATTATAATCGTGATATCCACGTTACGAGGCAAATTTCCGATTCCGTAACTTCCAATGGAAACGTTTTTGAACGAAAACAAGTTTTGACCCGCGGCAGATGGAGACAATCCATATTCGTGATTTGCTTTCGACACTTTGAGGGGTCCGGGGTCGTCAAAATTTGTTTTCGTCCAAAAAGGCTTTGCATTCGGAATCGGAATTTTCCGATACAAATATTACAAAATAATTCAGAGCAAACAAAAATTAGACCCCACCGCCTAGACATTTTTTCCCAAGTACCGGATTGACAGTGTTCAAAAAATTACATGGACGAATGAAATTATATGAGGAATATTTGGAAAATTATTAAGACTGCTTTATGGGCGTGTATATTTATATGTATGCGTCAGTAAAGAAACTTGATAGCATCTATGTGAGCGGAAAAAGCGGCTGATAGAGGGTGATAGACAGAGAGAGAGAGAGAGAAAAGAGAGGGAGGGAGAGAAAGGGTGAGGGAGAGAAACCAGGAGAAAGATAAGTGCGTCGTACGTATTATGAACTGGGGGAGCACGATAAGACGGCGTTTGTCACGGCTCGACGACCAGAAAACCTATCGAACCATATAAAGGATTACTCGGGCCATACACTTTTCGTCTCTCCCATTTTATCGACCAAAGTGAGAAAATATATGGACACGTACATTTATATAAATATATATATATATATATATATATATATATATATATATATATATATATATATATATATATATATATATATATATATATATATATATATATATATATATATATATATATATATATATATATATATATATATAATATTCTTTTTCTGGATTACAAGCTGGGGTTGTTCCAATAACTGAACTCAATTTGTTTCTCTGTAATATAAGAGTTTATGTTTTAATTAATATTACTATTTACAGTCTATGTACATACAACGCTTACAAATTACCTGTAATATAAGAGAAACGACAATTAAAGTCAATTATTCGCCTCTCTTTTACGGCACTGCTCGATAACGGCTGATTCTGAACAACTGTCATTCGTACTTTTGCTTTCTTCTTATTCTATCGTTCTATCTCTCTCTTAACACTCCGATACGTCGTCGATCGCTCGGCGACGTTGCTACCTGGCGTGATAAGCGCGCGCAGGGAATGTAAAGCGCGCTACATTTGAAGAGAGTATCGTCTCTTTACATATATATATATATATATATATATATATATATATATATATATATATATATATATGTTACAAGGATATCTGGAAATATCTATATGCATATGGAGGGTCGATATTCCGGGGACGTGAATAATGCTCCGGTGAGAGAAATGATCCTAGAAGTGTGCGAGAGTGTTCCGTTTCTACAAGTTTATCCTCTATCTCCACTTCCCTCCCTTGCTCTAAGCTATTCGACTCTTTTTATGTCATCAAGATGGAAAAAGAGTCAATATCCTTTTTAAACTTGGCATATCTACCCTATCTTTCTTTCGATCTCTCACTCACTCGATGCATTATAACAGCTTTCTGGCATGTATTCGCTTGATCCAATTCGAGTGAAAAATTGAAGCGAACTCGAGTGAGAAAGGATCCTGGAAATATCGACAGTAACATAAAAGACATATATATGTATAGGTACAGTAAAACTATGCGAAGCTAAAAAAAATAATGCATTTTTCCAAAACGACGAGAAATATTAAAATTTGTTTAGTTACAGAGTATATGAAAGATGTACATAATCACTGTGGTAAAACTGTGATTTATTCCTTATCATTAATTTTATTTCATAGATCGGTAAACACTTGAAATTCGACGAATCGATTAGATTTTTTCTTATGTAATTCGTATATCTAGTAAAAAGTGTGTGTACATGAACAAATATGTCAAGCATTCCCCTAAAATGCATGCTCGGCTGAACATAAACAGAGAACAACTGGATGAAACCCAGAGTCGTTTTTTTTCCATTGCTATCCAAAAAACGTGTTGGATTCAATAAAACTCAAGGTAAACGTAGAAACCAACTTTTTGTTGTTGTTCTGTGTATAGAACGCATAGTTTTCTCTGGACTTTTTGGGCAGGCAAACAATCGGGTCTCGAAAGTCCAGCGTCTGTGTATTTTTTCGTTATACTCGATTTTTATGACGGACTCGTTATCACCCTTGCAAATGTATATAGTAGATCGATAGATATATATAGGAAACGTTTGAAACATAGTTTTGTCAGTTTTCATTCCGCTTTCGAAGCCACATGCACACCCTCGAGGGATAAAGCGAAAAGCTCTTGTGCATCGCCCAGAAACTCGCGTGTATATTCGGCACACTGAAAATATGTGGGGTATACCTACCCCGCCTTTTCAACGATGCGTAAATACCAAATTCTCACACTTCAGTGCGGGAAATCGTAGCTGCACATTCGTGGTACAAGCGATATATAGATAAATAAATATACACAGAGGGAAACGGACTAAAACACTCGGTAATCATTTTTTAACTTTTTAAAAAATTTACCCCCATTGTTGTATCCACTAGTAAAACTTTTATTCAACAATGTTCGACTATAAAGAATTTTTATGAAATATAGAATTTTTTTTAACGACAAATTCGATTAAATTGTGTAACCTTGTAATTCGTGAAAAAAAATGAAAAAAAAGAGATACGAGTTTGACATGGAATGTCTCATGTGTTCCGTGCTCATGGCTTTCGCCCGTTGGACAATATTTCGTGGAAATTCCGGCGCTGAAAAATATCGATGCAGCGAAATGGCAATCAGACTGACGTTGCCGATAGCTTCGACGATACTAGTTTGTAACACTTTATAAATGTTCCATAGCTATAGATGTGACATATATATATATAAACAATATGTTTTAACTTTTCGTCAACTCGGCTGGCGTTCGTTTGTAATTCTCCGCGCTTCGACGCTTTTTTTCATTCCACGCTTCAGCGATCATGCTCCCTTTCCTCCGGTTGATTTTCGTTACAATGAAAGAAATGAGCGTCTGTCGAGAAGTTTGAATATAACTTTATTAATGAATCACAAGCAACGAAACGTCTGTTCGGTTGAGGTAAATGTTATCAATGAACTTTGTCGATGAATATGAGGTTAACGTAACAATGGAAATAAAGCGTTTTTATC
The DNA here is from genome assembly GCA_946811545.1 of Netelia fuscicornis. Taxonomy (NCBI): domain Eukaryota; kingdom Metazoa; phylum Arthropoda; class Insecta; order Hymenoptera; family Ichneumonidae; genus Netelia; species Netelia fuscicornis. The sequence continues at coordinate 5,435,811 of OX328013.1, forward strand.
ATTATAGTTTTTTATCCATTTTACAATTCGAAATCAGACTTTTTTGCAATTGTTGCCCAAATCGAAGGGACGGGGGAAACGAAATTCTGTTTTGAACGAAATCAACTTATTTTGGGAAATACACTAGGCAAAATGTAAAAAAAAATCAGTTTTTCACGTTTTTGTAACTTATAATTGTTCGTGACATGTATGGGAATTAATCCAATGGTACTGTGAGTCTAGTCACCGCTAGTTACTAATTCAGCTCATACCCAAGAGCTCGAAAATCCACCAGGCTTATCAAAGGCAAGTTCGAGAACAATTCGGAGCGCGCGTATGTTTCTCGTTCCTATCCTTAGTTATGCAACACAGCCGGATATCCAATTAGGTAACAAACCTAACTATGCGAACGGAAAGGGACAAGGCTACAAAGTCGATTATTCAAATATGTTGCTCTCTCGCATATTTTCCAGTCCCAAAATATCAAATTCCGCCTTTCCAAAATAAAAAAATTCACATTTTCCAATGTTTTTCACGTAAAAAATGGATTTCCATCGGAATATTTTTATCGACCGTGGCAACACGTTACATTTTATTGGACTATAATGTATTTATAAAATGCAATTTATAAAATATTGTGTTTCGGAAAAATTGAATCATTTTACAATATCCTATTTTTAATACGATATCGATCTTTATTTCTGTAACTAAAATCAAATTTCCAATTTCGATTTAAATATCATCAGGTGAAATAAAATCCGTCTCGTAACAATATTTTATCCTCTTTCGTAGTAACTCTATAAATACATCATGATGAAATGAGAAGGAAAAAAAACGTAAGAGCGTTTTTCTAATTTGAGTCATAGTTTTTTTGCGAGGTTTTTTATCTGCTCGCGTGGCCGATCGTCGTTCCATAGAACGTCTGTTCCGCGTTTGCACAGGAATTCAGTATCTCGGAAAGAATATCCGTATCGATCGTCTCGTCTCGATATCCGCATTTACACGCGAAAGCTTCTGAAATAACAATGTAAACCCCAAAAACCCCAGCCCTTTCTCCCTCTCTCTCCCCACCCGCTCCGTAAAAATCTTCGTCCCTTCCGTGCTTCGTCCCAATGATTCTCATCCTCTCCGTTTTGCTAAGCTTTTTATTTTCGTTTTTCTAGAGATTGGTACTTTCGTATCATTCGCGAACTCTCTATTAGCATCGTTTGATTCCTAATCCGATATGTCTCGTAACGATCCTTCCAAGAAGCGCCTGGTCTATATCAACTCTTCAAAAAATTCTTTCCTTTTTTTTGTTCTCCTTTTCTTTCTACCCGCTTATCAGAAACGTAAAAAGGGTCTGACGGGACGGATGAAAGGCGAACGGGATATAAATCGAATTATTCGAATTCCATTTTGGTTTACCGTTCGGTTCCACACGAATACCCGACAGCGGAATTGCCAATGCCAGCACTCAGTCTTGCCCTAATATCGATTCTCGTTTCTTCCCTAAGTTTCTTTTCGCTTCGAAGGGATGAAAAAAAATGGCCGATGCCAAAGGGCGTAACGGTCAATCCAATAAGGGGCGCCCCCCTCTTTTTCTCTCTTTCTCTCTGTATTTTGATCTCCCGAGGATCTCCCGACCTACTGCTAGCTGGAAGCGATTCCGATATACGTCTTTCGACTAGCCGATACTTCCAAATGAGCCTCCCTCCTTCGGTATGTCAGTCGTGGGCGTAGCAAATCGCTAGATTTATGCGTTAGGGTTGCTCGTGTGAGTTTCCCGATGATCGAACTAATCAAAACGTAAAATAGGGTTCACTGGAAAAGTAATTTAAAAGAAAAGCCAACCTCTGCTTTCCTAAAAAAACAAATATACGAAAATAGTCGAAGTTACCTCCTAGTCAACACAAGATATTTGATAAAAACAAAAAAAAATGCCTATAATTGTTGGTTTTCATTTATAACTGTCTTGCTTATGAAAATAAATCTCACGTTTTCCGAAAAAATAGATAATAGAAATAAATTTTACGATGCATCGAATAGATATTGCGTTCGAGTAAAAAAACATCCTTACACCCTCGAAATACTTTTTTCTTTCGATAAAATGCGACTTGACTCTTTTCTCAATGCGACGAACGACAAAAGAAAGGAAAACCTGTCCCCGTAAAAAAGGAACCGTGCATATTCATATTTTCGCGCGGGGAGGAAACGTCGGGCGATATATATTTATCCGAAGATATGCGCAACAATACGTTCCATACGGTCGTAGAGCCAGGGTATAAAAATCGAACGCAGTATATTCTCGCTTGCACTTTATGCACCGCTCGAGACATTTCGAACCGACGGCAGTCGAGCAATCTGTTTTTTCTCCACGATACTTCAGACGCATGGGAAACTGCAACGTTCTTGTAAATGGAGGGGGGTTTGGGTTTGGGCTGGAGGAGCTAGAAGAGGTTGTAAAAAATATACAATAACAGTTTCAAGAGCGTGACGTATCGACGATTTACATACGCTTTTTATTTCCTCGTATAAAAACTTCCAATAAATCAATAATTTGGTACCAACGACTTTCTACTTAACCCCAAAGGTAAATTCTGTCTCCCCTCGGGCACTTTTCCCTTCGTTCCAAGCATGCGCCATGAAACTCAACAACCTTCTCGGCACAAACTTGGCTAAGGTAAACTAGGTGAAACTTTTAACTACGATTCCAGACTTTTCGTCTCGGTTCCACGACTCAAAACTAATTTAAAGAAATTTGATTTTTTTGGCATTTCTTGGTATATTTTGAAATATTTGGAAGTTGTTTTATCAGCGGTCAGGAAATTCTGTATTTTATTTTAATTATTGCTTCTTAGGACGATGAATGCAATATTTGTATTTTTCATTTATTCAAAAAATGTGTTTTGCTACGTGATCTTTGTCGATTTCCTTTTCCTGTCGATCGTTTCGAGTTTTCAGTCTCCAACGTTATGTTGAAGAGAAGTTGAAGTGGTAGTTTCGCTTTTCGAATTTCCCCTTTCTTCTGTATCTCCTCCGCGCATGTATAACGCAACGCGCGTCTATAAAGTCTACAAGTAAACCAGTATACGGTTTTATATGCTTACATAACGCGATGCACGAAAGCATTAATGTATCTGTACGTATATGACGTTACGGAAGAGCTCTGCGATATATTCCTCCACGTCTTATCGTCCTACAAAATTTCAATCAAACAGTACACGTACCATATACCTATTTATTGTACCTCGACGTCGTATATTTATTGAAGAATGAGGTAAAATGAGTCAGGTGAAAAATGAAAACACACGGTGCAAAAATAAATGTCATAAATCTAAATTTGAATCTGAAAACTTTTTAAATAAATTTCAATCAAGCCCTGAAATCATACCGGCCTTGTCATTTTCATTTAAAAAAATATAACGAAACACCAGTGATTCAAAGTAGTCGAAATATTGTCTATGTTCAATGTTGGCCCGCTGTGTCCAATCACACCTCGTTTCGCTCCACGTGCACACTATACAGCTCGATGCAATAAATTTTATATCTGAGTGGACAGCAGCTGAAAGCGTAGAGTTGACGAGAAACATCCCAGCTGTGTACGGGGACGAATTTTATCTGCATTTCCTTTTTTATGACGAGATTCTATATGTGTGATCCTTTCGGTCGAAGAATAACTCTCGTGAAATAGAGAGAAGCTCTTCTTCTCAACGTGGATCACAAGAGAAAATCAAAAGTATGGGAAACATCTCTCTCTCTATTATTTCTCTCTGTACATATATATATATATATATACAAGATGTTTGGGAAAGTTCAAGTTTTATGAAAACGAGGGAAAGCACTTCTCATCGAAATTTATCCAATTATAAAGTTGGTTGGATACGGAAAGAGAGCGCTACTGGCTTTCTTCTTCCCCAACTATTACGTCTCCACACACCATGCATGCACGCTTTCTACTAAATAATGTTGAAACATAAGAAAAATGTTTCATTATTTCTATAAGAACTTGTCCTAACTTATATGCTGTCAGCGGGGAAAAATTACTTTTCCATTCACGATGATAATGATCTTCCTGAAACTCATTTATTTTCCTGGTACGAGTCATTTAAATGCATCGATTTTATTCTCGCTGGAAACGTGGATAAACAGAGATAAATTGACTTTCAATCGAGCTTAAAAATTCCACTCGGTAGACGGAAGACTATTTTTCTTTACCGTTTTGAGGTTGTTATTTTAACCGTAAAAGCGTTTGTCTTGATCGACCGATGGGGCATAGATCGCGACATGAACTGTGTGGGTATTGTACATAGCTATAGGAAGAGTGACAATATAATCATAAAGTTACACCACAAGATCACTTTCCTTTCGTTGTGGTTCTATCGGTTCCTGTGCGAGATCGAGAGCTGCTCCTCGCCAAGTTCCAACGATCAATGCAAGACCCAGAGTTTAGACAAGAGACCGGATGAGAGATAGCTATGGGATTAATCCATTCTAACCCCGGCCGCACGTAGTGAGACGCTGGATGCACGAGAGACAATATAACTAAACTCAATCAAACTTGAAACCTCTCGCTTCCGTATTCCACACGTATAACCCTCCGTTGAGACAATTTTCCTCTATCGCAGGTGGTCGATTTCATCCCCTTGTGCTCTTATCCCATAAAAAATTTCACAACTTTTTCTCGTTCCACCCAAGGATCATGCCTTGATGAACTTTACACGTTGCTTCGCCAGTTTTTTTTTCTTTTTTTTTCAAATCTTTTATCTTTTTCATACCCTACGGAAAATAAATAGAATGATATTTTTTTTTTACGAAATAAGGCGAGGGTCATATTTTTTAAGTTGATATTTTTCATCATAAAAAATGAAGAAAAGGGAGTGTAATGATAAAGGTCTTATCGAATCAAGGAATAATTTCGCGAAGATCGCTAGTTGATAAATTGGCACATTTTTCGCTCGGGGTAGCTTTCTTTTTGGTGGCTCGAACGACATTGGCTCACAGAAAATTACCACTTCAACTTGCTCTTAACTTCAATACGAAGTCACCCTCGTAGTACTCTTTTTTTTTACAAAAGCGGTTACAAAGTTTAGACAGATTTAGATCCAATGAGAATTACGGTCGTTCAAAAACCGCGCAAATAAAAGCGAGGAGGAACTTGTGAAGATAGATGTATATAGATATGTCAGCGCGAACATACGTAGGAAGAATCAAGGTGGCTTTGGTACTCCAAGTTTTACGAGCTCGACCAAAAATCACCACCGGTCGAAAAAAGACCTTTTTACCTCCCACCCACTCTCGTTTACCTTTTCGCACGTAAGCGATCTCTTTATTGTCTGGAAAAAAGCTCTCGAGCTCACTTGACTAAATTCTCGCCCATGAGTGCTTATTCGACCCTTCAAAGAAGAAACTACCTCTACACCCCGATCTCTATAGCCGGAAGAACGGAATCACGCCAACAGTCGAACTTTCCTCCACCCCCTTAAACCCATCGTAAAATTCGCTACAAAATTGATCACTGACTACTGCACATAATCGATCGTTCCTCTTTTCTTCGTAACTCACATTAATCTTCCTAATAATACGTTTCATCGCACCCTCTCGAGTCGACATCTGGTCTTTTCGATTCTTATTCCACCCTACTTATCTCTCCTCTGTTCATTCACCCCTCATTATCATACCGCACATTTTTCCAATTCATTCCCTTTATGGTATCATCTACCTTCCCCCATCGTGATCCTTCTATTCTGCACTGCGACTTTTTTATCCCTGTTTCTTCGTCTCTTGTTCATCCGTTTATTCATTTCAGCTTATCGTCACCAGAAGTTACGATTTCCCGATGTGTACGCATCATCCATTGTCAAAAAAATCCATTCTTCACCTCGCTCGAACGCGAAGCTGTCCCTTTTTCTCTTTGTTCCATCGAAGCTGCTTAAAAGAGGAAAGCCTCTTTTCCCCTTGACTACCCGTTTCCTCTTTCAACTCCTCCTCTCGCCCCGCTACCTCTCTTCTTTTCAGCCGAACTTCCAATTTTCTCCGCTACTCTCTCGACCGCAACATCTTTCTCCGCTCTTCCATTTCCTCTGTTTCATTTGTTTGTGGTAGGGCGGTAAGGGAATGTCTCTCGCCGCATAGGAAATCGTAGGAACAACTGCCTAATGTTCATTAGGGATTGGGATTCTTCTCTCCGACCACAGATGGAGTGTGGGAGATCCGAGATAGGCTGCGCGAGAGCGCTATCTGGTGGTGGCGTCATTAACTAAAGGCGCGCCGAGTAAACCGAGCAGTGATAGGTGCAGCTCTCCCTGTACAATTTTTCCGCAACCGTAAATCGCTCACAAGCCCCCAGCTCGTTCTTCAGATAACGTGTAAAATACGGTCGCAGACGATCCTCCTTTACCCCGCGACATTTTCGAAAGTTTTTTCCACATATTCAAACGTATCGAATAACAAACGTACCAATCACACCGCGATAACAAACAAAGAAAAACACCAAACAAATAAATGACGTAAAGCAATGACGCACAACGCGTATAAGTAGCTTGTACGTATTAGATCGAATTCCCTAGAATCGATCGATTCTAGAAGACGAGCGAGATGAAAAGAAAGAAAAAATTGAAGAGAGAAAAATATGAAAGAGGGACACGATAAATACGTTGGTATACGACGCGGGAGGTTTCTCATGGGATTTCGCTCAGAGACTCTAACACCATTCCATGTGTATCCAGCGTTCCTCTTTCGCTCTCGTTAACCAGTTTATTTCGTACTATATATCAATGTCTCTGTCGCATGGGAAAAATTGTGAGTGTTGGTGAATGGGGCCGTCTCACATGTACCCGAGAGAACATACGTGCCTCTATACACCAAGCTTCTGGTATATCCGAGGAAAAGTCTTTCCTCGTGACAAAATGGATATATTTCTCTCTACGTCACTTTCTGCCTCCCTCCTCCTTTCTTCTCCCTTGCTAGGATACTCCATCTTTTATTCCACCTTTTCCTCTTACCCTCCGATTTCTTATTTCTCTCGTTTACGCAACAGCATGGCGAATGGTTCTCGTTCTTCGCTATCTTCGTGTGTCCTGCGATGAGTCGTCTTTCCGATTGCACCCGAGATACCGTCTAAAAGTCATCGCTTTCGTTTATTTCCTACTGGCCATTGGAACAAAGAGAAAAAGATACAGGACACGCTGAACGAACATGGAACTATACATATATATTTCGTTCGGTACACGTATCCTACGTGCTGTTTGTTTTGCAGGAAACAATACAAAGAAAAAGGAGCATGTGGATAGACTTTGTGAATGAGAGTCTGAGATGTCCTGTTTTGACTTTGCCACGAGTGCTTGCGCAATTTTATTTCAAAGCATAACATAGCCGTACACTCACGCGTATACGACGGTCTACCCGTTCGTCGGAGTGAAAAAAGCTGCTCCCGATGGAATAAGCCCGAAGCAGAGATCCGACATCGTTCAGGAGGAAGGGCAACGAGATGAATTTTCTTTCTTCTTTTTTTTTTTACGTATGCGATCCACGAAGTTTTCCCAATGGATATGATGTACAGTGAAAATTCTGCGGAGAGTTTCGGGTAAAGACGAACGATTTGTGACAGCGAGTATTTCTACGTGAGAATTTTAGGTAATGAAGTAAGAAATGAAAGATATTGGAAGAAAAGCTTTTGGGAATTTTTGAAAAATATTTAAAAAAATGCTTCAGGATGAAAGTTTATGGTAATATTCTTTTTACATTGCACGTACGCGAAGCACGTTTTGTTTATTTCATGTCATTTACGCATATGTGTCGTTGTTTTCCCATATTATTTTCTTTTTTCATCCTCCCAACTCCCAGTCGAGGAATTTCAACCACTGTGAAAAGATAGAAAAAAAGCCCGAAAAACTCGGTAGACAGGATAAACAAGAGAATACGAGATAAAAATGACTCGAGGCGATGTTCGACCTTTTTGTTGGCGCTTTTTTTCGAGCATAAAAAATTATGTTTATCTTGCGAAAACGGGGGAGAACCCTCTAATCGAATAAAAACGCTATTCCAAACATCGAGGCCTTTTTTTCATCAACAATTGTTGATATTTCCATTTCTGAATAATTATTTTCGATCGCTCCGAATGTTCAAATTTACCCGGTTGTTATTTTTTTATATTTTTCATCTTTTTTATTCATTTTTTCGTTTTAAAAACGTATGGTAGGAGCGAATATTTTTTATATCACCCGGATGTCTCGCGATTCAATCCTGTTTGAGAGGCCCCATCGTGGGGCGTGGAAAGCTCGATCAACTAATTTTCCTAGCTTCCGAGCTCTCTTTCCTTCCGTTTCTCGGCCTCTTCGTGCGGTCGCAATCCGACCACGGCACACCCGGATTTCCCGCACGCGCATGGAATAAAATTGTCAGTAGGGAAACCGTTACTAGAGCAACCCCTACATATACATATATATATCTTCACTATGCAAAACCATTCGTTCATTCCAGAATAGAGAGGGTAGAATAAATGTGAAGTAAAAAGCAGAGGGATGCAAGTGAAAACTCGTTGTAGATAATTTTTGTACACGTGAGAAATCTTTCTGTTTTTCACGTAAAAATTCTTTGAAAAAAACATGTTTTTCACTCTGTATTAAAATTTTATTTTTAACTTTTCTATCTAAAATTTGTTTCTTTTTTATATCCCGATCATGATCGTTATTTTGTGAAAAGTGGCAGGAAATGATTTATCTTGTATCAATTTTTTTCAGTATATCGATACGTGCAATGGTTTAATGAGAACACCATATATATAAGCTATTTTTTTAATATCCGGAAGACCACCGTTCGATATATTGGCTCACTGGAAATCGAAGAGCGAAGGCCAATGGGGACAAAATTAAATATCCGTTTTTATTGATCAAACAGAATATACCCGGAAGATAATATACCGAAACCGACACATCTCGATTGATAAAATAATAAATATTTTAAGACTAAAAAACGAAATTAACGAAATTTAACCATACGTTGGATTTAATTAATATTCGATGAAAATACAATCTTAATTAAGTGAAATAATTCAGTGATAATAAAAATATTTGTTGAAGAGATAAAAGGGTCGATCGATGAACGTTTTATAAAAATATTTCGTTTTTATACGATTATTCATTGCACGGAAAAAATTTCTTTCTGCTTTGTATTCCATAGTCACTTCTATAATGACGTTATATCATTGCGAACTTGCATGTCCTGGAATATTCTTGAAGACAGTATTCTCTACTACTCAAAGGTCTCTGATACTGCATAACAATGAGTAGTACCAGCTCATAATCAAATTAGTATTCATTCGAAGAGTATTCATAGACGTCGACCTCGCGAGCATATCGAGATCGCACCATCTACCCGAAAATATCCATTGTACTCGAACAAATTGCAATCGAGTTTCCGTCAAAACACTCGAAAGATTTCGAGCTTTCGATCAGACATCATACACGTGCCTCTCGATTTGATTTTATTTTTGTGCCAGGAGTTCTCAGTGTTTTCTCAAGCTCGCTTCGTATACGAAATCGAGACACTCCACATTTGATCCGCACATATATGTCCCAAGAAGTTGGTATTACCAACGGGAAATCGGATCGATCCAAGTGAGGGGTCGCCTAATAAGTCTCGCTGTCGTCGAGGAAAAAGGGTCACCCGCAAATCAGCGTCGTGTGCGGAATACCGAATGTTTTATACACAGACACGAAACGAGAAAGTTTCACTCAAAAGAACAGCTTGGCTCCGGATTTAGCCTGTCGCGTCATAGAAAACGTGCTTCGGGGCAGGATTCTGAGCCCAGATACGAGTCTCCATTGTTCCATCATTAAATTTATCCCGTTTTAAATATAAGTACGAGCCTTAAGACTCGAGGCTAAGGACTTTGAGATCTCTTCGAAAATGTTCATTTATCAAAATAATGAACTACCGAGAGATCGTTTATTTATTTTAAACAATCTTACGAATTCATTCATCGATAAAACATCGAGAACGCATCGAGCAAAGTGACACAATTTTTAAATAGTGGAAATTCAAAAAAGAAATATCTGAAAAATTTTCAATCCGAAAAACATTGAATGATTTTTTGTACTTTTTAACAATCTCGCATACTTTGCTTGAATCCGACAAAAAAAACGATTCGATCGTTTAAAATTGAATTAGCATCGTTAATTTCTACTCTTATTTCTGCAGCTTATAGAAACTTTTACGCGCTCGTTTTCATACACAGAGATAAGAAGTTCACGAGTATCTGCAGGAACCGCATTTCAAGCCCTGGAAACAGCTAGCTAGAAGTACAATTGTGAGTTGAGAACTCAACGCTTTCCCTGCAAAACTCTCAAAAGTTTTAATAATATACTTCGGGATTCCGTCTGCTTATAGAACTAGAAACTATTCTATAGTTATAGTGTGTATATATCGAATTGAGTGCAAACGGGACCTTGGGGTAAGTAAATAGTAGCCATGACACGCTGCAATTCAACAGGTGTTACGATACAGTTTCTGACTGCTCTACTAATGTAAGTTGGGTCTCCGCTCCGCACGATAGAAATAAACGTGTACCGTGCTTTAAGCCCGTTACCACTGGCCACTGTGTCATATCTGATGAATTTATATATTTATCTTCGTTTATACCTTCGAAACACGTCAATTGTCAAACACGAACTCATCCGTCATAATTTTAAACGTATTTCATCAATCTCCGTCTCTCCGACGCAAAGATAATAAAAATACTACATAAATAAATATGGTAGACAGACAAACAGACTGAACAAAAATAAATCCGCAAATAACGACGTTTTTATTTTTATTTCTATTTTTGGAAATGGGTTGAGAAATAATTATAACTCAGGTAGACGGTGATTAACTATTTAACTTTATTATTAACGTGAGGCAAGGTCCATCTACTCTTAACAAAGATCTCTACGAGACTGACGACTTGTCACATGAACTAAAGGAACAGTCGCTAAGCTAGAAAAGAAATTATAAACCCTTTGGTCTCTTTGTACGTATTTGCCCACTATCGAATCGCCGTTCCGTATTTATGTTCACACGGATTCGTGTGTCGATTTGTTTTTGTGCTCTAATCTATGCATACGTAAATATATTTCTTACTCTAAATAATTATTATATATCCAATATCTATAATTGTTTATCGTTTTCACTAAACAAATTTTATGCTACGAATGTTTTTCAAAATTCATTTTTTTTCATTTTTGTCGATTATTTTAGAATTAGATATACGTTTTTTCCCCATGAATATATAAATCGGTGGTTGAACAATAATATCATGGCATACCGATACGAACGAAATTTATGTTAGAGCGGAGTAAAGATATTTATACAAAACCCATGTCGAGTGAGATTTCGTTCGGATTTGGTATGCATGTTTCGTCTAGAGTACCTTTTCGGAAACTTGTTGTAAACACGACAAGCGCACAAGCTTTTCACGAGCCCGCACATTCCGCATGTCAAAACTCTAATTTATTATTCGTGATAGATCTACCCTTCTCGTTTAACCACGCTTATCTTTCTCCCTCTGTCTGTCTGTCGGTCCATAAGCTCCTTTCTCGTTCTATCGTGAGCCCGTTCTCGTTCCAGTGTTATCATCGATCAATGACAATTACCGATATGGTCGAGCGCACTCAACCGTTACGATCAATAAATTTTCACGATACGTATATATATATATATATATATATATATATATATATATATATATATATATATATATATATATATATATATATATATATATACGTATCGTGAAAATTTATTGATATATATATATATATATATATATATATGTGTGTGTGTGTGTGTGTGTGTGTGTGTGTGTGTGTGTGTGTGTGTGTGTGTGTGTGTGTGTGTGTGTGTTTCATTTGTAAAGACCGAAGCATCGAATTGCGCGATATGACGCATCGATTCATATTTGCTATCGATAACGTACAAATTGTCGAAAATCCATAATCGGATTTGTCACAACACGCGAATTACTTCCGCGTATCAATTGATAGTCGACTCGACGTCGTTTGGGAAATTAAAAGTCCTCGGGATTTCGTAATGCGACGAATCGCTTCTCGTCATATCGTTCGTTGTATCGAAACGACCGTCCGCAACGCAATTGCGCATAATTGCAAAAATCAAGTTTCTATAATTTGTCTCGTAAAAAGTTCCAAGTACGCGTATTTAGCTTTAACGAGCCCGTAAAACGCGAGTGACTCGCCCGTTTTCGACTTTCGGTATAGAAGTTCGGTGGCTTAACGATCTCTGGCAGCCAATACGACGATCCTAGTAAGACGAGATCGGCAAGGTGGGAAAATTGTTCGAGGTTTAACTGCAGTCGCGAAGAAAACAAAACTACGAGTGAAAGAAAGCTACGGATGATGTAGAGGTAAAACTTCGAAGCTGATTTCGAGCGAAGTGGCGAGAGGAGAGGTGGGGGAGGGAGGAATTGCTGCACGAAGAAAATTGAGGCAAGAAGAAAATTGTCTCTGGCAACGTCCAGGTCAAGGCGTGAAAGAACATCGATTGCTTTCGTTTGTCGCTGAACTGCATGCCGTGATCGGAAGTAATTAAAGAACAGCGTTGACACATAGATTTATACCTTTTTATTTCTTTTATTGCAATGACAAAAAAAACTCCTCTCTCTCTTGCTTCGTGACGACTTTCACGGCCCCGTACGAAATCAATACGCTCGAGTATTTAAAAAAAACGACTCACGTTCCACGTATATTATACATTAACTGCAAAATTTAAGAATCGCTTGTTCGATATTGAACGATTGATTAAAGAATTTTGTGTACATTTTGTTTTCAATTTGTGATTTCAGGCTCGATAAGCAACATCGACGGTGCTGAGTACCATTGCAACAAAACCGCTGTGAGAAAAGTAATTAGCGGTGTCGTGGGTGCTGCGAGTTCGGTCACATCGATCCAAGTTGCTAATCTACTTCGTCTCTTCAAAATTCCGCAAGTAAGTTTCTGCTGCTGATTGTTATTATTATTATTATTATTAGGATTAGGTATTATTATACAGTTATCGTAATTCAAATATTTTCCTCCATATATTTGCCACAATCCATCGGTGACGCTGTTTATATCAAAGACGAGGCTCCTCATTCGATCGAAAAAACATAATTCGTCTTGGGAAACGGAAGGTCGCCATCAGAAAGCCGTTTTCATTCTTACTTCGTATTTCAGTATAATATATGTATATCTTATAAAATTCTGGACACGAAATCGTTTAGAGAGCCTCACGTAATATCGGACACGTTTCCTCGATCTTACGTGTATATAGTTTGATTCAGAAATACAACCCTCGCATTAAATCGAACGTAGGCAGCGACCACAAACGAATTCGAAGCTTTCCCATAGTTATATGTATATGAAATGGGGGTTTCGTTTCTAATTCCATGTGGGGCTGTTCGTGGTGGGACGAAAAACAATAGTAAAAAAAGGACTCTGGCAAAGGGCGAGTAACAAACGCCTCCCTCGTGGGGACAGGAGAGTTTTTTATACCACTCGCATCTCAACGTAGACACACGCATACACACAGATACACTGCCGCGCATAGAGACAGAAAAAAATAGAGTGGGATAGAACGAGAGATACTTTTGCTCAAGAGCCAGCGACCCGTGAGACTTTATATATTCTTGGTGACGGTACGTAGGGTGGGTGGAGCGCGCGAGTTGCGGCAAAACACCGTAGCGAGGGAGGTCGCAATGAAGGGGGTTACCAAAGCAATGGGCTAAGGGTGTCGTAGCGTGAAATCGTTTTACCTTCTTTCCAGCAACTTTTATCTTATACACCGCAGGCTCGGCTACTCTCGGTACTCTTTTTTTCTGGAATTACAATCCTCTTCGACACTCCCTACCATTTTTTTTTTTGTCACCGAGTAATTTATATACTTTTATTTAATTCAACATTTTAGTAAGTAACCATGTTGGCTAAATTATTCTGTCACCTGTTGAATTATTGAAGGAATTTTTTATCAGTCGTTAATTCGCTGAGATCTATATTTAATTTAATCAATAAATCGAACGGAGATTCAATTTAAAAAATTGTAATCAATTGAATTATTAAAGTTGGTCATTGATTCGTTGCAAATTCTAAAATTAGAAATGATTATTATGAAAAAAATATAATTTTGTTCACTCGTTTAGAATATCATTCAGCATTTGTCGACATTTATTAAATGATATTATTTTTTTAATGGTTTGTCGTAGATTTATTTAATTCAACATTTTAGTAAGTAACCACGTTGGCTAAATTATTCTGTCACCTGTTGAATTATTGAAGGAATTTTTTATCAGTCGTTAATTCGCTGAGATCTGGATTTAATTTAATCAATAAATCGAACGGAGATTCAATTTAAAATTTGTAATCAATTGAATTATTAAAGTTGGTCATTGATTCGTGGCAAATTCTAAAATTAGAAATAATTATTATGGAAAAAATATAATTTTGTTCACTCGTTTAGAATATCATTCAGCATTTGTCGACATTTATTAAATGATATTATTTTTTTAATGGTTTGTCGTAGATTTATTTAATTCAACATTTTAGTAAGTAACCACGTTGGCTAAATTATTCTGTCACCTGTTGAATTATTGAAGGAATTTTTTATCAGTCGTTAATTCGCTGAGATCTATATTTAATTTAATCAATAAATCGAACGGAGATTCAATTTAAAAAATTGTAATCAATTGAATTATTAAAGTTGGTCATTGATTCGTTGCAAATTCTAAAATTAGAAATAATTATTATGAAAAAAATATAATTTTGTTCACTCGTTTAGAATATCATTCAGCATTTGTCGACATTTATTAAATGATATTATTTTTTTAATGGTTTGTCGTAGATTTATTTAATTCAACATTTTAGTAAGTAACCACGTTGGCTAAATTATTCTGTCGCCTGTTGAATTATTGAAGGAATTTTTTATCAGTCGTTAATTCGCTGAGATCTATATTTAATTTAATCAATAAATCGAACGGAGATTCAATTTAAAAAATTGTAATCAATTGAATTATTAAAGTTGGTCATTGATTCGTTGCAAATTCTAAAATTAGAAATGATTATTATGAAAAAAATATAATTTTGTTCACTCGTTTAGAATATCATTCAACATTTGTTGACATTTATAAAATGATATTATTTTTTAAATAGTTTACCGTAGAGCGAGGAATTTATTCGAAATTAGACAACGAAAGCGTATACATACGAGTGACTATCATATTAAAAACGATATTACGAAGATGAAAGACCACTCTAAAGTTATAATCCGTTCTTCGCCGTTTCCTTCACGAAGAATCGTGAGGTAGGAAGAATTTTTAAACTCACGATGCATTCCAGCACGACAGGATACATGTTCTATGCAATACTCGATTTGATTCTCAAACCCAGAGCGTGGAGTCGAAAACTCGAACGACAATGCGAATATTTCAGTCACAACGCACATTGCATAAAACATATATCACACGACTCGATGCTAAAAATTCGGTTGAGAAATTCTTGCCTGAAATCTTTTATTATGCATTGTGAAATAAACCGTAATATTTTCGGTTTTCCGAGTACAATTTACTCGACGCAAATATTTCACGTGGTCACATATCACGTGACTAGATGACCGTGATGGGGTAAGCGACGAGTTCGAGGTTTTTCATTTCGTTTTAATGATTTTTCGAGCTAATGGTTTAAACAAATTGGACGCATTCTCGTTTGAGAAATTATCGGAAAATTGTATAATTCGACGATAATAGATACATTAATATCCCCTCGTGCGTAAATTGCTGGTGGCGAGTCCCTTTGACACGTATAATTATCGAAAATCCCTCTCGTCGATGTTTTCAACAATACGTAACTCACGAATTAGGGGAAACTTTGCTTTCAATGTATAACGTAATGATTTTACTTGAAAATAATGAAACGTTCTTTTATCAGTCAAATCATTAAAATCAATCAAATCAGTTAAATTTTCACCAACTGTATAATTAATTTACATAAACGTTGATTTATCAAACAATGCAACGTTATTAAATGAAAAAATTGCAACAGAAATTCAGTTCACCCTTCGATAGTAAGAACGTCCATTAGCTCGAATTATGTTTTAAAATTGAGATAAAGTGCAGGAACTGTTTTTTCCCTTCGGGAAACCGCCGAACACGATGATAGATAACTGTGCATGACGGAGTCTCATGAATGGCGTATGGGTTAAGTTCCTCGTGAAATTACTCTCGTGCATTGAACGAAGTTGGAGCTTCGCCCGTAGCGATCCTAACACCCCGGATGAGGAATGTAGTGCATACATGAGATACATACGTATATGCACAGGTAGGTGTGTATGCCGTCTGAGCGGACCGAACTTCGTGTCTTCCTCATCAATCACACTGCTGGAAAGCAGAAAGGGTCGTCAGGGGACAAACCTCGTGGGAGCTTGCTCCATGGGTTTTCCTCTTCTCCAAAAGGACTATTTGTATTCGCACTTCACTTGTAAGCCAGGATTGCACCTTCGACCTAACACCGCTTACATATATTACTCATTGTCATCAGTCGCATCGAAAGATACAGAGTCAGAGTGTGTTTACGTTTATTTTAAAGACGTAGAAAAATTAAAAGTAAAGATCTGTTCTGGATTTTTGTATATATCAATTTTTGTCTTTACTTTGTGTTCATTACTGTTTGAACTTTTTCGTATTCGTTCTGTTTTCCACTAATTTATGTGCGTTATTGTGAAAGAATTGAATATGTTATGGCATAAAAACCATGGATGTTTGAAAAAATATGACAGTTCACGATAACAGGATGAGAAATAAGTATTACTTTTGCTGAGAGTGCGAGATCGTGCTCGCGTTTTTTCAACGTTTTTTTTATGCCCTATTATACTCGAGAGAACGCGATAAAGTTGAGTCGGTTCGCACACTGCGCTCGACGCTTTTGCGGGTGAAAAATAATCATCCGTGAGAATAGCATCAGCTAGAAAAACAGAAAATCTCGACGATGCACACAAAAGATGGATGTTCAAAGAGAGGAAGAGAAAGAGAGCAAAAGTATGAAGCGCTCGTGTCGCGTTTTCTGTGTGGCTTGGCAGACGGATTAAAAAAGAAACTGGAAAAAATTACGGATGAAAGAACAACTTTTTATTTTCCTTTATATATCGAGCCGAGAGCTTTATTCGGAGCATCCCCTCGGCCCGATGGACGGCGATTCTTCTTTTATTGAATCTCGAATCGAGAAGAACCGTGAGGGTCTTTAAAAACATTTTAACGCGGCGACCAAACTCACGTCCTTCGTAGCGACCGCGCTCGAACGTGAATCGAATATACCTGCATAAAAGCTTCACTTTCGCAACATTTTCTATATACAAACTTTTGCCATGAGAACTTTCCCCGAAGACTTTTTTTTAATTTTGACGGTACTGTCGAGCGGACTTTGGCACATCTTTCAAATTGCATGAATTTGAAATTTATTTATGGCAAAATAATGACCCTTAAAAGTCTGTGGACAATTCGATCGCTCGATAAATAAAATTTTAACGGAAACTTGTCTAAACGTAAATTTAATAATTTCGTATTATTATTATTATTATTATCGTCATTGATATTATTACTAGGTATAAATATATTTTATGAATACATATAAAATCCTTTTGAATAAAAAAAAACCATAAAAAGTCTATAAATTCGAATCCCTTCTCGGAGATGACAAATTCGAGATTAAGAGCTCGTGAGGTAAAAATGACGGAGGTCTTTTGTTTCCCGTGACAAAAACCACATTTTACTTGATTTATTGCTGCGAGGAAACGAAAAAAGACATCTTTGCTGAAAAAAAAATATATTTCTCAGGATGTCGTAAGTAGCTTTTAGGATAGAAAAAGAAAAAGAAGAGTGAGAGGAAGGAAGATACGCACGAGACATGTGTGTGGATGCTGTACGATAGTGTTCCTGACATAGGACAAGCACAACGCGAGTAGAATACTTGGAAAATATTACAGGCAGAACGAAAGAGTAGGAGAGAGAGAGAGAGAGAGAGAGAGAGAAAGAGCCAGAAAACGAAAGAGACAGCTGTTACTGGCACACTCGACACATCCTCGCCGGATGGATTTCGGGTTGGCGAGGTGTTGCGAGGGTGGTGGAGGTTAAGGGGTAACTCTCCTGTCCTCAACCGGTTGCGTGTGATTCATCATCGGAGGTTTTAACGCGTTGGAAAATTCCTATTGCCACTTTCACATAACGCTAATAAATAAAAAAATACAAATTGGTGCACCGACACTGAAATCAAGAGGATGAAAATGGAAATTCAAATTTTACAAAACGAGAACAACGGAAAATCGTCGGAATATCAAAAATTCGCGATTCCACATTGCTCTCCTTCTTGCATTCTTGCCAACATTCTGCCCTTTTGTATTTCCGACATTTTACGCACTTTTAGACAATAAACGTGATTTTTTTTTGGTCTTCCAGCGAACGAAAGTTTCTCTTTGAGGAAGCAAGCTAAAAATGGAACGAAATACACAAAGGGTATTGGAAACAGGGCTCCTCGATGTGAAACAAAATTGCAGATCCGTTGCATATACACTGGCAAAATGAACATTCTCTGTCCATTGGTCTCTCTCTTTCTCTCTCTCTCTCTCTCTCTCTCTCTCTCCATCACTGTATTTTCTAGCCCAACGTCTGATCAACGTGAAAACAGTCCCTCCCGATCGAAGGACAGAGAAAATGTTTCTCTCTTTTTTTCCTTCTTCTCTCCATCCAACGGGGGTAGCACCTGATTGCAAAAGTTTTCTTTCGATGCCACATCCTCGCCCTTCCTGAATCCTCGTCTTCCTAGCAGACATCGATAAAGCTCTCATGCGGAGGCTGTGCGAAAGGTCGAAAGCTGCATACAGAAAAAGACAGAGAAAGTATGAGAGCGTTGCATCTAACAGATCCCTTGGTCGGTGAAAAAAAAACCTCTTCGAACCAGCTTTTTTCTTTTGATTATTACGATTCCGTCATCAAGATTTTTTCTTTGATAGTTCCTTTATCGCGATGGCGTCGCGATGAAAAAATCCGTCACCCTGGAAGAATGTAAAAAGCGATGAATATACGACGTCATAAAGATTGGATGTAATCTCGGATTTCCGGGATTCCTGTAATTCTCCTGGTCGTTAGGAAACGGAAAGAGAGCTCGTGTGTGCGTATTTTAATAAAGAAAAAAGTATGAACGGAGGATAAACGTAGAGTCATTTTTGTACCTAGGCACCTCGAAAATCCGTGCATACCGATGACCAAAGAATGTAGAATGAAAAACGAATGCAAACTAAAGGGACGTAGAAAGGGACACTTTTTACATGCCTGCATGTTTACATATGCCCTACATATATGCATAACGGTCTGATACAAAGGGACACAGGAAGCCCAACTAGAAAAGTAGATGGGAGATTCTTTGAAAAAATTTGGAAAAAACATCATCCAAATAAAATCTAGGTAAAATGTTGAAGTTACTAAACCAGCGACTTAGATTCAGAGTCTGGACGCTTGCAGCTTAACGAAAATAGAGCATGTCCAGAATGGGAAGGGAAGCATTTCTATGCAAATCTTTGGGGCAAGGCAGCACGACTTGTTTGAAGATCACGATTCCCTCGTAACACTAACCGCTAATAGTAGATGCAAACGATATATATATATATATATATATATATATATATATATATATATATATATATAATTAATCCGCTGGTATACATAAACTTTTTTTTACATTCACAGTAACAAAATTTAATTAGTTTTTTGGTTCTAATCGTTTTAATTCGATTTCATGTTTATCTTTTTGATACACAGGAAATTTTATTTTCATTTTAATGGAAAAACTTTTCTTCGTAAGGTTAAAGAGGGATTGACCTTTATTACGACATTTTTTTGTTTAAATTGTTTTGCTATGCAACTTTCTTTTAATTAGTAACGATTATAAAATGAGCTGCAAAATATAGCCCCAGGTAAACAAATGAAAAGAATGGAGGAAAAACTAGTCTCCTCTTAAGTCGATGTTTGACATTTTTTTCTCGGGTAATTGGCAATTTAGTTGGATATTAGTGTTAGCCCTCACACTTTCCAATGGATTTTCGGTTTTCCTCGTGACTTGGTCGAGCGGATCTCCGACGACAAATATAATAATAGTAATACGTTACACATATATATTTCGCGTTCCACCGTAAGCATAGGAACGCGAGACATGCCTCGGGAAACCGCAAATTACGTTACTCACCGTGACGGTATGACGGTATGCGGGGCTGGTGTGAAAATTACTTAGCCACGCATGGTGCTAACATATACATGATTACCTCGTTCATCAGCAGGAGTCCCCAAGCGTTGGATGTATCCTCGCGTTCTCTGTATAATAATTCCAATATAAATCGTAAATTGGAAGGCTCGAGATAAAATGCGATTAATTTCTCATCGGCCTCGTGCTTTTATCGGATCTCGCGCTCGCGTCAACGAAACACTCGCTTATCTCTCCTAAGCTACGCGGGAATCGCAACCTGTCGAAAACTCTCCTTTTTCTCAGATTTTCTCTTTTAACCAAACTAAATTCCATTTTACGCTCGCTCGTTCGTGAAATTCGAAAAAAAAAACGGCTTAATACCAAAAAAGAAAAACGATCTTCGTTTCGCGCCGAAGAAACAATTTTAATCATTTCCGCATAAATGAGAGACGAAATTAAAAGTTTTTAATTCGTACAAACTTTGCTCGTAGAGGAACTATTATTTTTTATTTAATTCCTCGATTATATACAAAGTGAGATAATCTTTTCCTTCGATTTTATGCCAGATGAAAATTTATTTCGTTAAACGTTGCATTTTTGGTGTGAGTAAAATTTCTTGACTGTCACAGCAGGCAACTTGGTAGAACTTATTCAAGAACGGAACGTCACTCCTTGGCATCTGTATTTATACAATGCCTCTGTAATAGGCTACGTGACGAGATCGATTTGGGCGTGCATCCGTCGGGTCTTGATAAGATTACTGAAGCTGTTTGCATCACAATATTGAATCTCAGTCTCGATACCTATAACTATATTCATAAATAAGCCTAGCAATATCTATATACATACATATTCATACATATTATGCTGTTGTTGATAGACAGGCGTGGGAGAGACGTGTGCGCTCATCAGGGTCGACGCGAAGACGCGCTTTGATAATCGCTAAAGCCTTCGAACCGCGGCTCAACGGTGATCAGCCTTTATACACTAATAAATTTGACACGATACAGTAATACGTCAGTGTTCATCAGAATTTGCACAATATTTTGACTCTTGATAATCAAAATGATTTTTAATTGCCAGTTTTTGATAACAACGATACGTACTCGATATCGCAAAATTGGGAATCACGAATAATTTTATATTGGAAATTTTTGATAAATTTTACATTTTTGTTTCTATAAGTTGGAGGATAAATATTGTTTATTTGCGGTGTGGGTGAGGGGGCGAGATTCTACAGATGGATACAGGAGTGTTGCTACAGTCAAAGGGATATTTAATAATCACACTCGGTACGTGGAAAAGTCGATGAAACGTGGATATTGATTCGACCGCAAATATGTCGGGAAATACACAAACGACTGTGAAGCACACGATTGATATAAGCAAAAACTATATGCTCATCGTATGGGATATGTTTCGATGTTTCATCAATTTGTTACCATTGCAGCAACACGTACGATATGCGGAATATTAAAAAAAATCCTCGAACAAGGTCCGTGAATCGATTGCACGGAACGTCGAACGTTCGTACCCGTCGAATAAACCGTGAGTGAATTTTTCGTCGTACATTCACTTGGAAAATAACACGGCTGTCTGGGTACTGCAAGTTTTGTTTAGCTCGATGCCAGGAAAACTCAAAGTGCGAGTGTGCCATAGCGGAGAGAAAAAACGAGGGAAAAAAAGGCACGAACGAATAAATAATGAACGGATTTTTACGTTTGCGGGCGAATATTCCGTTGTTTTTCGCGATATAAAGAGGGATTGTAAAAATAAACGGTAGGACGAAAACGAATTTTTCAGTGAAAAGCACGCGTTTCGATAATCGTGAAATGTCCTTGTGTTTCCCCGAATGCTTCGAGGGGCGGTGGATTATGTTTTGAATGTATGCGATGCGCAATAACCGCGTATCGCAGTTGTTTACCGAACTGACTCTCGTAGTCGTATCCACTCCCCGAATTCTTTATTTTACACTCTCCGTGAGTTGGAAATGCACAGAAATATGGCCAATAAGCTGCATTTGTGCATGCTTCATTTTCAGCTTTTATGCGTGAATGACAATCTTTAATACGGATGAATTGGATATATCTGATTTTTTAATCAATTTTTATATTTTATAATTTCCAGAGAAAAGAAGTTTGCCACGAACTCGTTCCTAAAAATTGATATTTATTTTCAACATGCAAGACGTATCATAAAATAAAAGTCCGCAGTGAAAATATTTTGAAAACCCGGTCCAAATTCTATGTTTACGTGTACCAATGTATACAGTAGCGAGATTGATTTACGAGAGTCAATTTGGACATGTGTCTGTATACAAACAAAACAAAAACGTAAAAATATTATCACAGTCGCAGAAAACGCGCCGGAAGCGACATCTGCAGTTCCGCAATTTTATTTTATATTTTTCATATATACTTTCTTTTCCTCGTTTTATAAACGAATATTTCTCTTTATTTTGCGCGCTTTATTTCTCGAAGCGAAATTAATTAATTCGATAATTGTCAGCCGCTATCAACGCTTGCCATTTTGAAAAACATTTCATTCAACGCTACCGCGGAAAAAAACTAATAACGCATACGAATTTTTACATATTACTATTTTAGCCGAAATACTTTTTTATTTCTTCCTATATAAAAACAAAAGTAGTGATAAAATGAATTCTCGGTCCTGGTGTAAAAAATACGTTTAACGAGACTCCGGGACGAGCGCAACCACAGGATGGTTAAAAGGGCAACGGAAATACGACTTTTGCGTTCGAGTCGACGCAGAAACAACAAAAAAGAAACAGAAACATATATGGATACATAAACCGAGAATACGGATGGTATCGTAAATTTTAAAGAAAGCAAGAATGAAAAAGAAGAAATGGAAAAATACGAAAGAAGGAAAGGATAAAATTTCAACATCCTGGTCTGATATCCTGAAAAATCACCTTGATAGAAACACGTAGGATTTCTTCTCCTCTCTCTCACAATTTAAGTGAATTTTCGTCAAATTAATTCATATCGCGTTTACAGTCAAAAAGGGAAAATTTAATCGTTCCCCCTGGATGATGTAAAATATTGACGAGTAAAGTGCCAATACAAGGAACTTTAAAAAGAACGAAAAAGAAACGTCCGTGTTTCATACTTTATGTGCGTATAAAGTTATACGAGACGCACGAGTTCCACCCTACAAATCGATGGAAAACGTGAGTTACCACCGGGGTCGGTGCAATTAGAGAATGAAAGCTCTTTAGCATTTCCCCTTTACTTCACTCCCGTCTTGAAAACAAGACTCGACAATTTTTCTCCGATTGAAATTTAATAAATATTCAATTACATTCTTGATATTTATGATTTTTTTTACGGTCGAGAGTGTAACGTCGGGTAATAAAATATCCAGATAATGGTTGAAGCTTATAAAGAAAACGTATAAAAGCATTCCCGAGTGTTTACCACGAACTCGACGAACGCGTCGCAAAGTTAAATGTAAAAAAAAAACCACTCAACGTTGGAATTTTCATAAAGCGTGAAAAGTTATCTTTGTTAAAAACATGTTTTGCACGGATATTGATTTAACGAACGACCTGTTCTGTCAATCGAGATTGTTTGCACAAAAGTCCATTAAAGCGAAGTACCGATCGTTTCCTAAATTTGACGATTTATCGGTGAGTTTCGATCGCAAATTGTTTCCACCCTAAATATTTGATGAGAAATCGAAAGCATGAGGTATAACAACGAGCCAACTCGTCGAATTCAAATGAACCGCGTATCGGGCATTAATACGATTATCCTATCGTACTTCGCTCGAGAATTTCATATTATCGGACAATCATTGTTGGATCTCGCGCGTCGGACGGCTATTCAAGGGTCTGTTGGATCGAGAATTGAACGAGGAGCAATACTCTGGCAACTTCAATATATATATATATATATATATATATATATATAAGCAACGAGAACGATGAGAAAGTGAGAAACGAAGAAATTTTCAGGAAGAGATGTACAACGATGCGTGAGCCCCAGATTTCAATTTCGTTTCCATGGAGAGACAGAGAGGCTGACGTATAAAAGAGAAAAGGAGAGAGAGAGAGAGAGAGAGAGAGAGAGAATTGTGTCGTTTTGCGTCGCGTCATTGTCGTTACCGTCGCCATCGGTAGCGAAGACCCAGCTGGTCCCATTTCATCGACGTGGTAACGTCGTTTTCGTTCTCGGTCAACATCGACCCCACAAAGGAATTGGCAATTTAACGCGAGGGACAAATTTTTTAGGCCGCGCATGCGCCCTTCTCCCAACATCCCCGAGAAGGTTAGCAGAACAATGGTCCATGATACGTCAATAACGATGTGCGAAATCATTTAATTACCATACGGAAATTATATCCTCGATCTTCTTCGATGAACATCGAAAAATTGACTTTTTTACACAATAAATTTGTTTATAATTATCTTTCGTTTGCATTTAATTACCATACGGAAACTATATCGTCGATCTTCGTTGATCGAAATCGAAAAGTCGATTTTACTACGTAATAAAATTGTTTATAAATATATTTTGTTTGTATCGAATTTTGTATAGAAGGAAAGGAATATTCATTGAAATATAAACCGCGATAAAAAGACATCTTAGCGGCACTTCTTTCAAAAGTCCCTTCTCCGTAAACACGACATAATACTATACGCCGGAATACCCCGTGAATAATACGATACAATAGGGTAGTGTCCCGTACAACGATGTGTGGTGAATAGATATGGAGACGTGGGTCTTCGGATGTATTATACATGCAGCTCGTCTATATGTCCGTGTACGTATCGTCCATCTATACACACACACACACACACACACACACACACATATATATATATATATATATACAAACGTTTAAGCTCAATGGTTACTGATAACAGCCTCCCTCTCTGACGAAGTATCTCGTGAATCTGGATTCCTCTTCCTCGATACAATCGTCGTTTCTAACCGCTGTCCCATCGCGATACGTTTGACAACGTAGTGCACGGGAATACATACACTTAAGAATACCCAAAATATTGTAGGCAACCCATATTCCATGGCAATGGAATTTTTCAAGCTGAAAGAATCTAACTCATACGTGGCACGTGAAAGAACGAATATGCGGTTTGATAATATAAAGGGCTATGGCTACGTCGAATCCCCTTTAGAAATTATTATACCACGTTTTTACGCTATATACATATATGTATATGTGGGTGTGTACACACGAAAGGGCTGATAATGCAAATGCCCCGTGGGCTATGGAAAAAGAAAGATAGATCTGTACAGATTTGGAATCGCGAAACTTATATGTTTTCAACCAGTGCATTGTAGCATTTTCCAGTAAATTCGAATAAAAAAAAGAACAGAATTATGATTATGGGCAATATAACTGTCGAGATTTTATTGCCACAACGATAGATCGACGGTTATGTATGACGACATGGGAATGAATGTTCCATGGGTCGTTTCTCCCCGACGAGCTGGCGTACGTGTAGTGCCACGGTCATTGATTTCAAGACGTGATTGAAGAGAATTTTATAGGGAGGCTGAAAAATGAAAGAGTCTTTCGACCGGTTTTTTTTATATAATGGCAAATGATTGTTGAAGAGAGAACGTGAAAGATTTTACCATATATTTTTTGTCGTAGCGGACCGTCGGTGTTCCCGTTTAATGTCAATTACCTTTGATCTAGTTTGTTCGGTTTAAAGTTAGCCACGGATCGTCACGCGGCCACGAAACAGTGTTCAATGGCGCAAAAAGTACGGCGGACCTTTTATTTCAGTCGTAAAACTTCTCGACGCGAGTTCTCAATCACATTGACTTTTCTGACAGAAAGACAACTACCTGGAGCCTTGGAGCTTTTCAACTCTGGTGATTTAACTATCTCTCCCAACTGTGATAAGGTTTTACCCGACTTGGAGCTTCCATTCATTGTTCAAATATATTTTGAGAAGGCGCAATTTTCCATCCGTTGCGAATTAATATGCGGTGAACGTTTATTACAGCCTGGATCGTAAGACAAGCGAACCAGTAGAAACGTTTTACCGTTTTTTTCTTTCGAAGTTATAACTAAAAATGATTAATTCATTCAATTTACACATTAATGTGTGAAAACTGGGAGTCTCGCCCATTGTGAAGCATATTAGTCTGGCGTACACTTTATTGGTGGCTCTGAACCAGGCTTATGATCCATATGAACGGCCCTATTTGCATTTTCCAACTGCCTCAAGATCCTCGAAATAAATGCGTTTTCCAAGCGATGTTCTCAGTCCCATTTAGGACTCGAGTTAGTTCGTGGGGTGTAACAATGCCATTTACTGTTACCGACTGCTGGTAGCACAATTTCGTAGATTTATACGATACGAACGTTCGTACGTACATACGTTACGTAAATGTAAAAAATTATTAGGCGTGGAGGGTGAGAAGGGTTGGAAAACGAGCTGAAACGATTTAATTTTTCGAAATAACGGGAACTGAATCGTCGTGTAAAAGCCGACGGAATGTTCGAAGACTTTTACGGAATCGAAGGGTGAGTCGAAGATGTAGCAGCATTGCCACAGTGACGGGGCATCGTCGACATATAATCGGTGATATGCCAACGTCATCACGACCGGATAAGCTACGAGGGGGCGAAAAATGAAAGCTCGCGATAGAACGAGGGAGATGAAATGTTACCAAAAGGGACAACATCGAAGAACGTCGAGGGTGAGAAATTCTATCGAGTTTCGAAAGGTGTTGGCGTCGGGAATGCCTTACCTCGACGAAAACCACTGGATTGCCAGGGATTCCACAACCTAAGTTCGTCGAGCGATTCTAGAAATTTTGAAAAAAACACTTTTTTGAAAGCGTACGGGGAAACTGTAAGGAACTTGGGGGTTGAACAATCTGGTGTAGGATGAAGAAAGGTGGCCGATCGGTCGACCAAATATTCGACTTATCAATCCACGACCAAATATTTAGAAATATGGGTGGTAGTTTGTAATTTTGAAAATAATTAATAAATTTGCTAAGCTATATTTAAAATCTGATTTTAATAAATAAATATTCACTAATTACAATCTAATTGCCCAATTTATGATCAACCAATATCGGTTATTAGTCTGCGGTTAATTAACTGATAAATATAGAGCGAAATTCCTAACAAATATTGTACGTCGGCTAGTACCGCGCCCGACCCTATCGATTGATGCCATGTTTATCTCAACTTCGTCGCTAGTTTTTCCAATTACGACAAAAAGAAATTAACCCATCAACCTCGACTATTAATCAGACCCTGATTTTCGAAGTTTCCTATTAAATCCGCTTAAGCCACCTTCCCAAAAGCTTACCAATTTTTGCTCGGGTGCTTCGCGAACTTTCAAGCCTTGGTAACAGTTTGAAACTAAAGGATTCGATAGTATTAAGCTAATCCATTTCAAAAGACGAACATACATTTTATCCCAGTTTTTTTTCCTATCCCTCTCACATCCGTTCGTGTTTCGATCTCGGATTTAAAAGTCCAAAACAAAAGTGTTACCAAGGCACATGACGCTAACGTGACAAGCCAAAAAACATCTATTCCTCGAATTATTTTCTTCTTTCTCTTTTGCTTACTTTCATCCAACCTTCCTAATGGAATATCTCTGTCTAGGCTGGGTCCAGTATTTGCGCATACATTGTTAAAGATAAATACGAAGTCGCTGGCTCAAAGCATGATACTCGTGGAAACGTTTTCCCTCGACATATTTCAAGTTACTCGGAAGATTAAAAGAGGAAACGGAGAAGAAAAAACGATGGGTATAAAGAAAAATGTTGGAGAGCCTTCAAGATATCGAAACAAACAAACTAACGACATGCCCTGCTCTGTTTCGTTTTGCCTCAATAACAAGCCAAAGTCTCAATGGTATAGCGCGTGCTCTATCGCTCGATATTAAAAGACGAGTAAATCTGATGGGCATGCCAATCTTCGTAGGCACCAAGGGGAAAAAGCTTAACGACAAATCCCTTCTTCATATAGATCGCGCAAAGCAACTGACACCGTCACTCTCTCCAATGGGGGAAAATGCGAGCGAAAGCACCGCGTTCCCCTGCGATCGCTGAACATTTCGGATGTCCCCGGGGTCCTGTCAAGCTGGAAGAAATTCGGTGTATTTCGTTCCAGGGATAACGAAACGGATTTATCGCTTTAGAAGATTTCCCTCGCATCGTCTCCCACTTATTTTACCTCGCGTTATTTGTTCACGGTACGAACAACTGTGATAACGAATCACGAAATTTATCATCGCTTCAAAGGATACGTTCACAAGGAATACGAGAAGGTTGTGAGAATGTTAAAGATTCAAATGGAAATTTGGAGAAACGAGAATTTTTGGTTGGATGAGCGACAAAATGTGTCCCCATTTCCGTAACCGAATCAACAATGATTAACCCAATGATGATTTTAGGGTGAACGTCTATCGAAAATTTGCACTTGGTTCACGACTAATCGCCGATAACACGAATGTTCAGTTTAGTATTGATTCTGTCGATGAATCAAGAGTTCCGCATTATTTACTCGAGCAAATAAGGACTCTGGCGTTCATACTCATGCATAGACGAGACTGGTTGATGCGGTGCTATGGCCCAGTCGGTTAGTTTGCACAGTAAGATCCCCTATTTGCATTTCTCCTTTTCTCCGTGGTGTTCCTCTCATACGTACATCAACGTCTCTAAATCCTGATTGGGTTAATTTACTCAGCTCAGTCTAGTGATCTCTCGTTCCATGAAGTATGAAGTCTCAGTGATCCATGAGGGTGATCTTTTTTTTTCGTAAAAATGACTTTATGTGCATATATTTCCATCGGAAATTTCCCGTATATTGCGAATATAACGTTCTTTTTCCTAGAACTTCGCAGTTGTTAAACGAAAAATCAAAAAAACAGTGAAATTTCATGTTTTTTCGATTTTTCACCAATAAATTGGCCATCGCTAGAAGATTTACCATGTTATTCGTGTTCTACGGGAAATTTCCGATAAAAGGCGATCCTTTAAACATCAATTTTCCAAAAGTTTTTCTCGGGGCATCCAGAATCCCACGTTTCGCATGGGCGAGAGGTCAAATTTAAATTTTAAACGGAACGAGTTCTAACAGGCTATAGAAAGCTATAAATATATTTCCGGGGTTGGGATTCTATATCTATCTAAGCGTGCATCCGCATCGTCGAAATTCCAATGCGGAAGTTGAGTCGGACATTAGCAAACTTCCGGAACATGATACTTCGTCCAAGAGTGCCTGCGGCTCTTTCGCTCCCTGTCTCGGCCTCTCCCAGTATAATGACTCTTTCATTACGATGGACTTGACTTCGAAGTGCTCGCTATAGCCGAATTTTTTTTTCGTTCAAACGACTCCGAGAGACGGAGAAGACGAGATAAGGTTAATCAAGCTCGTATGAAACTTCGTCGGAAAGATCTTTTTAACGTAAATCATGATAAAAACTTCTAAAACCAGTGTCGGCAACGAATGAATTACACCAGACAAAGGGAAATATATTTCTCCTCAAGAACTTTGCCACGGTGAGCATTCGACTGAATCTCGTCAACTTAACCGGAACGGACGTATTATCGATGTTGCACGATAATAAATGATGTTATATCACGATTGAATTATTTATTACGTCAAAGGAAGAAGCAATTTCGCGTAGTCCTGAAATACGATACTATAAAATAGTCGTATACATATATAACCGATATTGGTAAGTCCGTGCATTCGTAACGTCGTTACTATTCGCATTATCGATCATTCTGTCAACGGTTCGGTGGATAAATTCTTCAGGAATCCGTAAATAGCTTGTATCGATAAACTATATCTTTTTCCCACCAATACCTATATCAATCTCTACCTAAATAGGTCAATCCGCATCAAACATAACGATAGGTCATTCCAACAATCTTTCAAAGTTTTCCAATCAGCGTTCGTTAATAGAAAAAGAAGTCTACCCGAATGGAATTTTTACAATAGCCACCCGATCTTTTTTCACGTCGCCGATTAGACACTAGGTCATTACCCCCAAAAATAATCTCGCGTCACGCGAAGCACCCCAAGTATCGTTCGCACAACCCGCGATCTAATAAATAATATAAATACACAGTTCATTGTCAGCCAACTCAGTTGTAACGCAGAGCATGCCATTAAGCTGTCACCTTATCAGTCAAAGGTCAGAAGTAAACACCCTCGTAAATGCCAAGCGAACGTATCTGCCATAACCGAAAAGATTACACGCTTTCGCTCTCACCCATATTTGTCTCGACCGAACGTCGGTCGATATATCAACGTATTAGATAATTATTGACATCCGCTCGCTCCTCTCCCACGTTTACCACGTCTCGGAGTTATAAGTCCCGAATCAAGACCTCCTCATCTTCTCAGTTTTCTCATTCACCTTGCTCAAACTTTGAAACAAAAAGCTCGAACTAATGAATATGTGAACAGTTCAATCTAGAGTTTTCGAGCGTTATGCTCGAAAGTTCGAATTTCTTCTTACCCTGAACCCTGACAGCCAGACGAGAACAGTGGAATTGCGATACATAGATATACGAGTCTTGCAGCATGGATAATGACTAAAATATAACATCGTCTCCAATATTTACCATAAACGGACTGTCGCGACCCGTTAATCTTCGAAAACTTCTCTGTATCGTTGAATTTGGGATAAATATATTTTCTTTATTTTTTTAGATATTCTTCTGTTTTTTTGCCTTTTACGTATAAATTTTTGTAGACACATTTTGTACATTTATAACCTGCAAATAGGCTACGATCATTCGTTCGAAAGGAGTTTCGTTGCATCGACCGTAGAACATATCGAACGTCTCGAAAGTGATGTAAAATAGTTATGTTCTATTCTTAGAATACTATTTTACTGCAAGTGCACACGTACATAGCGACGGAAAGCCCGTAGTGAAACATTCTCTCGACAGTTGGTGAGAACTCGGGCGATACAAGCTATCATAAGGTATCCCCCGATACTTTATGACGCGAAGGTGAGTCTGCGAAAGACGACATTGATGACGTTGAAAGCGACGACGACACGGAGGACGTTCCTAAAGTACATTTTAAGGATAATATAAAACGTCGTCTCGGTGAGCGATGATCGCGACGATAGGCCGCGTTATTTTTTTGTCCAACGTCGCTTATCGAGGGTGAAATTTCGACGTGGTTTTTGTAGAATAATATTTTTTGTTTCGCTTCCTACACGATCGAGCTTCTCGTCGTTGCGGAAATGCTTATTTCCCGACGGGTCGGTGATAGATTTTTGACAGTTATTAGTGACGTGATTTTCAAAGCACAGCGTCGAGTTCGACTTAAACGACATCGAGGAAAAACTTGATCTTTGTTCTTGAAATTTTTCAACTTCTTTGTAGAGCTTGGCTTATTTGTTTTCGTCGACGTTTCCTGTCACGAAATATATTCCTCACCTTCGCTCGGTGACAAACCGGTCGTCCAGTTTGGAACGAAGAGCTTGCAGCGATCGTTTCTTTTGCTGCCTCTTGAGACTCTTCCGATTTTACTGATCGTCGCAGTGCACGTTACGACGTATATAAATACCTTAGACCTCATTTTTCTGCGACAGGTCGATCGAACATATGCTGCCCCTGGGGTAGAAACTTTTCACGAACTTCACTCCCTCCTTACCTTTACATTTTTCTTACATCCTTTCAACCGTCGTGGCTATACATTGATTCGCAAACTCCCCAACGGTCTTACGATCGCGTCGCTAACTTATCTCGATCTTGGGCTTATCGCCGACACTTTTATTTTCTTCTTCCAGGTATCGTTTTTCTCCACGAGCCCGGAACTTTCCAATAAAATGCGCTTCGAGTACTTCACCCGCACCATACCGAGCGATCACTATCAGGTCAAGGCAATGGTCGACATCGTACTCAAAATGGGCTGGAGTTACGTATCGATAATTTACGAAGAAAGCAACTATGGAGAAAAAGTGAGTACTACGAGTAATGATCAGCCAATCGGAATAACATATTTTTCTTAACATTTATAAATAAATATGAAAATTGCTTTTTCGAATATTATCTCAAATATAATATAACCGTAATATCGATGGAAACGAGACGTCAGATAGTACCTACTTCGGATCGAAAATATTAAAGCCGAGGACGTAAGGATAGGAGAAAATGTCTACGTCCTTATCTTTTTCCCAATGCAAGAAGCGAATTTCCGGAACCTCTCAGAATCCATTACTTCACCCGCGACGTCTTCCATCCCGTTTCGTCAAACTTTCATGAGATCGACAGAAAAGCTTTTAACTTCCGTTATTTTCGATACATATATACATTTATTTAATATTGGTAATAACGAATAGGATCGTGGATGGTAGTTATATAAAGTAATGGTATCGTAAAATATAGCCCCGTGAAACAGTCCATAGGCGATTAGAACGTAAGTCACGATATGATGCCTATGCGGCATAGAAATAAGCTCCTTCGTTCGAAGGATCTCGAAAGGAATTGTAAACCAGGGTAATCGAATTTTCACCCGAGCACTCCCGCACTCAGCCGCTCTCTGAAAACGGTGGAAAGGGCCCCATGTCGTTGGATAGTTGCGGTTCTACGGCATAAATATTTATCTGTATCTGCTCCGGGGGGAAAGGTTCTTCGCGAATCTACAGTGAAGAAGCAGAGACTCGTCGAAGTGTAACCGTAAGAGAAAATCTATGGTCACGTATTTTCCGCTCTACCATTGCACCGAACCGAAGATTGCCTGGGAAATTGCCCCAACGCGTTCGTTTTACCTTTTATCTCTCTCGCTCGGACTTACCTCTCTCGATCGTACCTTCGAGAGCGTGATCGTGCAACATCTCGAAAACCTCTTGGAATTCTGAGATTTACAAAACAATTGGAGAATCCGCGACAGCCCACGGTATTATTTTCCAACGAGTCGAAGAAGCGATCTCAATGATGGAAATACAGTAACGAGAAGACTTTAACATCGATCGATAAAATGAGAGGACTCTGATATTGAGGTCAACGGATTGCCGCATTCTTTGTTTTCAATTCTTTGATATTCAACAAAATTCCATTATTTTCGTTTTTCATTTCAATCATTAAAAATTAAACGCGGAAGTACCGGAACAAAGAGAATGGCAAATTTATTAACACCAGTGTGAAATTTCCAAATCGATTTTACGCTAACCCCGGAATTATTTCTCTTCTTTCTCTTTTTTTTTTTCATTTGATGGATTTTCGATGAAATCGAACAAAACCCGCGTCTCTGATTGCGCATTCATCGGGGAAAGGGTGAACGAGAAACAGACAGAGAGGTTCGGAAATTAATTAAAGCGAGGTGCATTTAACCGCATTTACCGAATCCCCAACGTCATGAGTATCGGTAGAGAGGCAAAATGGTAGACGGGGCTGGAAGCTCAATGGGATGAAAAAAAAACATATCACCGATTCGAAAGGGGAGCGGTGAGGTTATATCCAATGAGATTGAGTTTCCAAGAACCGAGCTTTTGGAAAATCGCGAGATCTAATGCGTAGCGGCAAATGCAAATGATTTTAATCTTCAGAGGGGGGAGGGAGGGGGCAGGGGGTTGCAACCTCGAACCACCTAGCAACCCTCATAATCCGAGGAATATATTTAACGGGCCGAAGGATACATGGTACCAAAAATTCAACGCTACATGTATATTATATCGCTTTTATTGTAGAAGAACTAACCATGTAAATGCTAATCCTTGCTAATTAAATTCTTGTTAAGGAAAAAAGATTTTTTTACGAAAAAAAAGAATACAGCTGGAGCGATTACCACAATTTTCTGAATTCTTTCCGACGCTCCGACGTGCTCTCGCTAAAATGTATCAAATTATCTCCCTTCTGGAAAATTGAGTAAAGTGGACAGTGTCCATTTAGTTTTTACCTTGTGAAAAATTGAATTACAGTCTCGTAAGGAACAGTCGCATGACAAAGTGACTTTTTGCTGCAATGCGTATGAAATATTAAGAAAAGCGTTAAAAATCTTAACCATCGTTGGTTTTTCAATGGGAAATTGTAAAAAGGGAAGTTAGGGTTTGCTACGACGTCTCACACGCTACTTTAACGTTTCGACGATTCCTTCGAAAAATTCTACATTCATATTGCTAAAAAGAAAATCGTAAAATTTAAATATTTCTTCACTACGGTAAAATACGAAAAACGTTCGCGTACTCGACGGGACGCACGTGAGAAAAGTGATTACTCGGGGTATGCGCGAACGGAGGAAACGAGACGGGCAGGAAAAGCACCAGATGGGGAAATAATAATAACGATAACTTTGAGCCCCTTCTCCGCTAATGCAAGACATAAATAATGCTTCATATACCTTTCGAAAAGAAAAAACCGTCTTCGCTCGGAACAGCTCGGTGAGAGTATGTGCGGGTAGTCTGGTGTTGGATATGGGCAAAGGGAGACAGAGGCGGAGACAGAGGCAGATAGAGAAAGAGAGGGAGAGAGAGATGAGATGCCAGGAATTGAGAAATATGGAAGCTAAAAACCTTTATATCTCGAGGAGGCTGTCAAAAAAATGAAAAGAGTAAAGTTTTCACTTTTCCGAAAGGGAGTAAAAATTTTTCGACAATGGTTTGATATCATTTCATAGAGTGTATCAGTGACTTAAATTCTCACGTAAAAAACACGTAAAAATGTTATCAAGCACAGCTTTTAAATTATTATTTCCTCTTACAGTTACTATTAAAACCAATACTTTCTTCCTGACGCAAATATTTAATGGATCGATGAATTCTACGCAATTTAAACTAATAAAAGCTGACGCGAAAGTTCCGTATCGGAAAGTGCCCAAGGGTGAATTGCTGTATTGCAATAATCGGTATAATTGACTTTTCAAAAGTTCGAACTATTATCGAATTATTCTTGCAGCTCGATTAATTTTACTAGCTTTATTTTCCTTCGATATTTACATGATATTATTATCCTCGACGTTCGACTAATCGAAAAATCATACAAAGGTCAAAAGTGAGTAGAATTTCTCGATTTTCAAAGCTATAAATAATTAGTTTAACAGTTACGTCTCTGGGAGAGAGTGGGAGGGTGTAAAAGCGAGAAATCTTACGATCGCGTATCAACGTAGAAACAATAGTAGCTTTAATCGTTAATCCGCAACCATATCAAGAAAATGGCGGAAGTACGAGACTCCACTAAAACCGAAATGTCGTCAATAAACCTTGTTACAGCGCGGAGATGATAAATGGTACAGTTATACGAGACGTCTTCGCGAAATTGTCTAATATTGGAAATTCACGAAGTTGGAGCTTTGTTACTACCCTTTCTCACACAGTTTTATTACATGTCGAAAATTTTGAATATTTGAACCTGCGAAATCGTCAATAAGACATTCTCCATTTTTTTTCGAAAGATTCGCGCCCAACAATTACTATCGAATTTATCGCGTACGACAATCATAAAAAATTCGACGTATTATTCACGATAAAAACTGCTAATTCAATTTTGTGTGTTACCCAGGCTTACGAGGAATTAGAAAAATTGTTGGGAAAGCACCAAATCTGCATAGCGGTGAAGGAAAAATTGTCCAAAGATTCTGGAGTTGCCGAAGCTCATGTTTACGACAATATCGTTCTGAAACTGTTAACGAAGCCACGTGCACGAGGTGAGTACATTTTCTTCCACGTACAACTTAAGAACAAATTATTTGTGCTTAATCCCTTAAAATTATCCCTAAAAATCGTATCACCCCCAAGCGTTTCTTCCCCTTTTTATAGCTACTGTTTGAGGTTCACAAACGTTTAAGAAATGTCCGCACTATAAAATCCACCCTCTGAAAAATATCCTAATATAAATTCTATTAGAGGGATTGATCGTACGATAGCCCGGTAAATGAAGAGTTTTGCATAAATAACGAGATCCCGGTGATAGTCTCGAGACTTTCGTGAAAAGGGTTCTCTGAAGGTGTGCGGTCGTGGTTTGAGAAAACTTTTTATGAGCCAGACAGCGGATATGGGGGAGAGAGAGAGCGAGAGAGAGAGAGAGAGAGAGAGAGAGAGGAGAGAAGTTGAATTATAAAAATTCATCGACTCACGGGTTGATGCGAAAGAGGAAAACACGAACCACCCCACAAATTGTCTTTAATCATTTTTACTCGATAAACCGAAGTTGTAAGTTTGCTAAAGGTAGCCTCGCTCTCTCTCTCACTCTATCTCCATGTTCGAGTTCGAGGCGCACCCCTGCCGTCATCACCGTCGCCGCAACTGCCGCTAATCCGGAAACGAGGTTATATATACCTCACGATCGTGTACTCTCGACTTCGAGGGTGAGGGATAATTCGATCTCACCGCAGGATCCCCACAAAGAGTAGAACGAGTACAGAAATAAAAAAAAGAATATAAAAAAAAAGTAAAAAAGATTAAAAACGTGAGACTCACCGTCGTTTTCCACTTCCTCTCTCGCTGTTTCGCGCTCACAAGCGGCAATAATAAAAGAAAAAGGGGAGGCTTCCCTTTCTCGTTTCGCTTTTGCACACGTCGGGATCCGGTACATCACCCTCTTTTCTCGTATCGTGAAAAATCTAAAAAGATTCCGGCAGTACGGCACGGAGTTGTTCAGTTTTATTGATACCATTAGAGAGGAAGCAGGGAAAAAAAATTCACCGTACGATGGTGAATTTTTTTTCCTCCGCTCTCAGAAGACGTCTGCGGTCGGATGAGACGAGCGACGACAGGAGATGGGTGAAGAAGTGGAGGAGAAACGGAAGAGAGAAAGACGGGGGGGGGGGGGGGGGGGAGATAGGGGAGACACGCAAAAGGTTTCGACAAATTTCAATGAATGGAGAATTGACGTGACGCATCTACTCTCTCCTACTCTTATTGCCTGGCGTCGTTAAAAAGCTCGTTGAAAGTACCATACGAATCCGATTAGGAATACCGTCAACCCTCCGTCTTGTAATGTAAATTCAAACATTCAATCTCGTCGCACGTTTTTTTTTCGCTTTTATCGATTGAAACGTCGATTTGCTTTTTGAGTAATGCACTCGTCCAATTTCGCTTCATTCAACGAAATCGTCGTATCTTCCTTTCGAGAATGAATAGATTTGTAAACGTCAATCGCTTCCGTACGACTAACAGTCCACGAGAAAAAATAATCTTTCTCCCGAAGATAAAATTTTTCCGTTGCTAATATCAAAGTTCAATCTTCTCCGATTTCTATATTCTTGCAACGATCCAAAAAAAAGAAAGAAAAACTCACGGCACGCAAGAGCCATTCGATTATCGGACACGGTCTTCGTACACGTGTCGAACCAAAAACTTTTCTCAGCACTTTTTTCGCCCGAGATCACTCGCAACCGGCTCGAAAAAGGGGCGATGCCATAGACGAGTGATATACAAACTTGTAAAGGAAAGAAATATCGATCTCGTCTCTAATTTCATGAAAGTTTGTGCTCCCTACACTTCCAACACATTTCCAACAATTTGGGGATCTCTGTTTACGCCGAAATTTTCTTAAACCATATTATTGTTCCGGACTATTGAAATGCAAATTCGAAATACAAAAAGAAAGCGTAATTAACTTTTGTGATATAAAAATAGCGAAACGTAAACAATTGTTTCGTAGGAACTCTTGTCCTTAAATTTGCCACGGTATAAAAAAAATATATACATATATAAAATGAAGATTGTACGAGAAAAAGCATCCCGCACAGTGGTACCCGTTGCCGCCAACTCTTTTCATCAGCGACGGAGTCTTGTATTTCGTCGAGAGTATGCCTTTCACGGACTTCCTTCTTTGCCACCGCCCACCGAGAAGAATCTCGGCGAAAGTTATTTCAATCGTTCTCTCGTAAATTCAAGTGCTATCTGTATATAGCGCGTAACCAATCGGCAAAAGTTCTTTCGTACTTGGTGGAAAGTACGTGTTGCTTCGTTCGCAATTTAAAACCTAGTTCTGAATTCCTTCGGATTTCTTTCTTTCTTTTCTCTGCGTTCCATAAAACGAGTGTTTTCTTGATATAGCGTAATAAAAGAAAAACAAATTTCTATATAATCACCGTGCGTAATACCTGCCACTGCTGGGTTGTTTTTTTAATAATCAATTCCCAGCTCTTCTGCCAATTTGTGATTTTCTATTTATTATCAGCAAATCGTAGTTTGTTAGGGGCAAAATCGTGTTTAATTGTAAATTTTGATGTTGTTACAATATATTTTGTGTAGGCTGATGTAGGTCAGCTTTTTTTATTTCCGGTTTAACAATGTTTAAATATCCGAGTAACTGTAATCCTTGGAGAAAGCACCCAAAGCTTTAAAAAGTACGCGCTAATCCACAGAGGATGATGGGAAAAGGAGATGGAAAGAGAGAGGGAGAGAGAGAGTGAGTGAGAGAGAGAGAGAGATAAGATAATAATACATCCGCGGATGATTATTTTCCGTGCTTTGTTTGCGAAATTCTTCGAAATAGATATAAGAAATTCGTGACAAAGATATAAGGATCCCAATAACGTCTCAAGAGAGAGAGAAAGACCAGAAAAAGTCTCGACGACACGAGAACATGAAAAGGACGTAGGGATTGAAGTGAACGAGATAAAAGGGTTTCCCTCACTCCCAGTCTCCGTTCAATTTTTTTTCTTCTTTCTCGAAGCACAGAGACGAACTCTTCGACCAGAGCGAAGAGGTTCTGTGATGAAGAAAGGAATTCTCTCATTTTATCCGGGATCTTTCGCGCGTACAGGAAAGCCCCAATCGTGACCAGGACATCACAATTATTTCATCCCTGAAACCGGCAATACGTGCTGGTCGGAGTCTCGACGAACCCTTCTCCAGCCAAGTACAAACGAGGTGAAGAATGGTTGGGATTAAAAAAAAAAGAGGGAAGCAAAAAAAAAGTGCTTTACCGTTTCTTGTCAGCACTGAGTAACGAAGGTGACACCTTTCTTTATCTCCCAATCTCATGCCCACCTCTCCATCTTCTTAATACATACCAATTACATATATATGTAATAAAAAGATTACGTCGCCCTCGTGTAACCGAATCGAGAGACCGAATTGTTCTCTTTAAAGGGAATGAAACACGTACCGGGTGTCCCAATTTCACAAGCCCGTGTACCTCCAGTGTACCTGTGAACATACTCGTTTCCCCTCTCCACTCAGAGTTGGCTGTAGCGCATGCGCACTCGCATGACCGAATCGAGGGACCGAATTGTTCTCTTTAAAGGGAATGAAGCACGTACCGGGTGTCCCAATTTCACAAGCCCGTGTACCCCCAGTGTACCTGTGAACATACTCGTTCTCCCTCTCCACTCAGAGTTGGCTGTAGCGCATGCGCACTCGCATGACCGAATCGAGGGACCGAATTGTTCTCTTTAAAGGGAATGAAGCACGTACCGGGTGTCCCAATTTCACAAGCCCGTGTACCCTCAGTGTACGTGTGAACGTACTCGTTCCCCCTCTCCACTCACAGTTGGCTGTAGCGCATGCGCACTCGCGTGACCGAATCGAGGGACCGAATTGTTCGCTTTAAAGGGAATGAGGCACGTACCGGGTGTCCCAATTTCACAAGCCCGTGTACCCTCAGTGTACCTGTGAACGTACTCGTTTCCCCTCTCCACTCACAGTTGGCTGGAGCGCATGCGCACTCGCGTTCAGAGAAGCGGAGCTGGCATCTCAGAGCGCCAGAAACCGCACGCCTAGACACGCGTCTTACAGCTATTGAGTATAATCGATGGAATAATTATAAATTAAGAAATATTTGAAATCTCGTTAAAAATGTGCGCTATCAGTGTTCCATTTTGCGGCAAATTACGTTTTCCATGCTTCATTTCTCGCGACAAATTGTTTTTTATATTTTGAAAAATTATATTTCGCAAAAACGTTTTTTTTTCACCGAGAGCGATATCTTTTCGATAAAAAAAATTACGGAAATCGAAGAGTTTGTGACAGTGCTATGGAATTTCAGGATTCATTGATCAAACTTTTTTTATTACCAATCTACCGCTATTCTGCATCGAATGATTAACGTGTCATAAGAACGAGGGGGAAGAGCAAATGAATCGCACTCAAAAACTTTGTCAAAAGCGAACGAGATTCTGAACGTATATGCGTTGAAGTCACGTTTCCACCGTTTTTATGTGCACTTTTTTTTATTTCGTCTCTCCTCCTCTCACACAGTTCATTTCGATCCACTTGGAAAAAGTAAATCAAAGAAGTCTAGATCGTCTTTGAGTGGAAAGGGTCTCGAAGACTTCGCAAAAGTGTAATGGCTACGAGAGTTCTCAAGGTAAAATGGACCCACCTTCTTTATAACGGCTCAGTTTTCCAAACTACTATTTTTTTCGAATACTCAGCAGGGCAAACGTCGGTATTGAGAAATTTTATTAAATTCTTAAACCAAAAGTAAACATTGGCGAATTTTGTGAAAAAAAAGCAAATAAAAATATAATTACACATTTATCATTATTTTTATTTCCCAAATGAAAGAAAAAGGATTCTCAGACCACTCTGCTTCGTTACTATATGGAAATTACTCATCTCTAAAAACAAGTAGAAAATAATTTTGAAAATCTGCATGGAAAAAATGCAGCAGAATAAACACAAAACAAAAAATTTGTTTCTATCTTGGACATGCGGTTCAATGTTAAAACGGTGAAGATAATGACATCTTCGCCCGTATACGAGGGTTGCCCAAGGTGAAGTTCTATAAGGGTGATCGCAGGGAGAAGAATACGATAGCCTCGCTATTTTAGTTTGTCTTAACGACGCTGATGACTAGCCGACTTAACATAAAATCTTTAATTACACTATTGTCTTCCTCTCTCTTTCTTTCCCTCCTTTTCTTCGTGACTCCAGTTCTAGCCAGCCGCGCACATCAATCGAACGACCGGTGATTTCGTAAGAACATTAGGGGCTGGTAGATTTCACTCTGGGGAAAAGAGAACGCGAGACAGATGAGTGCACCAAAAAATCGCCAGAAGCTTCTCCCTCGACTCTTGTACGGTTCGCGAGAGAAAGAGAAAGAAAAGAATAAAAAGAAAATCGTCTCGAACCCCTACTCTTCTTCTCTTTTATACATCTCCTCTGGGGCGTCCCGATGTAATTAAGATATATATCTGTCTCTCTTTCCCTCTTCGAGTCGAAAAGAATAAAAAAAAAACTCTTGATGATCCATGGAAGTGCTGCTTGAGACAAAAATTTCACCGACTTACTGGAACCCAATCGACCCCTTCCAGCGACGAGAGAAAAAAAACACTGAATAACTTTTTGTCCCTTCTTTCTCGCAGTACGACGCTTGATTAACGAAGTATCGTTGTGTATACGATTTACGCTGTTGTCGACGGTTCTAATTAAGCTCACAATCAACCATTCGCTTCGTTACCTATTTTCTTTATCGTCTTATCGACCATTTTCCTTACTTTTTCAATTACCACCCTTTGTTGCACTTTTTTCATGGAACGCTTTCAAAGATTCTTCGGTTAAAAAAACTGTGATTGTCTCTAATCGTAAGAATAAAAACAAACTAATAAATACAGAATTCATTTATAAAGTTACGTTTTATCGACCGATGAAACATTTATTCACTGATTAATCGTTCGTTCAACGCAACGTCGAACCGGGTGTAGGATACGAGCAAAATCCTTAGTTTAGGTACTCCAATCTCATGCTTCGGTAAGACCACATTAAGCGAACACGGTACTGGCGAAGCATAGTGGCGAAAATGAATCTCCTTAATTAATATACCAACCCAGAATGAGTTGGGGGAGGAGGAGACATATTTACTGTTAAATACAGTTGTGTACTATATTTAACAGTACACAACTAACAAGGATTACCGATGTACCATAAACTTTGGTCGAAAACACTCGGGAAATCTAGCGAACGACTAGACAGGATAAAATTAAGTTTCTCGCTTCTACTTGCGATACAACAACGAAAATATATTACACGTTTATGTCTTATTTTATGTTACTTCTTTCCTACAATGGACTTCACCTTGTAATAAATTTAATATAAAAAAAAATAAAAAGAATTGAGAAAAATAAGATTTTTTTATTATCCATTTTTTATTATCGTTTTTAGATTATGTCGGAGGGACAAGTGGTCGTAAACGATTTTTCAGACATGAATGCATTTAGTAGAATTATTAGAAAACGAGATTGATTAAAGAAAAGGTAGAAAGAAAAAGTCGATTGAACTTTCTTTTCAAACAGCTCGGAATTATTTCACAGGTAACTTGCAAGCTTTCTCACGAATGGGGGATCTTCAATCTTGGCGCGAAGACTCGCTTTCGTGCGCGTCCGTACTATCTTTCCTTATTATCGCACATAAATCCGATTAAAAGTTGAGATTATTCCATGCGTAATGCATCCTTCGCGAACCTCCGAGAATTTTCTCGCTCGTTCCCTTACGCAGACGGAGGAAGATTAATCCGGACATTCGTAATTATCAAGATATGCGGGAATACATTTATCTCCCGAGAATAATTCATTGATTCTTATATATGTACGATGTAAGACGTACGCTTGAATCTTCACCGCGCTACTCGACGATTAACAATCCGAAATTGCTTCAGGTTTGTGGTAAATAAATCGTCCTTGAAGTTTTCAAACGTCTCGAACGCCCTCGCGGCCGAATAAATGAACAAAGCGGGAAAAGGCGAAGGAAATTATGATTAATATTCGCAAAAGATTATTTCGCCTAATTACTATAATCAAATATTAATTCATGATAAATATATCATTATCTTATTTAACTTAGAAATTATTTCGTGAATTAGACGTTACGGTATGAATTTATAAAGTGCTGCGAAGTCGTAATTCTTCGCAAACATTTTTCTTTCCCGGGTCTAACGGCTTAATTAAAATCTTGGCTTTCCGTTCGCGTAGATCCCCAGGCAAAATGTACGAGTGGAATTCGCCGGATCGAATTTACGAGTACGGATTTACGGCACGTACCGAATAAAAAATTACAGCTAGGAATAAGTTCTTCATTTTTTTTATCGTTTTTTCAATTTTATTTGATGTATTTTTTAATAATTACAGGCTGTATAATATTTGGATCGGATCAAGAAGTAGCCGGAGTTATGAGAGCGGTTAGAAGGTGCAACGCGACTGGTGCCTTCTCGTGGATCGGCAGCGACGGATGGAGCGCCCGCAGTCTAGTCAGTGACGGAAACGAGCCGGAAATGGAAGGCACGCTGTCGGTCCAGCCGCAAGCAAACCCGGTCGTGGGATTCGAGGATTATTTTCTCAACCTGACAGTGGAGAATAACAGAAGGAATCCCTGGTTCGTAGGTGAGTCAATATTTATACAATAATATCAACGAAAATAACATATCCAAGATTTTTCTCATAGACATCCAATGGAAAACGCACGAAATAATTTATATATAAACGTTTTTACCCGTTATATATAATGCGTACACATCTACAGATCTCCTGTATTATTTCGAGGGAAGTAATATTACGACGAGATATTGATAAAAAAATTAAACATCATTTTTGAAAAATTATTCGATCGCAATTAATCCTTATTACAGCTGTCATACATATCAATCAGGTTCAGAAACTCTCTTTAACCCTTTGAGACCTGAGTACTTTCAAGCTTATGTGGTCCGCAGACGCATAGGCTGACGCATGTATGCGTCCTTAGGGCTCAAAGGGTTAAACACGATGAAAAAATAGAACAAAAATAAAAATTTTGTTTTCTTAACAATAAAAAAATCGTGATAATTCTTGTCTAAAAAAATAGTCGGAATTTCGAAACAATTTACATAACTAAGTCATTATTTATTTACATTGTTGTAATGAAAAGAAATGGCGATACAGTTGGATAGAAGCTGGAGGAGGATAAAGCGCTGCAGTAGCAGGCGCATGTACGAGAGCTTCGCAATAAGCCCTCGAGGCAATACATATATATAGTGAACGATCGTTACGGAAACATCCAGTCTAGATTGTGCGACTACAACAAATTGGCTGTAATTATCTGCTACACGCTTATCGGTCCTACCCTCGCGGACGATTAATATTTGTCACACGAAATAATTTGAGGCGAGAAACTCTCGGTTGGTCACACCGCTGTTGCCTATGCGGAACGGTGAATTTGGGGACGGTACACGATCGACAAAACATCCCTTCCTGCTACAAGTCGTCAAGAAAAAGCTCTTCTCAATTTACCTATGAAGTTTCGTTATTGCGATATAACTCTCGCTATCTCGCTGTCTAACTAATTTTAATTTCCGTCAAAATATAAAAAAGTACAAAAAAAAAACAAAAAAATTTTAATTAGGAGACGATAAATAATATCTCGTGAATTGACGGATTTTCGTGACCGTGCTAAATTCCAAGTACTCGAGGTGGGAACGAGCGATCGATTCGGTAAACAGGCTCACCCACTGGTAACTTCATTCATCAGGGAAAAAATTACAAGAATTACAAATTTATAATAACAAAAAAACAAAAATTCTCTATTAGGAGAATGTAAATAATATCTTGTAAATTGATGAATTTTCGTGACCGCGCTAAATTCCACGTACTGGAGGTGGGAACGAGCGATCGATTCGGTAAACAGGCTCAACCACTGGTAACTTCGTTTGCACACAACGCACACCC
This sequence comes from Netelia fuscicornis, assembly GCA_946811545.1. Lineage (NCBI taxonomy): Eukaryota > Metazoa > Arthropoda > Insecta > Hymenoptera > Ichneumonidae > Netelia > Netelia fuscicornis. The sequence continues at coordinate 5,480,591 of OX328013.1, forward strand.
CACGAGCATGCATATTTATTAAACGCGTAATGAATGTATCGAAACTCTCATGGGAAGGGTCCAAACTAACGAGAGGGTAAGCCACCCTTATTTGGCTACAGTTCGTTGCCCTCTGGGATTTCTCCGTCTCTATATCCTCTTATCCTTCCGTCTCCGCGGGTTTTCTTTGAAACGCAAAACTTCCATTATGAAATAACCCCAATTCAATTTTCCCTCGGGACATATTGAGTTTCTGATGTTTTAGGCCTCACGCTCCTATGTACACACTAAACCCTCGGCTGGTTTATCGGATTTCCATCTCGAGTGCCACGGACCAGTCTCGATTACTCATCCCGAAAATACGTACATGAATAATCTAATCTAGTTTCGACCACGTCACAGTAAAAAGATAATGGCTAAAATACAAATCCGATTTCGCGTTTGCCAAAAACAAAACAGAAACAAACGTTATTACAACATTGCATAAGTCTCTATTTTATTCGATAATTAAGCTCGTACGTAATGAGAAACTGCAGTGATTTTCCATCACGAGAATTCCAATTATGATAAAAATCGCCACCGGTAGTTATAAATTATCGGTAAATTGCATTTTAGTAATTTCCGTATTCCATGCACGTGCATTTTTTTATTTGCATTGCGATGTAACGTGAATAAAAGGTAGAAAGGCATCGATAAAACGCCGAAAAATATTTACATTCGTGTATACGACTCTTCCCTATGGTTTCCAGGAAGCGACATTTCATCGACATTGAGCGACCGGTTGGAATTTTTTGGTCGCGTTTGAAATAAAATATGATAGACTCGTTCGATTTCCTCTCGTTGTTGGAATTCCGTACGTTCGCTCGCAAGAAGCAGAGATCGAATGGCTTATCACTCGGGGAATTCGAGCTGTGATTCGATTTCTTTGACTGACGCAAATAGCATACAGAATTCAACCTATAACGTATCGTGTGATAAATAACATACGAAAATGACAATATTCGACTCATCGTGATTTATTTCGTTTGCAGAATTCTGGGAGGATCATTTCAAATGTCGTTATCCGAACTCGTCGCAAACACCTTACAATAATTATACAGAGGAATGCACGACTACCGAGAGACTAACGAAACAAAATACCGCGTTCGAGGATCAGTTGCAGTTCGTTTCCGACGCGGTGCTCGCGTTCGCTTATGCATTTCGGTAAGATTTATTGCTCATTTTTACGACAACGAAGAAACGTCTATAATCGTCTATAACGATAAAAACGTAAAAATCAATATTTCTCCTTTAAATTTCAATATACGTAGAACCATGCACAGTCGTGCTTGTCACGGTAAGCCGGGTCTTTGCGACGCCATGAAACCCACCAAGGGAACGGAGCTTCTCGCTGATCTGCGAAATGTCAAGTTCGACGGTAAGTATGATCGATAATTATATAATGCCGCGTACAAAAAACAAAAAGGAAAAATTCCTACGTAACGATCATTTTGAATCCTCATCAATATCACACTCGCCGTAGGTCTGAGCGGTGACGTTTTCCACTTCGACAAGAACGGTGATGGTCCTGCCAGGTACAACATAATCCACTTCAAGCAGATTTCACCGGGAAAATACAAATGGATCAAAGTTGGCGAATACTTGGAGGGTGTACTTCGTCTCAATACGTCAGGTGATTATCCAACGTTCTCTAAACGCAATTAGAAACCTTTACCCCAATATAAAGAAGCGGGAAACCCCTTTATGTCAACATTTATTGTGCTCTTCCTGTATACAACGCTATCGGGTTTCAACGATATCGTTGTGTAATGGAGAACTTTGTGTCAAAGACAGTCCGAGTTATCCCTCTCAATGTTCTACGATACGTATATATGTACATGGACACGTATACGCATAAAGGAAGTTTCCTCTATCAAAGATCACGTTGTTATCGATGCAATTGAATCGTCCACTTCAATCGTGAAAACATTTCAGTCATTCAATTTCGTCTCGGGCATTCCGAAGCACCCGAAAGCGTCTGCTCGTTACCGTGCGAGGTGGGCCAAGCCAAGAAATATGTCGAGGGAGAGAGCTGCTGCTGGCATTGTTTCAACTGTACTCAGTACCAGGTATATTTAACCGTACCAACTAGAAATTTTCATTATTACGATTTATTGTCCGTTGCATACTGTTATTACTTCTCCAATGTCGTATACATTTGAGTAGTCGGATCATTATCACGACCCACATTCGCGAGCACGCATTGTCTTAATTCCATTTCCTTATACTTGTATTGTCATCGAGGTGAGAAAGAACGAGACGTTCATAGCGAAGGAAGTTAATTCAAAAGTTGAGACAAACTGCTGAGAGCGTGGAAAACCCATTGTTGCCACTTTCCCATTGACCTTTCAATACCAAATCTCCTTAATTTCGTATATTCCTTACGTACGCGCGATACATTCTCTAAAGCACCACCTTTTTCTTTGTTCGCATTTCCTTTCCATTCGAAAACAAAAAGATAAACAGAACAAAAAGCAATCAGCAACCAGACAAACCATTCCGGCTAAATTGAACCAAAACTTTCCGTCTGTTTCACATGGACACAAAAGTACCAGGAAGCGAGATTCGGAAATTGTTCATTCGACGTCGCGATTGTTCAATTGCAGATAAGACACGTGAGCGACGAGAAGCAATGTGTTCTGTGTCCTCAAGGCACCGTACCGGATGAGACCCATTCTTACTGTCGGGACATTCCCGAGGAATTTCTACGCCCCGAAAGCGGTTGGGCGATTGGTGCAATGTCTTTCTCGTCTACTGGTATTCTAGTAAGATAACACACACACACATATATATATATACATATGTATATACATATGTATATATATGTATATATATATCTATATCTATTTTAGCTTCTTTGGCGCATGCTCACTATACATAGGTACGTTTGCCTCGTAAACGTCGAGGATAGAGAGACTGTAATGTACCAACTTGGTCTGCACGTAAACTTATAGCGAATAGGACCGAGAGTAGCCACCGGAATCTCTTCTCTTTGCTTTTATTCCACGGTCGCTCTTCTCCCACTGATACCCTGGGTTTTATTTCAGATCACTCTGTTCGTGGGCGGCGTATTTCTCAAACACAATGATACACCTATCGTCAGAGCATCAGGACGTGAACTGTCCTACGTACTACTGACGGGAATACTTTTGTGTTATCTCGTTACGTTTGCCCTCGTTCTAAAGCCAACGGATCTTGTATGCAGCATTCAAAGGTAACAGACAAATTTCCCAAACTCAACAATGGATGGTTAAGCTACTCTTTCCGGGTCAGACAACTTCATAACGTCAAGTTGATATAATAAACCTGGGTGCAAGCAGACCTCCGGTTGGTAGAACCGCGAACACACGACTCGTCCATTGTTAAAGTGAATATTCGAAGCTACGCTTACACCAGCCAGTGTCTATTCTCTCGTCACACAAGGGGAGGTTTCCTAAGGAAGTCGCGGCTCCAGCGACGTACCTAGGTCCACGACGAGCTATGGCTGCAAGCTTCATTAATGTCTTAGCGCGCTAAAACTTTAATAATAGCGTCGACTGGTGAATACTGCAACATGTGGCTTCCATTCTGGGAAACGTGAACTCATCCACATACGACGTTGTCTTATTTAGGATCGTATTGGACCTGCCGACCCGTACGATACGTAAACGTAGAGCCTGCGATCAAACTTTGTACGCGTACAATCAAAGTGTCTCACAGTGGACTGTGGGGTTTCGCCCCGCATTCGCAACCGCATGCATCTGAAACGAGTCAAAAATGAATGTTGTTCAAGAATTAATCTTAAAAAATCAATCGATTGGAGATTGCATATATATATGTTTGACATTTTTCAATATTCTCGAGGAATATTATGATATTTTTTGCAAGTATTATTCGTAGGAACGAGTGTTATGAAAAAATTATTGGAAAAACTGGATGCTATTTCTGGTATTCTATGGCACGCCTGTGCTCACGATATTCTCATTTTACAATGCAGGATAAAGATTTATGAATAATATTTTAGATTCTCCGCGGGTTTTTGCTTCACGGTTGTGTACGCCGCGTTGCTGACTAAAACCAACAGAATATCGCGTATATTCAACGCCGGAAAGCGAAGTGCCAAGAGGCCGTCTTTCATCTCACCGCGCTCCCAGCTTATAATATGCAGTATGCTCGTCGCAATACAGATTTTAATCAACGGCGTTTGGATGGTTATCGATCCTGCGAAAGCCAGACATCATTATCCAACGCGAGAGGATAATCTTCTCGTGTGCAACAGCTATATAGACGCGAGTTACATGATCGCATTCACGTACCCGATCATACTCATAGTCGTTTGCACTGTTTATGCTGTTCTGACTCGGAAAATTCCCGAGGCTTTCAACGAGAGCAAGCACATAGGTACGTATAGTATCTCATCAATTAAGGAAGCATTCCACCTCCTGCAAAATTCAAGACACTTCTCAGTATAAAATAATTTTAAAAAACGAACCATAAATATTCTTAGCATACATTTTTGTAATCATGTTTCTATTATTATATGAAGAAGTTGGACAAATAACATACTCACAAGACCAAAAGTTCCATCCTCTGTAATTACATCGTCTTGACTGCGTTACTCTTATTGTTAGCATCGGTGATACGAAATCATCCGCGCTAAAACTCTCGTTCGCTTCGCACGACTTTTCTGGCTTGTTCGGTCGGTCGTTTTGCATTGGCAACATAAAATTATTACAACAACGTATTTACAACCACATAGTTCGTGCGAATGCCGCTAGAGCTAACTTTGTTAATACATATTTTACAAATACAAACTGCGAGGATGGTGCGCTCGATACAGGAACATCCTTGAAACATTTAATGAGATATAATAGAGCGAACGCAAAGTTTGCTTCATTAATACTCCGGCTACTGTCCCGAGGGATAAGCGCGGCTTCTCTGTTCGATACATGATTCAACGAGGATGAAGCTTTCGGGAGGAGACATTCCGGTACCACATTTAAATAGAACTTTATAATCTCCTGCAGGATTTACGATGTATACAACCTGTGTCATATGGCTGGCTTTCGTGCCACTGTATTTTGCTACCGGTAATCACGTAGCACTCAGAATAACATCGATGTCCGTCACCATAAGTCTCTCAGCGTCGGTCACGATAGCCTGCCTCTTCACTCCTAAGGTACGATATTTGCAAATTACAAAAACCAATGTGACGTGCGATGAATCGATTATCTGGACGCCGTCATCAATTTAGAAATTTGCGGTCGAAGATTACGCGATGTACCATTTCCTCGATGTTCACGTTCTAAGAATCCTCTATTGTAAAAATACTTCTTACTTGTCAAAAAATATTCATTTTCATTCGTCCTTTTTTTGGTCACAATGCGAATTTGCGAAAGTTATTTGAGAAAGGTCGCTAGAATGCGAGTTGTGGATGACAAATGGACTTTACTAGCTTGAAAACGATCAGGAAATAATTATTTTGGTATGATAAGGAATGACCAGCGACCTCTATCGGTATTTTGCAGTTGTATATTATTCTCATTCATCCGGAAAGAAACGTTCGGCCGAACATGATGCATCACAGGTACAACACAACGAAAGGCTCCGTTGTGACGGCCACGAATGCCTCGAGTATGATGGCACCTGTTACATTGACCGCTGTCACTTGCGATCAGAATAAAGCGGTGAAAAAACATGTAATCACTACGATGGATTGTTCCACACAAAGTGAACGTAAGTACCATAAAAAAACTTACCGACTGTCAATAATTTATCAACCGTCGATAATATTCATGCTATCCACTGTAGATAAATTACCGACGGATGATAATTATTACCTTCTGTCGGTAATTCTTGTAACTAATTCGTTTAAATACATTCATGATTTCATTTCCCGTTCACTGCAACAGAATTCGACATGGAAATGAAAGATCGAAAAAATGGCAAATTTCCACCATCGGTAATAACCCGATCCACCCAAACTCTTATGAACAACAACGGCAAAGAATCGAGCACGGTGACTTCACCCGTGATCAAGGACATCAATATCGAAGAAAATATCATCAACCCGATCAAAGTTCAAAACATTGGCAAAATTGGCAATGGCCCATTGAGCCAGAACGAAGTTCCTTTATAGCAAAAAGATATCAATATAGATTCTGCAATTCTCCAGGCTGATCTCAAGCCAATTTCTAAAAAACCTGTGACCGTGTGAAAAATTTGATTTTCTTCGCTACGTAGATAGGTAGATAGCTAATCGTTTGTGTAGATTCATCAATATCGACAACTGTACAGTAGGACTTTCAAACGTAGTAAAAAATTAGGACTGAAAGTTCGAAAAAAGGACAAAGATAAGTCGGAGTAAAAAGCGATGATTGTTTATAAAAATCAAAGTCCTACTGTCCTTCGCAATCCGACGATTCGATCAACTCCGTGAAAAACTTTAAACCCATTTTACGAAGACGAGCTCGCGATATTTCGGGAAGAATCGTCGCGACGTACACGTTTGTCGGTTTAACGAAACAAAAACAGCAATGATTTTTGGTAATCACCGGGATCATTAAAAAAAATAGTCTTATAGAAATGTAAGAACAAGAATAAAATTGTATATCAATTCATGGAGCAACAGGGGACGAGAAAAGAAACGAACACTTTCGATCATTAATCGCGTGTGGTTCACCGTTCATTAATAATGGAACTCTACGTGCCGATATGTTCGAGCTATTAAAAAATTGATGAACGCACAAATTTGTTCGTCGACGATTCAACGTCAACGATTGTGTATCATATGCGTTAAAATTTACTCATAAACTCCTCGTATACATAAAACACATATTAATATTATATAGTAAAATATAAATACGTTGCGATATTCGCTACTAGGCTTGAAAAGAAATGACAATTTTTTACATGAATTAAATTTTAAGATAATAAAACTCGGCGAATTGGCTGTTACTAATTGATAAATAAACTCGCAGGTGTTTAAGTTCAACGACACAATCATCGAGAACGAGATACATCGATCCATCGTATATGAAACAAATGTTCATACACAAACTTGAAAACGAAGAAAAAAAAAACTTGTGCGACGTTAAAAGTAGACTTTTGTCGAATGTGAGATAAAGACGAGAAGTTAGATTGCGAAGGTAACAAATCAATCTGAAGTTCATCAATGTACCGCGTACTACACGAATTCGATATTGATGTAATACTCGTTTGGAATTATAGAAACGCGATTAAAATAAAATCCACCCGGGTCATTGCAGATATTCGTTGAAAAACTTCAGCTTTACAGTCAAATACATAAAAAAAACTTCAAAAATTTATCATAAAATAATAGAAATATCAATTTATAGAATAAATCGTTAGTTTGAGACACGAAGAGGAAGTCTGATATAATTTTTGACTTTGGATTGAATCCATAAGAAACAAAATGAGGGCGTTGAATTGAAAAATTTGATCGAATATCAATTTGAATATAATTTCATTTTTGAAACTGTTATAACAAAATTGCACGATAAAAGTGGACCTATCATCTTAGCAAGATGATAATTCGTTTGTTTATACAACATACAAGTTTTCTTTGGTCCAGTCTTAGTGTGCAAAATGCTCCTTTAAAAACCTCGACTGTATAGCTCAAGTGATCAAAAAGTGAAATGTTCTCAGCACATGCGTCCTTGCGAGTAATGTTGAATACCTCGGGTGCAATCTCGTTTCCGGAAATAGACGGCAGACGTTATAAAATTTCCACAAGATTACGATCTCACCTGCGACCCGTTTTCCCTTTCGGGGAAAACGGCAAACGAACATAAGCTCGTGGGGTGAAACTTTCGTCGTTGAACATTCGGTCAAATATTAATTTCCACCGGAAATACACGGTTTGTAAAAAATTTAATAATCTTTTTTTTTGTTCTTTCGTTTGTTTAAAAAAAAATCGATATAATCCTCTTGGATCTGTGATCATGATCTCGATGTATCATCATTGAATGTACAGCTAAACGAAAGTGTTGCAACAAAATGTTTTATACTTCTCTGTATACACTTGAGTTTTGCTCTATCGTAAACAAAAAAAAAGCGAGGGAGAAGAAGAATAAAAGATATAAAAGGTAGATTATGATATGGAAACACACGAGCTCATTAATTAATCAATGTTTACGTGTAAATATTACGATTTATAAGTGAAACCGAAAGATACGAAAGAAGAAAATAGTAATTATTATTATAGATTATAGAACGTTGTTGAGAAATAAAAAACTGATATACGTAGATATCGCGGCCAAAAGACATCACATTCGAAAAATGGCGTGTACAATTTACGTACTTATATATCCTGGGCACACATGGATCGTCATAAGTATACATATATAAATACAAATATAAATATATAAATATGCTTTTGTAAAAATTGTTTTTAAAGCCAAAACCTTGTCGTTAAGATTCTCTATGATTTCGTGTACATACACTCATGTGCAAAAGATAGATATAAAAAAAAGGAAAGACACATGTATATAATATATAAAATATTGAAATACCAAGAACTTTTCTGTGACATATATAAATACGCATATAATTCTATCATCTGTAAGTACAATGTACGAAACGAATTATTGTATGATGGAAAAATTGTTTCTTTACATTTTCTTGTTTCTTTCAAAATTCTATCTCTGCAGGCTATAGGAATTGTGCTGTATGACGTTGATGCCATTAGCATCGACAGATTTAAGATTGCCAGATCGGTTATATGTGCATGAAGCAACGAAGAATGATTTTTGTCGGGTATATTGAATCGATCTCTCTATAGATAAAGAAATGTATCTTTAATCGATAATTCCATATAGAATCAAAATTATTCGAGTGCGTAAATTAAATGTAACTTTATATATATACAAAAGAAAATTACAGTGAACGCTAGATGATAGAAGGAGAACTCATTATGAAGATAGATAAAAAACATTTCTATCGAACGTACTTATAAAAATTGCGAAAGTGCTACGAAGCTACGAAGAGAAAGAAACTTACAGGCAATTTGCCAACTACGTAGATAAAATTGTTTTTTTTCTTTCTTGTGAAAACGTGTAAATATCGCATAAATTGTAACCCGAACGAGATTCGGATGTTTCGACTTGATAATGGATAGAACGTTGCGATAAACAGTGAACAGAGAAAAAAGGCGAGATTTTGAGAAAAAGAAATCACTTTTTATCTATAATTTACAGAAAGTGTTAAACGTTTCGTTTCGTCTGTGATTTTTGATGTCACGAGATTGACTCGAGGCGACAGAAGAAGGGAATGTTCGTGAAAAAAAAATGCAATGCAAATCAATGTCAAAAACAATGTGTATAAAAAAACAAAGCGTTATGACGTATAGATATTTTAAATACACACGAGTAAATGGCCTAGACGACATAAGAAAAACAAATTCATTGAATATATGTATCTGAGGAACCTGGAAAGGGTCCGAATAAAATAAACAATCACGACCCGACACTAACGAATGACAATTGTCGTTAAAATTACATCCACGCACCGTACTTTCGCCTGTACAATTATTTATTCTATCGATCTATGCACCAGGTCGATCTGGTTTAATTTCGTTTAATCTTTTATTCGTAATCGTGAAATTGCAAACATGAAATTTTATTTCAGAAGATACAAAAATTCGTTTATGGAAATTGCTCATCGTGCAATATCGTGGACAATCCAAAGACCTCAATAACGTCGTGAAGCTTTGGTCAATATGCCTCGCTCGGTACAGCCAAATTTCTTCGTATGATCAGTGTCAGTTCATGCTGCCGCTTAACGGATTAGTCGAAGATCCTGAAAATTCCCCCATTATTCGTATGATTTTGCAATATCTGGTATCGTTATTTATCGAGCACGTTATAAAAATTTGTTCAAACGTGAATCAACCAATTACTACATCTAAAGATTTATTGTCCACTTTTACAATTAGCTATGACCAACGCAAATATAGAATCGTACGTTTTCTACATAGGCTATTTCGCTTCCGGCAAATGTTTTCGATTCAAGAAGAACAAACGAGTGTTCCATCATGGCCCAATGGCACAAAGATACAAAAAATCTACCATAGCTACGCCAGTTCTGCAAAACGTGATAGACGCGCTGGACGATAGGGATAAGGCGTTAGAGTGAAGGGTCCGGTGAAAGAAAAAAATTGTGCTAAGATCGATTACTTTTGGCTCTTCGTTTTTATTCCATCAGCAAATACAACGCTTTTTTTCCTTTGTTTTCTTTTATACTTCTTGCAGGTAGTCTAACATTTTCGTATACTAGGCTACATTGACAGTCTACCATTCGTTGCGCGTTACTTGAAATCCGTGAAATTTCGCGTTCATCTTTTAATCTCTCGATAGTTTGGACTAGTTTCATTATTGGTACAAAATAAGAACATGAGAGACTCGTTCGTCGATGGAGGCGGTATTGTAACATTTTTTGACCGCCGCATGCGATTATCCAAGGAATCGTCTCACACCACAAATACATTATTTGGCATCGGACTTTTTGATAAAATGTGGAAAAACAAATCATTGATAGCCTTCGATAAGTCTCGTATCTATTTGATAGACATGACTAGTGCCTAACGTTCGAACGACGCAAAAATTCAACGGCGTCCCGCACCGTGAAGAAAAGTCTATGTATTTTTTTCGATTATTATTCTCCTCGCAATAATGTTCGTAATTAAATGAAAATATAGCAAAACAAAACAATCCGTAAATTGATTCGTTCATAGAATCCCCTTCGAACGAATTGACTATGCTTCAACATTATCTTTCTCTTTTTCCTCTGGCTCGAGTCATTTGCCCGTTTATATAATAGTTGTAAATTAGCAACGAACGTACACGCGCCGTTACATTGAGGCCATGGTGCATAAACATTAAACATATTTCATGTAAATAAGCAAACGTTCAACAACGTAGAAAATTTTAGGTCTTCCAAAACTTACCGCTGCTCCTAATACCTTTTCCCTTTTGTTGCTTCTTTTTTGGATCCGGTGGTACCGGAAGAGCTTCTCTGCAAGATTCACTGCCACCTGCGCTTGTACCACTACCAGCGGCATCTGCCTCCTGCACACCACCGCCACCGGCTTGAGCAAGAAACGATTTCTTGATATTAGCGATCTAGAATTAAGATAGAAGAACATATATAAAGTAAGAGGCATAAGCTTCATTCATTGAAATAGCCAAATACGATTTATAGCGTCACTCACATCAAGCTGTATCCTCTCTTTGTGATAAGTTGCTTTTTGTTTCTCGATATTGGCTCTAATGACCTGTTGTTCTATGCATGCCAATACAGTTTCACACGTCTGCCCCCATGTAGCTAAAGTTTCAGCAACGGCATGAGCATCATCGGGTGTGACATCACGTCCTAAACCAGCGTAATCAACTTCAAGTTGGGAATTCTTCTGATCTAATTTCCCCTGTATTATATCGGCGTACACAGCTTCGATAATGAGATCTTCCAAATCTCTGACATTCTTTATGTCCAATTCTTCGAGAAGTATCGAATATGGTATACACTTAGTTTTCTCAGCCAATGTAACTATGGTAAGATGTTGCAATTTTTTCATCTGCGTAGGAGTCAGATCCAAGAATTTTTCCCTATTTGCCAAGTACTGTTTGTATGTGCCATAAGCAAAAAGATTAAGCGTGTTCCAATAGACATCATGAGGACCATTTTCCAATTCTTTTATATTTGGCATATCAAGTAATTCGCCAAAGACATGAACTCCCGGTGTCTCAACGGCTTGCTTTATCAGTTCGAGAGCAGCTGCTCCTTTCGCAGTTTTAGCCAAAAGGACAAATTGTTCCAGTGGATTGTTCGATGATTTTTCTGTCGTCGAACTATTGGCTGCAGGTGTGTCCACTGCCGCCGGGCCTGTCATGTTTGTGCGGCTGTAAAAAAAACGAAAAGTTTAACGGGTGAGAATTAAAGACAACAGAGATATGACAATGAAAAGAGGTTAGAAACAACGCGATACATTCTAGCATAAACCCAGGAAATTCATAAGAATGTTCGTATAAGAAAACTACGACGAACTACGCACTAAATCGTGCATCTTAAAAAACTCACATTTATTTGCCGATGTAAATATTATATATCGTACAGTAAGCAGCTGAAAAAAACTTTACTTCACAAAACAATTCACACTACTGGCGCTAGCCTACAACCGCTACGACCAACGATTAAACGGGAGATCAGCAACACTCGTCAAAACTTGAACCTCGAGATTGGCCCGGGCGACATCTAAGCGGCCAAAGAGTGAACTATGCTTACTTTCGCACCTACAGGAAGTTAGCTGCACTAGCATAGTCATATCTTATATTCCCACATGGTGAAAAGATAATACAAAGGGATCAGAGATTAGAAATGAATTCAGCAATGCTCGACAAAAGTTGTAACCTCGAAATTTATATATGGCGAATGCCGCGGCGATTCAAACGACGCAATAATGAAGAGAGACAACCAGGAAAAAATTTGCAATATACGAAGTAAAAACGTCGGTAATAACAGCGTGCTGCCCTACCGAACATTACCAAAAAAAAAAAATTAAATTGTATGTAACTATTTTATCCATTACCATCGAAAATCACACTTTATATCAGAACAACATAACATCGAAAGAACTTGTAAATGAAATCTCATATTGTGTGTATTGCCGGTATATGTGATTTTTTTTTAAATTTCAAATTGCATTGCGATTTAGTGTTAAATCGAAAGATTGACGTATCGATTTCTGCCTTATAGTCTCCCGGTTTCACAATAACCCAAAAGAGTCTCAGCGCATTTAAAGAACGAATGTTCTGTAAACAAATTACATTTCACAACTCTAATCAAATAGTAGAATTTTATTATGAAACTTACCTGTTAAGTCAAATGTATTGTAAACGATGAAAGTAATACGACGATAGAAATCGACGGGGAATGATTCAAGCCCGCTAGGAAAATGAGTAATTCATTGAAAAAATAATTACACATTAATGTAAAGTCGAACCAGAGACCAGATATAGAATCGATCCAAAATATTGAACGAAAACCTGTTTCAAAATTAGCCGAGCCGAATATTAAGTCAAAAAGTCGACAACGAATTCTCCGCTCGCAATTGTCTGCTATAATTAAAGATTTATTTCATAATATTACACCAACAACTATCATTGAATTTTCATAATAATAATTCCTTATCGTGTTAAAAATGCGAATAAACACTTATTTGATACTATATAATTGTATGTATATATATATATATATATTTATGTATATATATATTATTATTATATCTTATATCTATTATATTAAGAGTCTAGAGATGTGGGGGATGCGCGCTCGAGATTTAATGCCGACCTATCATTTGTTTCGCATTATCTCCACTCGTCGTTCATGTCTTACCTCAGCTTGTTTATCGCATAGAAGTGCAGCCGTGGTGCACGATACTTTTCTTTTTTTTTATATTAGTTATTCGTATTTTCTTTTCTTTTCGTTTTTGAAATTCTGTTTGCACGTTATCGTCGTGTGAATCGTTTTAAATCATATCTATATTTCGTTCCCATTCGTCGTTACTTGGAATGCTTGATTACACCGTAAGTTTTCTTAAGTTGTTATTGCGATACGAAAACAAAAATTGCCACGACGGACGTATAAAAAGTCATCTCTCGTCGCAAATTGTAAACGACGTTCGAATTCGAAAGATTTGAATTTTTCACACGATCTGAATTGCGAGAATGCGTGACACGATCGATCCATTCGCGAGTGGATGATTCGCATTTTGCGACGAGATACCGTCGAAGCACGATGAGAAAATAACGTCAATATCGTACAACAAAAGCCGACCTCGTGAAAATTCATCGTCGCCAAAACGAAGAAAAATAAAATTATTACCTTCTCGATATGTTACACGAATGATAATTGCCATGGCGAAACATGCTTGTTTTATTTGTTTCATTTTTCGTTTTTTTTTTTTGTTTTTTTTTTTTGTTTTGTAAATGCGTTTGCGTTCACCCGTATATAAATATATGAATAAATTTCGCACAGTGTGATATGGCGACCGTATGAAATTTACACATCGATTCGTCGAGGATTAAAAATTCACACGCAAGCACGTGCGTCAATCGTTTTTCAAACGACGCCAGGTAAGAATTACCCGTCGTTAATATTTTTGCACGCTAATATATATTGTATCGATAATGTACAAGACGTAAGTACAATAACTATTGTAGCTTAGATGCAAATCTGTTATTGCCGAGCCTCAGAGAATGCGCGCCCAGTTTTACCGTCGCGTTGATATTTGTTTTTTACCGTTTTACGCCCAGAAAGAAAACAAACAAACAAAAAAATCGAAAAAAGAAAAACGAAAATAAACGCAATTGCGCTTCGTAGATTTTGGCAGTGTAGATTTTGTGGACCGATTGTATTGCTACTCTATGTACTTTACGAATCGTGAAAATTAATCGCGAAATGTAATATTTCACAAGCTCGATTCGAGAAATCTTGTGCTGTACGAATTTTTGTTTACTAAAAAGAAGAAAAACGAAAAAAATGAAAATCTGAGGCCTCGGCAATTGAGGTATTTGTGACGTAACTCGTTCTTCCTCGTTCACGACCGGTGTCGTGACTACCGAAGATTCGTTCGATTCCCTAGTCCTCTCCCCCTCCCTCTTTCCCTTTTCAAATCTTAGCATTAACAGTTTATTTCATTTTTTCCATCTTCTTTTGAATTCCTTAACTACCCAGAATCGATTATTTTCTTTAAGTCGAAGACATGTTATCTTTTTCTTTTTGTTTCTCTTTTTTTTCTTTTCTTTCTTTTTATGTATTTGTATTCGTTTTGTACTTGTACTGTTCAGCAAGGCAGCGTGTTGCACTTTGTTACTTTTATCTTTATTTCTTTTTTAATCCTTTTTTTTCTTCTTCTTCTTTTAATATTAGTCGGTTCGCATAATGTGCACGAAGGATCATCAACGCGATCTCAATACGCATTACGTTACCACAGAATTCATTTATGTTTAAGCTTTATCATTATTTTTTGTTTTTCTTTTTTATTCATTTGCGTTATTTTTTGTTTGTTTCGTTTGAGAGGATCGCCCGCTTCGGAGGATTCGCGAAAGACGCGAAAGTGCTAAATTGCATGTTTCGCGCTCTCTCTCTCTCTCTCTATCTATCTCTTTGTTTCTCGAGTATGAAGGGTACAGAAAAAGTACACATTTTGCGACCTTAAATATTTCTTCTTATTTTTGTTTTTTTGTGTGTGTTTTTTTTTCGTCCTGCCACTCGCATTCCACGGTCAATAATTGTATACGGTAAATTGTACAAGCTAATTACAAACCATTTTATTTTTATTTCTTTCGTGTACGTGGCTGGAATCGATATTTCACAATTCGTGTCTCAACGGCTGATAACAAGAATTATTCCGAATAAGAACATCTTTCCGTTTATTTTCTATTTTCGTATTTTTTTTTTTTTTTGCATTTTTTGTTTTGTTTCGATATACCCAATATTCACAAGTACCCCGGTCACGTAGATATACAGATTAGAGCTTACATACCATCGCGTTCATGCGAATGAGGTTTACACAATTACGCTCAACACGAGAGGACGTTATCGTTGAATTTCTTTTTTTCCTTTTTTTGCACAAAACTTATGGCGTGACGGTCAATTAATTTTGAAAAACATAAACATCAATAATGATTGCAATATAATATAATAGCATAATAATGTACCAATAATAATAATAATAATAATAATAATAATATTAATAATAATAATAATAATAATAATAATAAGTAATCGACAAGTTCTCATAAACATATTTCAACAATCACTTTGAGAACTGACTTACTATAGTATGGATATACTAATGATAATAATAATAATAATAATAATAATAATAATAATAATAATAATAATAATAATAATAATAATAATAATAGAAAGAGAACCAAAAATGGAGATATGCCTTAAGGAATATGCCTACATCTTAATATGTATATGTATAGATATGTATATACGTATGTACATAAAAAATCAACATAACGCTTCGACGTCACGTTCTTCGTATCGTACATGGATAGACTGATTCACATTGAAACTCTCCCTTGATGATATATTTTTTTTTCTTTTTGTTTTTTTTTTCTAATGTAACTGCGAAGTAAACAAACGCGTGTACAATACTTCGTATTGCCTTAAAAAAAAAACATGTATCATTCACACGTACGTGAGAGAGTTTCGTCGCACACCAACATCGTATAATCGGGTGAAAAGTATCAGAACAGTCGTCGGAAACAAGCGGCAAAAAAAAAGGGTTTTTTGTTCTCGATTAAAACAGTAATAAGTTGGTATGATACAAGTTTGGGCGTAACGGCACGTATAAAGCGTGTTAATATAAACATTTGCGATAATATGTGAAATAAAAACAAACGATGATATAACGGATGCGCGTTAAGAAATATGGTACAATGCAGACAAAAAAAAATGTCGTGATATCGCCAACGATGATTTATCCATCGGATTTTCGTAAAAAGGTACGACAGAAAGCGATTAATTCGAAGAAAACTAAAATTGACATCGTAATTCATTCGATTACAATAAATTTGATCTGATTCGTATACAATTTAGGCGGATTCATTCGATGCATTTTTGTATCTTTAATTTGGACAAAATCGTCTTGTTTTCTTTGTTTCTTCAACACCCAAAATTCAAATTATATCGTTTTCGTTCCCAAAAATTTCGCAGCACGAATTACGAAACGCGGAAAATATTTCGTCACGACACTTTTTCAGCGACGCGTCAAATCATCGTTTCTTTTTTTGCCATAATTAATCGTATAGATATTAAAAGAAAAAATCGTCGGTGATCGAATCGTATATGAGAGCGGATGATCTTTCGTGTTAACTTTTGACACATCGAAATGCGTATCGAGTTTTGGATAATCGATCGGAAACACACGTTTAACACACATTTATCAAGCTAGTGCGATAAATTCTTGCGAATACGAACTTTGGTCCATTCTTCACAAAATGTTTAAAATTTTGAGAAAAAAAAATATACACATGTATATATATGTATATATATATACATATATATATAGTTCGCCAACTCTCACGATACCTTTCGTCGCCTGTTACAACGTTTCCAAAGATAATTCGCATTTTCGCTTCTCTCATTACGGTGAAAGTGACACCTACGTTAAAACGTCGTTTACATTTCATTCGAGCTTTACTCTTTCGTTCATACGATTCTTCCTCGTTTCTATCATAGCGATTGTTTATCGATAGATAGTTAATAGTTATTATTTTAATTGTTTTGTTGTTGATGTTGTTGCAATTTTCCCTTCCGATAAATTTAAAAACTTTCCGTAACAATTAATTTATACTTAAGGTTTCGTATTTAATATTAATTATGGCACAATATAAATATTATATTTAAAGTCTTTTTGAAGACATAATAAAAATAAATCTAAGTAGTCTTTCTTCTATGTTCGACAATTTAGCCGCAATTTTCACGTAAATTACAATTCCTAAATGTTTATTCTTTTTTTTTCGTTTCGAAGACAATTTTTTTTATGACCACTCTTTTTTCATTTCGCGTCTCTCGAGCTAGCCCCCCCCCCCCCCCCCCCCCCGCATTTCACCCAATCGTCGTAGCTTGTTTCGTTTTTCATTTTTCATTCCTTCCTTTTTTTTGAAAATAAATTTTTTTCATTTCTCTCTCTCTTTCTCTCTCTCTCTCTCTCTTTTATTTTTCTCGTTAAAACCCCGACGTGTTCAATAGAGAAAAGATCCGCGACATTCTCGAAGTCACGGAATATCGAGCGTACAAAATTTGTTCATGACCCATTAGCCGTGAGGTTTTTACAGAGCAATTTGCACGATCGACGAGTCTGACGACGAGAACGTTCAATGATTTTTCAATATTCTTTGGTAAAACAATATCACATTAACAAGAACAAAAACTTTAAAACCAATCAAAAAAACAATCTAATCAGTCGATATATCACGCTCCTCTCATTCAGGAACGGTTAAAAGAAAAAAAACAAAACGAATGTGGAAACAAGTCATAATGTTAATTTAATCCCCCCTTAATTAACCACCGAAGTTTCTTTTTCACTTCCTTTTCCATTCTTTTTAAGTATTATGGGGAAAAAAAAAAAAAAAAAAAAAAAAAAAAAACAAGAAAAAAGTCAGCCTTCTCTAAAATAAATCGAACGTATCAAAGTATTACGTCACAGCGCTAAGAACAAAAAAAATAAAATAAAATTGAGCTCTCTGTTCCCCGGGGTTGTCGACTTAAAAATGCAAATTAATCGAAACTCGCCGTCGAGTACCCATCATCCCCATCCCATTCCCTTCCCCTTCGTCCCATTATAAACATTCGTGGAAGGAAAATTGTTGGAAGTAGAAATATATTCGTACTAACTGTAATCGGTTAGTTACTTGGAAGAAGATTCGTCATACATTCGTCGATAATCCCTTTCACCGAATTTTGTGCCGAAATTAAGAAGAAATAATAATAATTAATGTTAATAGTAATAAAGAAAACAAAAACGTTGTCCCTGATTCCCGGTAAATTTGCTCCGAGAAAAGTTCCGTATTTTACCGATGAAAGAGGCGAAAAAATTCTTGGCTGATCGTGAGATATCGAGAGGTTCGCATATTTTACTTATCGCCAGCCAATTATCAACAAAATGGCGTTACCGACCCACCATTCGATCTCTTTTTCTCTATCCTCATTTCTTTCTTTCTTTCTCTCTCTCTCTCTCTGTCTCTCTCTCTTTATATATATACATATATATACATATATATAAATATATATGCATGTATATATATATATATATACATACATATATATATATATATATATATACATGTTCCTTACATATATTTCTATTGTATGTATGTACACGTTATGATATACAAGAGTGCAAATAAAAATAGATAGTTTAAAATATTTTTCTCCCCCCCCCCCCCCCGACCTTTCTCAGAGTCGCGTATATGACCAAAAAAAACATCCATGCATCGAAATATGTAAAGTGCGTCATTTTTTTCTGGTTAATATACGTCCTTCTCAAAACGCTAAATCGCTAGATTTCGCTCTCATCCTTTGGAGAAGACACGCCGCGTTCACGGCTACGTTTTCTAGACAGATAGAGCAAAGTACCTATTTCTCTTTAATTAATTTCTGTTTTTCCATCGTTTTTTTTTTTCGAACAAATTGGCACATTAGAATGAAATTTTATTCTCTGTTTTCGTTACTCATCATAAACCTCGTGACCTCATACCGATAATAAAAATGCTCACACGCCTAGAAAGATATGTCAATGAAACCTGTACCTGTTGCACGTGAAAACGTCGCGGCGGCTGATCACACCGAGAAACATTACTTAAGCTCAATCTCGAGCGAAAAAAACAGTCGAATTTTTTTTTTTTCTTTTTTATTTACTTTGGCAACGTGACAAGTTCTAGTTAATTTTGGACCCGAATGTATTTAATACTGATTCGGCACGTTCGACCGTGTAACGTGCGAGATTCCACGAATTATGTTACGAAATTTGGAAAAATCAATTTTCGGGTATTAAGAAAATATAATTTCTTAAAATAATTTTCTTACTTTTATCTTTTTTTTTAATGCCTCGGTTCTGATCAGTCGCTGCCGTTTCGCACTACCCAATAGAGTCACTTCAATCACGATGGAAAGGTTTTCGTATCGCCATTATAAACTACTCTCACAACACCTAAACATTCATGTATTTTTTTTTTGTTTGTTTGTCCGTATACTTTTTTTCGAATAACATTCGCAATTCCGCGCCTAGTATACCAAATGAAGAACATCACAGAATTTCCCAATATCGTAATCAATTTTTTTCTCCCGTTCTATCCTTTGTTCCTTTAGTTGGTAATTTTTTGTTTTCTTCTTCTTTAATTTTCGCGTCGCTTAACATAATGTGGAATAACGAGTCACGTATTTCTCTTTCATTGGCTGTTATCGCAGGTATGTTTTTCTTTGCCCCTCTCTTATCACAGAATTACAGAAGGTTCCGAAAATGACTAGGTTTAATTTCACTACCGATTTATATATATCTTCCGTTCCGTATTGATCAAAGACCGAAAAATCAATTTTTTTTTTTCATTTTCTTCCATTATTATAATTTTTCATTCGCGTTTTTTTTTTCATCTCTCTTGTAAATAAATAACACACGAGCGTGGCTCAATTTTTATCTTCGTCTTCCTCGATTTCAGTCGGTTACCCACATTATGTTCGCACAACGCCTCGAAAGAATATAGAACTTTTTCCCTCGTTTTTTTTTTACACTTACAATTTACATATGACCTTGAAAAGTCCCTTCCTTTTTGACACAAATATTTGCATTTCCGCAAAGTGAAGAACAACTTCGGGAAGACGCCTAATTCTAAAATCGTATAATTTCGTTACTTTTTTTTGTTAATTTTTGTTTACGGTATACTTCGTGATTAGAGGATATGTCAGAAAACCTTTCTCTCTTACTCTTCCTCGCAACTGTTACTGAGAGACGAACCCCTTTCCCTTTCTCCGTTTCTTTTTCGCCCACTACAAAATCTAAGATACGCGTAAGTTGTTGCTTCTTGTTTTTTTTTCTCTTAATAATTTGTACTTGCTCGTTTAGTTATAATGGCTTATTTTCTCCTCGTAACTTACGAATAAAACATCAATTTTATTTTTTTCTCGTCGTTTCTACACTGAGTTTAAAACCTGAATACGTTGCGTCCAATTATCAATTCTTTAGGGTTTCACCTTTTTGTATGTTTTGTTTTTGTTAACCTTGTACATCGTTAAACTCTTTTTTTTTCTCATTACGGTCGTACGCTTGGAGAGCAGGATAGTGGAAGGCACGCGTGATGGTAAACTCCGATCGGATTTCGTATCTGACCTGATGATTACGAGAGATCTCGTCGATGAAATCAAAAATATCTTCAGAGTTGTTCGGATTTTTTGTCGAAATTTTGTAATTTGTATTCGATCGTTCGTTATTACGAGCTGGGTAATAAAGCTTCGAAAGAGCGAAATCATTAAACAACGACCCGTCGGGCGTTTCTTTGTATAGCGAATGGGTTTGAAATTAAAAAAAAAAAGAACAAAAAGAAAATAATTATATATCGTTACTCAAGATCGCAAAGATCAGGGATCGTTCGTGCGATCGTTTCGTGTTTTTATATTGCACACTCGCCAACAGGAAAAAAAAACTGAAGCAAAGACGCGGAAAAAGATCGAACCAGAACCGGGTTAGAAAAAAAACTTATTTTTCATTCCCGTGGTGTTTTTCCACCGCCGGCTCGGCAATAAATTGCGGGATGGATATTTCGAATACGGTGCTTGACAAAATTTTGGAGGTCCCTTTATAAATTGATTATTCGAAAGAACAAAAAATGTATATAGCTGTCATGCATTTGTTTTTGTCTCCGTATTTTCAACGGAACCAATTCTTCTTTTTTTTGTTTCGTTCATCTACGTTAGAAAATTATGAACTCACGTTTCAATTGCTCGGAGTGTTTGCCAAAGGTGGATTCTCTTATAAAATTCTGATCGAAGATAATGTTATTATCAGCGTATCGTTACGAATATAATATATCTATTTACACAGTTCAAAATATCGTGTTATTATTATTTTTTTTTACTTCTTTTTTCTTCTCCTTTTTTTAAAGAGTTAAAAATATAGTCTGTACTTTGCGCGCGTGATGGACCGTTTCTTTTTTACACGTTTCAAGTCCGCTACATATCCCCTCTCCCTTTAAAACGCGTTGATCTTAATCGTAACTGATAGTGTTTTCGTTTTCTTATATTTTTTGCCTTCTCCCTCCTTTTGTCGCGAAACTTTGTTGGATTTGAGCACATCAGATTTCGTAATTGAATTTCGTTTTATCTTCTCCCTTGTTTTCCTTTATCCTTTGTTTGTTTGTTTGTTCCTTCACTTAGGCCTAAGAAGACGATAACTATTATTCCCAAAAATTTAATTTCACTTATGAATTATCATGAACGCATACTCATCTTTTTTTACACGCCGTCGATATGTGGGACACATTCATACACGCATGCGCATATACATATATATATATATATATATATATATACATATATATGTATATGTATATATATATATATAGGTATACGGCCACATATATATTCGTTAATACATGAGCGTCGGCGTTAACGCTCTCTTTTTCGCCGCTCTCAAAAGTTTTTCCACCTTCACATTTTCATCATTGACATAATATTGTTTTCATATTTTTGTTCCTTTCGTTTATCTCGTTCACCCGCATAGTCTGCCTGCGTTAATATATTTACGTGATTCTACTTTTGACCACATCTGTTTATTTATTTTTTTTTTTTTCGTCGACAAAAAGTGTCCCGATATCTCATTTTGTTTTCTCGATCGTGAGTCTCAAGCATTATAGTTAGTGCTTGAAACGTTATCGAATTTTGACGAAAAAGTTGATCGTTATTTACGAACGATACAATTTTGTTTTTAATCTTTGTTTAATCTTATTTTTCTTCCTTAATTTTTTGTTCTCCAATTGCCAGCCGAGATCAAAATTGGAATGTTTCCGATTGGGTTACGTTTGGTTAAGCTTAACAAGTTAAAGATTGTTTCCTTAAAATTTCTCAGTCGATTTTGTTTCCATTATTCTTTGGATTTAGCGCAGTCTTGACGAAAACAAAAAAAAAGGATGGCAAAAAAACATTTTTCTTCTCTTCTTTCTTTTTCCCCCTTTTAAACATTGCCGCGAGGAGCCAATTTGTTTTTATAATTTCACGCAGGCCGACCGAGCCAGGTTGCATACGCGTGCGAATAATAATTATTAAATATCCGATTTCCGTCTGACACCTACTACCGTGACGGCGAATCACGCGCCACGTGGCATAAACGAAGGGATCCGTTTGTTTTTTCTCTATCTCTCTATTTGTCTCTCTCTCTCTTGCACACAATCCTGCACGTGTCAAATCCGCTAATTCTTAAACCGAAATTCAGTTTTGAATTAAACGTTTCATTGTTTGCGTTCTGTTTTTCTATCGTCTATTTGCTTCACTCCGAAACATTTTCCGGAGCGAAAGATATGCCGATTTAACGATAATCGGCTTGTGACATTTCGGCGTTATAAAAGTCCCGCTCGTTATTATTATGACGATTATTGTGCATCACTAGCCTGTAACGTGCAGCTTCGTAAAAATCGTTAATCTCGTTGATCGAGCTGCTGTCGCTGCCGCCACGATAGCACCACCACTTTCATTGTGGCTGTTGCTGAATCTGCGGATGCTGAGCCAATACGTTTTTGATTGCCGATGTTTTGAGTAGCCTCTTGAGCATACCGCTCGAGCCACGATGCTGAAGACTCTTGTGCGTCGTTAAAGAATTTTTAGTGCGATAACGACGATTGCAAAATTCACAAACGTAGAGGGTATTCGATTGCTCGTGTTTGTCCTGAAAGTGTCGTTTCAGCGAGTAATAACAGGAGAAACTACGACGACAGTAGGGACATTCCTGGGGCTCGTTAATACCGCCCGCGGTTGGCGGTGGCATCCGGTACACGGCAGCGGGAGGCGTCGTAGGTGGATGCATCCCATTGCCCGTACCTGCAAAAAATATTCCGAATTTGTTAGTTCACGAATTTATCATCATATGTTAATCGTATTTATAATCATGAGGTTGAAGATTTTTATGATATTTGTAGATCGTCATGATCCACTTAAATTTTGGCAAGCCTTTTCATGTTTTTTTGCCGTTTCCTTTGACCAAAAATGTAGCAAAGTCCAAAATTCATTGAAATCCTCTTGAATAAAGTAAAAAATTGGAAATGGCAAAATAATTTATACTCGACTTCGATTCAAATTTATTCCGAATGAATTGGGAATATTTTAGAAAATGTTAATTATCGTTCATGCGTTTGAAAAAATGTGTATATCGAGACATTTGTGAACAATTGACGGTAAAATAAAGAAGAGCCAAGAACTTTTAATTGGGACGTTGAAAGAAAGCTAGTTGGGTTCGAGATGTTCGTCATGCTTTTAGTTTTTCTTTGCATTGTATGAAAATGTCAATGCGCAGTGTTAAATCGTGCACGATGATAAACAAAAATTAGACAGAGAAAGAGAGAGTGAGTGAGTTTTTGAAGAATAGTGTGCGACAGATCGATCCGAATTGCTATAATTGCGATAGTCTGAAAGGAAGAGTGAGTGAGTTAAGAACGAGCATGCATACGACACCAAACATCAAAAGCCCATTTATGTTATCATAACAAAAAGCGTCTAAAAATACAAATAATAATAATAATAATAATAATGATAATAATAACAAATCGATTGTAAAAACTGGATTAAACAATATGAAAAATAGGCAGGTGGAATTGGGGTTAGTAATTTGGGAACCTGAAGCGTAAACAGTACGATCAAAGTACTTTTCATTTCTCTATTATTATTATTACCATTATTATGAATAATTTTCAATTATATTATCAATTTTTTGTTTCTTCAACAATAAAAGATATAAGCCCTGTCATCCTATTGACTCGGTTGTTCCGGCATTAATGAGAGAATTCTCTCGTATCCAGAAGCGAAACATCGACCTATGATTTCTTTTTTACAGATTTATGGAGGAACGAGAGTCGACATGTTCGCTCTGACGTTGTTCGATTAGTACGCATACGTATTATAACACCAGATTGATTACTCGTCACGTTCGAGTATAAGTATCATGTCATTCTGCCATAAAAAAATATCGCGAGCTGTTCCGATTAATTGTACCCATGCATGCCTTGCGAGGTAAAAATAAAACGATAATACTGAAAAAAAAGATAAATAAACGGTAGAGAAGATAGAGTTCGCAGTCCTGTCGCAATTTCATTCGTGAATGTATTTGTTTAAAACGTGTGGTTTTATGAGAGAAGGAGATCACCGAGAAAAATGTATTCATTTTATAAATAGAAACAAAAAATTAAACTGAAAATATTAATTTTTCTCCGTGATGGGAATTTGGTGTTGGTTAGTTGTTCATGCACTTCCCTCGAGGATTCATAATCTGAGACCGTGTGCGAAAATAAAATAAAATAAACGGTTTCGATAATCGAGAAGATAAATTAAAAAACAAAACCAAAAGTGTGATTTTTGGAGTTAGAACAGAAGAAATACAAAGATGGTGTTCAAGCGCCGGAGGAAGGGAAATAGAGGTCCAACTACGGTGAAACTACAAAAAGGAGAAGGAATTCTTTGGGTGAAAAATGAGAGAGAGAATCCAAATTAAAGTAAAAAAAATATATGAAAAGAAATAAAAATGAGAAAAAACCGTTATTTTCTTTTTTAGTTTCTTGTGCGTGGTCCCTACCTTATCTAAACCTTCAAAAGAACTTAATGTCAATGTCGCCAGGTCTGCTCTTATGATAGGTATAGATATGGGTCATCAGGGAGTTTCGGGAGCAGTAGACCCGCTCGCAGATGATACATCGGTATTCCTCCTGTCGTTCGGCGTGCTTGTCGGCAACGTGACGTTTCAGCGATGCTTTGCTGCAAAGCAACTTGCCACACAGTTGGCAGGTGAACAGCTTCTTGGCAGTCGGTGTGCTCAGCGAGTTCAAGGTCAGCCTTGGCATTGAGGCGAGCACTGAAACACAACAATGCACCTCATGCAACACACCCGACACTTACCTACCACCAAAACTCTCCTGACACATCGTATAATTTTATCCTTTCTCTCTCCCTCTTTCTCTCTCCTTCTTTCTCTCTCTCTCTCCCTCTCTCTCGCTCTCTCTTTCTGTCTTTCTCTCCTTCCATCGTTCTGTTTTTGAAAAATGTTCTACAATTTTTCATCATCGTTCGTACGCTGCTTTCCTTTCCTATTCGATTTTCTACCCCTGAATTGTTTACAATGCCTAACTTTCTCCATCGCCATTTTTGTTTGTCTCGAAACATTTTGAAGAAACTCGCCGTTCAAAAGATTACTGCGAACGGATTTTTCTTTCAATAAAAGAAATCTTTTTTTTTTAAATAGTACGTAGGGTCGACGACACGATCTCTCCGTTTTTTTTTCTTCTCGTTATTCTCTGCCTAAAAAGGTTTCTCATTTACAAGTGACGTCGAGGTAAGAAAAACTCGCGGATTTATAAATGGCGGTATGAAAGATGATGTCGTCGTACCTCGCAGTGAATTAAACGTCAATGAGTAAAAGATGAGAAAGACGTTAAAAAGAAAACAGAACAATTTTTTTTTTAAAAGAAATTAAACGTCCCGGTTTATTTAACCCGCGATTTTGTTTACGAAACGTCGTAAGGAAGAAAAGAAAAGCGACCGCCCGTAAACCGTTAACTCCCAGAGTACGCTAAAAAAACGATAATATCATATCTCATCTTTTTTTCATTCGTTATTATATCTTTTTTCTTCATGTCCCTACCGTTGGGCGAATAGGGGATGAAAAAGCAGAAAAAATACGATGCCGTGACTCGGGCCATTCATTTTCATTCAAAATTGCTCTTTATCCAATTTCTCGAGTCTTCTTCCTCCATTTTATTTTGTATCTCATTAAACTTCAGGCAAAAGAAATTGCGGGATAGCGTATAGAAACACAAAAGGAGGTGACGAAACCAGAGACGAGACTCACTGAGGGCGGGGGTGGGTGGGTGTATTTCTCTTTTTCTTTCTTTTTTGGTTATTTTGTTACAGACTGTTGGGAAATGTATAAACCAAAAATCACGTCGTCGTAAACCACGCACAGTAACAGTGGCAGCCGTTAAAGAATAATAATTCTTACAAAATATCGCTGTGGTGATATTTTATATTCATAGTTTGCGGAGATTTCTGAGTGTTGACTCGTACACACACGAAATGAGAGGAGTGCGATTGAAATAAAGAAATTGAAGAGATAAAAAAGAAAAAAAAATATATATATATATACGAAGAAATAAAAGTCCGGGGATTGAAATGTGAGGAAGAAAAGAAAATCGTAGAAAAAAAACATAAATATAATAATCGATCAAGAGAAAAGGAGAGAACGACGCATTGCAAAACTGAGCTTCTCGAATATATATCTCGTTAAGAAAGACTCTTAACTGTTGTCATTTTTATGCTATATATATGCATATATATATATATATGAGGGCTCAAAAAAAGACGACGAGGGATACACTGAGCATTCGGGATAGACACTTAAAGCATGCAATTCGAGAGTGAAATATAACGCGAGAGCGTCAGTGTATCTGTACGTATAGTGACGAGGAGAGCTCGGAAGCTACGCGATGTTTAATCGTGTCTCTTTTATTGAAAAAAAAAAAAATTGCAAAAAGAAAACCGTGTATTCACTTTTTTTTCAGGCTCGTCGCAATTCTCGCGATCTTTAATGGACGATATGAACGACTGTCTCGCGCGTGCGGTGACTTTTTTATTTTCGCGTATCCTACATAATTATAAATATATACGAGTATAAATAAGAAAATGTATGCAAGATATATATTTCTTTTATATACACACGTATATTTATTTTTTACAATGTTGGATATCATTTTGTAGGACAGGAAATGAACAAAAGAGAGTGTCGAGCAGCCACGCAATGTCTCGAGACGGTCTGAAGAGCCACGATCATTTTTTTTATCGTCTACAAGAATCTTAGAGATTATACGCACGAGCCTCGTGAAGATTTTTTCGATATGGAATGCAGCTTGCTAATTTTTATTATCTGTCGTTGCTGTTTTTTCTTACGAGAGATTGCGTTGATGCAGTGTGAGAGAGAGACAGATAGAGAGAGAGAGAGAGAGAAAGAGAGAGAGAGAGAGAGAGAGAGAGAGAGAGAAACAGAGAGAAAGAGAAAGAGATAGAGAGATACAGCTATATTGAGAAAAAGAAACGATAGAAATTTATACGATTGCAAGAATATATGAAGAGTTGATGATAACGCAGTGGCGGAAGGGGGGGGGGGAGAATCAAGATGGATATCTATATTATTCAGCTGCCGTTCAACCCTCTCCGTTCTCGACTGGAACACGATTTAACAACGAGCTGCATAATGTCGACGATAATATTTTTATTTTGACGCGACGAGTGTCAGGATATAATTCCCGATAGTCAGGATAGCTCGTCAAGCAACTTCAATGATGCGTACGAGTTTTTCTCGTTTTTTTTGTGCAGTTAGGATTTTATGGCTGACGTCACAGTAGGAACAAAACACATTAACAGTGAGATCGGTCTTACATGATTGAACAAACTTACCTTCAGCCTGAAAATGTATTATCGACTTAACGTTAATTTATACGTATAATAATATTATACAATAGATATTTCTATTCTTGGCCTAGGTAATTATTCACAATCTTTTACTTTTCAGCAGCTCAAAAACAAGAGAATAATGAGATTAGAAATATATTTCCTGGGCCAAAAATAGTTCTGACGACATGAAAAATAATTGTTCTTAATAACAATGAGAATGAACGCTCGGTTTTTTGTTTTCTTTCGTGAGGATGCGATAGGTATCTAAAAACAAATGAAAAGACAACGAAGTTATTAAACCAAATAGTACATTTCATGTTATATAAAAATGAAAATATATTAAAATGCATTTGACATAGCTTAGAAAATAATAATAATAATAATAATCATAATAATAATAATAGATAATAGATAATCATAATAGTCATCAATAAATATATACTATAACCAGAACACCTTGGCAGATAACAAATAATAAGTAAGCAAGATAACGTAACCATCGTTTTGTTTGTGTTGTTTCTTTCACTCCTACTTCTTTAAAATGCTTTTCTTTTGTTCTTTTTTAATTTTCGAATATACGCGAGCAGCAATTTTATAGTTCGTTGCGTAAGACTTTTTGTAATTTTAAGATTATACGTAAACTTTTTCTTCGTCCACTGTATGTATTGGAGCAATATAAATTCTTTCAAAAATCGATCGGCTCTGTGTGAATTTTAATTTTTTTTTTTTTTTTTTTGCAAGTCTATAAATTTTGCCGCAGGTACCGACGTATTTCTGCTCTCTATGATCGTTTTTGTTCTTAAAAATCGCGACGTTATTTCGCGGCATATCGTGTGTATATCATATATAGGCGCAATACGGTAGCATAATAAAAAGTATAAAGACCTATCCATGTATTTTACTTTAAGCTATTGTACGAACATGTGCTGTATTTGTTGTTGTTTTTTTTTGTTATTTTATTTTTATTTTTGTTCTTGCTGTAATTATAGTATCTATAAAAAAAATCCTATTACATATTGTGTTGTTTATTGATTATATGTGAAAGAAGCTGTGTATTTTGTGTTTGTTTGTGACCCTTGACCATTTATTGGCGCGCAACGAGGAGCGGAAAAAAAAATATATAATCGCAGAATTTCTGTCTACATACTTATCTACGCTTATATTCGAGAAACGGTATTGTGTCGCGGTTATCTAATTTCTTGCGTATCCCGTTACTTGTTTCCTTTTTTCTACTTCATCTTTTGTAACTAAAAATTGCACAACGCAAAAATGGCTTTTTTGCCGCTTTTTCTCTTTATACCTTTCACTTTTTTTTTTCGTTTTTTTTTTCTTTTTTACTTAATCATTGGGGACGTTTTTCCCCGATTTTACTAACATTTTGGTAACATCAGTCAAATATTTCAATCAGTCCAATACGAATATTTTAATGTCGACTAATTAAAGAATAAACGCGAATCAGTCCAATTCAGTCAGACACTGATTTTTATCGCGCGTGGCCATTTTAACACGATTTTTGTCACAGGTACGATTTTTAGTTGTTTCTTTTTCCTTTCATTTCCTTTTTTATTTTGTCTTTTATAAAGAAAGTCGAGTCCGCAGCCAATATAAATATTTCTATATCTTTATTTGTATATATCTATATATATTTCTTTTTTCTTTTTATATAAGAGCCAACTCTTGGCTCTTTTTTCAATAGTCTCAAAAACCAAATTCAGTCTTTCCACGAAATGAAAAAAAGCGGGCTACCCCCTAAACTCTCTCTCCCTCTCTCTCTTTCTATAGCTATATTCGTTTTCCAGCCTCGAGATTGAGTCGAATGAAACGCAGACCCGATATCTCGTAACAGTGTAATTCAATTTTTTAAATATTTTTGTTCTTCATTTTTTTCATCACGCTTTTAGCTCTCGATTCGTGTAATCCGTAAACGTAATCAATAATAACGTGAACAACAAAAAGAGAAAAGAAAAAATGAATCAAATAAACTCTACGAATATATATCATATGCAATTAAATATTCCTCAATTTATATTAATTTCATTAATAATTTATTATTTTCATAGAATCCGTCGCCCTCGTGATGGGGGTGACAAATAATTCGCGTATTTGGCCATTTTTACAGTAGTCACAAGTCAATTTGTTTCATGGGGGGTTGGGGAAGATTATCTACGTTTAAATATTATCAATATCAGTTCTTTCGCGCCTTTGACTACTATAAAACTGTTATTCATCTTTTTTATTCCCGTAATTTAAAGCTTCGTTCTTCATCGTCATCATTTTCGCTCCGAGTGATTGACCCAGATGTAATCATCTTGTATATCTTTCGTTTTCATTTTCTTTTCCTTTTTTCTTCTTTTTTTAAAATAATATTTATATATCATTCTCGCTCGTACCGACGAGTACATACTTTTTTGCGAATCTCCCCGTTCAATCGCTCGTGTAGCCTTTTCATTCGCCAACAAAAAAATGAAAAAAAAAAAAAAAAAAAATTATCGTCATATTAGTACGAATCTGGTATCACTGGTTTGAATAACAAATTTGTTGTTTTTAGCCTCGAAAAAAAATATGTTCTAGTCGGAGCGCTCAATTGAACATAACCTACAATTAATCTATCATAGCCTAGCTATAAATAAATGTATTAACGCGAGTACGTGTGTGTTTTACTTCTTGTTCGTGTCCGTGTGTATACATATATATATATATACACCTGTGTCTTGTGTTTTGCAATATATTGATGCACAAGTATCGGTATATTTACTGTAAAATATAATGTATACCGTACGTTTTTTTTTTGTTACGTTACTCCCCAGCTGACTTCTTTCAATACCAGCTTATTTTCTTTTCATATCCGATTAATCGTTATGGCAGGAGCCTAAACTGTCGGTAAGTCATACGAAGCCCCATTGACGCGACTGCGAAAAGACAAACGAAATCGCTACATACCGTCGTAAAAATTTGTAATTTCGTCGTTCTATTTCTCTTTTTGACTTCTATTTGCACAACGCACATTTGGCGCTGGTGAGAAACTTTGTGGCGTCGATCGAGGAGGCTCCGAGAATCGGTTTCTTATGAAAATTCTACTAATAAATAAATATATGTATATATATTGATGTATGTGTATGTGTGTGTGTGTGTGTGTGTGTGTGGGTGTGTACGTATGTATATGTCTGTATTTGTATGTATGCAGTTCAGTTATATTATGTATATGCGGCTATTTTTACTATATATCGGTACACGAGAGTTTATCTGTCAGTATCAATGGACCGTCTTTTAAAACTAATTTCCTCATCGTCCTTTTTCTCCTTATTTTGTTGAACTGGGTTAAGATTTCTCACGTTTAATTGTATGTGCAATATTCGTGAACTGGTATAATTATGGGGTGATACGAGTGTTTGTCGATAACAATAATGGAAATTCTCAACGCGTGCGCGCCCTCTTTCTCTCTCTCTCTCCCTTTCCTCCGCACTGTCTTCTTCTATTCTTTTCTCGCTCCGTATAACGGGAATTTTTCGCGAATGAATGACGAAAAGAAGTTCGATATTTTTGCGGATATTCCATCCTAGTTTGATGAAAAGACGACTTGAAAATCATTCGCTTTCATGTTCGGACAGCGCGATAACACGTAACGATAAAAAAGTAGAACAATTGTTTTTTTCAATATTAATAATAATAATAATAATAATAATAATAGAAGGTACTTTATGTAAAGCCCGGTATACGCAACTCATGAAATAAATGCGCCTCCACGAAATATATATCCCCGTTAAAGCATTTTTTTCTTCTTTCATATGGAATGAATATATTAAGATAAAATATATATGCGGAGCGATTGGAAATCGAAGCTAATGTCGAGGGCAATATTTCATTTCAATTTTCAAGATATTGGAGAAAAATAGGCTAGAGTATAAGATTTTATACTCCTCTGTACCGAAATTTTCTTCCCGCTCTTTTCTTTCCATTTGAAATTATAAAAACAAATTTAATATTCGAGAAAACTACAATAAAAAAAAAACATTATTTCCCACTTTTTTCTCAATCGCTTCACATATTCGTATATATTATATCATTGCATCTCGAATTCTCGATGTAACGCGAAGCGACAACACGAATAAACGTAAAAATGAAAATATTTTTGAACAAAAAAAATCGATCGTCGAACTGTTTTTTCATTTCGAAAAAAAAAATAAGAAGAAAAAAACATTGATTCGTCCCGAAAATGATTCGACGTACACGATATACGTTGTAGCTTCGCGATTGGATCGCTTTTATATTTTCACGCTTGTTATATATATATATCTATATAATATATTTTCATCTCGCATTCCTTTTTTCTTTCCTCGTTATACTTTAAGTCTCGAAACGATAATAATAATTTAAAAAATCTTGAGTCTTGTAGGCAATTAATTTTTGTTTCGTTTCGTACAGTCTTTTGACTTGTGTGAATGTTTTAATTTTCTTCATTTCTTTTTTTTTTCTTTTTAAATATCTTCCTAAAAGTTAGTTGGACGATGGCGTCTTCGACACCTGGAAGTTTTCCTTTCTTTCCCTCCTCTCCATTCTCTCTTTCGCTTTATCCCCTTATTTATTATTATTATTTTTTTTGTTTTCATAACCCTCACTTCCTCATTTTAACAGGGCCTAACTAATAGTTCGCGGTTTTTGTGCCGCGTCGTATAACACTTGGTACTTATTTCAATAAAACACGTGCTGCTGTCCCTCGAACGGGCAAGTCTCGCACTATATCGCGAACACTGTACATTATTTTTGTTCCACGAAGAAAAAAAAAAACTTTTTTCAGAAATGTCACGGTCACGTGCTCTCGTGTCTCACTGGCTCGGTAGCCGAGCGAAAAAACAGTAAAAAAATTGATCAAGGACACGCACGCTAATCCAACCACGGATTCGTGACGACTCGACAATTACCGAGTTCTAATAATAATCATTATTATTATTATTGTATTTAAAAAATCATTATTAAAAAACAACCCTCGCTGGGTTTTTCCCGAGTTTGGTGGACCGAGTGTGTTCTCTGTACTTCGGGACAAATCTCGGTAAGCAACCCCCCCTAAAAATTTCCTCTCCCTGTCCGTCTCGTGTCTTCGATCTCACATCTCGTTACACATTTTTGGAAGCACTTTTTTGTTTGTTTGTTAAATCGTTGACTCCTCCATTCTCGCGCTCTGCCACTTCGGGGAGGGGGAGGAGAAAAAAAAACTTGGTCGTCACTATGTCGAGGGGATTGAGAGTGATCGGCGACGAATCGATCGACTTTCGATTCTTTCAGTTTGTTTTTGTTCGTCTGTTTTACAAAAAGAATTGTTCGAGGCTCCAAATTTGTCCACTTGCATTCTCTATTTCTGCCTACGATGATAGATGCTCTTGTGATTGTTCAGGCTGTTCAGTGTTCGAAAAACTTTGTTGCACAGTACACAGAGTGCGCTGTTCAACGGCTGAAAGTGTTGTTGCTCCTTGTGACGTTTTAGGGTCAACTTTGTTGACAGAGTTTTGCCGCATACGTCACAGGTGTAACATATTCCAGGCGGTAGAAGGCTGCTGTGCAACGGATGGGATAATCGCATCGCCAATATCGCTGATTGTGGACCTTCGCGATTATTTATCGTATTTTTTTAGGGTGTGCAATCCACGTCGATCGGCCATTTGAAAATAACACATTTGTTACGTTTTTATTGCGTATTTCACAAAAATCATTTTCATCAAGAATTCACGATGAATTTTGAATTAAGATTTTTGTGATAGTCGATTTTTGTAATGTTTTTTTTTTTTTTCAAGTGTCAGAAAAAATCAATTCAATATTTGGTAGACAGATAAAAAATAGTAAACCAAGCACCGTTATCAACATTGAACCCATAATAATTTTGTTTTGTTTTCGTTTTAAAAATAATATCCATTTACGAACCAATTGACGTGGAGGAGGCGAACACACAGAGAGAGAGCGAGCCACGTGTGGATGGACCCCCAGCGAAAATCCATTCGTGAAGGTAGTAGTAGTAGGTACACACAGAACAATGACGAACCAGAGCACGTATAGCCGAGCGAGCGGGACCGGGAACAAACAAGAACAAAGATACGGCTGCCATTAATATTGTGGACACATTAGTACGATCCTGGTATTTCTATACAAAAGCAATTCGGTCTTTTTGGGTACTGGTGCTGGTTGTGGTGGTGGTGGAGGTGATGGGCGGAGATGAAGAGGTTGGAGAAGGTCGAAGGTCATTTGGTGGATATTTTTGATCGTGACTCGGGATTATCCGTCTACTTTGCAGCGACGGCTGGACGGGGATTGGTGGTAATTGGGCTTGGGGGAGGGACCAACTGTACAAAATTCTCGATTTATTCTTTTTTCTCTCTCGAATTGTCTTTTTTATTGTTTGTTTTCTTTTAATCCTCTTTCACGATTCGGTGACATCGGCTAAGCTGACACTCGAATATAAAGTGAGAGAGAGAGAGAGAGTGAGAGAGAAAGAGAGAGAGAGAGAAAGAATTTTTCTTTTTTAATCTCTATTATGACGAGAATGAGGGCTCTTGCGGGGGCTCTGGTTTGTCATTGATCATGGTAATGCGACTATCGTGTCAGCGATAACCAATCACTCTCAGGGAGGCGCATATTTCGATTTTTCATGTTTTTAATAATGTTTTTTAATCTTACGTATCGATTTTATTATCGTTGAAACCCCCCGCATTTTGAAAAAAAAAAAAAATAATTAAACCAATCAAAATTTCGACACTCAGCTGTATTCCGAGATTACTTTTGTTTTTGTTTTCCAAAACGGTTCATACATCGTCCCATTTTATGTGAGAACTAAATACTTAGGAGCGTCTCGGAATACGACTGATCACAGATTTAAAAAAAAGTGATATAAAAAAAAAAAAACAAAATGGAAAGTTCAGATTGAAATGAGAAAAAAATGAAGTTTCTTTCAACATACCATTCTCAATGCTTCGACGGACGTGGACGAGTCTAATGAGGAAAATTATAGTAGTAGAAGTATATACAAACAAATGTTTCGAAGCGTATGAATATGTGAACTTCGTTGATCTTATTATGATTATCATTATTGATTATCGTTATTAAAACGACGGATGCGCCTTTTCCGCTGTATAAAATTCGATGCCTGATACATTTACAAAAGGCACGAATCCTCTGGAGTAAAAGAAATCGATTATCAATATTTTTTTTTTTTTTTTTTTTTTTTTTTAAGGGAGTTTAAAGGCTTAAAACCTCCGATAAAGAGGATTCGTGGATTAAATGGAGAAAAAAATCATTTATTCAATATAAATAATGGCGAACAATGTGCGCGTAATATTACAATGGAAATCCTGGACCCCCCGAAAAAAAGAACGAAGACGATATATATATATGTATATATATATATACATATATATATATACACACATATATATACTATATGTGATAAAAAATATATTATGCCTTAAAACTCAGGTATAAAAAGTATCTATTTACAGTGCTAGGCGATTTATCAACGCCAAATTGTGTCTCCGTTCTCGCCAAAGTTTCATATACATATATATATATATATATATATCATATATAGTATATACAACACTCGCAGATCGTAGATGCAATTTTATCATGAGATGCGGTTTTGCGTTCGCGTCGCAACTGCATCCTAGGATTTCGTTACAATAATGAATCCCTTTCGATGGGCAGATTCCGGATATATTGCGTTACAGAGAGACAGAGAGAGAGAGAGAGAGAAGGAGAAGCGAATGATAATAGGACACTGTAAACGTCTCACTAATTTTGCGCACAATCCGATAACATGAAGACACATATGCGTCTCTTTTTTTCCTACGGTTTTTCTTGAATAATTGCCGAGCAATCAATCGAAATATCACAATTTTATTATCTCTCCGTGGTTATTTTTGTTAATCGAGTAGATAGAATACGCTTGAATCTTTTTTTTTTATTATTACACAATGTTTATTTGAAAAGAAGTTACTAGAATTTGAGAAATTGCAAACAAATCATGGTAAAATAATTGCAATTGAAGGATAAAAATGTTTTTTTTTTTATTGATTCAAAATTATTGTTGCGATGATGAATTATAGATTCTCACATAATTCTGTCTTCTCTGTTTCTCTCCAGTGTCGATCTTTGGGATAAATAAATATTCGAGATTTTGCGACGCTCGATAAGGTATTCGAAATGGTTCTCGATCGGCTTTTATTTTACGAGCCGGAGCTTTACGGGCAAAATACTTTTGTTTTTATTTTCCAAAGTGATTTTCTTCTTTTTTTCGTTATTTCTTTCTTTCTTTTTTTTTTAGCTCGGTACAGGAACTTCCCGTGCTTGTATTTCACGCTTGGGAAGCGCGAGGAAAAGTATCTACTTTTATACACGATAAAGTGGTATTTCCGTTTTTTGTTTCTTTCTTCAATAATCTATATCTCTACACACGGGCCGACGAAACGACACGGGGCCTCGTTGCGCAACGATTAATATAATTTTCCTTCATCTCTCTTTTAATAATAATAATAATAATAATAATAATAATAATAATAATAATAATAATAATAACATATTTGCAATAATAATAATTATAATAAATGTTTTCATAAAATATAAAAGTTAAAAACGATACATAATTAACAAGACCATATAAATATTCGTAGATAATAAATTAACTATGATTTGAGTGAAATAATAATAAAAAATGAAATAAAAGATAATTATCAAAATTAAAAAGCCTACTTCTTTTCTTCCGAGGCGACGGAAAGTTTAGCGTCAATAAAAAGAAAAGTACTTGGCCGATTCCCGAACGTTTAGGTACATTGAATAATTAATCTAAGAAGGGGGGGATAATAAAACAAAAAAAAGTCCGCGAGATTTTCTCATCCCGACCCGACTCCCACTGTTGCTGAGAACTCTCTGAAACGCGATTTATTATAATAATCCACGATAGCCTCGATTGCAAAATCCTCTGATGACCGCGATCGTCATGACTGAACGCATCATCGTTATTATCATTATTATTTATTTACAAAAAACGACCTAACAATTATTATCCTTAAATCATTAATTAATTGAACTTGTTTAATACAATCAGGACACTCTAGCTTCGTCGTCATCGCTTCGTCGTTTTTTGTCGCACTCTCTCTCTCTCTCTCTCCCTTTCTCTCGAACACGACTTTATGTAAACTTTCGCCAATTTTCATACCCCTGATGTTTAACCGCTTATTATTATCTTTTTCTGGCGCGATATTTCGATTTCCCATTCGGCAATTCATCAAGAATTAACGTCCTTGTCTCCTCGGCGTATGACCTTGAATCACAATTGCCAAAATTCGGTATTTCAATTTTTAGTTTTTATTTATATGTTTTCAGCCCATTCGCGATTGTTGTTGTTGCTGTTGGCTATAAGCTCGACCCTCCTGTTGTTCCCTGTGCTCTCTCTCGCGCTGTTGCTGTTCCTCGTCCTTCCTTTGCTGCTCGATCTTTCCGTGTTGACGATGGTAGATGCTCTTGTGATTCCTCAGACTGTTCAGACTGGAGTAAACCCTCTTGCAGATGTTGCAGATCGGTTCCTTGCTCGGCCTCGTGTGAACGTTCTGTATGTGTCGCTTCAAGCGCGTTAGCGAGGTCAGATTTTTGTTGCAAGGCTCGCATCGAAACTCATCAGTCGTGCTGGTACGGGGCAACAGACCTGGCGGCAGAACCAGACGCAGATGGGTTACTTTTTCGTGTTCTGTGTTGCTCGTCGGTTTGTTTGTTTTTTTTTCAACGGGCTTTAACAGCACACCGTTAAAAGCGATTGCGTTCGTCGCATTGTCTATATAGTTTTTTTTGTTTTTTTTGCTCGCCAATCGCAATCTCGCTCCTCCACATGACACTCGGTTATAACACACCAACCCCTTCTACCACAACGTGCGCGTCTTTTTCCACGAGATCACGGCCTCGTGTCTCTCTTGCCCGATCCCTTGATTTTTTTTCAATGATTTTGCCACCGTCACCCGAGAAGCCGTGCTCGAACGCTTTTGATTTGTTTATATCTTTTTTTTTATTTCGTGATTTTGTTTTTGCTCACTATACAGAGGATGCCAGGTTGATGTAGAATCATCTCACTTGCTTCCGTTGTTTTCTTTGTTTGTGTTTGTGTTTTGTTTTTGTTCGTGGAAATGTGTGTCAGGTCCCGTTTGTCTTGAGGCGACGAAAACGTTTGTAAGAAATGTTCAAAATGAAAAAATAAACAAACAATTGATAATGGAAAATAATTTTTTTTATCACTGATAAGAACCAATTCGAACGAATTTGATGAGAGATCGAAGTTTTCTGAGCAAGGGAGTTTTGTGAGGCAAACAAATTGATGGGAAATTCGGCAATGTTTTTATAAAAATATTTTTAAACTTTTCTTAATAAGAATAATAGCAAAATTACATTGTAGATTATAAAATGATTTAGGATATTGAAAATTTTCCGTAAAAGTCCGTCCGTAAATGTGTGTATACTTGTGTGCGCTGCTGACTTTTTGTAAATGAGCGAATATTTTTATAACGAATGAACCTTTTGTTCTCGACAATATCCATTACAAACAAATACAATTTAACGTGAATAGCGAGACAAAAAATGAGAACACATACACGTTTCAAATGTTTCTGGAGAACTGAACGACTATCAATAAGCAAATTCCATGGACGAAATCAAATTTCACAATTTAAAAAAAAAAAACATTTGCAAATCTTATATAATATTTAAAAAATTCGAGAAGCTTAATTTGTCAACAAGAATTACATTTGTCTCGACCTAAGGCAATTTCAATGTGTAGTAGAATTGTGTTCGTGTTTGAGTGTATAGTATGAGTGTAAAAAAAAAGTATATTTGATTTTGATAGCGTATAAGTAGAGTGCAAGCAAATCCAATAGTCCAGCGATCGATCGAGAGCGATGACGTTAGTGTTCGGTACACCAGATGTATCCGTGTTGATGCGTATTATTTACAGCAGTAGGATAGTAGAAGTAGACTTAAATACGTGATAAATAGTACAGGAGAATATCTATGTATATACAGATGAATTTTGTGATCTGTTTGGATGAACTGATGCGATGAAGCGGATTCTCAGAGTACTCTTATATATTTGCAATCGGGGGCTTAAACGTGAATTATCATGTTGGTATTACAGCGAAAATTGCATACACTTAAACGACGATAACTATAGCGGCGAATGAACGAATACTTAACAAAATTCACCCTCCCACCCCTACGTTTATGGTTTTTTTGTTCTTTTCAATGAAATTTATCAAGTGAACCTTACGGGACCTAAGAAATACGATTCTTTCGTCAAATCGTTTTTCGGCACTAATAAAACAAATTTCAAGTCTCGTAGTGCTTCCGATGTCGAGTCTCACGATACTTTATTATCCTCGTCGTTAAAGACGCAAGAATTTTCATATTACACTGGTATACTGCGACTGGGGTCTCTATTATACTATATGTATGTTTTTTGATCATTTTATCATTTTGTTTTTTTCGTGTCATTTAGATACAATAAATAATTTAAATTATCCAGATATATAAGATAATCTCACTTTGTTATATTTGTATTTGGTGAAGCTTGTCAGTCAGTGAATAACGCGCACATGTGCGTGAATGAAATTTTTCTGATATTTTGTTTTTCATCTTATATTTTTGTAACCGATTTTTAACGATCCGCGGAATAGAAATAGTCTATATTAACGGAAGATTGAAATATTTTGTTTTATCCGACCGCGAGTGTTTAAAAAAAAAAGCACAGACATCAGACGAATATTCGAGCAACGAAAAATAATCCTTCAGGATTTCTCGAAGGACGACTTCAGTGTCACGCAAGATCGGTTGAAAAATGTATCGATCGTTCGATCGATAATTTGATTTTCGATCGATCTCAATAAGTGACCTCGCAGTGAGCCTCGTGATCCTTTCGCTCCTTTTTCGCGTGATACTGGCTC
Organism: Netelia fuscicornis; assembly: GCA_946811545.1. Taxonomy (NCBI): domain Eukaryota; kingdom Metazoa; phylum Arthropoda; class Insecta; order Hymenoptera; family Ichneumonidae; genus Netelia; species Netelia fuscicornis. The sequence goes on from OX328013.1 coordinate 5,520,778, forward strand.
TTGTGACTGATAAGACTGTTGCGAGACTTGTAACTTCTGCCGCATTGATCGCAGGCCAACGATTGCGGCACGTAGAAGTGAGTATCGGCAAGATGTCGTTGCAACGACCAAGCTCGCGAAAAAGTCTTCTGGCAAAATCTGCAGTAAGTTCCGCTCGCGGGATTGCGACTATATTTCGTCTCGTCCTTAATCGGTATACGTCCAATCTCCCGCAATTTAATACGAGGTTGACGAAGCGTCATCGAAGATACGCTCGTTTCGTCACCGATATTAGGTCGAACATTTTTCTCACGTTCGTTACAATCGTACGGATTTTCGTTACGTTGATAATTCGTATTCAGGTCATTTTGTCCATCGTTAATCGCGAGCCCATCGAAATTTTTATAATCGTCCTTATTCTCGTGAGCCAACAGACAGGACTCGAAATCGTCGATGTTTGATTTCGGCGATGCCGGCTCGGTTTTAAGTGCGATCTGATCGTTGATCTCGTCGAGGAGATCGATTATAGGCAAATCCTGATGATCCTGATGTGAGACGTTTGTTACCATGAACTCGAGTGGGTCGCTTGGTCGTTCCCGATGACCCGAAGACGTGGTTGTTGCAGAAGTAGCGGTTATTTTGCAGCGCCCTTTCGACTCATCATTATCAACATCGGCATCATCATTATCATCAACAAAACGATCGTGTTCATCATCATAATCGTCATCACCACCATCACCACCACCACCATCATCATCATCATCATCCTCATCATCATCATCATCATTATCATCATTATCCTTGTTCCTTCCGTCCCGTTGATCGCCCGCATGGCAGATCTCCCCGGACGTTATGGCCGACCGCCAACCCCCGTCCTCCTCGGCGACCTCCTGGTCTGCAACCAAAGAGGATGGGGGGGCTGAGTCCAACACCAGTTTCGCAAACATGGTAGCTACCGTCGTTGGTATAAAAGTAACGGACTTATAAAACACACACACACACAGACATACACCTACCTAACCCAACTAAGTACACACACACATGCATATATATATACATATATATAGTCCTACGATACACCGGGTCGTATTCGATCCTACGCCAATTTTCAAAATAAACCAAAAATGCGGTAAGAAAATATAAAATGGAAAAGAGAAATTCAAAATATGAAAATTGTTATAAATACTTATGACACGATATTCGCGAGGTAGATGAATTATTATTAACGGTTCTTCGACAATTCAAGAAAGAAGATATATTTTTGTTTATTGATAATCGATCGATCGTTATTTCTAATGGATGAAATGATCGTCCGACGATCTCGCGCGGTCGATTATTGCTACCGATTGTCGCATGTGTACCTGCGCATTGTTTTGTCTTCGAAGTCTGTGCTCAGTGAGAAGAATGCGACGCTTTGTATGTATGAAAAGTTAAATATTCGATAGTTTCTGGTAATAACAAAGATATTTTATACAGATATACTTGATCGATATAGTCCTGTGTACGAAACGCCCCCCCCCCCCGCCCCCCAAACCTATTACAACTCTGTGCAAATGGGACGCTCGGAATATTCCTCCTGAACATCTCGATTTTAGTGCACAGCGTCGACGACGATGTTTTTTTTATGAAATAGACAGATATATAAATGTATATATATATATCACCTGCCTGCGGTATACGGGGAGTACAAAAATATGCACACGGCAGAGAAGTCGGTAGCTAATGGCTAAGGGGAAAGAATATATCAAAGTCCCGTAGTAACTCCGTATTTCGTGGGGTCAAAGTGGAAGCGCGAAAGACAGAGCCGGGAGAGGGTAGAGGAGGTCTTCGTCCAAAATTCTACATCGGAGTGGTTCGGGCTGGACTTTGACGAGGTTACAAAGTAAAGGATGGAGGTGGAAGGAAGATGGAAGAACGAAAAGGATCGTGGAAAAAGATATTCATCTCTGGCCACCGAGTAGTACGCAAAACTCGTAGATAAAACCCTTTCAGACCGAGAGAGAGAGAGAGAGAGAGAAAGAGTGAAAAAAAACTCATCACGCATTCCGAAATATTCAACGCGACCAAGACGCCGAGGGTTTCGTCGGGGTCGTGTTTGTACGTTTTTGTATTTTCTTGTTTTTATTTCGTACCGGAAGGGCTGGCCACGGATCCTGAAGGATGTTGCGTTGATGACGAGACTTTCGTCATCTCGGAAAGACAAAAACGCCTGTGTACATGTTGTTCACACGCGGTTGGAGTTACCCGTGGGCACTTTGAATCTCGCGAGGATCAACGACCAAAGACCGAAGGCGCGAAAGGGTGGTGGATCATGGAAAAAGAGCGAGCGAGCGAGAACCGTGCGTCGCTGTCAAATGTGGAAAGGGACCGAGGGGATTTGACGGTCGGGGTACGAGTTAGGTTGAAGGAAGAGGTGGTGGGGACGGAGTGTTACGAGAGGTGGCAAAGGGGCGAAAGTATCGCACGTAAGGGGTGTGTGGTATCGCGAGGGGAGCAAGGCCGCTAACCGATGACAGAGACGCGAGGTTAGGTGAGGAACGACGTTCCCTTCGGGTACCGGCAAAGGCTTCCCACCCTGTGCCTTCCTTCGCCCGTACTATCTGTCGCGGGCGAGGGGTACAGACGGGTGGACTAGTGTGCTGTAGGCTCACTCATAAAAGGCCTATAATAACGCCTGTGCAGATGGGATGTCAATACAGCGGGGATAACCAACCGAGGGAGATGGAGAACGCGGCAGTGGTTCTTTGCGGGATTTTACCCGGCCGCGGTTACCCTGGCAACCCCTCCGAGCGCGAACCACCAACTTCTCCCCTCTCCCGGCCCGCGTCTCTCAAAAACCCAACGGGAGACGAATGAGTGCGAGGGAGAAAGAATGCTCGCGAGAGGGGGCGGAATAGCTAGGATGCGTATTATTCTTAATAACCCCGGCGTAGAGCGCCGTATTATGACTGATGTTGACTCTAAGCGAAGAGAGAGAGAGAGAGAGAAGGATGAACAGCCCTCTGCTTCGCGAGAAACGATCAATAGACTAACCGGCTCTCTTTCTCTCACTCTCTCACCCTCACCATCCCTCACTCTCTCATCACGTGCTTCTTTTTCGTCTCACCGTGTCTATCCTGATGGAAGAGGCAAAAAAATTGTCCGTTTCACTCGGAAGTAAATGTCATTCGACCATCTCATCGATAACAACCCGCTAGCGGATAATTGAACGATTTCCGGTTTCGACTCTGACTCGATTATTTCGTTGTCTTATCAAAGTTTTTGCAAAACAGACGCGACACGAGACTAACGATTTTTTTTTATTCGGACAAGGAACATTCATCACAAATGTAATCAAAATTTGTTCGAGTTGCTTCATCGCAAGGAAACTCTTGGGTAAAATTCGAACGATTTTTTCTCATTGCTCCGTTTCTGTAAGTTCGAAGATTCCTACGAATCCTGTCTCGACTAATAATCGATTCGCTTCATTTAAAATAACTCATACGCGAGAGGGCACGATAGTTTGAATTATACCTCGCTGCATATGACACGATCGTTCACCGGGCCGGCGTTGATAACGTGGAAAATCTATTTCCGGCTTTGACACCATAGATCCAACTCGGAGAGGGAGGAACAAGGAGAGAACACGAAACGGATCATGGGAGTAAAGGACTCTCACGATTCGTTAGACGTTTTGAAACTGGCGACCGCGAGAAACGTTAATAGAGTTTCTTAATGGACAATGTGTACGCGTCGAGAGAGAAACAGAGAGACACGAGTTGAACTCTCTCTTGAACCGCCGGTGTTCTACGAGCTTGCGCGAGAGTGACAATACGGAAGCAGGGTGGAAATAGAGAACGGCCTTTTGTCCATCCTTAGCCGTGGAATATATTAATGCACGGATAATATTTCCAACCTTTGACAGGTGTCACGTGTTTCGTGTGACTGCGCAAATCTTTAGAATCCTCGAACGACGCGCGTTATATATTGATATGACAAGAAAAGGGATTACCGATGGAATTGTGGAACGGATTCGGCCCAACCCATTCTCTCTCTCTCTCTTTCTCGTACGTTCAGAAATATATTTCATACTTATACACCCGTGAGATGGAAATGAAAAGTAGATTTCAATCTTATATCGAACCATATTTTTTACAACCTTCCCCCTCCCCCTCCTTCCCGCCATTTTTCCTCTTGATTCAACCTAGTTCTGTACGTATCGATGTAATCGATTTATTTTTCCTCCAATGTGTTTTCGTACTATAAAAAGACTGACGTCGCGTCCTCGCCGGTCGAGGAGAGTGAAATGCAAATTTCATTCATGAGATCGAATATAGAAAATCTCGAGAGTGCATTTGCAGGGCAGGAGGTATATAAAAATTCGTCTCTTTTCTGGACGAGTTCGAGTTCGATTTTATTAGAACACTCTTCTATACCGATCTTACTTACTCTCTCCTTCTCTTTCTATCCTTCTCTGTCGTATTAGCTGTCCCTCTCTCTCGCTTCTTCCCCCTCTTTCTCTCTCGGCAATTGCGCAGTTTTTTTTAAATTCTCTCTAAGGTCAACTCAAGTTCATCATCGATAATAGCTCAACCGCGAAAACAAGCGAGCATCACAGCTAGACCTGGACGGCCCCCACCGATAAGTACCCGCGCGTATACTAGAGATAAAAAAAAAGTTGGACCGGTCGGATTCGCAAATTCGATACGCTCGGGCGTCGCGAGCGAGCCGGCGAACTTTCATGCGACCTTGAGAGATTTCGAAGCTAAGCGACTCTCTAGTGAAGAACGGGGTATTGACAACCATCGGGGGCAATGCGGGTCGCCCCTTCACATTGTTTTTTAAACACAAAAAAAATGAATGATTTTTATCAACTTTTGCCTTCAAATTCTAAAAAATACATTTAACAAAACTGTATATTCCAAAATTATATCGCTTTTTCAATCGCTCAATAGATTTGAAAACAAAAGTACACGAAGATTGTAAAAAAGTATTTTTGACACATATCTACGATCTCTTTCGCGAACGACTCTCATTGCCCCGCGGTTTTTTTCTAACATCAGTCTCGCTCTTTCTCCGCATCGTGGCGCTGCTGCCTAGCTCAACCGTCGTTGCTGGCGGCTACGCACTTTTATCTCGTGAATTCGCATTTTACGACCTTCTCTCTTCCCCTTCCTTGCCCCAGCCGGGCAGCACATCGCGTAGCCATTTTTTTCGCTCTAAAACGCTGTACGACGTGGCAAAACGAAATTCGAAGAAATCTTTTGGACTGAAGTCTAACGTTTGAAATTTTTTGACGTTATACGTGTATATAAGTCGCATACTAGTAGTGAGAGCGTGGTTTAAGTGTGCGTTAAAAAAAGGAGCAGAGCACCGAGCATGACGGTTCTTCTGCTTTAAAAATATTCGCACCACGCACACAGACACACACACACACACACACACACAAACACATTTGTATATCTATAAAACGTTCCACAATTGGCGAATTCCCCGCGAGACTCTCCCGCCTACGCGACTGAAACGCCTTGAATTGAGAGACGGAATTAAGAAAAAAGAAAAGGATAATGTTACTGGACATATAATTTGAATAAAAAATAAATAAAAAGAATTAATTCCCCGAGTGCATCGAGTGCGTTCGGTACACGAATAAAATCGCCTCGATCGCAAGAATCAATAAAACGCTCGATTGATCGCCAATTTTTTTGACGTTTAATGGATTTTAAAGAAAGAAGGGAGGGGGGGGGACGGTTCCCATTGCTCAAATAAAAAAAATTATCCGAGGTCAGGAGATTTCTCGCGGCACGACGATTGCGTTACAGTCGAAGTACGATATCGGCTCGATGCAAGAAACGTTCGTCCCCTCTCCTTGTATCCTTTCCTTCTCTTCTCTCGCCTAATCAAATCCCCCTTCGGCAACGTCGCATTTAGTGTCAATAAGTGTACAACGAAATTCGCAAATATAACGTTTGTAATAATAAAAAAAAAAAGTATGAAAGAAAAAAATGTCACGATCGCGAGTCCGTCAAAATCGTCGTACATCATACGCATGCCCGAAGCTTAGCGGCCTTGAAATATCTTCACTTTTGCTCACAGTGTCTCAGGTGTACCGAGGACACGCAGCTCTGTTCTCCGATGTACGAGCCCCGGTCTTTTGTCGCTTAACGAGCAATATATATCTACAATTTCTTCTTCTTCTTTTTTTTTTTTGGTACGCCGTTGCACGACACGACCGTTGTACACGTAATCGTTCGAGCATATGTTTCGCGACCCGATGTTTTCACGATCGTCGCGCGATATTTGGATACGTTACGTATATGCGCGTGTGTATATAGAGATTTTCGATTCACACTAATGAAAAGAGAAGAAGGAGTAACAAAAAAACAGTTTTATTGCGCACTTTGGCACGCAATAAAATGTTCGTTGAGGAAGCTTTTTAAAATTCGCGACGCGACGTAAAGTGAAAATTTAATCCGACCCTATTTCGCGACGTAATTTTGATGAATTTTGAATATGCGACGAAAAAAGGACTCGTTAAGTAATAAAAATATGCTTTGTTTTTTGTATTCGTTATTTTTCTTCTCGCCAGGTAATTTTTTGGCAATAAGCCCGATTTTTTTCTGCACTAGATTATCGTATAAAAAATTGACGACGGACGAATCCGCGAGAGGGAAACTACGTGGCTCGCGAGTTCGCTATTTTTACGCGCCTTTTCGAGGTTTTACAACAGGTTCACCTACCGCACGAGAGAGCTCGGGGCATTCGTGGAAAGGAGAAAGAGAGAATCTTCGTGTACGAAAGCTTTAAGCTCGAGAAAAAAAGGATGGAGAGAGGGAGAGAGAGAGAGGAAAGGAAAGAGAGATGTTTGAGAATATACGGTGGAAGAGAAAGGGGGTTGGGGAATAAGAAGGATAAAGACGCGGGTATAGAGCGCGAAAGTAAAAGTTTCGTTCTGCGGCGCTACGAAACTCGTCGACTAGACGTTACCCGACTTTTGAAAACAATTCTCATGGCTCTCGGGGCGAAAAACAAGCTAAGAATACGCTTCGTTTTCCTACCCCCGCCGCGTAGAGCACTCGGTGAAAGACTTTCTTTCTTGCCGCGGGTGGCAACGACGACGAGAGAGGGAGAGAAAGAAAGCGAGAAATCGCGCAAATTACGTTTTTGATACGGGAACGAGAATAGAGTTTTCTTTTTAACCATTTAAAAAAAATGTTATGCATTTTTGTTGGCACGGATTAATGTACGAATTCTTGACGTTTCGGAATTTAGAGAGGGCGCTATTTTTCGACCGTGAACGCAATCGCCGAAGATAAACGACCCAGATTCTTTTTTAAACTTCGAACTTTTAATCCTTTGATTGTCATTTGAAAATGCTCCGGGCAGATTTGTTCGCAATGATTTAATACGCGAACTTTTTGAATCGAAAATTAATTTTGAATCGAGAATTATTGATAAGAACTTATTGAATGGTTTGAAAATTGGTTTATCTGTAACACGTTACGATGAAAAATCCATCGAACAAAGAAAACGAGATTGACAGTGAAGAAATCCGCGAGGTTGCGCGCGATCTCGTTTTTCTCGTTCGTCTTTTATTTTTTTTTTATTTCTCTCCGTCTATCTTTTTCGCTGCGGCACGATCGTTTACGGGTTATTATTTTTTGCGTAACCGGCATTACGAGCGCAAAGGACGATAAACGATGCTGTCCCGCGATCGCTATTATGAGGGAACGACCGAGAGGGCGGCGAATATCGCGAATAGAGAATAAAGTGAAATATGGATAAAAAAAAAAAGAAAAAAGCGAAAGAAACAAGAAAAAGAAGAAGATGAAAAAAATCACGACGGAGGCATTTATTTCTGTCAGATAACGAGTCGAGTGTATCGCGGCGTGGCGTGCTCTATTTTTGCAGAGAGGTTGCCGAGGTTTCGGAGGACGCGAAATGATCGAAGAAAGAGAGAGAAAAAGAGAGAAAGACAGAGAGCTTAGATAAATTTCCTCATCGAGTGAGACAAAAAAAGAGAGAGAGAGGAAAAGATTGAAACACAAGACCAAGTGCATCGATCGACGATTAACGAGTGCGAACTAAAAGAAAGAGAGAGAGAGAGAAGTACAGCGAGGAAAAAAAAACGAGGACGAAATAAAAATGTACATTCGCGGACTTCGTTCGAACAATGAGAGACGTAAAAATACGTTCGACCCATCGTTGACGAAGAATTTAACGAAAATGGTCGATACCTAACATAGTCGTAAACTTTTCGACTGCAGTGCGAAGTTCGCCAGGGATCGAGAGGCCGAGAACGTCGACCCGCGCAATTTTTTTTCTCTCTCTTTTTTTTTTAAATACAAATCGTGATTCGTTTCAATTTTGAAACTTTGCCAAAAAGCGATGATACGATCCAGCCTGGCACGAACGTATCTTCGACGCTGTTCTCGCGAGAGCAATGCTCACCGTTATCGAAATTAAATTGTATTTTAAATTGAATTTTTTGTTTTCTTTACACGTATATATATATTTATGTACAATTTTTTTTAATATTTAACGCGCATGGTGTGGAAGAAGCGATGTCGAATAAACGAAAGAAAATATGTCGTAGTCGTTACCGTCGCGGTTTTGAAGAAAGAAATAGACGAAGAAAAACGTATATATATATATATATTGATATATGTGTGTGTATGGTGGAAGAGACGAAGAGGGAGAGTGCAAGAGATCATTCGCAACCGAATAAAGAGGTGAACTAGCTGAGTTTAATGTGTCTAATAATTCACTGTGCGATGCACGAAAACGTGAGTGGCGTACCAAGGTCGCTGTATTTTTAGTTTGGGCCAATGTTTAGTTGGCCAACGCAACGATGAGCTGTCTCTTTCTCTCTTTTTCTCTCTCTCCCTCCGTCCCTCTCTTCGCCAGGGAGATAGAGAGTCCTTGAATTTCGCGGATAACATCTGCTGGCTTATCATGCGCCCCCCCCCCCCCTCCACTCCCCCCGCTCGTCAACCGTGCGCTCTTTGTCACTGCGGTTGCCCCCTCCCCGTCGCCCCTCATCACTCGCACCACCCGAAAGAACCGCCGCCCCGGACCGCCGATAACTTTTTTTTTCTTTTTTCCATTCCCGTTACTAACCTAGCGTAAGCCAGGCGTTCAAATATTAATCGACGCGCGGGACACTCTACCGCACCTGAATTTGCTCAATGTCTCGATCGTCCATGAATTTTGTATGTCGCGGGTTATTTTTTTCCTTTTTCCTTTTTTTTTTTTTTTGAAAGAAATTTGTGCAAGGTTGGTCAAGGTTGTTTCGATACCTCGCGGGCAGGTCGTGATCGAGAGCGTTTGGATGAATGTAATTGGGATTTTTTCGGGTTTTTTCTTCCTTTTTTTTGACGAGAAATTGTTTCCGGCGGAGTTTCGCAGAGCTTTCGAAAACTGACCGCAGAGCTGGAGGGTGAGTGATTGACCAGACGGACTTTGTCGTTCGTTCGCGAAATTTTGCCATTTCTGTGGTCACTTCCGGTTAATCGAGAAAAACCGATTAACGACGCCACGAAGCTCGTTTGCGTTACTCCTCGGTTTGTGGAATAAACGTATAAACCGGCACCCTTTAAATATTTGTTTATCGTAAATCGATGAAATTTGTTTCATTTCTTTTTCTTTTTTTGGTAAATTTGAATATTTGACAAAAAATGTATCGCAACTTTTGATGGAGTTTGACGCGGAAATAATTACGTTTACCGGATGATCGTTCAAACGCATGAATATCCGTAGCACATATTTTATTATGCTAAATCGACGAGCTTGGGCCGGCGTATATGTTTTATTGGCCTTGAGATGTATTAAATCACCCTCCACTCTTCTTCTCTCCCACTCACACACTCTCTCTCTCTCTCTCTCTCTCTCTCTCTGTGTCTCTCTTTCTCTCACGCACACTTTTTTGGCCGTCTTTCGGATGTGAACCGTTTGTCTCTCTCGTCACGAGACACTGCGTTATGCAAACAGACGGTGCACGATTTCACCCCGTGACGAGAGAGATGGTTTTAAAAAAACGAAAGTGCCAATGACGGAGAGCTAACAGAGAGAGAGAGAGGGAGAGGGGGGCCGAAACAGCCTTATCTTTTATCGAACTAGCTATCCGTGACGCTAGTGACACGTATGCATAAGGAAAAAGGCACTTGGTTTGGGAAACAATTTTTTTCGCGAATTGAAATTATAACTCGCTATAATGACGCTCGTAGATATTTTTTTTTTTATAATTATAAATAGTTGAAATAATTATTTTTCCACCTATATAATCGAAAATGATTTTCTTTAATAAAGAAAATACAATAATTAATTATCGGGAGAAAAAAATTTGTATTTTTATTTTCCAAATAATTAATCATTATTTCGTCATGAAATCATTTTTAATTAGTTTTTTTGTTTGTTCAAATTGACGAATTGTACGAATGATAATTATGCGAATTAAGATAAATCGTTTTAGTGATAAGCAATTTGAAAAAATAAAATCCTATCGCATCCTCATTGATTTAAATTTCTTTCGTATTATAATCTACGTAAAGCTAAAATCTTTTCGTTGTTTTCTATAACAGAACAGCCATAAATTCCTAACTCACACCGCACGTAGTTTCGATTTTGTTTACATCTGTTGTGGACGGGGACAGTCGAATGCTTCGTCAAATTAGACGAATATAATAACGGGACGACGACAACACTGATACAAAACTTACAATTCGGACAGTACGAGCACGGCACGATAAATATTACTGTATCGATGGTCAACGATCGATGATATATATTTTTAAACAACGATTAGTATTCCGTTTTTCTTTTTTACTCTGTTGTGCGAAACAAAAATTTGATTATTCATTATTCATTGTTTCTCGATGACCATCGACGATTAAATTTTTATTTTTATTTCGAATGCCGTTGCGACGTCAATGCTTTTTTTTCCCAATTTGTATAAACGGGGCCTTTCTTTTTCGAGACTTTCGCAATTACGCTTCGAGTTTGCGGGTCCAATAGAAATTGTACAGTAATGCCAAACTCACGATTCTCTCTTTCACGTTCTTTTGCCAATTGGGTGAATGATAATACGAACTTGGTGATTCAATGCCGATTGGTGCACTATCGTCGCCGAAACTGATCATTTCTTCGCGTTTCAAGCTTTATTTTTTTTTTTTCGATTTTGACAAATTGCATGATTTTATTATTTTACTTGTCATCGATTTGATGAACTTTACTGAAACTCGTCGAGGGAATCGAGCATATTTATTTTTTTACTGAATCGATATTTTACTTTTATCGTTTTTGTTACTTTTCGGTGGCAATTAAAATTGACGAGTATAATCGAGCCGACAAAATATTCGGCATATCACCACCAAGATCCGTTATGAATATATATATATATATATGTATATATATATATATGTATATATATGTATATATATGTATATATATGTATATATATGTATATATTTATATATCCGCGACGGTAATGAATTGAATGAAATGCAAAATGTAAGCGACTCGTGATGAATTCGTAAAATAGAAAAAATGATGATTTTCGTTTTTTTTTCTTTGTTCGAATGATTTAGAAACGCATGCCAATTAGAAGAAATTTAATCTTCCAAGCAGACAGTAGTGCTCTTTCACCGCAACCAATTAAAAATAAATAAAATAAAAAATTTGTTTTTTTTTAATTCTCGTAATTTGGTGATTTTTTTTTTGTTTTTGTTAGTTTGATATAACTGCACAAGTCGTGAGTGACTCCTTTTTTTTTTTATAGAACCGTAACCGTTACATCGAGAGTCATGTGGGCTCTTGGCGATGTATTGGCAAGTTGATTTTGAAAATGGAAAAAATAAATAAAGTAAAATAGAGAAATAGCGAGAAGTTGTTGTTGAAAAATAAAATAAAATAATATCAAAAGAATTCCATGCGAACTAGTCCTTCGTAATGTGAACGTTATTTGTGATTTTCTACACGAGGAGAAGTCATGAAATACTTGTGATATTTTTTTCAATTTCTTTTTTCATCGCAACGTAAGGATTGAAAAAGTTTTGTTCTTACCTTGCGAAGTTCCTGCGAGATCGGGCGTCTGTAAACCGTGGCCTAACCCTGGAAATTTCACTAGAGTTACATGTAGCAATCGTAGTTCGTAACCGAACGAACAGCGACAAAACAACGGCCCATACGCAATTTCGCAATTGTGTTTGCAAAACATTTAAGACGTGGAGAAAAAGAAAACGAACATATGAAAAATGAAATGAAACATGAATTTTGTCAGTGCAAGTATGTGTCGTTGAGATTATATAGAATGTAAACGATTTGGAATAATGTTGGTTGACTTTTCGATACAAATTGGAAATCAGACAAGGAACATAAATTTGAAATGTAATTTAAACATATAACCAGGGAAATACGTTCGATCATATTGAAACAACATTCTCCATATCACTCACAATCTTTCCATGCATTATGAAAAATAAAATCCACGATGCAGTTAAAATAACATACACAAAAAATTGAAACAAGACAAATGGAAAATTTCACCGAAATATCTGTTTAACATTCTTTCGACGATTCATGCATCGTTGAAACATAAAATATCCGATGTGATGAAAAGTACACACGAACGACACGAAAAAGCTGAAAGCTCGATATCATTCAGCAATTTTTAACGCCGAACGAATTATCCTAATAAAAATTGAAATTAAATCTTGTGCGGATGAAAGAAAAAATACTATAAATTAAATTACACACAGAGATTTTCAATCCCAAGCGAATGCCCTGACAAAAAGAACGAATCTCGTGCAAATCGAGCAAAAAAAATTGGTCTGCGCGTACAGGCCCGTTGCAAAAAACTGAAAGTGTAATTTCTCACCTGATAACGGTGTGTGATCGGTGGTAAGTGCTGCCATGCTGAAATTAAAGCTTCCCGGTGTCGATGTAAATAATTTGCTTTCGGGCAAAAAATTTGGTGTCGAGGGATGTTCGGTCTCGTGATCGTGTTCGTTACTGCTCGCCGATGCTGGCGGTCGATCCGAAGCCGCTGCGCCGGAATCTGACGAGTCCTCGTTATTGGCAACCGTGCCACCATTGCCACCGGTAAGTTCCAATGGTTCGCACTTGATATTGTCGTCGGTAATACGACTGTTAGTGTCGTGAAGACCATTGCCCTCGACCTTGGTGGAGAGATGATTTTTGACCATGGAAAAATCTGTGGGCGTCGCATCGTTGTTGTTCAACGGTGGCGAATGAGCCCGCAGTCTCTTGGGCGTGTCGTCGTGACAATCCGGCGAACGCATCTCGTTTCTTCGTATCTGTCCGCGTCTCAAAAATTGTTGGACCGTTGCTGGTGTCGGTGTCGCCGGTGTCGGTGGCGAACCACCCCTCGGGAAGCCCTCGTCAGTCAGCTTATCATGCGTTGGTAAATTGTTAGTACGGGCTGCCAATGCACGTACGTGCGATAGCTGAACACACACAAATAACGAAAAATACTCTCAAGACGGATTTCGCATCTTTCTTTCTTCGCGGATTCCGAGAAACAAATCGAAATAACGGCACGGACGAGTGGAATTTAATTTTCGGCCACGAATGAGGTCTGTGAGCGAGTCAATAGTACTTGAACCAAAGACAAACTGAGTCAAAAGTTACTATATTTTTTCGGAGGGTTTGTGACAACGTAAAAAATGTATATTTTAACTTTTTCCTTGTTGAACGTCAAAAAACTTTTTTCAAAAATTATTTTTAAAAGATTTATTTTCATCACAAATTTCTCGTACGTTGCAAATATTATAATCATTCTTCTGGTTCTTGGCAAATGTTACAAGTTGCAAGCATAAGTTGTTAGCAAATGTTATAAGGGCTAATATAGGACATAGAGGGAGTGGTTTGGATTATCGGATCTAGTAACTTTTTGCTCGTGTCAGTGTGATTTTAGTGCTTTCGACTCACTCACTTCCCTATCGAAAAATTGCATCCCAAGAGAAATCGATTATCGCCTCGTTATTGAGAAGAAATCCATAAATAATTTGTTATCGAAAAAACAGTGCAAACATGTTAAATTTCTTGCTTCCGAGTGTTGCTAATATTGGAATGAAATCAATTCTAGTTACTGAAGAGATTGGAAAAATTATTACAAAAATTAATCGGTCAATCTTTTGTCGATTATTCGTCTGAATTTAAGCAAGAAAAATAAATCGTTTCATCATGGAAGAACAAAAATTCTGTCGAGGCTAATCGATTATTATCTCGGGATGAAACAAAAAGAAAAACGGAGAACCGTATACTATCGTATGATCGCTGTACCGTAGTCTAATCCGATAGAACCTGCAAAGTACTTTCTCCATTAGACCGGCGACGATAAGGTTGCCTCGGAAAGCCAAAATACGAGACTCGATAAAAAAGACCGAATCGACGATTAAATACAATGTTTGTTATCGCCTCTGCTTGACCTATGACAATCTCCGTCAGGGACTCGAGATTGGGTACCGCGTCGAGATAATAGCCGCGAGAAAGAAGGGGACGGTGCGGTCAAAGGGACGAAGCAATTTGGTAAAATCCGGCATGATGCAGATAGCAAAAGTGTTCGAGTTTAAATCGTCGATTCGCGAACTCGCGAATTCCTATCGAGCGGAGGGGAACTTTCGCACGTACAATCTCTTTTTAACCGACCGAGCACGCGAGAGTAACAAATTATTTCCGTAATTCTTCTTTTAACACAAAGAAAGAAAAAAAAACAAACAATTTGTAACTTTCAAGCGATCGTAAAAAACAACTGAGAAATCTTTTTTACGAGACTCACCTCATCCCGTTCGGTCTGATCAGCCTGTTGCGTGAGACCCGAGACCCTCAGGACCTCGGCAGTTTTGAGAAAACTGCTCAAGGATCTCTGATGTACGTTCACCTCGCCGTGATAGATGAACTCAACGAGGGCATGCAAATCACTGAATGCCACATCCTGAAGTACTATCACCGGATGTTTACATGGTGTGCTCTGTAACAAAAATGGCATAGTGTTTTCTTTTTTGCATTTAGGAAGAAAAAATCGGATTTTGGACATTTTTCAGGATAAAAAAACCAATATTAATCATCCAATTTTTGTTTTTGAACTGTACTTTTATAGGCAAATAAATTAATAAAGAAAAGGGCAAGATAATTACCTTAAGCAGTTCCCGAAAGTACGGACTGCAGGCGGAGAGTACGACGCGATGCGCCTTGAGACTCTTGCCATCGCACGCGAGTGTGACATCGACAAAGTCTTCGTCATCACGAAGATTCTCAAACGCGGACGTTATGCTGCTCTGGTAGTTGTTCCATCGCAGACAAAAATGTTGCGTATCTACCATCGTTATATCTATTCACCTGCAATAACAAATAACACAGAATTTAACGATCGATCGATTATTATTCCCGCAATTTATTTGCTATCTTTCTTCTGTTTCTCATTCTCTTCATGCTCTCCAAATATTCCAGACTTTGCGTATCGACGCTCTTACTTTCTTTCCCCTAATGTAATTTCTCTAGGTGGATGACTAACTCGATGATAAGACGATGAGCAACTGATAAGAATCAGATAAAACTTGTTTTGTGAGAGTTAGTCATTTAATTTACAATTAACATTTTTCCATTTTATTCAAACCGAACAATTTACCTCAACTTTTTTTTTACTGTCGCGATTCGAACTCCGCATCGTTCAACAAATTTACGTTCATAAATTGTCAAAATATATTCTCGGAGTTGAAAACAAATATCTATATATAAATATCCAAATGTACGAAGCAATTACGACCACGAATTTTTCTAAGCAAAAAACGAAACATTGGCCGCGAGTCAAAAGCTCGCGGAGTATAAAAATAATGTTTCGCGCTTCTCTCGCGGAGTGCGAAGAAAAAAAAACGAAATAGCAATAGAAAATGCGCGAAATCGTTTTTTTTATACTCGTCCCTCTTTCTCTCTGCATTCCTACAGTGCGTGAAAAAAAAAATCAGGTCGTCACTCTGGAGCCAAGCCAGAGGATACGATTAAATAATGGTCTGTTACTCCGTAGAAGTGCAAGCATTAAATGTACGCTGATAAAAATGCTATCTTGGTGAAACGATAAAAAAAAATTCTGAAAATAAAGTTACAGACCAGAGAGCTCTCCGCAATTCAAGGCACTCTCCCTCTCACTCTCTCTTGCTCTCGCCCACAATCGAGGACTCGGTATATACTTAAATACGGCATTGATAAAAAAAAATTGTTATCAGACGACTGAGCGCACGCACACAGAACTTTGCAAACCCGCTAATATAAATCATTTCTTTTTTCTCGTCTTTTCGTTTTTGTTTCTCTTTCCAAAAAAAAAAAAAAAGAAAAAAAAATATCCTCGCTCATCGGAGCTGTCAAGGATCTATTGCAGCAAGCCCATGGACTTTATTCGACGATGATAATAATAACAGCGCCCGAGGTATTAAAAAATCGCGCATAAACAGAGAGAGACAGAAATACAGAGTGACGGAGGGAAAGAAAGAGAACGAGAGAGTACGAACACTTGCGCTCGTATATCTATAAATCTCGATAAGATATTTCGAGCTATCGGGAGAGGGGAGGGGGAGGGATAAGAACGTTCCTCGACGACGACGTGAAACAAAAACTTTTGCAAGCTTCGAAATGAAACGTTACGATCTTACTCCGCGTAGAAAAAAAAATTCGACGAAAAAGAAATTAATATTTTTAAGAAAAACGAAACAAATGTGAATAAGGAATAATCGAATACCTTGTGTACTTTGACATTGGCTTCTAAATTAACTACGAAGGCACTTTTCAACTGCACTCCGAAACTTTTCGTATACCGCGCGGGCGCGCGCCGAATTATTGCGTGCGTTGTCGTCAAACTGCGGCGAGGGAAAGATAAACGTTTTCCTCATTCCCTCGTGCGTGTCCGAGAGATCGATGAATTTTATTTTTTCTCTCACGACCGGCGTATATTGCACTCGAGGCCTCTAATAACGCGAACGAAAAAGTTCTCTCGCTCGAAATTCTTCCTCGCAAAGTTCTCCTTATCTATTTCACAGCGTCACCACGGGCGGGAAATTGAAGGAAAATTTAAAAAAATTGAAAACAAAAAAGAAACGCCGAAAAAATAATAAAATACGCTCGCTGTTTGCTTGCTTCTCGTAGAACACGGTTGTGATCAACCCCGTGTGCTATTCACGAATTCCTTTGTGACCTTGGGGCGCACGCACATACACGCTGGCGCGCTTTTTTTCCTACCGGCGAACGAATCCAAAAATTGCCACGAATTTTCGTGTTTTTTTTTGTTATTTAAAACAAAAGGAACTAAACGAAAAAAAAAAGTAAAAGGAAACGAATCACGATCGGTTCAATTCGCTTGGAAAAGAAAAAAATCTCCACCAAGAACCAGACGTCGCGGAAAACTTTCACCCGTGACACTCGGGGCTTCGATTATTTTGAAAGATCTTGACAATATTTCGCAAATATCTCGACGAGCACTCGATCATATCGCGATACGGTGGTCGAATTAAAATTAACAGTCAGCTCTTTCGCTGGTGAAAAAGAGGGAAACTACCCCCCTTCCTCGTAGGGGATGATCGTGGCACTCGTTGGTACGAAACCAACAAAAAGAAAAACAACGTTACACCGGCGTTTTGTTCATATCATTATTTCTCATACGCGCGTCGAATTATAGATGTCACGTTGATGTTGTCTCGTTGGAGGGTTGTACGATCTCGAAAAAAAATGGTAACGAAAACAAAAAAATGTAAAATGAAATAAAAATTGTCTCGTCTCGGATCACAGTAACGAAGTAAAAACGGCGGCTCTCGTCGCGATCGTAGCGCGTGTGTTCGTTGCGATATCGTCGAGTGTATACGCGCGACCTGCCATGCCTCAGCCGTCACGCCGGAGGAACTAACCCCTAAAACGTCACGAGAGAGGCCGAAACCGGGGCGAAAGGGGGGCCGGCGCCGAGCGTAAGGGAGGGGAGAATGGCAGCCCGGCACTGGAGCGAGAGAGAGCGAGTGAGTGGGGTATCCTGCGAAACCGCACGAAAATTCACGAAATCGCGCGACGAAAAGAACGAGAGAAAGAGAAAGAAAGTGAGTGAGCGAGACAGAGAGAGAGAGAGAGCGCGCGCGAACGAGTGAGAAAGGGAGACTTGATACCAAGGGGCGAGAACCGCGCGGAGGGAGAAAGGGGTATCGGAGTGAGGGAGCAGAAAAAAAGGAGAAAAAAGATAAAGGGAGAGAGCGAGGAAGCGAGAGAGAGAAAGTGACAGGGGCGTCGCGCGACGCCGAGAAGAAAAAGAGGAGAGGTCGAAAGAAGAGCGATAGGGCGAAAGTCTCGGAGTGCGACGAGGAAAGAAAGCGGATCGGAGCGCTAGAAAGAGACAAGTTTGAGAGGGGAAAAGTGAGAGAGAAAAAAATCGAGGGAGAGGGATAAAGGAGAGAAAGAGAGGAAAAAAAAGAACGAACCGAGAGATAAAAAAAAACGTATAGAGAGCGAAAAAAAAGGAGATAGAGCTTGTTTAAGTGTGTGCGGGCCGAAACAGCCTGATTCGTGTACGTGTGAGAGCCAGAGAGAGTTTCGCATATGTACGAGCGGATAATGTGCCACGCGGTCGGTGTAACATCGTCTGTTACTACTTTAACTCAACGAGAGTCTCGGGACACGCAGCGGCTACGGAGCGCCCCTCAACCAAGGCTACTGTGTGTCTTGGTCTGAGCTGCGCGGCCGTTTCGCATATATACTTGTATATATGTATGTGTGTGTGTCTATGTATATATATATGTATATCGTGCGCGTAGAGAGTCGCGCGAGTGCAAAGAGAGTAAGGCGGTGGTGACGCACGTCGCGGCTCGCGCCCGCGCCTCGCGAGCCTTTATCCGAGAAAAAGAGAGCGAGAGACAGAGAGAGAGAGGGAGGGAGGGAGAGAGAGAGAGAGAGAGAGAGAGAGATAGCCATCACACCGGGAAGAAGGAAAGGAGTAAGCAGAGAGCCTAGAGCGCCCAGGATAAACGGAACGTGTGTGGTTTGTGGTGCGCGCGCTCTGTTTCCCTCTCGGCAGCGTTTCCCGATTTACCTTTAAGCCGGCACCTGCCGGATTCTGAGCTCACGTGTACCACGAGCCACTTGCTGTATATATATATATATATAATTATCGTTAGAGTGCATATGTATATTGTACTTATAGGAAAATATTTGATCGACGGTGAGGGAATTAAAAAAAGGAAATTGACGATTTTGTAAAGATAATTACGAATAATTATTGTTGTAATATTGTTATTTATTGCAAGAGAATTTCAATTTATGATTAATCGCTTTTGAATAATGCAATTTTAGGAAATAACGGAAGTAGAAAATAATTAAACGGTAAATAATTATTATTAATCGAGTTTAATTTCATCGAGAAATATAAAAAAATAGGAATTAATGTAATTTAAATATTTCGATAACGAACGTAGCGATTGATTTTTGAATAAACAATCGTTTAATTCTCCGACCCATAAAAAAAAACAATTTTCCTTCCAACCCTCCACCGAGAAAACTCGCTATATGTCGCTGCAGTTTCCAAACTGCTGTAAAAATATTTCTGGCAACGACGGTACGGTCCGAGAGTTGCCAAAAAATGGATTAGAAGTGGTATAGATCACTTCCTGTATCTATGCATGGTAAACGTATATAGTCGGTCTATAGTTCGTCCCCCCGGCGAAAGGGGGAAGAGGAAGAGCGAGAGAAAGAGAGAAAGAGGGAGAAAACATCGCGGCCAGAGAGGAGGAGGCGGGAGGGGGAGGGGGGGGGGGGATATCATGATTTCGAGAACGTTCTAGTAAACTACAGTTGCGCGAAGTATATATCAAATATACAGTACGAAAAGGGTGGAAACTCCCTTGAAACGCGAGGGGGAGGAAGGTTGAGACGAGAACTAAAACGAGTCGAAGCGACGGCGATGATATAACGTCCGAAAGATCTCCCGTATGGAAGAGTAGATACTCCGTCAACCGAGTGAATAAAAAAAAAATGAAAAATGAAAAATTGAAAGGAAAAAATCAACCCCCACTCTCAACATCCTCTATTTTTTCATCCCTCTCTCGTGTCTTCGTCCTTTCTATATAAGAGAGGAATTCGAGTGATCCGTCGGATTTTTTTTCTTTTTCTCACTGACCCCGATAAAATCGTTTTGAGGAAAGAAATACATCGGGCAGAAAACGTATACAGAAAGAGAGAGAGAGAGAGAGAGAGAGGTGTTCCAACGGGAGAAGCTTGTGAGGAGCTTCTTCCTAAGGATATATGTATATATATGTGTGCGTGTGTTACAAGTCCAAGTCGCAGATCGGTCGTTTTTACTTCTCTCATCCCGGGACTCGTTTCTGTGCGCGGAGAAAGGCAGAGAGAGTGGGAGAGGGAGAGAGAGAGCAAGAGAGAGCTGGGTAGCTGCGCGAGAAAAAAAAATGTATAATCTCGTGCGTGCGGCTCGGTGATACGGTGAGATGTTCAGTCCCGTGACGAATATAGAGCGCGAGAGAGATGGCGAGAGAACATGTAGAGATGAAGTGTGGAAGAGCAGAAAGAGTGTGTGCGAGAGAGGGAGAGCCGGCGATGTAGGCGCACGCACCCAACTCTTAAGGCATCGTTCCATACATATATATATATATATATATATATATATATATATGTTCTTTATCGCCGCATGAGACATCTGTCGTAATAAGCGAGGACTAAAAAAAATAGTGCGTACGCAGAAAAGAAGTGGGGAGGTTTGCGAAAAAAGAAAAAAAGGAGAGCGAAAGAGAGAAGGAGAGAGAGAGAGATGAGAGAAAGATGATGGAGAGAATGGTAGAGAGGAAGGGAGAAAGATAGAGAGAGAAAGTAGATAGAGATTTCGTGGTGGGGATGAAGAGACGGCTGTGCGGGGCTGTATAAGCCGGAGAATCCGCGATCCCCCTCTTCCCTTCTTATATACCCGCGAGACTTTATTCTTTATCCCCCCGTTGCGCGTCCGAGCCCGGATGAAAATGCGCGAGGATGTAACGACTTTTAATTATGTAAAAAAAACGAAGGAAAAGAAAAGAATGGAAAGAAAACAAAAAAAAAAAGAAAAAGGTAGAAGAAAAGTTCTTTCGAAGGTCGCGGTAAGGTCAGTCGATCGATTTTCAAATTCTCTCTACGGGAGTTTCTTTCTTCTATGACCTCCGGAAATATGAATAATGTTAATTCCTGTTTTTTTTTTCACGATTTATAAAGTAACAAAAATAAAAGAAAAAATTGAATAAAAATAATCGAGCGTAATAAATAAAGTCTCGTCAAAATGACAAGATGGAACGAATCTAAAGAGTCGGGGGTGTTGATCGGACGTTGATAAGGAAAAAAGAAAGAAACAAAAAAGAAAACGAAATTGAAAACCCATCCCAAAACACTCGAGCCCGCGCGCAGAGTTCATACGGCATGTTCTCTCCTCTCACGCACGGAATAAATTCTGCCTCTTCCACGTATCGTCCCAACGCACTTTAACAAAACGCAACTGAGAGAAAACTCTGTTAGCCTATCCACCCTTTTTCTCTTCGCTCGTTTTTTCCCACCCCTACGCAAACTCGCTCTCCATCTCTCTTTCTCTCCATCTCTGTTTCTCTGTCTTTCTCTCTCTCTCTCTCTATGTACCTATCATACATCGCCCTCGTCGGCGTCGACGTCCTCCGTTTTCTACCAACCTGTTCTCTCTCTTTTTCTCTCTCATCCACTTCCTTTTTCAACGTCCCGCAATACACCTCATTCTCCTCTCGTTGTCCTCATCCACCTATCTCGTACCATGACCACTAGTACTATACTAATATAGCTATATATATATACATATTACCCTTCGACGTGCCACCCCATCGCTCCCAGTGTCCGTAGACCTTTTCCTCCCTTCCCTCCTCCCCCTCCTCCCCCCTCCGGCCCAACCCGTCCTCTGCCATCGTCGTGACCCCACTCGATTCGCCCCTCAAAAAATCATTACGCCGTTCCGCGGGCTGCGCATGAACGCGGTTTTAATTCGCTACTAGAAAAGTAAAATACAAGCGGGGTGCGCGCGAGAGCCCGGCACAGAGAAAGTTCAACATTGTTATGTATATATTATATATATATATATACATAGGTATGTATATACAGTTAGACGGGCAAAGGGCGCGAGGGGGTTACGAATCCTCGTGCGAAGGGTGGGTGGTGGGGATGGTAGGGGGCTTAAGTTACCCTTAGCTAAAGGGGGTTGGGAGAAATATCTCGCGAGCGACTGCGTGCTCTCTCGCGGCGCTGTTCTTTGCTGCTTGGGTGGGGAGAGCGGATGGCGAGCTGAGCGAATGGTTACATATATATATATATATATTTGTATATGTATGTGTGTGTGTATGTGTTAGAGACTCCACGTTGCCGGCAGAGCGAACGAGGAACGAGAGACTTCTCAGACGCCAGGATATACATCCTTCTTCCTTTTTTGCCTACAGTATCGCGTATATTCGCACGATGGAAGCGAGATGCCTGTATGGAATGAGCTATATATCTCATTGCCCCTACTTTCTACAGGGGTGGGTTATTCTCTCTCGCTTTCTCTCTCCTTCTCTCTCCATTGTAATATTTATTGATTGGATTCCATGCCGGAGCCAGAACGCCCAGAACCAGAGTGTACTCCCTTTTGTACTTCTTTCTCTCCCTCTTTCTCTCTCTCTCTCTCTCCTGGCAACGTGATTTTTTTAAGTCCCTGGGAGAATCCGGGTTGTTTTTTGTTTTTTTTTTTTTATAAGAACAAGAGTTCAGGGGAAGGGGGTTTAGTTGAAGGAGGAATAAGAAAGTTGACATATCTCCGATAGCTCGAACTACCGGTGAGGCAAAAGTGTCGATACCTACTCGTTGAAAAATAAATTGCACACGATTTTTCGAAAAAATGATTTTCATAGATTGTTATTATTGTTATTATGATTATTATTAATATTATTACTATTATTTATCAATAAAAAATGAATTGATGTTGGTGCAACGATTAATTATTATTTTTTTGCTCGCACGGTTCGATTAATTGTAAGAATGGAAAAAAAACTGATCGGCGAAATCGGGGGGAAGATAACGGGTAAAGAAATACAGAAACACGCGTGGTGTGTGCGGAGGCCCGACAAATTGATCGGGAGAGACCCACACGGCGTTTTATACCGTAGGGCGAACGAATAAATGGAGACGATAAAGAGAGAGACACTGAGGCCGAAACAGAGAGAGAGAGAGTGTAACGGTTGGCATGTGGTGTGTAAGGGTCACGTCAGGCCTTGACCGCGATGCCTGTCCTCGGTCACTGCCGTGCGTATAATCTCCGGCGCGGTGAGACGAAACTCTCTCGTCACCCCGTCACTATACATATACATATATATATATAATATATATTAATAATATATATTATTATTATATTATATTATTATTATATTATATTATAATTATATTATATTATAATTATATTATATTATATTATATTATATTATAATTATATTATATGATTATTATATTATATTATAATTATATTATATGATTATTATATTATATTATTATTGTATTATAATATTATTAGATTATATTATTATTATATTATATTATTATTATATTATAATCTAGATCTAATATATATATATAGTATATTTATATTTATAAGACGCACGACCTCGTCCATTTCTGTTCTCAGAAATTAATCAACCAATTATTAATCGTCATAATTAAAAAAAAATAAAACACTCCGAGTTTCTTGGCCTTTCACGAATCGAAACAAAAATTTGATCTGAATGAAGACCGTACAAAATGTCGGTTGGTCAGGAGTAAGATGGATTTAAAAATTGTTTTATAGAATTGCTTGTACACGCAAATGATTGTCGTGTTTCGTCGTCGAAGCCTGCACCATCCATACCGCGGGCAATATGTGTACGGTAAGCGAGAACGAATGTGCAATTGGGATGTTTTCTATGCCTCGCGCGACATCCGGTGACTCATAGGCGGCATATATAGGTAAATGGCCGTTTGTCGCTCTCTCTCTCTCTCTCTCTCTCTCTCTCTCTCTCTTTCTCCTTCTCTCTTTCGCTCTGTTGTGGCTGGTGCAATTCGCGACAAGTGTCCTTGAAGCCGTTGTACGAAACGTGGCGCGCTGGCGATCCTCTTTCCTTCTTTTTTTTTTATTCTTCGGCGACAACTTCTCTCGTACGCGAATGATCGTCAAAGAGACAGGACAATGTAACGAAAGGTGAGAACTTGTTGATTCATAATTTATTCGCCAGGTGGAGCGGTTCGTCGTCCAATATAAAAGCGACGAATAGACAGAAAGATATTTTTCTTGTTCAGATTATCGTATCACATTATTTCTGTTTCTCACGAGGTATTGTTCGATAACTTCCGGTATGCCCACGCTAGTAAATATCGAGATCTTTGCTCTCGAACAGAAACAAAACTATTTTGGACAAAAATCAAATTCTTTTCGTACAAACAACAATTTTATTTCCCCATTATTTCAAATTCAATTAAATTTTTATTCCCGTCAAACGAAAGATTAATTGACGAGTATCAATGAAGTAAAAAGGTAAAAACGGTTTTCAAAAAAATGTCGGCAACGTATGTGTAATAAAATAAGAGAGATTGCAAGAGAAAATTGTGCAATGGAGAAGTTCCGCTATCCGTCTGGTACATGAATATACATATATATATATATATGAGGAAAGAGGGAGTGTATGAGAGAGAAAGAGAGAGAGAGAGAGAGCGAAAGAGATAGAGAGATAGTCTGCTATGCCTGACGGCTGTGGTAGCAGTCGGCAGCTTAATGTAGAGCGGCGTCGGGCATCGTTCCCCGAGAGTTCAAGGCTAACCACCGGGAATATATATTATATATATATACACACACACACACACACACATAGACAGATGAATACAGATATGCGAACAGCGGAGGTTTCACCGTGGAGCTTTTCTCCTATATGGTACGTGTTACCCGAGGAGGAGGATGGCAAACATGCCGCTTTTACGTGAACGTGCCGCAGACAACGTCACAGACGAGCCCGTTCACCCAAAGAGAGACAGAGAGAGAGGGAGAGACAAAACGTCACGGTTTAAAACAACCAAAAAAAAAATCATGAATGATCTTGCGCCCGACATAATTATGAATTTTTATCACGATTGAAAAAAAAAGTAATCGCAGTGTTATGAAAAATAATTACAAAAATTGCTCGTTTGTCAATAAGAATGTAATTTTATTGAGAATTATTTAGATCGTTTATCGCAGAGTGAATTTTGAAAAAAGAAATAGATAAATAAATAAAAAACGGAAATCGGAAGATCGTATTACCGGCAACAACGATCGATAAAAAAAACAAGCGTACACCCGCGGCACGGGATTCGCGACCGAACGAGAGGCAGCGAGGAGAGAAAGTAACACACACACACAAACACACATACACATACATACAAAAAGAGGAGAAAAAAAGGAAATAACCAGACCGAGTTCGATTCATGGGTCAAACCACGTTTGGCCCGGAGACCCGTGTCACACAACGAAACGTCACTGGTGACTCACTTTCCCCGATTTCCGCGAGATTTTTTATTTCTTACTTTAAATTCGCGTTCATCACGTACGAGATTACCAAAAAAACTTCGTTCTCGTTAATTCTGCAATTAATTAAACTCCGCTCGATTACGATCGATCGAATTATATTTTTCGATTGTTCGAATTAGAATTGAAATTCTCATTTTTTTACGAACGTTATCAACACCGGGTACAACCAGTTGCAAAATCCATCGATACTTTCGAAAACGATTATTGTTATGTATGCATTTTTTTTTTCAATTGACGATAAAATTAGGAAAATATATGTAATAATTATGAAGAGAAAAATAATTTAATTCGAAGCTTATCAACGTTTTTATTACAATTCCCTTTTTCACTCGTTCTTATCGTCACCTCCCTCGCTATTCCTGCCTTTTCTCCTCGATGCTCCCCCCGTGTGCAATAATAATGCTAAAAGCTTGCATAAGCGAATAAAACGACTGAGAACAAGCCGTTCATGGCGTACATGGCTCATTACGCGTCCATGGCACACCTGCCACTCGCATACACGCGCGCAAACACACAAATACTAAAAAAACACACACACACACACGCAAACACACATCGTAGACATATACTAGAAAAGAATATATATATATATATATATATATATATATATATATATATATATAAAGTACGTGTAAACGCGAGGGGAATTTCGCGTCCTGGTATGGGCAAATGCGATTGGTGCACGCCGCCGAAATTTCTCCCCCCACCTCTTCCCTTCTGAAATTTGTCTTGTGTTGCCGTTGGGCGGTCGAGCGTGCCGTTGCCGAAAAATCGTGTGCACCAATCAAGCCCCATGAGAGAACGGCGATAAAGAATATAGATCGTGTTGCAAATGCTCGTGGCTTTCGTTGCGCTCTGACGAACCGTAGAAAGAAAGAAAAAAAAAACGATAGAACGAAAGAGATAGAGAGAGAAGGAAAGAACGCGTGTGGAAACAAAATGCACTCTCCGCACGCAATTTCGTGATGCCGTCGATCGTCGACCGCGAATGTGATCGGGCGATGAGGGACCAGAAAAAAAAAGAGGAAGAGAGACGAAAAGAGGGAGAGAGAAAGAGACGAAGAAGTGAAAGAGGGGTCGCAGGAAAGCAAGCAAAAGCTAACCAAGTGATTGCTGCTGCACCGATGCTTCTCCCCCTCCTCCCACCCCCAGCCCCCTCACCATCC
Organism: Netelia fuscicornis; assembly: GCA_946811545.1. NCBI lineage: Eukaryota > Metazoa > Arthropoda > Insecta > Hymenoptera > Ichneumonidae > Netelia > Netelia fuscicornis. The sequence goes on from OX328013.1 coordinate 5,547,499, forward strand.
CTCTCTCTCTCTCTCTCTCTCTCCCACCCTTCTCTCACCACTCCTCCTCTAGAATTCACAAACATTTGGCGGTCATTGACCCGCCGTGCTGGGCCAAACCGCCAACAGACCCGAACAACAAGCAACTATTCTCACTCTTTCTTTCTCCCTTCTATACATTCATACGTATACATATATTTATATATATAAGTATAGCGATATATATATATATATATATATATATATATATATATATGCGTTTTTCATACCGTCGGGGTTTTCGAGCTGCGTGTCTTTATATGAAGTCGTGAGCACTAGAGACGATTGGTGCACACGGTGCACACACGACGATAAAAATACTCGAAAAATTTCGCGTTCTCTATACATCTCGCGACTCTTCTTCTCACTCTCTTATACCCTCGCTCTTTCCACTCGTTCTTGCTGTTACATTGCTCTTTACTGACGCTGCTGGTGCTGCTTTTGCAAGACAGCGAGCAATTCGTCTCTCGTGCTTTCGCCCACCTGAAGGAAAAACTTTCGACGCTAAATCATCGTGGGCCGAGGGGTACGCCAGTGCGAGAGAGAAAATAACGAAACTTTTTGTCAACCGTTGCTTCATGAAACGATAGATCATCGAGGAACGAAGATCGTAGATCATGGGAGAGTTTCCAAAGTTTTCGGAGTCTGGATTTTTCGCAAAATCTTCACGAAAACTTCACGCTCGAGACGAGAGCGTACTGTCGTCGATAAATTTTACGGTTTTGAGATTATCCGGTTGACAACGATTTTTATCGTTTTCGTTTTATTAAATTTTTAATCGATTTCTTCGTCGGTCGTTTCGCTTCTTTTTTTCCGTGATTTTGGGGGAAAAAAATCGAAACGTTTGATTGTTTTTTTCATAGACGTTTTAAGATAACGGATTTGTTGGGGAAGGCGAGCTACGAACGCTAGTAGTAAAGATCAGCGTAGAGTACGACGCGACTCGCGCCTAGACGAGAAATGCACCGAGCGCCGCGCCCGTTGCACCGCACGCGGTCGCTGCAACAACTAGTAGATGCGGTCGGTATTCGACCAGACAATTTACCTCGCGTTACCGAGTAAACCGTGAGGTTCGCTCTCGCCACGCAGTCGTCTGACTACACCGCGAGATCGTTCCCAGCCTACGCTCGGTCTGCCTAGTACTAGTACGTAACTACTTACAGCTTCGTCGACTCTCGTTCTACGTCGAAACGCTTTATAAAAATAGCAAAAAAAAAATTAAAAATTCATACAATAATTACTATTCTTCGTTATTTACCTTCTCAAATCTATAGAATTTGCTATGAAAATATAACAGCACATTTATCATTCGTCGATCTATAATCAAATACTATTTACGAGTCTTAAAAAAAAAACGAAAAAATCGTATAATATTGTTGATCGTGACATAATGACCAATTACGAAATTCCTCAAAGATCAATAATCATTCTTATCAAGCTCGTAACTCATTGCTCAACGTACCGAGGACGCGCGAAGCGACGAAATTATTTCACGGTCGCGAGGAAGAAAAAGGAGAAATTTCGTCGAGACCGTAACGCGCGAGAAATTGTTCACGAAACGAAAAAAAAAAGCTGTGTCATCGTGGCGAAAGATTTTTCATCGATACGCGGAACGAGAGAGCGCGAATCGAGTGCGATATGATAAGGAGAGAGCGAGGAAAAAATTGAAACATCAAGGTCAAACGGAGTCTACGGTAAAACACGATTAATTGCGATAAGATCGCGCAGCTGGGGGCAAGGTTAGAGAAGTAGAGAGGAGGACAAGAGGTAGAAGAGAGGAGCATTCGATTAATTGTTAATCTTTACACATCTGACCTTGTCTCGCTGATATTGACACATTTTAGGCGACAATTGACATTTCCCTCTCTAAAAAAAAGAGGAAAAAACCCACGTATTCGCGTTAAATCTTCAAACTCGAGTGTAAGAGTAGAGCGAGCGAGTAGTGGGAGCGAAGGCTTTACACGACGGTGGTAAATGTTCGAAGGAAAAAAAGAGTTCTCGTGTCGAGTATATCGCCGAACGAGGATAGAATTTTCGACGTTCTCGTATAACTCCGGCTTAGCGATAAAGTATACGAAGCGTATGGACAAAAATTTTCTCGCACGTATTTTGATCGCCTTACCGATGAATTCTTCATTGTCAACGTATGTATATACAGACTCGCGATGAAATATACGACATTATTCTTACGCGTACGAAATATTTACACTCATATATAGACGCGTATTTGTATATAATCGAAAACCAAGAGGATGACGATCGGCGAGAGAGAGAGAGAGAGAGAGAGAGCCTCGTATTTCCGTCCGAGCTTGAAAATAAAGTTAAATGGGTCAACGATGCGAGAGAGCGAAAGAAAGAGAAAGAGAGCAGAGCGATATATTTTTAATTGCTCGGCAGACGGGGACTCAGACGTTCCTATGGAGGAGATACATGTATGTGCATAAAATACAGAGAGAGAGAGAAAGAGAGAAACATCGATGGGGTGGGGGATGAGAAAAAGAAAGAAGATATCTCACTCTCTCTCTCTCTCGCTCTCCCGTCCTATCCAAGTTCGGTCACGTTGCGTCATGGATAAAGATCGTCTGTATTATATATATATAGTATACGTACACATACACATACACACACACGAATATGCACCTATATATATATATATATTCAGTTGAATGTCGGAGTGCAATTTTTCGCTACGGGGAATGAACACAACGAAGAGGCTCGTCGCGATGCGAATTTCGCCTCGAGCACGTTCGTTTAGGCATACTCGAAGTTTCGTGTGAGTGAACGAGACTCTAATGCAAATATATAGCTATATATATATATAGACCAACACATACATGAGAAAACAAAGAGAAACAGCAGCTACGAAAGAACCGCATGTTCGTCGCCTGCATAAATATCCTGCCCGTTTATACTTGACTCGTGATAACTTATAGACCCCCCCCCCCCCCCTCCTCTTCCTCCACCTCCTGGCCACTCCTCACTCCTTCTCTTTCTGTCTCTCTCACTAAACTGCCACAACGGCGATCCCGGATGCAACTAGGTGGGGGGTAGCCCAAATACGATAGGCCCCCGCTACGCTCGGAACTATTTCAATGTTCTTCGCTTATCGCTTCTTTTTTGAGTGTTTTTTTACTTTTTGTTTTTTTGATAATTATTATTATTCGTCGACGTTTGATACGATTTTTGTTTGTTTGTTCGAATAATAATTGGGATATTGATCGTAATGATAATGATTTGAAAGGAGAAATTTGATAATCGTTAATTAACAGTTTTATCGAAGAATTTTTTAATTAAGGATTTTTGTAAATTGTATTTTTTTTTCTAGTGCGAAAGGAAAAGATTGGAACGATAAAAAATTCGATGAAGTATGGCAGAGACGAGGTGGAGAAAAAAATATATCTTGCTCTCGAGGTTTCGATCTACCGACAGGCTAGTCCTCACCAACCCCCGGTGTGTTAACCCCACTCTCGCGCACGTTCTCATAGAGAGAAAGAGAGAGAGAGAGAGACTCACACAAATACGAGCCTGACCCTTTCCACTTCGATTCCTCTTCCACATCGTCTTTCGCGAGACGAGCACTTTGACCTCTAGCGAGCGACCCTGCTCCGGATCCGTAAACGATTATATACATCTAGTGCGCGTCACGCACACAAACCCAGTAACGCGTTACGAGAGCGCCACCGTCTATCCAAAGAATTCGGAAGTGATCGGCCATTCGTGACCTTGCTCGACCTTCGCGATAAAAAAAAAAAACAAAATCAACGAAATCATACAGATTTCGATCCTAATCAGATATTGTTATTCTCTTTACATACCTAATAATTGTAATCGTCCGATCGATCTTTCCCCAGACAATCGACTATCGCTTCCCATTTCAAAGTCCGTCGCGAGCCCCCTCGCGCATTAACGTACAAAACATACGTAAGAGCAATTCGAGGCGAATCCAGATACGAATATTTTTCGGTTTCGTTTTTTTCTCTTGTACAAGAACAAATTATTTCACCGAGGAGAAACATTGTTCAATGAAAAAAAAAAAATAAATAAATAAATAAGAGAGGAAAAAACGCCTCGTCGAGGGAACAAAGAGACTATGAAAATTCACAGATAAATTCGCGGCTTGCAGAAGTTTGTTTTGTGAGAAAAAAAAAAGAGAAGAAGAGTACGTACGAACGTTTATCTTTTGCGCACACGTATGTGCAATATAAACATATACATATATGTGTATAAATATATACATCATGCATCGGTGTACAGGTGATTAATGCGGATAATCGCAATCGTCGAGCCTGATTCGAAGATTTCGTTCGATGCGATCGAACACTGCTGTTCGAGCACAGCGCAGTCGTCAAGGTCAATAAAATGTCTTTCCTCGTCACTGTTTCTTTCCAATACGGTTATTTTTTTTTGTTCTTCTTCCATACTATACAATATATAATATAATAAATAAATATATATATATATATTTATTTATTTAATACATTACATATTATTATATTAAATATTATGTTATATTATATTATATTAAATTATATTATAACATATTATACTATGTTATATTATATTATATCATATTATATTATATTATATTATATGATATTATATTATATTATATTATATCATGTTATATTATATTATATTATATTATATTATATTATATTATATTATATTATATTATATTATATTATATTATATTATATTATATTATATTATATTATATTATATTATATTATATTATATTATATTATATTATATTATATTATATTATATTATATTATATTATATTATATTATATTATATTATATTATATTATATTATATTATATTATATTATATTATATTATATTATATTATATTATATTATATCATATTATATTATATCATATCATATTATATTATATCATATTATATTATATTATATCATATTATATTATATTATATTATATTATGTTATATTATTATTATTATTATTATATAGGTGCGTAATTATATATGTACATCTATGTACAGGGTCATATGCGAGTGTAGAGGGCGCGGTGCTACGAGGATTCGGGAGCAACGCGATGAGATGCGAATAAAAGGCGAGCGGACATACACATACATACACAACCAGACTGGAATTTGATCAATGGTGCGAGCCAGTGAAATTATTCTACTAACGATGACGACGACGACGACGACAACGACGACGACGACAACGACGAGGAGAAGCATGCTGCTATGAAGACGAGTCGCGTCCGCTGCGGCCTCCCGTCTAAATACATATTCACCGGCCGGAATCTAATTTCAGAGATAACGCGAGCGACGAGTAATCTAGTTACTAAGCGTCTAATCTAATCAGCAATTCGAATTATATATATACACACGTATATATAGATATACCAATGTATACGTGTATATATATATTTTTTTTATTTCTTCTTCTTTTTTTCTTTCGCAGATCAGAAACTATTCGACGCTTTCGAGACAAACTTTTCCCCGACCTTTTTATATTGACCAAATCTCAACGAATCTTCGTGACAAACATGTCGCTTTCTATTTCACTTGAATTCAATTAAATCTACGGCATATCTCGTAATTTTAGGAAGTCGAGGATAATTCGAATTAATTAGCAGATTTTTTTTCTGTTGTTGTTATCATTATTTTTATTAATATCAATCCGTGAGTCAGCTCGTCCGTAATACAAGGCTAATTTTTCTTTCTCCCGTGTGTTCGCGTGATTTCGAGGCCGTGACCGATGGATGGGAAAGAAAGCAGACGGTAGAAATGAGATTCGATTTTCGAGAAGATGCGCGAAAGATATCGCAAGCTCGCGTAACGAAATTCCGGGATAATTACAGTTTCGTTATTTCCGAAGGATTTTTCTGGATGAATAATAGACAGCGATATCGATTCACGTAGAAACAATTTATCAAAACGTATATTTCGTATTTTCGAACGACGATCGAACGGCTGATGATAAAAAAACGTATGAAAAGAAAAAAAAACGCTGTCTTAACGTCTCCCGAATTCGAGAAACACGCGTCATGTATGAACGCGTGTGTGCTTTAACATTTTTTTTTTGCTCGCTGCATCGAGGCGTGTGCAAAATTTCCTTGCCGCACTCTCGTGGGCGACACTTGGGACGACAAACTTACGTAAAAGGTGGGTCAATAGGAGAAGAGAGAGAAAAAAAACGAAAAAACGTATGTGTCTGACAATTCGCAGAAGTTATCGTTATAACGCTCGAATCCAAATTCTACAGGACGCTCGAACAATTACGTTTTCTCTTACATCATCCAAATCGCGAATGTTTTTATATCATAAAAGAGAAAATTATTAAAAATCGAAACGGCTAATATCAAAATTATTCGTTTCTTTTTTGATACATTTTTATCTCGATTTTTGATATCTTTCGACGATTCAATTTTTTTTTCCGGGCTGAGAATAACGACAATAATAACAATGATAATAATGCCTCGGCAATTACCTAGCAAGACCCCCGTCCGTCTGCCACGTTCGGTCCCCGAGGCAGTCTCGGCTATTCTACACTCGAAACTGACGTTCAAGGATTCGTTCGCTTTGCATACCACGATTTTTCAGGCTGGCTATTGCCAAAGGCTCTGTCTCTCTCTTTCCCTCTTGTAGGAGGCCTCTTGTAAGTGCTCACGTCCTAGCTCCTCCCTCTACGTCTTCTTTCCTTTTTTTCTTCATCCTCTCCCCCCCACCCTTGCTCACTGGCTCACTCTTTTTTTATCATTTCTCTCTCTCTCTCTTTCGTTCTTTATCTTTTTTTGCTCTTTCTATTCGCACACTAACTCGAGACTTCTAGCGCACGATTCGCAATATTCCTATATGTATATGCGCGATCGCGTCTCGTTTTTCAAGAACCGCGGGCCTCGCACTCTAACTCGTAATGGCCGACTCATAGGTACTATTTTTATTTTTTTCACTCACTCACTCACTCACTCGCTCTTTCTCTCTCTCTCTCTCATAAATTCCCCCGACAGAAAATCTCTATTTATACACACGCACGTATGTAATACGCCAACATGGCGGTTGTGTGTGTGTGTGTGTGTGTGTGTGTGTGTTTGTGCGCAAGTGTGTATAACTGTGCAAGATAGTTCGCGTCTCTAAAAACTGCATGCAACCGAAAAGAAGTCTCTCGTGCATGGGCGTTTCTCCCATATAATCCAGAGATCCTTCGCAATGTAAATTTGCAACGGAGAATTCGTTTCAGTCTCGTACCTACGAAATTTTTCCTTACGAAAGTATTAATACGAATTTTTATTTATTTATTTATTTATTTATTTTTTATTATCATTTCGATCGTTCCCGATCCTCTCATCGAAAAGTCAAAATCATTATTTTGACATCGAATTGCGAAATATTTGAAAACAATTTTTTTGTTATTCCACGCTCTGGCGTACAATAATAATAATTTTTAAAAGAAACGATGAATTCGCTGAAATGAAAAATTTTGCAATCTCAGACGTCTCAAACGTGTGACAGACACACACACACACACACACACACACACAATGCTACGTATACGATAGATTGAGCAATAATCGTTCGACACTTCGCGACGAAAGAAAAAATGTTTCTGCGTCAGCACATTTTCGGTGGAATTACGATCGAGGAATTCTCGAATTAACGAAACGATAATTTTTTTTCTCTTTTTTTTATTTCAAAGCTAGCGACTCGATCGAGGCTCGCACAAGTAGGTAGCGTCAAAATTTTTCGCTTCGAGTGTGCGAAAGGAAAAAAACGTACAAAGCCCACTCATATAAATATATATATATATATATATATGTATATATAGCAGCATTACTCACGCGACGTAATGAACGATTTGTCTGGACGTGTTTCGCGTCGTAGATCGTTCAGAGAATTTGTCTAGCGACAAAGGATTCGAGCGTGTCGGGTCTGGCGTGTTAGTTACGTCATTTTTTTTTCGCGCAAACCCGTCGCGGTTTACCCATAGAATACATATATGTATGGTATATACGTGTATATAAAACACACGGGCGAGCGAGCCGCGAGTTTGTCTGGTTCGCTGGCATCATACTCGTCTAGCGCTCGTCTAGCCACCTCACGGTATGTACTACTGGCACACACAGCACTAACGCCAGAGAGAGAGATAGCGTGAGAGAGAGAGAGAGAGAGAGAATGAAAGAGAAGGGGGAGAATAGTACACGCCGTTAGACGGTGAAGGCTCGCGGCACGTACTGTACATTTCGCGCACGATACTGAGAGCAAAATACAGCGATAGGAAGTTCGCGACTTTTGGATTATTTTTGTCATATCGTTCCTATGGAATAATTAGCGTTATTTTTTTAATTTGTAACCCCAGAAATTGAATTAAACGAATCATTTTGTTAATATTAAAAGAGAAAAATTACTCCGACATTTTGTCAGTTTTTTTTAATTCAATGAAAAATTAGATTTTTTTTATAATTTTGAATATTTGATGTATGTGTTGTGTATGTGTATATTATATATTATTTTCATTATGCGGGTAAATAATATGAGCGTAATTTTCACGTTTCTTCGCGTATGGCTTACTATACATATAAAATTAATGAGTCGGTGCATTCGGGAGAGAAAAAAAAATCCTGAGTGTTTACATCGTGAACGGGTTGCCTCCTATTTCTCTTTTTCTCTCTGTTCCTCCCTGTTTCATTCGCTCTTTCTCCCGCGGCCAAGGGCTACCGGCAATGGATTACACGTACTGACCTCGCTCTCCTCTACGGGAGCCAATGGGTGCCGTGTCATAAAAATTATAGTACTAATAATTTATATATATATATATATATATATATATATATATATATATATATATATATATATATCGTCCTCGATATATATATATATATATACACGTGTATTACAATAATTATTATTATTTGAAAATTAATACGTGAACAATTCTCTACGAGCATTGCACTTGTTTCAAGCCTAAAGTATCTCGAACATTGCACCAAACAAAAAAAAACAAAGCGCCGAGTTAAAAAAAACGCCGAGACAATGAGAAACGGCGATTTTTATCTCTCATCATTCTTGTTTTTTTTTTTTCCCCAGTGACCTATATTTTACCAGCTATACGATTCTAAAGAAAAATACAATGTTTTCGGAACTGTCGAATCTCAGAAAAATCTTGAATAATTCACCGCGATACGAACCAAGGAAGTTTGAAAAATCTCTCGTTCGCTCTGTATAGAAAGCTTCGTATTTTTAAATCCTATTTAACTCGACATACACACACACACACACACACATATATATATATACATATACAACGCCGAAAAAGTGAGAAAGAAGATGTTTAAGGGGGTCTAGGTTCCGCGGCTGCTGCACACGTGAAACCTCGTGGCATACTCCAATATCTCTCCATCCTTTACTCTCTCTCTCTCTCTCCCCATCTCTCTATACATATATTTTTATATACATATACGTAGATACACATACATATGTACTTATACAAATCGTTGTCCTATAGTAAGAACTATAGTACGCCATTTAGTCATCCGGGTAGTACGGGGAAGAAGAACGAGCGAGAGGCAAGTTTCGCGATGCGAATATGCGTGGTGTGTGCGCGTCGTGGGCTCTCTTACTCGTTTTTCTTTTGCGAATATACAGGCTCGAAGGCCACACACCACCGGTCGCTCAGCTGCGCCGAATTGCTCGCTGTATACTCTCTATTGCTCTTCCTAACCTCTCCAGACTCGCTCTTTCGCATTCGCACCAGACTTTGCGTATATTTTATACACATACATATATATATATATAATAATTATAAAATATAATATAATATATTATTATGATAATATAATATATATATTATAATTAACATATTATTATAATAATGTCATTATATATATTATAATTAATATATTATCATTATAATAATATATTTATATATATTATAATTAATATATTATCATTATAATAATATAATTATATATATTATAATTGATATATTATTGTTATAATTATTATAATATTATTATTATCATATTATATATAATATAATATATTTTATTATATTTAAATATATTTATATTTCCACATATATATATATATACATATATGTGTGTGTATGTGTAGATATATACATATATATACCGATATACACTTACTATATGCTAGGAGTATTTATATGTATAATTTATATATATATATAAACACACGTACCTTGATCGTCGGTCGCAAAGTGAAGTGTTGTCGCTTTCCTGCGTGTCCTTGCCGGTCCCGGCGGCTCGTAACAGTAACGAATCTCGCTAGGCTCGTCTACCAAAGTCGTCGTATTATTACCCCACGATCTACGCCTCTTCGTCACTTCTTTCTTCCTCACCGATGATCACGAAAAACGTTTACGATTACGCTCTAGTATCGTTATTATTATTATTATTATAACCGTCTCATCCCGTTTTCGATGCTTCGCTTTTGGCAGCTTGTCCTCTTTCACGTATTTTTGCCTCGATATTATTGTTAATATTGTTATTATTATTATTATTATTATTATTATTGTTTTTATAAGTTTTATCATTACCGGCTCTTTTCAATTATATCTGTGGTTATGTTCGTAAGAATGCGTTTTTTTTCCTTCCTCCGGCACATCTGCGGCCTCCGCCGGCTAAAAACACCGCCACGTCCTCGATAACCTCACTCTCTTTCTCTCGCTCTCTCTCTCTCTCGCTCTGCGTCTCACGCGCGCCGGCTCGCTCAGCGCCGATTCTCGCCCTATTATCGTTTTTACAATATGAAATCTTTTGCACACAACACACACTCTCTTTCTCTCGGTTTCTCTCTTTTCTCTTCTCTCTCTCTCTCTCTCTCTCTCTCGCGAATTTTCCTTTGTCACTTAGACCTCGCTGTAGTTCGTAACGTTAACTCGCTTCTGTCTCGAAACACGCAATTTCAGCTCTGCGTCCATGGCAATGATGAGAGAGTAATGATATATTTCTCTTTTATTTTATGCTTCTCTTCCTTCGTTACGAACTAATCCGTCGCGTTGATGTCGTTACCGAAAAATGCGAAAGTAAACGAGGGCAAAAAAGGAACGTAGCCGCGGCTTCTTCACGGTCCTTATCGTCGCGCGCTCTGGCGTGAGCGACGGGAAACAACGATATACGTTAACCAGTAGCCCGCGAAACGCGAAACTAGTTCGCGAATATCTCACGTCCGTGACTTTTTTAATCACTCGATTCTCCAATCACATTCCTTTCTCAATTTCTGTATTTATATTTCGATCTTTCCTCTTTCTTAGCTCCTTATATCTTCTCTTATTATTCTTTTCTTTCTCGCCTTACCACTTCGCACTAGATCCTCTCGCTTATTTCTCGAACACACTCGACGCAAAAACCGACAGAAAAGTTTCCGAATCTCCTTAATTTGTACCGTACTTTTTGTAGTTATCTTCCTTCCTCTTTTATCTTTCCGTCGTTGTTACAATTATTATTATTATCTTTTTATAACCTTCACGCTCGTTTTTATATGCGATTTTCGTTCAGTCTATCACAGATATATACATTTACATGCATATACATATGTTTCTATTTTTTTATATACGTGTATATTTGTATATATATATATATATCATACATAAACATACATACATATATATATATATGTATCACCACCGATCACCGATCGAGTCGACCATAAGTCAACGCGGAGTAGTCCAAGCCACTGTGTGTGCGCAAAGTCTTCTCACTCGCTTACTTTGTAACGTCTGCCCATGCCCGATGGTCTTTCGCTTCGTTTCTTTTTTTTGTTTCTCCTCTTCTCTTCTTTGCTGTTATCGCTCGGCAAGCTTCTCGTTCCTTCCTTTTCTCTTCCTATTCGCGACTCGAAGCGATAACTCTCCCGAACGTCCTCGTCTCTCTCACTCGTCGTGTCTCTCAGCTCGCTCCAGTCACTCGATCGACTAGCGCGACGTGTAGCGCTTACTTCTTCGTACCTCTCTCTCTCTCTTTCTCTCGTATCTTCTTTCGTTTTTGTCTTCTCCTCTCGTACTATTATTTCCCTCGCTCGTGCTTATTTCCTTCCGTTCCTTCTTTCACTTATCTCGCGTTTCGTGGAGATCTTCGCGAATTCCCCAAAAGTTTTCGGTTCTTCCGTGTGTGTGTGTGTGTGTGTTTTATTTCTTTTCGTTGTTTGTTGTTGTTCTTGGTGTTTTTTTTTTTTTTGAGCAAAAAGCTACAATGCGCTTCCTGGGACGATGTGGGCTGCGCGGGTGAAAACGTTGACGACGACGTCGACGGTTGGGTGTCGGTGGGTGCGCGAGATTGCCAGATCGAGAGTCTCGCGCGTTCACCTCGTGGCAGCTCCTCGTGGCTACACTTCGTACTCTCTCTCTCTCTCTCTCTCTCGTTCTCTCAGCCACCTGACGCTCTCGTGTGTCTATGTGTATGTTTGTATTTGTGTGCAAACGCCAACAAGTCGACGCTGAAGAAACGAGAAGAAAACCAAAAAATTGTCAAAAATCACGAACCACTTGTCGCGACGCAAACTTATTATTATTCGAAAGAACGACAAAAATAATTGCTCAACTCCTTTTTATATTTTCACGCGCCGAAAATTCTCACGTGTCCTACACCGAGATTCGTCCTTACGACGAGTCGATAAGTCTCTTCAGCACGTATACGTAGAAAATCTCACGAGGTTCACGGACGAAGATTTATTATTTTCGTTTGTTTGTTGTTGTTTTTTGTTGTTTTAAATTTCAATTTTACGAAAAGTGAGGTTGGTACGTCGTGAGGCGCGAGATTTAAATTGCAAAATCCTAAGCAGGTACTCTCTCGTAGTGTGCGTGTGTATGTGCGAGTGTTTGTGTCTATGTCCTTTTACTCGTTTTTTTTTTAATTTTTAAATATCTTTTTTTTTTTGTTGTTTTTTGTTTTTCTTTCTTTTCTTTGTTATTTTATATTCTTGTTTAAATACGTCTACGCGTTTAACGTTTCAGGCGCGTTTTGTATTCAGCGATAACGCGTTCTGTTTTTGTTGAAAAACTTGCGACGGGGATATTGCGAACCGACGACGGAGACCGGAGAGCGCGGGCCTTTGGACACCGGGGAACTACCTAGTCGTAGAGTGATTGGGAACGCGACTGGCCAAAAGCACTTGATTCGCGCGCGGTTCGGGTTTGCCCGCTGCCACTGCCGCTGCTTGCTGCTGCTGCTGCCGCTGCGCCTCTCCCATGCACTTTTTTTTTCCTCTTCTTTTCGGGGGTCCGAGGTTGTGTTGGTGCGTGTGTATTCGCGCGCGTCTCACCGTTTTGCCCCCCTCGCGCACCCGTGGCTCCCACTCGGGTTCTCTCGCTCGCACACGTCGGCTCGTTCGCCGAACGGCCGGTTGGCGCTATCGCACGCCCGTGATACAGAGAGAGAGGGAATGATAGTCGGTGTTGGAGAGGGAGAGAGATAGAACGGTGCCGATGCTTCACTCTAGCTTGACTAGCGAACGCGCGCGGCGGCGTGCGCTCTCCCGAAAAAACCCCGCGCCCGTCGTTACGAGTCTCTTCGAGTCTCCTCCGTGTATTATACTATTCAGTGTTTCGTACGTGTATATACGCATGAGTTTATACATGTACGTTTATAAATATGTACATCGTGTGCAGGCGAGAGAGAAAGAGAGAGAGAGAGAGAGAGAGAGAGGCTTTATATTAGCGAACGAGGAGGGAGCGAGGTGATCCGAGTGGTTTATACGCGGACTATAGGAAACTGTCTCTCTCTCTCTCTCTCTCACACACTCTTTCTACCGAGAGCTTGAAAGTATATGTGTGTGTGTTTCTGTTAGTAGCCGCCCCGCGCGCTCACGTCGACTAAACGAGAGAGAGAGAGAGAAAGAAAGAGGGAGAGCGAGATAGTTACCGAAATGTTAACCTCGTGGAACCACTTTTTATTGAGTGTCGCAAAATTCATAGGAAGGATTGAGGTGTGCACGAGAGAGTGGGAGAAACAGTACGAGGAGAAAGAGAGAGAGAGGAGGAACGATATAGCTCGTAGAATTCGAGAAGAGGAGAACAAGGAAGATAGCGCGAAGCGGCGAAAGAGAGCGAGAGAGGGAGGGATAAAGAGAGTGAAAGAGAGAAAGAAGGAGAGGTGAGGGAAATAAGCGCGTCGGTAGGGGGTGGGAGTGGACACATTGCCGAGGGGTTTAAGGGGCGAAAGCCCTCCTCTCGCCCCGTAGCGCTTTACGGCAACGCGGGACACCGCGTTGCCACCACTGCTGGCCTGTTATACCGCTACGCATATACACACAGACATACGAATCCTACATACACATACATACACATAGACAGGATGCCGATAGAACCGTGTTGTATTGGTATACACAACGCGGCATCGGAAACGCTTCGAGGTGGACCCCTCGCCGGTTCCACCGTTGCGCATGTTTTCGTGTGCGTGGATCGGTCCACACGCCAATTTCTTTTGCCCCACCACTACGTACATAACGATACGACGACGACTACGACTACGATGGAGACGACGACGACGACGGTGACGGCGACGAACGACAGCGAGGAGCATCAGCTTCCTCGGTGAGCGCGCCGAAAAACCCCTTTGGCCACCGCCACCGTCTCCACCTCCTCCTCCTCTCTTTCTACTCTTTCTACCCCCTCCCTAACTGCTTGATGCTTTCTCTCTCTCTCTCTCGCTCCGTTCGCCGTCTCGTCAGCCCCTCTTTATACCGACGAACGCCCGCGCCACGATTTACCACCCCGCCAGTGGCTCTCTCGCGCCACGACCACCGAGAGACTCCTTCCTGCTCGGTCGCCGTTCTCGCTCTAGCGCTCTCCCTCCCTCTCAACGCGCCCCCCGCACTCCCCGCAGCCAAAACTCGACGGTGCCCCTCTCTCCCCCCACCAACGTCGCTGCCCCGATGCTCCTCTGGCCCCGTGCGTCCCACTCCTTTGCCAAAGTTGACCCCCCACCCTTTTTTTCGCAAACTCTGACTCGCCTGTCCCTCTTCTTCGCGCTCTCACTCACACACACACACTCTCTCTCTCTCTTGCCGTATCTCTACTTGGCCAACTCCGAAACATCATTTAGCCCGTGCATAGCCAAAACCTCGTGTACAGTTAACGATTAATATCGAGCGAATGATCCCGATGACTTTTTTCAAATTTTTATATTTTTTTCATTCGAGATTGTCTCTGTTGTATCAATTTTTTAACATATAGTTTTTCGTTATACTCAGTTTGAAAAAAAATAATGAACAGTATTTATGATTTTTGTTACATGGTCATTTTTTGTTTTGGATATTAACAATAAATTTTACCGTGTAGTCGAATGAATAATTACAACGGCTAATTAATTATACGCGTGCATCGATAGTTCAACGGGACAAAAAAAGGTGCAAGTTCCAGAACAATTTTCTATTTTTTTTTTTTCACATTTATATTATTATTATTATTATCGATACGAATCGGAGGTCAATAGCTAAAAGCCGCCTTCGCGCTTGCTGCACAACGACGCGTGGGCAGACTCGAATGAATCGGACACGTGTCGGAGCAGCTGGGACGATTCACGAAACGTTTTCATTTGGATAGATTTTATATGAAATTTCGTTCGTACGTTTCAACGCGAAAAAGAAATCAGAGAACCAATTCATCCACGTTTCTAGGCAATCGCGAGAGCTCGACGAGATTTCACGGAATTATTCAAAAAGAGTCTGAGCGAACAAAAATAGATAATAATAAACAAATAAATTACCATCAACGACATCTGGAGAAAAAAAAATGTCACTGCAGATATGAAACATGCCCCCCTCTTCCCTCATCCACCGTTCCATTTATCTCCGTCTGTGTCAAAATCTTTTCATTTAACTCCCTTCTCGATGATCTACTTAACGTCTGCATCGAAATATCGATGAGTCGTACGGTCCAGAAAAAAAGGCAAAAAAAAAAAGAAAAATTTCACCCAGTTTCATAAACTCGAATCGATTCTCACTTCTTTTTTTCTCGTATAATTGCCATAATTGAGAAACGGTTGAGTCGTGCTCGAGATCACGCGAGTAACGAAACGTTATCCACGTTCATAAAGCGAAAATGACAGAATCGTAAAAATATCTCGTCGCTCGTTTAATATCGTTATCAATTTTGTTTCCAACCCTCGATTCTCTCGTTTCAACGTGCGATTGATAACGCGAACTTTATCGTGAAACGACATTTTTTGGAAAATTCGTGTTCTATATAAATATCGCAAAAATGTCGGTAGTAGTTGGCTCGACGTTAATGACGGAGAAACTGAATAAAGCTCGTTTCATCGATCACGTACGAGCTTACATAGTCAAAATCTAGGCCGTTCGCGATCTATTTCTAAAACGATAAATAAAATCCGAGCCGACGTGCTGGCAAACGGCACGAGAAATCGAATACGTCAAATTTTTTAAATATCGTATCAATGTACGCGTCCGTCAGGAGTCGGTTCATTCGGAAATAACTCCGTCTCACTCGTCGTTCTACCTTAACGAGAAAAGATTATAATTTAATCGACAAAATCCTCGCACTCGACTAAAATTCAGAATGAGCGACAACTTTGATCTCGTAGAATCGTGATTCATTGCGTTACATTCGAACTAATGTATATCCATATATATATATGTTTGAATTTTATATAAAATTTGATTAGTAAGTACGAGAATATTTCGTGTCATACATGTAGAATATATGTCGCATTAATTCAATCATATCTTTCCATTCTAAAATGTATGAACTTTAATCCGATCATTTCTTCCATTGCGCCTGTTTCTCCCCTTCTCATTTCTTTCTCTCCCTCTCTTTCATTATCCAAGAGACGAATAGTGAATCGCGCAGTGGTTAGTAACGTTTCGAGTCGAAATTCGTTCGTTGTTTCCTATTGGTGGATTGGACCGCGTGTAATATTAATAATATAGAAATTGGGCCAACTCGCGAGCTCACCGTCGATTCCGAAAATATTATTAATCAAGTATTCACTTCGTATGGATTTCTTAATAACGCATGACCCGCCGTCGTTCGCTCACCCTTCCATTTTCGGTTTCTTCACCTCATCGTTCTCCCTGGAACGAACGACGACGCGAGATACCAACATTTTTGGCAATATAGAATATCGTTTTACCATAAATTGGACGAATTTATTTTCTATCCCCGCGAGAATTCGATCTTCTTTTTTTTTGTCAATCACGGCTGTGTGTCAATTATCGTCAAAATTTCGTTCGTCAACAATTTCTTGTAGTTACAGAGGAAAAGAATTCATCTCGATTATTCTGTCGTTCGAGGAGTCGGAGAATTGATAAACACGATGATTAAATATACAATGACTCTTGCAAGATTAATTGAACGATAACGAAATTCGATTTTTTCTGAAATATGCGCGCAGACATATATTTCTGAAAAATTTGAATTTTATAGGTTTTCATAAGAAATTATATATATATATATATATATATATACAATTTTTTATATACATATAAAGTAAAGACTATACGTGCATTCGCGCTCGATGATCGAATTATCCACCTCAATTCCGTCTTTTCTCATACGTCAATTACGAAGATAGCTCGTGAATGAAAATCTCTCGTCGATGTCGAGGTGGGGGGCTTGGCGAGGATAATATACTTGTCAAATGCACTCGTTCGAGAGTTCGTTTGTTCAATATCCTCACTGTATTATTGAGTTACTGAACGAGTTCAAATACGTCCCTCGGTACGTCACAATTCTCGGACGAAGTAAAGAATCATAATAACAGTGCTAATATAACGTTATTGAAATATGAAAATAACGAGTTTTTACATCCTCTGTACGACGGGGCACGAGTATCGTTTCAGGGAGATCCCGGAAACGAATGAATAAAATCCGCCAACGCAATATTCAATCGATCTAAATAACTATACATATATATGAGGGATTCCACGCCAGATCAAACACCATTTTGCCTTACCATCTCCGATTTTTTTGAAAATTTTTTATGCTCCAGTATTGGTTGAAAGAGGCCTCCATGATTTTTTTCAATTTTTTTTGTCGAACCGTTTTCAAGATATCGATTTTTCAAAAATTACGTTACTTTTTTTTTTGCAAAAAATGGGTCAAACTGGATGTTTTTTTTGAAATTTTTCTTTTTGAACGCACTTGTCATAAAAAAATATCGAATAAAAGTTTCAAACCGTATTTCTATAAGATTTTCAAGTTTCAAGTATAAATTGTTGATTTGCAAAAAACACGTACTGATCGATTTTCTTTTTTCGATCGGAAAATTCTTTAACCCTTTGAGACCTGAGTACTTTCAAGCTTATGTGGTCCGCAGACGCATAAGCTGATGCATATATGCGTCCTTAGGGCTCAAAGGGTTAAATCTCAAAGTGTCTTCTCCGTCCGGAATTACACAATAATACTTTTGTGCCCCGCCTTTGCTCTTATATATCTGTTTTCTAATGATTCTTTGGCTAGATTATAACCGTCGTTAGAGAAGAATTGGGCATGAATATTCGGCAAATAATTCGATTTTATTGCCCAGTCATATAATTGCCGAGGAGTTGAAATTTGTTTGTGACTCGGAAGTTGAAGACTTGCTCGTGCTGCTATTCTTTTCACGGTTCCCCCTACTCCATCAAAGGCCCTTTGCCGTGAGCTGTTGCAAAATAATGGCATTCAGCTTTTAATCCAAAGTCTTGCTCATGATAATTGAGATTTACAAAATTTTTATAATTTTTAAATTGTTGAGGCGTTCCATCGGAAAAGTAAAGAACTTTTGCAGCATCATTGGATACTTCTTTGATAAAACTAGTAGGCGTTCTTGTAAATTCATGAATAGCAACGGCATCATGAGATAAGCAATCCGATATTATTACAACAAAAATTATCGGCCATCGTTCATTAAATGATAAAGATATATCTATTTTATTGCATAAATAACAATGACCGTTGTCGGTGAGCCTGAAGAAACGATTAATACTTATTTTCAGCACGAATAACTAAAATCGGAAAATTGAAAAATCGAAAAAAAATAGATCCCATCGTTATCCCATTATCCAACTAGTCTTAAAAGGTGTGGAATAACTGACAGTTTTGTACAAAAAAAATTCAAGAAAATCGATCAATACGTGTTTTTTTGCAAATCAACAATTTATACTTGAAACTTGAAAATCTTATAGAAATACGGTTTGAAACTTTTATTCGATATTTTTTTATGACAAGTGCGTTCAAAAAGAAAAATTTCAAAAAAAAAAACGTCCAGTTTGGCCCATTTTTCGCAAAGTTATGGACGTTCAAAAAAAGAGTAAAGTAATTTTTGAAACATCGATATCTTCAAAACGGTTCGACAAAAAAAATTGAAAAAAATCACGCAGGCCTCTTTCAACCAATACTAGAGCATAGCAAAGTTTTAAAAAAATCGGAGATGGTAAGGCAAAATGGTGTTTGATCTGGCGTGGAATCCCTCATATATATATATATTATATAGTGCAGTTGATAAATATAGCGAATAGCTTCACTTGGATCGATACATTATTGACATAGGCGAAATCTCTATAAATAACGATATATTTAATAATCGATCAACGATCGTAAAATATTGAAAATTGTAAATTGTGCAATTATTCGATCGAATCGATAATTCCATCAAATTCGAATTACCTTTGAATTTGTTGGATTTTAGATTCGGAATTGCGAATCCGAATGGCCAATTAATATATATGTTGCGGGGCCATTAGAGAAGCCGCGTTGATGCGTCCCTAATTGACCACGCGTCTTCGAGGGAACTACGGGGTAACGAGAGAAACGACAGAGAGAGAGAGAGAGAGAGAGACAGAGAGAAATTGCTCGATAGCAGTTTCTCTCTTCTTCAACGCGAATCTGTGTCTCTCGACTCTCTCCCCCTTCATTTCAATCTCTCTCTCTCTCTCTATCTCTCTCTTCTTCTACACCGGTATATGTTACGTCCCTTTCTTCCTCTCACGAAAATTCGGCTCTCGAGAGCAATATGCTCTCACAAGTCTAATTGGGGCAAAGGAGGAGGGTTATAATACATCCGCACGTAACCAAAAGCTCGCGCCCGTGTCTCGGTAACATTCTATTCGTGAGGCGGAACGAGACAGGACGAGAGAGACAGAGAGAGAGAGTGTGATGAAGAGTGTGCGAGCGGAAGAGAGAGGTTGATGGGGAAGTCGTCGTTTTGGAGAATAAGACACGACGATATTTGTCCCGTTCACGCGACACGTATAGAGCTATGTATACAAGTTCTACGAGCGTCACTGCCGATTACAATGCCATCGCCTTTTCTTTTTCATCCTTCTTCTTCCTGGTCTTTCCGCTTATACAATTTATATGTTTAGGCTCCGTATATCTCGCCCAAGCTTTTATATAATATCCTCGCGACAATACCCGTGGGGAAAATTTCGACTACGTAGACGAAGCTTTTCTCGTCCTTTCTCCGATTTTATTCCTTTCCTTGTTTCGAGATTAAACGCAATCATTTTCGTACGATCTTTATTCGAATTCACTTTTATAATTTCGTAAACGATCATTTATCACAGCATTTTCGTATCAATTTTATTCAAGATTTACTCGATTGAACGGATGAATTTTTAATTATTTACTTTATCGAGAAATAATATTAAACTTATCGAAAATTAAATTTATCGGATTGAAAATTTTTGCCAATCAAATTTAAATTTTTTAGGAAGATTTACGTATTTGATTGCGGCGAATTTGTTACGTGTTATTATATGTATTTATTATTGTTATTATTTTAATACGCGATTGACGCACGAAGAAATCTCTCGAGCGCTGCAACAAGTTCTTTGGAAACTCGAGGATCGTAAGTAGAAGGGCACGAGTGTGCATTGAATAGCTATAGAGATTACGTATACACATATACGTATAATTTGCGGCTGGTGGCGTTCGACGACTCTCTCTCTCTCTCTCCCGCTCTCTCTCTTCCTCTCCGTCTCTCACAGGTTCGCTCGCGACTCGAGACCCTTCACAGTTCACCCCACGTTATCGACTTTCGACACCGTGATCAATCTCTCTAGCATCGATTCTCTCTCTCTCTCTCTTTCTCTCTCTCCCTCGCTCTCTCTCTCTCTCTCGACCACTCTTGTGGTCTTATCCCGTGTACACGAGGTAAATCGAGAGCCCTGTAGGACCAGGAACACTTTTACCACGAGAAACTTGCCGTAGGACGAGGCAAGCTGCTATCGTCGTTGAGTTTCCCATTCTCTCTTTTTCTCTCTCTCTCTCTATCACGTATAACGTTAACTGCCTCGACTCTGCGGCCCTCAAAGGATGCGTAGCTTCGAATTTCGCGGCTTGATCCATCGCCTTTCTCATCAAAAAGAAAAAAAAAGCCTCACGGAGATGAAAATAAAAGTTTCAATATCGAAACATTTTCCTTCGTTTCTGAGCTCAACAATTATCTGATAACTCGTTAATTTTCATTATCGATATTACGATTATCATTATTATTATTATTATTATTATTATTAATAGAAGTAACGTGAAAATAAAAATTAATAATAATTAAGAAAATTTAATTTTCATTGATGATTGATAATAATAACAATTTTCTAAATAGAAAAAATACGCGAGAACTAATAACATCATCTCTGCCCAAAAAATCAGAGCTGTCTTAGCAAAAGCCCGGCTGAACATCAGAATTGTCCGCGAGAAAGAGAGACAGAGATATAAGATTTCAGCAAATTGTACACGCGATAATGTTGTTAGAAATTTATCGCGCTAATAGACCGCGAGATTGGCAGTGGGAGGCAGAGAGTCGAGGAGGAAAGCAAGGGTTAAATTTGTATAAAAATAGAAATGAAAGAATTTTATTCCCGTTAATACAGATACGTGTCCGCTGTCGAGGTTGAGTCAGCTCCGAGCTAGTTTCACGACAAATAATAACGTAATAAAATTAACAAATCAAACAAAATATTATTCCAAAAGAGAAAAAATTATTTTTACACCGAGTGTCCTATGTAGGACATGTGCCATGTTACGTTTGAGAACGTGAAATATTTTATAGCTCGGGCGAGTCGCCCATCGGCTCTAGATATTCGCAGAAGTTCGTCCTTGAATAGGACCCGAATTCGTAGAGAGTAAACGTATCTGTACCAGTTGTAAAATAGAACTGTGCGGCGGTGAATCTTGCCGAATGTGAGCCACGACGAGTTTTTCTCATCGATCGCGAAACTGGACTACTTGGCGACTGTCGATGCATATATGTGTATACATATATGTGTGTATATATATACATAGACGTTAGTTCACAGCATCCCTGCAAAAATGAGCACACCCCGAGAGAATCGGACCTGAATCGTCGCACGACAGAACGACAAATGTGAATGAGTTATAACTGCAGCACATTTCACGTATATATATATATGTGTGTGTGTGTGTGTCTAAGCAGTGCTATAGTTGCTGGTATAAAAGTAGTCGCGATGGTGAGAGGCCGAGGACTGATTTTAATTCTCCGAAAATAAATCCTGAGGACAGGACGATAATTGAATAGGCGAGATATATTTTTCTTTCTTTCTTTTTTTGTTCTGTCGCGAAAACAAAAGGTGCATGATGAAATAAAAGAGAGAAAATCGGGTGTAAATTAAATCCTCTTGGACAAGTTGCGAATTACGGAATCTCCGGCTCGGGACAAACGGGATTAAGCGACGATAACATTGAACAATTGAAATCTAGCGAAATGAAATCTCGTTAGGTCGAATACATTGTTTCAATAATGTTTTAACGATTTTAAGTAATTGTTAATTAATGATGATTTTAAATTTGCGAACCGAATAAAATATTCGAGTCGTTTGTCTCGGGGAAAAAATATTCTAGTGTTGAGATTTATAAGAAAAAAAAATGTGAAACCAGTCGAGGATCGTCGTTGTATGAATTATCGCCTTTCATCCCCTTAAGAAAGAATCATTAACGATAATTTCAAAGAAATTCGACCCAATTTTTTTTATGCTTGGTTAGTTGTTTTTTTTGTTTTCAACGAAAAGATAATTTTTATAACGAACGAAATGTTGTGGCAAAATTCTTGCGAAGAGTCGTCGATGATTCCCCTCGGCCAGTACGCGGGAATGGAAGCCCGGCAAATTCACGCGGCCCTTGCGAAGACCTCGGGGCCTTGCTAGCAAGATTCGATTCTCTCTCTCTCTCTCATTCTCCCTCAAACGCGCGCGTTTGCTAGAGTCCGTCCGAGAGGGCCATGAACCCCGAACAGGTTGGCCCCTTGGACGTTCACCTTCTCCGCTTTCTCTCTGGCCAACATCTCGAACCAATCGCTCTTTCCTACTCATCTTCCCCCTCTCCTACACCTCAGTCCCCTTATTCTCTCTCTCCCTTGCTCTCAAGCATTTCAGTGTGTCTAGAGGAAGATACGTAGTTATCGGTAGGCAAAGAAAGAGAGAGAGAGAGAGAGAGAGAGAGAGAGAGAGAGAGAAGAAACGAGTGTGCACAGTCGAAAAGACCCGAAACTCTCTTCTCTCTATCCTCCTTCCTCCTCCTCCTTCTTCTTCATCTTCTTCTTCTTCGTCTCCTTCTTCTTCCTCTTCTTCTTCTTCTTCGGCTCTTCGTCTTCGCCTACCCACGAAATATCAAGATACCATGGCCCTCGGGGCCCTAATAGTCCCTCCTCTACCATTCTCCCTTGGCCTTTTCCCTCTCTC
The DNA here is from genome assembly GCA_946811545.1 of Netelia fuscicornis. NCBI lineage: Eukaryota > Metazoa > Arthropoda > Insecta > Hymenoptera > Ichneumonidae > Netelia > Netelia fuscicornis. Next base: position 5,571,144 of record OX328013.1, read on the forward strand.
CTCTCGCCACCTCTCCCTCCTCCTCCTCTTCTCTCTTCCAGTCCTCTACTACTATATATATACAGCTATGCATCTCCATAGTTCTATATACAATACTACAGTTTCGATGCTTCCATCGAGTTTCTTACACGCACAGGCTTTCGAACATTTTACCTCTCTCCCTCCCTGCACTCCTCGCTCTCTACCCCTCCTCTGCCTCAGACCCTTCTTCACTCATCTCTTTTCCTTCCCCATCCCTCTTTAATCGTTTCTTTTCGCGATGCTCCGAGCACACTCCTACGATATTGCAGCAACGACGCGATCGTGAGGGGCTTCGTTTATGCGTCGACGATCCAGCATAGCGAGAAAGAGAGAGAGAGAGAGAGTGAGAGGAGGGAGAGGGAGTGTTAGATAATCTCTCGTGTCAAAAATCTTTTCCTGCCCCCTCGAGCGTAGCGGAGAAAGAAAGAGAGAGAGAGTGAGATAGCGAGTGAGTCGATGCACAAAAATTCCTAACCGAGTCTTCGCCGAGCAGGTTTCAAGAACGACTTTGAAAGCTTCTTCGTTCGCAGCAACTCGCTGACCGCAACCAACGATATCTACGCGAGAGTTCAACACGCACGCGATTCTTACGCTTCTCTCCTCTCGATGGAATTTTCACGAGCGATCGTTCTTCTCTTTTTCATTGAACAATAATTTGATGAAATAAAAAAAAAAATATTTTGTTTGGGATGTAAAAATTGCAATTTTAAGAAATTATGTATTAATTATTGTTTCTTTGTTTTCTCATTTTCCTGAGATTCGTCGGTGTTAAAATTTGGCTAATTTTTACGATCGTCTCGTCGTCTCGTTTTCTCTTTACAGCGAGAAGATCTCGTCCGCAATTTTAATGGCGAACGATAATGCGCGTGTCTGTTCTTTTCTTGTTTTTTTTTCATGTCTTTTCTTTTTCTCTTTTAATTTATATATTACTTAAAAGTAATTACAAGAACTTCCTGAAAAAGTACAATGTTAAGCGGAGAATTTTTACGAGACTCGACGATCTATAAACGATAAATTTTCAGCCCGCGGTTAGGTGGTAAGAGAGAATTCAGCGCGTCGCGCTTTATCGCACCGCGAGCCGGGGCGCTTATTCGCAATTTTCTTTCATTACATCTGATAATCCTCCGAACGTATAACCAAGTCGTCGTTAATCACAATTATCATCTCCGTGGGCATAGCGCAAGTAAAACCCGTCGATAAAAAATAAAAAATAAAAAATAAAAATACATTTTTATGCCGAAATTCGCGTCGTTCTCTTTATTTTTTAAATTTCTTCTTCTTTCTCTTCCCATATATATATATGTTTATATAAATATATTTTTGTATTATTTGCATTCTCAAGAAAGTCGCAACGCGCAAACATTTCGAGAATATTAAGAATTTTCGTTGACAAACGGGGCAACGTATATTATAATCACGTATTTAAATACACACATGTACAATTATCTATATATATATATATACATTCATATACAAGCAACTGTCCAGCGATTATAATTATTGTTCGTTCCCAGAACTGTTGGTCAAATTGTAACCGAGAAATTCGCACGAACGTCGTTACTTGCATTTGTGTTTGCAGGCGCTCTCGCGTCCCGTTCTCGTTCTACAAATATAAACGAATTCTCAAGCAAAACCGTCGCGTCACTTGCATACCGCGAAGTTTCGCAAGACACCCCGCAATTGTCCTCGAAAATGGCCCGGGAATTGAAACGAGCGAGAGAGGCCCAATATTCAAAGTTATTCGTAGTCGACACTTCCCCCCCCCCCCCTTGCCGGGCTATGATGACACTCGCGAAAATCTACCATCGTCAGCTCATATATATATATATCGATACAAAAATCTTTGCATTTTCATACTTGCGCGTGTGTAGAAGTACGAAAGTGCAAGGATTTGCATAATGCATTAGGACAAAGAGAATCACATCGTTCCTCTTTACGAATATATATATATATGTGTGTGTGTGCGTGTGTGTGTGTAGTGCGATATGTATGTCATTCTCGCAGCAACTCGTGGCTCTCCTAGAATGCAATGACTGGCTCGTATGCGATCGCGCTCGTGTCTCTCTTCCACCCCTCCTCTCCCTCTTCCCACTTCCCTTTATCATAGACACCACGTTGGGCAACCGTATACCCCGTTCGTTTCCTAGAGCTTCAATTACGCTGACAAATTTATAACGATATTTTAACGCGATCGTGCTTAGCTCGGCATAGAAAAGTAGACACGCGAGGCTACTGGCTGATCGTTCGAACGAACGCGAAAAAAAAGATCTCCGGTGCAAGAGGAGAAATATATATTTTATTTTTGTCATTCTTCGACTCTCGATCGTGATCGCAACGGATTATCGAGTAGGAGAGAATAGATTCTCGTTGTGAATGCAAATTTGTATTGAAATTGAATAATACATATTTTTCTTTTGCGTTATTCGGTGAAGTTTGTTAGTTTATTTTTTTTTTATCGTTGTTTTCACGTCTCGTTAAAAATCTTTCTGTATTTTGTTTTCAGTTTCACAGTCGAGTTCGGAGTCGATCGTATTCGCGTTGGATGAAAGACGCAGCTGGAACGATGCGTCACTGTCACCGATCGCGTCTTGGTTCGTCGACGCGTCCGTTCGTTCACCGACCACGATACGGATAAAAACGGGCTGGACCACCGAGCAACCACCCGCTTGTCGTCCCCACAAAATCTGAATTATCGCAACGACCTCATCTCTATATCTCTTTCTCTCTCTCTCTCTCTCTCTTCCTCTCACACGCACATACACACACATTCCCTTTATACTCCACAAATATCTATACGTAACACGACAATAGTTTCCAATCGCACCTCAGGAATATGATAAGCGATCATCGGAATTAAATTTCGACACCGTTGCCCGCGGAGAAACTCCGCGGATTACGTACCGAAATGTCGAAGTGTTCGAACTAATTTTCCCCTCTACCGGACAAAATCGTTATTAACTGTTCCCCCTCCCCCTCGTGCCTCGTGCTCATCCGCTACTTCTTCGTGTGTTTTAACAAGTTCGAATCGATCGACGTCATTATACGCGATACGTTCTCGACACAGAGCATCGCTCTTAATTCACGAACATTTCTCCGTACTTTGGCTCGTACGAGAAAAAAATAGAGAACTGGGAAGAGAGCGAGAGAGAGTGTGTGTGTGTGAGAGAGAGAGTAAGAGGACTTATGTATATTCTCCTCGTTCTCTCGCACGTTCACCGTTAATTAAAAATTACAATCAATCCTCTTGATTAAAAACCCGGAATAGCGTATGTTCCCGATTCTCATTTCGATATTAATGCGAATCAGCAAGCTCGATCCCCTCCCGCCCTTGCCAATTCACCCCCCTACCTCTACCCTTACCACGTCCCAACCGCTCGACCATCAACGTTTTGCGATGTCTCGTTTTAATGCCCGTACAAAAGCTTCGACGATTCTATGCATTTCGAATATCAATTTGGGATTTTTCGTTTTTCCATGGACAACGAGCGAGAGATAGAGAGAGAGAGAGAGAGAAGAATGAGCTCTCCGCGTCATTAATATGCATATTTCGAAACGGGTTTTTGCGGGGCTTTTGAATAACGCACTGATCTACATGGAGGGGCGGGAAAAATGGGGGGAGGGGGTAGAATGTTTGCTTTATGAATAGATTCCACGCATTTACTATTTCATTTCGACGTATGTATTACCCGGTGTCGAATCGTGCACATGCCAAAACGGTGGAAGGGATCGAATCACCCGGATGGACGAATCCTCGGTTTGTTACATTTATTCCACGCGTTCGATGGCCGGTAGTTGACGAGGGGTGATAGGGAGTGGGGAGGCGGGAGGACAAGAATGGGGAGGCCCGTTTAATATAGATTTTTCGATGAATAAAATTCTCGATTAAAATATACACTCACGGGTATGGCGTCCATTTCATGATTAGTAGTTATTTTTTTCGAATTATATCGCGAAAAGAAATTATGAAATTTGGATTACGTTAACATAATTTGATAAAAGAAAATTAATTAAAAATCGAAAAAATGTTTTTCCGATCGAATAATCGAGACGTAAATCGTATCGTTTGATTGTATTCGATCGTTGGTAGTAAAGTTTAGGGAAAATTTTTGTGCCGTTACGGCGCATGAAACGGATAATAATCGTTTCGAAAGAGGGAAGAAAACGGACGTCGCGCGTTCTGTTCAATTCGTGATTCGGAAAAATACGTTTTTTTTTCTCGTTAGTTCGTCCTTTAGTTATGCGAGCCCGGTTCTTTGGCCCCTGGTTGCAACGAAAAAACGCCGACGTAACACGCGATGTGTGTACCGCACGCTCGGCCCCGTATCAACCCTTTCTACCGTGTACGTTGTGTACCAGCGAGAGGATATATACACCCGAAATAAATAATGCATTCAATTGCGGCAAAGCTTGGTGGGCATTCGACGGTGCGCGCTGCATTACGCCGGCATATACCGGAAGTCCGGCCGAAATTGCATGTCCCGAATGACTTTTTACATTTTTCTCTTCTCCTTCTTCTCCTTCTTGGTCTTCTCCTTCTTTTATTTTTCGTTTGTACACTTTGTTTCGTTTGTCATAGGAAAATTCAAACCTACCATGAAAAACCGATAGCTAAACGAAATATGTTCAAAAAACGGTGCCGAAACTTAAATTTCCTCGATTCGTCATTAACAAGACAAAATGTATATTAAGACTCGAATTTTCTTTCATGTTTCACTTTATACAAACTTTTTGATACGTTTGCATTTCAGTGACAACAGAAATCATTTTGAAAAACGGTCGAAAGTGGGAAAAGAATTGTGTGTGTGTTTTCGTTTGAGCTGCGCACGTGTGTGTGTGTGGGTTGAACATCCCTTTACCTGATTTGTTCGTGGTCTCTCTCATTCGTCTCTCGCGTCGTTACTCTCTCCGAAAAGCGTTCCCGTGGCACGAGACCAGCAAATGCATATGACATGCAATATACACCCACACGAAGTTAGCGGTGGAGCACACAAGCGCGTGAGCACTAGCGCTATCGCGAAGCGAGAAAGAGAATGAGAGAAAGAGGAGGAAATTTTGGGTGACTCGTTCGCCCCCGTAACGCTACAATCAACCGTGTATTCATCGGATAAGCATATAACGTTTACAGGAGGGTGGAGGGAGAGTCCCGGCCGCTCGATGATGCAACTGGCGTTATGAAATCGCGCGAGTGCGATTTGCTGTTGACGCTGATGGTGTGCCCATAGAGGCGAGGAATTTTTAGACTCGTTTGCAGATTTCATGGCACCGTTGCATAAATTATATATATAGAAGCCAATGGTGGGCCGAGAGGAGGGGGGAGAGAGAGGTCGAATAACGTATATATATACGTAAACGCGCTCCTCTCTCCCTCCCCTCGTTTGGCTTGCTGATCATCGTAAATTTTGACAATGCGCCTAGCGAGAGAGCTCCCCCTCCCTACCACCTTCTTTTCGATTAACCAATGCGATCATCGGGACCGCACTGTCCTCGATACATCGCCTTTTTTTTTTATCGTCGATGCAATTCGCACCGACCTGCGTGTATTTGCGGTTTTTTTTTCCTCTTTTTGTAAACCCAACGATGTGTACGTTGATATATACGATTAAATATACATACGGAAATACCGACGTTCGAAACGATCGAGCGTACGTGTCGATTGATAACGCGTTTGCTGATAAAACTAATACGAAATTATGATTACACACTTATTTCGGATAAAGCCCGATCGATTTTTTTCGAGCATCATCGATTAACGGAATGCGATGTCGAAAGATCTTGAAGAAATTGTTGCAACTTCAACGGCGACGAAGAACCGACTGTCGCTGCGGCCAAGTACCAAGGCGTCCCGCATCGCCTTAGTGGCGCGACGAGCGGGACGCCGCGACTCCTACGTTCTCCCCTCTCGTTACACGCCAATTCGAAAACTTTAAAATACTTCATCATCTTCACACATGTGGCAGTCTCGTGATCGATAACTCAAACTTCTCTTAATCGTATTAATTACTTAACGATCGAATATATATCTCAGCCGTGCAAAAATCGTATTATTGTGAATTTCGCGGGGAAATCATCGGTCAATCACATCGTTCTCGAAAATATCAAGTGGTTTACGTGACTATACAGACTTGCAAAAATATCACGAATAAATAAATATATCTATATATTTATATATACACGCACATCCACACTAACACACCCATACGTGTATATGTATATGTAACTAAGGGCACGTGAGAATCCCTCTTCCCGGACGTAGGTTACCCATGTAATACACGATTATTACGCGCATCCTTGCAGAATTTTTTAGCACAGTGGCAGGTTTGTTAATGCGCTAATGTGGACACGTTAGTATATACGAATGCACCGTTTTCTATATACATATTTATGTACAGATATAGATATTCATTCATATACACATACGCATACAGATAAATTGTATATATGTATAAACACTATCAAAGAGAGCAACGGATATATGTTTCGGCTTAATAATACCGGTCGGCCGGTATAGATGTAAGATAGTTATAATTAGGCGTGCATTCGGTCTAGCAATAAGCGGGTTACCCATGTGAACTTCCCTCGTGGCCCGCAACTTTCGGGTGTGACGTGCAAAGGTGCGGTTTTCTGACCGTATCATCGAGCCTGGTGGCACGTTATATGTATATTGCCCGAAGTACGACAGAACAGAAAAATTGTCGTCGAAAATTCTCACCATATGTCACGTTCGATCGCGAACGTAAGAAACCATTGATCTTAGATAACACGAAACTCTAAGGGAAGAATAAAAAATTCAATAATCATTTCAATCAATCAGTCGATTCAATAATCTTTATAACGTGTATGTATGAGGCGAAATTTGATATCGAACGTTTATAAAGAAATTGGACGAGTCGACTGGATTTTAATCAATTTGCAGAAATAGGTATTGATATGATTTATATCAATCGATAAGGAATTAGTGATCGATTATATTATTCGTTAATTATCGTACTATTGTTTAATCAATTAATCAACTTTAATTGTTGGACATGTAATGATTTTTAAAGCTAATTGTGGAAAAATTGTATCGTGCCCATTTCTGATTTTACGCGTATCGTAAATCCTCCATTTGGTAGTGATCGTTCAGTGGGTCTCGCTTTAACCACCGTATACTTTTCTGCCTGATGAACACGGAACACTCGTTTTCCAGGATATACCGAGTCGAAGAAAAAGAATGCACGTGCGCAAGGAACTCACGTATATCCCATAAATATATATCTGTATATTTCGGTGATGAGAGAGAGAGAGAGAGAGAGAGAGAGAGAGAGAGAGAGAGAGAGAGAGAGAGAGATGGCGTTGTGGCTCTGTGAGAGTCCGAACTTGCTCCTTATAATGAACGAACGAACCGTTGGTTCGTTCGTCTCTACTGGGCACGTCGCAAGGTGCACTTTTTTCGGTAGGCGTGTATATTTCGCGATGGAACCTCTCGCCCAAGTCGAACCTTCTCGTCCCACGGTATGAAAAAAAATTTCAAAAAATAGACAATTTTTCACTGAACAAAGAAAAATTTTAATTTATTTATTTTTACGAACATGCTATTAAAATCTGGTTACATTGATATTATGGATAAGTAATAGTATTTAGAAGCGACAACTTTCATAAATAAATGTAGACAATTTTTCAGGGAACAACGAAAAATCGAAATTTATTCATTTTTATGAATGTGTCATAAAACGGCGTTACATTACCGTTACGAGTAATATTACTCTAGGTATTATTATAGTTAAAACAAAGTTACCTACACAAAACTTTCAAAACCTTTTCAAACTAATCTTAATCGCCAATACTGTTTAGCTTTAAAATATGATGAAACCCAAAAATTCGTTTTTTCCAGCGTTTACATTTTTCTCAATTTAACGAAAATTTTGCAAATCCCTTATTTTGTCGTTGTTGTCGTAATTTCCACGTGAAAATAAAATTCACAATTTCCAACGCGGTATCGGGGGCTGTAAAGCGAGTTTATAATATAATTAAATTCGTGCTCGCTAGACGCGCACACATACCAATGTGAAATTGCGAGCGAACGATGCAAATAGCGCATTTTATTATTTATCTACGTGTATATCTTTGTTTACTAAAATTACGCATTCGCATTGCCGATTATTGCGTTTCGGTCAGTGGACTTGTTATTTCAACGTTTTTGCATGCGATACAAGCCCCTGTGACCCCCCGGACCGTTCCTCTTTACGGTCTACACGAGGCTATCTCACCTCTCGTTTGACCCTCCTCATTTCCCACCCTGTAACTCCCTTTGCCTCCTCACGGTCTCTATACAGGAAATTTCATTCGATTTGTACGACGTGATGCTAATCGTGCATATAGGCTATTGACGATTGAGCATGGGATGAGAAATGTTATTAATGCTGCGGTATGTGACAAACAAAAATGATTAATATTTATCGTTGCAACGATTTCCGTTTACAATTTCTCTTTCTCTCCCTCTCTCTCCCTCTCTCTCTCTCTCTCCATCATCGCTCGGCAACTCGGTGATGATGTGGTACATCGCACAAAGTTCCCGGCAATATTTCCCTCGCTTGTGTACACACTCGTCGATTTTACACAACTTCCCTCCTATGCGCGCGTACACACGTACAATCGCGTGCGTGCGCGCATACCCATGTGCAATATTTCTCGATGCTAATACCGATCAAGTTTTGTCAGGCAAAAAATTTTCAACGAAGCTAATTTGATAACATCCGCTAGCCAACGAATAAGCGACGTTCGTACGAGTATATTGTTACCGCGTATGAAAACCGCGTATTGTAAAATATTGCACGTACTTTTGATAAAAAAAAAAATGGAGAAATTAACCCGAGGTTATAATTAACGCAATAACAATAGTTAGCCTTCCTACTATTATCGCGCTCGTACTTCATCGTTTATTGTTTTTATTTCTTTTTTCTTTTTGTGATAATTTTTTTCCTCACCTCTCCGTTACAAATATTCGCGAAAACGTGAGGTTTTTTTCGATACATCAGCGTCACGATATTTTTTCATCAACGATAATAAACCAGATGCATCGTGCAACTGGGGGAATGCATTTTCGTTGCATGGAAAGTATCGATTATTGCGTTTGACATCCATCCACAATTATCCCGGACGTGTATGTATATATACATATATATATATTTATCCAGCGAAGCCGTCATTTTCACCATGATATAATTGCACATTTCCGCAGAGCCGAAACATATTAGTGCGCGTGGATATGTGTAATATGGATATATACGAAAATTATTACACGAATCTGGATACTTTCGACGATTTTACAATGTGGTGAGAATCCGGGAAAGGTGGTAATGCTTTTTCACCCCCTCCCTCCACCCCCCGTCTTTGCCGCTGTCGATAAAATCATCGATCCTCGTTTCATTTAATTCTACGTTTTATTATCAAACAATAGTATTTTATTTCTTAGAGAATTTTCGCATCCCCGTCCTCCATCGTATAGTCGCGAGCGCTTCGTTGACACGTGTGCGTCTGCGTGTCAATTCACACACGTCGCTCGTTTCATCGCACGAGTTGTCGAAACGCTCACTGTAATTTCCGTCCTCGTTATCAATATTTATTTATTTAATCGTCACAAATCTATATAATTATTTTCGTGATATTCGTGAATTTGTATCAAGCATTCACTTGCATATATGTATATATATATGTATATATGTAAGTATGTATATATGTATTATACATATATATATGAGGAAAATCTCGTTTATTATTTTCATCTGATTACCTTCGTCGTTATATTGAAATTGTTCATTCGCTGTTCGATAACAGAGAGAGCACCCACTAACGAAAATCCGAGCTATCATTAGTAACCTTCCCCACCTCCTTTCACCCGCGAGCCTACCCTTCTCGTTCTTCCAGCAAGCAACGATTCGTGGGATCAATGAACATGAAATATGCGCGAGCAGAATCGGCAATTTGTAAATTATAGAAATTCAACGAATTTAGCGTGTGAACGAGCGAGCGAACGACCGAGCCCACAAATATAACATTCTGGGATTAATGTTCAGTGAGCTTTTTGCGGTATTGTCCAGATAGCCAATGAGATATTTCGATACGTGTGCAGCGAATGAAAAAAAAAAAATTTTTTAAATCGAAACAAAAAAAATGTGTAAATGAATGATAATGTAAAGACTAATATGTTGGTAATTCAAAAATTGTTTTGCAAGTTTTGAAAAATGTTCTTATCATCTCGTTTCTCTCCTGTCCCGTAGCCAGAGCCAAGCGTGAATAAATGAAGTACAGATGTAACGAGCGTGTCCTTTTCGCGTTCTCTGTCTCGGACTCTTGTTCGACTCGTGTCTCGCGTGTCTCTTTACTCATTATAATTCTCGTGGCGTTCTCTCGATGGTTCACGTACATTTTCCAGGCGTCCGGTCTCTTGTCTCTCATCGTTATCTCTCTCTCTCCTTCTTCTCTCTCGCTCGAGTTGATGCACGAGAGAGATCCCCGATTCGAGTCAAATACAATAAATCGTTATCATTTTTTTCAATTTTAACTTCATCGTGAAATTCGTTCGATTTTTGTTTTATTGTAAATCGTTGGATTATTATTTTCCGAACGTTTTCATGGATTATTTTGTTTATTATTGTTTCTTATCAATCATTCTCACGATTGTTTTAAAAAATAACGAATTTGAAAGATTTAATTCGAAAAAATTAATATTACCTCGCTCGAGAAACATTAATTGCAATTTTTATTATTTTTAATTTCGAAATAATTCTATCGAACGATCGAAAATTTCCGCAATCGATTGAACGAGTCTATGCGGTCGATTCGTACGCGAGAGAAAAAAGTTTCTTCGTTCACCAAACTCGCCGTATATTTTCGGGGAACTCCGGCGTCGCGAGTAGATAGCGATCTCGACGAAAGCGCAGTAGTCGCAGCCGCAGCAGCGGTAGTAGTCATAGTGGTAGGACTCGTTTCTGCCGAAAAAAAGAAGAAAAAACGTCCCAGCAGCATGTGGGAGAGTACGGGCGGCAGGATGCGACGAGACAATCGTGCTGCAGGGCTTAGAGGATGAGACGAAAAGACGAGAGAGAGAGAGAGAGAGAGAGAGAGAGAGAGAGAGAGAGAGAGAGAGAGAGAGAGAGAGAGAGAGAGAGAGAGAGAGAGAGAGAGAGGACTGAGGAGAATGAGAGAAAAAAAGCAACGAAATTCAGAGCAGTGCTCACAGACCCGTGACGCGCTCTCGGTAAAAACTCTCTTTGCACCAATTATTTGGTTAGAGAGAATGCACAATTTTTTTCTCTTTTCCCTTTTTTTCATTTCTCGTTTCTCTTTTTTCCTCTCCTTTTTTCGACAGAAAATTTCTCACTTATTTTACGAATGACTCATAAAAGAAACGCGTCGTACAAAAATCTTTTGTATACCGGCCCGATTCTTTTCGCAGTAACCCGAGAGTTCGTTCGCCGCCCGATGTTACGACCATGTCGAGACACGCGCGAATACGCGAACAAAAATGTATTCGTAAACTCGGATGTCGATAAAGTACACCTTTTTCTTCGCTGTTTTTTTTTCATTTTCTTTCTTTCCTCCTGATTTCGGATCAAGAACCTCCAGAATTTTTTTCCGGAACCTCGACGGACGAGCCGGCGGTTATTTCTTTCTCAAATCAAACAATCCGGAAATAAAGCATCTCGGGGTCGTTATTCTGTGCGGCTGTTGCACTTTTTTCACGTTTGACGGTGTAAAATTGAAAAACGTCGTTAATGAGCCCAAAAAATAGACAAATGGAATTTTTTATTGGACATTTCACTTTATTTTGCAAGTCTTTTTGTCGATCAATATTATTTATCCACCAAAAATTAAATTTTCACAAAAATTCGATCAAAAAACGCATTTTTTTGTTTTACTCAGGGTCAGGCGCCTTTTTTCGTTCTTACTATGTACTGAATACGTACCAGACACTTATATGCATATTTTCTTCTCGTACGTTAGCCTCTGTTCCTGCTGCTACACGCACGGCGGTCACGCATCGTGGTAGAGAAGAAAAAAACGAAAAAAAATGACCGAACAAAAAAGGAACAAAATTTGGCCCTAGAGATTGAGGCCGTTGCACCTCGAAAAAGCCCTCCATGAAAGAGATTTCGTGATGTTGCGATCTCTTCGTCTTTGCAATGTACAAGCCTGTACTGTAGTAAAATTGCTGCGAGGCAAAGAGGTACAGAGTAGGATGAAGAAAGAAGGAGAGAGATAGAGAGAGCGAAAGGATTGAAGGAGGAGTGCCTCTCTCGTGCCATTATGCCTGCTCCTCTCCCGATATCATGCTATACCATTTTTCCATTTACTCCATTATGTCATTATTCCGGCATCCCTATGGAAATTTCATCTTCTTCGATAACGAGTTTAGAAATTCGACGAGTGGCATCAATTTTAACGACGCGAAAACGCACCTCCCGAATTTTATATCATACCAAAAAACAAGAAAAAAACATATTCTTCCATCAAGGATGCGTCTTAATAAATAATACACGCCTCGCGCCATTTTTATTTCAACGTATTGAATTATTTGTAACCCAAAAATAAACAAATTCTCTCGACAAAACCGATCGAACAAAGACTCTATTGTTTCCTAGTCAGCGCGACGTTGATCATCGGCGAAATCTCTCACGAAACGAAGTCACCCCTATGGAACAAAATACATTCATAAAAAAGTGTCAAAACGAACAAAAGAAAAAGGTAAAAATTGAAATGTGAAAAAAGAAATAAAATTCGTAGATTCTAAATGGCTATGTCGAGTCAACAGGGGCAATGCACCGGGAGGGGGAGGAGGAGGGGGCTAGAGACAAGGGAGGGGAGAGTGTGCAGTGTGAAACTCGAAGGAGAGGGAGTGAGTAGAGAAAGAGGAGGACGATGAAAAGAGAGAGACACGAAGAGTGAGATTGGGCAGTGGAGGAGGTGGAGGATGAGGTGGGGTTGGAAAGGCCCGAAGTATGGGCCTTTCGTGGGCAGGTGGTCCACCTCGGCTCAAAGAACTTTTTCAGGGGCGTTGATCCTCGACTACGAACGACTACGACGACGACAACGACGACGACGACGACGACGACGACGATGACGACGAACGAGACCAAGACGACGACGTGGAGGTGCGAGCGTGAGGAGGCAGGAGAGCAACGTCACGAGAAAGCGCGCGATCTCCGATGCAGCTTCTCGCCACCAGTAACCAGCGATAGTCGGAGACTCGGCGAAGAATAAAATTCGGTGTAGCTTTGTCTGTCGTTAAAAAAAAGTATGAGGACTGGCGTGAAACAGGCGAATGTATGTATGTGTTCAAAATTATTTCTATATATACATATATATACATGTAATATGTGAAAGCAGATGAGGCTTCGTGTGAAATACTCACGAAAGGATGGTACGAAAAAAAGACTGCGGGCGGGTTTTTGTATGGTATGTGTCCGTGTATCTTGGTATTAGTAAGTGTGCATGGCGTCGGTTATTTGTGCTTCGAGGGCAACGCGAAACCGTTGAGAATTAGCAGCAGTCTCTCTCTTCTCTCTCTCTCTCTCTCTCTCTCCCTCTCTCTCTCTCTTTCTCTGTGGGCCCGATGCATAACACACGAATTTACAACGCGTGTGCGCGACTTTTCGCACACATATGAAACTTTGTGTATGTGTGTGTGTCTCTCTCTCTCTCTTTCTGTTCTATGTATCATGGCTCGAGAGCATCGACTTCGTGTATGCATGCACGTTTTCGTGAGTTCTCCGGGCGCGAGAGGTCTTCGGGGTGCCACGCACGCGGCCGATGCACCAAATATTCACGGAATCGATTATTTTGTTATAACCGGAAGCACGCCAAGTTCCCACTCGCTCTTGCTTTTCTTCGTCGATCGTTCCTTCTTTCTTTTTTTCGTTTTTCTCTCCTTTTTTTCCTTCGTCGTTGCTATCAGCGTCCTAACTATAACAAAAAGTTCGCTGCACCCGATGTGAGATACTAAAAAAGCGACATCTTGCGAGAGATGCACGAGGAGGGTGAAGAATACAGCGAAATAAAAGAAATCAGAAAATAAAAAAAAAATTAATTATTATTACGATTACTAATCGATCGTTACAATTTAAACAAAATTATTAATAAGTTATCATTTATTTCTTCCAATAATTCCACAATTATATTGATTACATTATATTTTATTAAATTGATTAAATTTGTTAAGATTTTAAATATAATTTGAGATCGACGCTCGAGAGAAACCAGGTCTGAATTCTGCCTGTCTTTCGATCGAAAAGGAGAATATCCGTGACCTCGTGTGCGCGTCTCGTAAGTCTCGTATTTGCACAAAGCGCGTCATCGTCACCACTCTCCTCGTCTCGAATAGACGTTTTCTTAATCGAGATACCGCATCGTTTCGCGCGTCTCGAATGACAACCGTGCATACACTATATGTATATACAGTGCACATATTGCACATCTGCATTCGTAATATATATAGCACTCTTTTAGTGCCCATATATACATACATGTGTGTGTAGTCTATAAAGCATAGAGCGAGGGGTCCGAGGACCTTGTACGAGGCGAAACGAGCGAGTGCGTGAAGCGTATGGTAAGAATGAAGCCTGCAACGAGAGAGGGGCTTCACTCGCGGTCTTTTCCGTTCGCTAGGCTTTGCCTCTTTCTCTTCTGGTTATACACGAGTATAGACGCCCGGCTCGTATTGCGTTGAACGTCGTCGTTGCACGTCGTAGCTAGTAAGCGGAGACGATTGCAGCGGGTGAAGGGTGGAAAAAAAACGAAGAGGAACGAACGAACGACGTTAAGGAGAAGGAGAAGGAGGAGAGGGAATAGAAAGAAGAGTATAGAGAGCAAGGCGAAAGAAGCGAGAGTCGCGGACAACGAGGAGGAGGGAGGGACAGAGGGAGAGAGAAAGCGATAGTGGCTGGGCAAAATTGGCGTAGGGGTCGAAGAGAGAAAGAGGGAAATAAAAAAAAACAGCACCGGCGCCACCGAAAACCGCCTAGCGATTGCATTAAGTAGACAAGAGGAGGGCATGATGGTCGTTCTGGGCTCTCATTCTCTCTTTCTCGTGTATATGAGAAACAGGGGGACAACGGCGACGACAACTATACACGAATGACAACGAGGGAGAAGGACAAGGCAGGGACAGAAGTGGCCGAAGAGTCGTACGAGTTAGAGGAACCAATCTCGTGAATGGGAGTCACCTAAGAAAGAATTGCCATATTTCTGTCGCAAAGGAACTTCTTTTTCAAAGAAACCAAGTTTCGTGCGTGCCTCGTTGCGTCTGCGACGAAGTACTGAAAGACCTTGGGGAGAAAAATATGATTTAAAATTTGTTTTTTATTCACGTATATATTCCACGCTCGTCACTATCAGGTTGATAGTTAAATAATAATAGATAGATACGCATTACTTGCGATCAAAATAATCGATGAAATCCGTTGGAGATTAGAGGAGACATTGTTTTTTGACCGACCTGCATTACCCTGTATTTCCGATCAATATTTCAAAACGAGCGAGGCTCCTTAATATTCGAGTTTTATCAATGTGCTAAAATGACAGAGAAATAGGAAATAAGAAATCGTGAATTCCGGTTTCAAATTATTTCTAGTCTTCATTTCAGTTAGGAAAGATCTGTTCTTCGATATAACAAACATTCCAAAATTGCTAAAAAAATGTAAGGTTAATTTCTAGACAGTTGTAAAAATAGTATGGAAATCTTGATGAGCTCACATTGATGACGTTGAAAAAGTGGGATGACGCGTTAGTTTTATATCATCCAGAGTTTTTTTTTTTCAGTGACAAGGGTGACTCCAATTGTCTGGTGACCCTCATCAGCCTGGTCTCCCGAGCTATAGCGTTAAGAGCTGATGGCGGATGAGGGGATGTGCGGTTGTAAGCCTGTGCACACGGACAAGCCAGAATTTCAGGCTGCATCGAAGACTGTAGTAGTGCAGCGAGAGAGAGAGGGAGAGAAAGAGTGAGAAAGAAAAAGGGAGTGAGAAGCAGTAGCGAGGGGCGAGGGCGTAGAAGGAGGGAAAGAGGGTCTAGAAATCAGGTTGTTGCACCGGATCGAAGGAGTGGGGCTCGAGCCCAAGGCCCATTGCCACTTCCCCGTCGAGAATTTAGGCCGTTGCACTCTTTTCGGCCGTTCGCGAATGGTGGGGGGCCCAAATAGAGGCGCGCATGGATAGTTCGCGGGTGGGGCGTGATGCGCGCGCGCGTATGCGTGTGTGACGGCAGTCGCGTCCACCATCGAGCTGAGAGGGGCATGCGGGACAAGGGAGGGATAGTGCATTTTAGGTGCAGCAGCAGGCAACTGCAGCCCCGACAACGGCCAACTTGGCGAGAAGAGGAAGAGGAGGAGAGACAAGTCTCTAGCAACGAGACAGGGCCGCATGCTGACCCTCAGGATCTGATCGACGATTTATTCTCGGCGAAAATTTTTTGCACTCGTTCGAAAAAATTTCGTCGCTCCACTTTTATACCCGATTTGAAGAATGATTTTCTATAAAATATAATAGAAAATTATCCTATTTTATAATTATTCTTTTGCTACGTCATCAATTTTATTGAAGTTCGTGAAACGTTCCAAAATATTTCAAAATATTTCAACCTTCCATTGTTCACAGGCAAAAATCACAATTTTATCACCAATGAGAAAAAGTTCGTAGTAATCTGAACTACTAGATAATATTCAACGATTGATCAATGCAACTACTTTTTTCTAAAATAAATTTTGAAAACGATAATCTATTGCAAACGATAATAAAATTGTTAAAAAGTAAATATTAATTTGTTCCTTCTCATAATAAAATAGCTTTTAGTGATATTCGTGACTGTTTAAATGTTTATTTCATGCTACATCGATAATTCATCACTGATTTTCGATCTTAGAATCGAATCAATAAAACCTGTCTTATCTTTCGATTACTGTCAAAATGCGGAACTCGATGTCAAGTTCTGAAAGATGATCATGCTTGGATTATTCTGGCAGGTTTAACGTAGGCGCAGCCTTATTTTTGAAGCTAAATGAGGTGCACAGTAAGAGGGAGAAAGAAAGAGAGAGACGGAAAGAGTAAGAAAGAGTCGACTCGTTTCTTATACAACGTAGGTTCTCCATCTTGACAGCGTGTGCGGAGGAGAACTGTTGGCCGGTTCGCGATATCGGAGAGATTGCAAGCTCCCTCGGATGATCCACGTGCATTCTCTCACTCCACCGGTGTGTATATAGATATAACTATATACACGATAGCCGTATAGTTATAGCAATATACTTTAGGGGGCATGACGATGATGATGGTGCTTGGACTGTTGCACGGTGGTGTAATGGCGGTGGGCCTTCTTTCTCTCTCCGTTCGGGCCTCGGTCGAGGCAGCCTAGGTAAAAAAGAAAAGGTAGACTCGCGAGACCAGCGCGCGGCCCGTGGAATAAATTGCATTTAGGCCGTTGCACCTAAGGTGGGGTAAGGGCCCCGGGGGTACACACGGGTTTCGTGGCTCTCTCTCTCTCTCTTTTCGCTTCTTTCTCTTCTCTTCTCTCGCGAAAGTGCACCACTCGGTATATCTATATGCCTAGTCACGGGAAAGAAAGGGGGCAAGTGGGCCTAGCAACTAGAGGGGAGGTACACGCTGAGGGAGAGAAAAAGAATCATGGACGTCATGGTGGGATTCGAAAAAATTGCTCGTGCAAAAGTGTGTATAGGAAGCGAGCTCGACGTGTACGAAAAGACTACGGAGAGAAGAAAGATGGTAGGATGGAGAAGCAGAGAGAGAGAGAGGGAGAGAGAGAGAGAGAGAGAGAGAGTCGAGCGCAAGAATCTTGCGAGAGAGAGAGAGAGTCGAGCGCAAGAATCTTGCGAGCGAGGGGAGGAAACGCGCAGGCTGTACCGAGTTTCGTGGCCCATGGGGACAGAGGGAGAGGCGAGAACGAAGAGCCACGATGCATTTTGGGGTCTTGGACGTGTATTGGGCGGTTAGAGGAGGCCGGAGGAGAGTGAGGAGAGCGCCTCGTCCGTAGCCGTGAGGAGAAATAGAGGGGTACCTGCTCGATGGCTCGGTTGCAGCCAATGCATTTTTCGGGACTATTCGGCGCGTTGGGGAAGCCCGGGGTGGGGGTAAAAGGAGGAGAGACTCGAGGATGAAGTGGGCCCTAGCAACGAGGCACGGAAGACGCCTAGCAACGCGGATAGCGACGAGCGGACGTGGTGGGGGGAGAGCCTGCGGCTTAGCTCGCTTGTGCATTCGATTCGACGCCCGGGCCCTGCGCGAAAACCAAGCGTCGAACTCGGGCCCACTCTTGCCACGCGGTGAGCGGGGGAGCCTAGAATGCATTTAGGCGCATACAGGTCGCGTGTAGCGTGTGCGTTGTGCTCGACAGTCCCGTTTCTCTCTCTCACTCACTCCCCCTCTCTTCCTCTTTCTTTCGCTGGCTGAAGTGCTCGGGCCCAAAATAAAAGAAAGGCCCGCACGCCAAGGAGTGGGGGGTAAGTAGGGTTCACGGGAGGTTTTCGACTCTTCTTCCAAACGCGCTGCTCCGCCAGTTTGCGCGCGTGTGTGTGTGTGTGTGTGTGTAACGCTCCTGCTGCCGCTGCTCGCTCTCTCGACCCCTCGTTCTCCTCTCCATGACGACTAGTTTCAGTGGTTCGCAAAAATATTTTTCCGATCTCTCCTCGATCGTTACGAAGAAACCTCACTGCTCTTAGATATTATTTTTTGAAGCATTTCCCAATTTCTTTTTACCTTCCCCATTAACAAGATTTGTAATTAACAATTCCCCTACAAAATATCAATTCACTCATTTACTTTATTTCCAATTTTTCGCTTCCTATTTCTTTCTCATTATGGATACTTTTTTATTGTCCTATGATCGAATTATCTCCCGACGATACACGCTGTATTGTATTACAGGTGGCGCATTGTCTGAGGAATTACAATAATGAATCAAAGTCCGGTAGCGTTTGTTCCGAGCTATTCTTGCTACGTGAGAGGCTTTAGTAGACTGACTCTCGGAAGAATATTTTGCGCCTCGAGGAAATGCATATCCGATACGATCGATTCATGAAACGAGCGAGTCTTTGAAAAAAAAAATCGTGTAGAAACGAAAGTGTATACGTAATTTGAACAGCGAGACGATCGTCCACTTACACGCATCTCGCGAATCTTATGTACACTTTTATATATGTATGTATATACAATACCTAATACGTGTTTCTCGATGTATAAGGAGGAACGATCGCACACGCATAGGCGAGGCACCGACCAGGCGGCTAGCGCGTATGCACGCGAGAACTGCGCTATCTGAGATTCGTCATAGGATAATTCGCGATAACGCGGACTGCGTATATACACAATCGTATTTAGACCCCGATTACCACTGCGTGTATATAGTTATATACTTATGAAAATAGCTCTTGGCTAGCCAGACGTCTGATACAACCGGACGTCGCGACAGCTCGACTTACAAACGAATCGACTTCGATTTCTCCGCACTACTGTTAGACGTCGCTGGCCAATAATTAATAAACTTGTCCAAAAATAAATCTTAGCCACTGAATTTTCATAAATATGATCAATTTGAGGAAATGTCTCGCTTATCGATGAAGTACCAGACCAATCTTCATATTTGTTTTATTTCTTTACGTTTTGGAGACGATAATTGGGACGTAAGTCTGTCTTAATATTAATATTATTATTTTTATTATTAAGTTGTTATTATTATTATTGCGATTAATGCGTTTTGAAGAATTAATGTAAACAATGACGGAGGAAGAGAATAATTAATTTTCTACGATTATATGTTATAGATTTTGATTTGTTTGTAATATTAATATTATTATTTTGATTATTAAATCGTAATTATTATTATTACGATTATTACATCGTGAAGAATTAACGTAAACAATGACGGAGGAAGGGAATAATTAATTTCCTTCAATTATATGTTATAGATTTTGATTTATTTGTAATATTAATATTATTATTTTGATTATTAAATCATAATTATTATTATTACGATTATTACAATTTGAAGAATTGATGTCAACGATGACGGAGGAAGAAAATAATTGATTTCCTTCGATTATGTATTATAGACTTTGATTGATTTGTAATGTCAATATTATTATTTTTATTATGAAATAATAATAATTATTATTACGGTTTGAAGAATTAACGCAAATAATGACGGATGAAGAAAATAATTGATTTCCTTCGATTATGTATTATAAATTTTGATTTATGTGTGTAATTGATAAATACAATCGTTCGAAATTGAAAGAAGTTAATCGAAGAGCAATCTCCGCTAGTATAAATTACGAGACGCGCGTGCGACGCACCCCAGAGGGAGTTAACGCTTCCGGAAGTTGTCGTTACGTAATTCAACCGTGAGCCGTCGGGCGAGGGTAAAAGGTTAACCCTGAGAAGAGAAGTTCTCGTTACGCGTGTACGAGAGGATTCGAGTAATACCCTCCTTTACTTTCCATTTGCGGCGATATGACCTTGGTTCGCGAGAGCTCGCGACAACGATACGACGGTCGAGGCAATGCTTCTTCCGTCGGCTCTTCATCGTCCTCGTCGTTGTCGTACAAAGCGAGTACGATCGCAGGCGGCACGCGCCTGCATTATACGACCTCGTGCACGTACGGGCGAGATTTCACGATCCGACGTATCGGGCACGAAGTAGTCAAAAGAACGTCGTTTCAGTATCAAATTATCCAACAATTTATAATAAAAAAGAAAAAAACAAATTTTATCGAATCGTTATAAAAAATGTGGCTATAATCGAAATTGATTCGCATCGAGGGAAAGTTATTAAATTTCTTAATACAAACAAAATTCTTCATCGTCAATGTTGTGCAATATCTCGAGAGATTTTCGAATTCAATAGCGACAAACGTTTCAACGAGGACAAAAAGCAAGTGGCTCAGCATCGAGCCCTTGCGTTGCCCAAGCAACGTGACAACGATGTTTGGTTACCTTGAGGATGAATAGCGATGGCCAAACGTTATTGTCGATCATCCACAATGATGTGACACTCGCCCAGCGACATTCCGTGCCGCTGCGCAACATCATCGAGGGCCTTCGACGAGAGATGTTCTCCTCCGAATTTGAAAGAAGAAACACCGATCGGGCGCGTCAAATTCGTCCATAACGACGTTTTGACAATAAGGGAGGAGGCGAGGTACTTTTATACAGGACGAGGCCTCATCTGACAGGTACGAGCAACAGTACCTGCGTGGTCGTGACCCTTTTTGATTGTTTGTAAGGGACGATAGATGGTAAAATTGTATTTCGATCACGACGAAATTGCGTAACTCGTTCGCCAACGATTATCACCGAACGATAACGAGTTATGTACATTATTATACATAAATATATATACCAAATTTGCATAATAATGAAGTACAAGAACAACTGGACACTGGCTTGTGTCAGTTTGGTGTACGAATCGTCGGCCTAGCGATAAACCTAGAATGAGAACTAAGAAGGGCTGGTACGTGGCGGGAAGCTGAGTCTTTGCGACTATAAAAGACCTTATGGATTCCGCGGTAGGCATGCAACCCCTCCAGTCATCCCTCGACATTTTCGCTACTCACCATCTTTTCCCTCCAACCCCTAAAACTCTCTTTCTTTATAGGCGAATCTTCGTATAACTATAGTTCGTAGTTTCTCGTTCTCCGTTCGTTTTTGTCCCCTACTCCGTCCATCCCCGCTCTTGTGCCTTCGCAACTTCTTCGTCCTCTCGCGTTCTTGGTTCGTCTCTCTCTTTCTCTCTCTCTCTCTCTCTCTAGAGTAGGAAGGAGTGTGTTAGGTGACGTCCGTGATTAACGTCTGATATTATATGATTATTAGTGCAGTGTGACCTAAAAAGTCGTGGAACAGTTGCGTGGATGGTGATGAGTGTGTAGAATAAAAACATTGGACATAAACTGTGGACATAGTGGACAAAACGAGATTTCTGTGCGTTGTAATATGATCGATAAAGTGCCGGTGTCACAGTCATGTTAATATGACTTTTCTTCAGATAGTCAGCTGATACGCGATATTGGACTAGGTCAGTTGCTTGAAGTTGCGCACCGTGGTCGTAATTATCTTTGGAAGACAAGCCGATAAGCTAGGCGGCCGCGCGTGCAGATAACGATAGATAACGACGTCGATGTGGATAACGATAGGCTTGACGACTGGCTTTTATTCGTCACACTAATTGACTTTTATCTTGTTACTTATTATTACTTGTTCTCATTTTTCCATTATTATTTTATTATTACATTGTCTTATATATTTGACTCATATATTTATTTTATTTATTTTATCGCCCGACTAAGTTTTACTTATTGACAACATTTTAACCTATTTTATATTTATCGACCGAATTAACGACTATTTTATTTATTGCAACTCTATACTTTGTTGACAACTTCACAGTTTATATTATTGACAATTGTATATCTTATTCTACTGACAATCTTATACCTTACTTATCTATTTTCTTATTTATTTGATAACTTATGTTCTTTACATCTTATTTATCTATTTATTTATTGATCTGACAGTTCTATATCCCACTGACAACTATATGCTCTATTTTGACAATTTGACATTCCATCTCACTCTATACTTTGTTGACAACTTTACAGTTTATATTATTGACAATTTTATATCTTATTTCACTGACAATTTTATATCTTATTTTACTGACAATTTTATATCTTATTTATCTATTCACTTATTTATTTGACAACTTTATATTCTTTATATCCTATTTATTTATTTATTTATTGATCTGACAGTTCTATATTCTACTGACAACTATATGCTCTATTATGACAATTTGACATTCTATCTATTTATTCATTCATTTGCCTGTTTATCTACTTATTACTGCCTAACTCTCTCAAAATGCCGGCGATTAATTGCGGGATCTGCTTTAAATTTGTGGCAACCGACGATGTCATACGCCTGTGCGCAATTGACACGCATGGGTACCACAGCGTATGCCTGAAACACAAGCTCGGTGTAAACGCTATCTCAGAACTCCCGTCAGGACGCAGTGTTACGTGCTATACCTGTAAGAAGCCCCGGAGGTCTACTACTGACTTGCAGTCTCCAGGTACCATGGGGGGTGACCAAAGTATTGCTGGGCAGCTGCAAAACCTTGTTCAAGCGATAGGTACTATTACGACGGACATCCGGGGGATCAAGGGCGACGTAGCGAATATCAGCACGGTGCGGGATGATGTGCGTAGTTGCCTTGACAAAATTACAGGGATATCCGATAGGTTAGGAAAAGTAGAAGAGACACTAGCCATGAACACGCGGGATATTCAGTCAATCTCGGCAAAACTCGCTAGCACTGAGGTCACTCTTGCCACCAATAGCAAAGTGTGCAGCGAGTTACAAAAAAGAGTCTCCACACTCGAATCGCGTCCAAGGACGGTGACTCAGCAGGCTGCGGATCCTAGACTAGCGGAGCGTATTCGACAATTGGAGCGTAGCAGTCACCTTCACGAGCTGATCATCGGTGGCTTGCCAGAGGCGGAGGACGTCAACGATTACGACTTATTTCTGTCGCTCACACGTGTTCTTGGGGTCAACGTGTCGCGGTCGGATGTCTCCGAGATCAGGAGAATGCGACACTCCGGAGAGTCCTCACGACCGCGTTCGCTTTTTGTGGCACTAGGCTCGCGTTCCCTCCGCGCCGAAATCCTTAACGCAAAACGCGCTAAGGGGAATCTTGACTGTCGTGCTATATTGGACTCGTTTGCCGTCTCGCGCCCAGTCTTTGTAAATGAATTCCTGCCACCGGAAACCCACGCCGTTCTTATGGCCGCTAAAACCATGGCTAAGGACGCGCACTACCAATTCGTCTGGGTCCGGGATGGCAATGTTTACCTAAAAAAGGCGAGCAACACCCCGGCCATCCATATCCCAAACATCGAGCAACTAAAGGAGTTACAACTGTGACGCCATCCGACCGTCTCACCGACTATGGCCAACTCTATCCGTCCGGGAACCACTACACTGCACTCGTTACGTATTTGCCACGCTAATGTGCAGTCCTTGGTCCCGCGATTCCAGGAGTTTGCACATTTCTTCGCAACGAACCCATATGACCTCGTGCTTGTTTCGGAAACATGGCTTAAGCCGCACATATCGGACGACATCGTTGCCATGGATGGCTATCGCCTGCTGCGGTGTGATAGAGTTGGGAAAGGGGGTGGGGGAGTCAGCATCTACGCACGGGACTCGCTACGGACATGCGTCATTGCCTCATCGACAGCCACCACCTATACCCCAGGACTCGAGTACCTGTTTATCTCAGTGGCGGGGCTCGGCGGCGGGAACATACTTATCGGCGTAGTCTACAGGCCACCAAAAATCGCCTTCGCTAACACTGCCGAAACGCTCCTTGCGACTTTCTGTCAAGACTATGTGGGAACGGTCATCATGGGGGATTGGAATTCTAACTTCGATACGGTCAATCCTGACAGTACATTCCTCCGGCGGATTTTTGAGAGCTATGGCCTCCACGTCGTGCCATATCAACCAACCTATCAAACGGCCACCGCTGCTTCATGGCTTGACCTAAGTGTGGTCGACTCGTCGGAGAAGGTCGTCGAGCGAGGACAATGCACTCTACCCTTTGCCCCGGGACACGATTTGATTGCCATCCGGTACAGGCTTCTGACCGTTAAGCCTCCAGTTCCGACCGCGCAACATCAACGTCGTTGGAGTAACCTCCACGACCCTGACTTTTTGAGGGGTCTCGTAGCTATCGACTGGTCTGCTGTGGAGGCATCTTCTGACTCGAACGAAAAAGTGGAACTAATAAACTGCGCTCTCACCGACTTACTTAACGCATACGCGCCGTTCCATCTATACGCTCCACGTCGACCGCCCATACCGTGGATTTCACCAGAGTTACGAGCACTAATTCGTTCGAGAAATCGGGCCAATAGGAGGTATAGGTGCTCGCGAAACCCGGAGGACCATCAGGTATACAAGAACCTGCGATCGAGGGTAAGAACCAGTCTTCATGAAGCGCGTGCTTCGTATATCTCGCAATGCCTCTCGCGGCACACTGAACCGAGATCACTCTGGAGTGACTTGAGGCGGCTTGGAGTTGTTCCCGGTAAGGCGTCTGCTGCCATCACACTGCTCCCTGAGGATCTGAATACCTTCTTCACCGCTGTCTACGTCAAATCTACAGTCAGTCCTCCTGCGTCCCTGCGGGATCCGCCCGTCTTCGATGATGCACAATTCTATTTCGCGCACGTCACGCCGGAATCCTTTCGTCGGTCGCTACGTCTACAATCGTCCTATGTCACTGGTCCTGATGGTTTACCCAGCTTCCTCGTCAAACTTTGTGCTGAACCCTTGCTCCATATTCTGCTAGACATATTCAACTGCTCGCTCACTACGTCTACCTTTCCGTCTGCCTGGAAGCGTTCCTACATTGCACCTATACCCAAGATATCTCAACCCACCGCGCCGTCGGACTTCCGACCAATTTCACTTCTGTGCAACATTTCAAAGATCCTGGAGCGCATTGTACACGCGGACCTCACACAATACCTTCGTCGCACGGCTAGACGTGACCCGGATCAGTTTGGATTCGTCGAGGGCGGGTCGACGCAAGCGGCTTTGATTAAAGTCCTCGACTCGATCAGGCTTGCAACTGACCGACGTCAAGTTACGGTCCTCGTGTTATTCGACTTCTCCAAGGCCTTCGACACTGTAGATCACAACATTCTGCTCCACAAACTATCGCGCCTGAACCTTTCGCGTTCGGCACTTCTATGGTTCCAGTCGTACCTCTCCGGTCGCACTCAGGCTGTCCGGACATCCGGCGGTGTGTCGACGTGGACCGCCGTCACCTCAGGGGTTCCACAGGGGTCCGTACTTGGGCCGGCACTTTTTGCTCTCTACGTCGAAGATCTTGGAACTGAAATCCAGCACTGCTCCGTGGTGAAGTACGCAGACGACCTGCAGATTTATGCCCATTGTGACCCGGGCAAGCTGGACGACTGTGTCGCCGGCATCAACCAGGATATTGTTCGGATCTGCGACTGGGCCGACAGAAATGCGCTGAGACTGAACCCTGTCAAAACCCAAGCAATGATACTTGGTTCAGCTCGGTACGTAAATAGCACCAGGACCTCTCAATCAGCCGCAGTCGCAGTGAGGAACAATATAATCCCGTACTCATCGCTGATTAGAAATCTCGGCTGTCTTATCACGCCCACGCTGAGTTGGCGCGAGCACGTCACGTCAATATGCAGTCGCGTTTACAGGGCACTCTATCAACTCAAAGCGAACGCGCGTGCACTCACCGCTGACCTTCGCCGTCACCTTGTAATCGCGCTCATTTTCCCGCTGTTCGACTACTGCTCGATTATTACCTGCGACATCACGGGAACTGAGGAACTGAGACTTCAGCGCGCTCTTAACGCCTGCGTGCGCTTCGTGCTGGGCGTCAAAAAGTATGAGCACATCACACCATACTACACGCGTCTTGGATGGTTGAAAATCCCTCAGCGAAGACAGTATTTTCTAGCATTATTTACTCATCGCGCAATCGTGTCCGGTGTCCCATCGTCATTCGCTGAGGGACTCGTTTTACGCTCCACGGCCGGAGGTCGCTCTGCTGCGCTCCGCGGCGCCGTCGACTCATCGAGCCTCATAGTCCCTCCTGCCAGGACGGAGGGCTATCGGAAATCTACGATTGTGACGGCGACGCGCGTGTGGAACGCGCTGCCCACCCGGATCCGCGATATAACCTCTGCGGGCCGCTTTCGCCTGTCACTGCACGAACATATATTTGAGCAAGGTGCCACGTAGCTAGCCCTGCAGAGTGTAGGGATTGCCCTCCAGTATGACAACCATTTTAACCCACTGACTATCTTACCTTTCCTACTGCTTCACCGTCATCTTGTCTTTCCTACTCTGCCTACTGTTTGTTATTTTATTTTATTTTATTCTATCTTATTCAACTCTATTTCATTTATTGGTACTACTATTTATCTAGACTATTTATTTATTCTATTCATGTATGTATTTACTTATTTAATTATCTACTATTTATTTTATTATATCTTATTTTATTCAACTTGATTTATTAGTACTACTATTTATTTATTTTGACTATCTATTTGTTTTATTTATTTATATACTCATGTATTTATAATTTGGTGATACATTTTTGTCCACATTTACCACGTACTTTTATACGCAACGCTTCAAGCATGGTATAATAAAAATCGTTATCTATCTATCTATCTATCTCTCTCTCTCTCGTACAGTGTCACCCTCTCTAGGCACCCACGCTTCTCTACCTTTAAAATCAGGCTTCTTCGTAAGGAGGCCATATTTCATAAGACTTTGCTGCTACTGCCGTTGCTGGTTCTCTGCTGCTCCTGCTTTCCTTTTCCACTGTATAGTTTCCTCTTCCTGTTCCGCCTGCCGAGGGGTCACCCCCGTCGCGCTGCCCCAACGCCTCCGTGTTACCAATGGGCCCGCTCGTGAATCCCTCCCTTGTATACGCGTGTGTCTCCCACTATGTATTATAGATATGGATGTGTGTGAGAGAGAGAGGGACGAAGAGTAGAACGCGGGAGCAGTGAGAGAGTCTAGGAACGCTTGCGCGCGACCCATTCCATCGCGTCCCATCCAATCCCATGGCCTTCCACGCAGCCAGAGTACGTACTGCCAGCCGCCAATGTAATGTTTCTTTTATTGATTTTGCGGCGGTCGACGGAAATTACACCGTGCTCCGCTCTCTTTCTCTTTCTTTCTCTCGCTCTCTCTCTCTCTCCCTCTCTCTCTCTCTCTCTCGCTCTCGCGCGCGCGGACGTTTACTCTTTCGTTTACATGTTGTATATGCGAGCGAAATGCTCGTGGAAGGGCCAGCACTCTTTTGTCATAAACCTCGTCAACGCTATGTACACGTTTCAACCCCTCCAAATTTTCATCCCTCGTCCACGTTCAAACGCTTCTGAACGGAGCAGATTACAAATTGAACGTCGCTCGTTTTAATTTTTTTTATGTTTTTTTGGGAATTGCATGTTTTTTTTAAAATTATTTTAGGACACGATTCGATTAGTCATCGACGATAATAAAGTCATCTGTATTTTACGTAATCGTTTTTGTAAATTGTAACGTGATAAAAAAAAATTGTAATACGTAAATAAAAAAAAAAAGAAAATTGTTCCACGGAGAAACTTTAGGGCGCGATTGATAATGGCGAAACTCGATGACTCGATAAAATCGTCGGTATGTGCAACGTAACGCGAACGTCGGTATACGACGGAAATCGTTTCTCATCCCCCGTTTGCATTTCGTACAACGACTTCCGGGTGTTACGGCGGTCTTACTCGGGCCGTCGATAGGTCAAGGACGTTCCCACGGTGCGAGGCCACAACTGGTGCTCTCGGGGTCAGGTCGACAAATCACCCTCTCCAGGGCGCGAATGCCCGTGAAAAAAAGCAGCCCGCCAGACACAAACGCGCACAAACTCGTCGCTCGGGCACACACACACACACACACAGTCGGGAACGAGAACACACGGACGCACACGCATTCGTGAGAGAGCGAGAGCGGCGAGGAAAGAGCGAGGGTGGTGAGAGACGCACCGACGAAGAGCAGTCGTGGAAAAAAAAGGAAAAAAGGAAAAAAAAGAAGAGAAAAAAATACACGAACCAGAGAGACAGAGAGAGAGAGAGAGAGAGAGAGGGACAGAGAGAGAGAGAGAGAGAGAGAGAGAGAGAGAGAGAGAGAGAGAGAGAGAGAGAGAGAGCGAGAACGGTGAGAGGATCGCAGAGAGCGGCGGTGATGCAGCGTGTGTTTCGCCCCCTCGGGCATATACAGCGTGGGTCCTGATCGGTCATAAAAAAAAATGGTGCTACTCGTCCGCAGACACACTTGTACACACACACACACACACATCAACCCGAACAACCTGTCAGCCCTGTTACCGAATTCTCGCTCTCCCCCGCACCCCGGAAAAATTTCGGCGACGGAAATGTGCACTTTATCTTTGCACCGCGATTTTCCCGATTTTGTCACATTTTTCGAGCTGTCTTAATCATAATTTTATTATCAGATTGAAAAAGACATGAAATTCGTCATATTCGTAACTTTGCTAACATAATTTATTTATTTTCATAATTTAAATAAAAATTCATTCTCTTTGATAAATTTGTCGATCCAAAATCTTCGCGTAATATTTTCGTGGATTGGATCCATCGTACGTTCGTCATTAGCGATCTTTTACCACTCGACGTCGCAAGATTTTGATCGTTCATCCAAAATGAGATGGAATATTTTACAGGAGCAAAAAAAAATTTATTTCTTTACATTTTTCGATATAGAAATTCGAACGCCACGAATTCATCGAACTATTGGACGATGCGTAGGCGCCAGATGTCAAACGAGCGTGCGAACACAGCCGGATACCGATTGGCGGTTCAACCGTGTTTTCCCTGTTCATGCTCGCACACGCAGCTAAAGAGAGAAAGAGAGAGAGAGAGAGAGAGGGAGAGAGAGACAGTGTGTGAAAGTCGATAGATCGTTCGCCGTTTTCGCCCGCGGATCGAACCGCTTGAACCCCGCGTATATAGTAACCTTGGATCCCGCGAACACAATTCCGGGCTATTCGATCGACGAACAGCCAAAGGGGGTTGAAGAGCGACGAACCGGAAGTTAATGGTGAATAGAGGCGTGGAATGGGGGAGTGATGAGAGTCCGAGATGATTCTCGAATTTCGATATCGCACGTGTACGGTGAACTACGACTAATATTTAAACATAATTTGCGTACTATGCATATATATATACGAATATGAGGTTAAAGCAAAGCCGATAGAGCTAGGCATACGAGAATATACGGTGAAATCAACGTGCAATGAGAGAGGTAGAGAAAGAGAGAGAGAGAGAGAGCAAAGAGAGTTAAACCACGTGTATCAGAGGATTTGTGCGTAGCGTAAACCGTAGTTGCTATTTCCCTCTCACTTTTTGACTCTCGTTATATATATCGTTCGTTCTTCCTTTCTCTCTCTCTCTCTCGCTCTCTGTTCATCGTCGTATATACACGTGACTCTCGTTTTCGTCGAGCTTCGGAGCGTGTTGCCGGCGTATATAGAAAGCGAAAACGCTTCTCCTACCTACATTTCGCCCATTCACGCAGAGCGTTGAAAGTAGAGAAAAAAAAAGTGATAGCCCAGGAGCGAGAGAAAGCGGGAGAGAGAGAGAGAGCGAAAGAGAGAGAGAGGGAGAGGGAGGGAGAGAGAGGAAACGCGGTGTACGCCAGAATCCAGAGAGACTGAAAAAAACTGTGCGAAAAAAAACGAAAAAAACGATGAAAAAAGAATTGAAAAAAAAAGAAAAGGAAATGAAAAAAAATAAAAATGAGGGAAAAAAATGGAGTGGAGTACGGAAAAAGGGAAAGAGCGAGCAGCGCGTAGGTGGCTGACGAACTCTCGCTACTGTTTGATATATATGTATATAGTTAGTCGGTGCTGGTTTTGGCGGGAGAGAGCGAGAGCTGCCAGAGCGAAACAGGGAGATGCGAATGTAAAGAGAAACACACCGGTGTAAAAGTGAGCGAGAGAGGACGAGAGAGAGAGGAACGTCGAATCAGCAGTCGAGAGTCTAAGGGAGTGGAGGGTTGTTATGCGAGAGAGCGAGAGAGGGAGAGAGAGAGAGAAAGAGAGAACGAGAGTACAGAGGGTTGAAGGAAGGGAGGAAAAACGAGAGGTGGATACATAGAAGAGTGAAAAAGAGGGAACGTCGACTAGGATGCGAGAGGGATGGAAATACAGTGGAGCAAGTACATGTACAGTGGGAAAATGGCAGAGAGGGTGGGTGAGAGTGTGTGTGTGTGTGTGTGAGAGAGAGAGAGAGAGAGCGAGAAAGAAACAGGGATGGAATCGCAATGAGGGTGGATAGAACGAGTTGGACAAAGTGGAGGGGGAGGAACGAGCGAGTACGAGGGTGAGAGAGAAAGAGAGGGATGGAAAAGCCGAGCGGTTTGGCGGGGTCGTGCGGGGGTTAAAAAGAGCGAAAGAGAACGAGGTATGGTGAGCACCGGGCGGAAAAGAGAGGGATAAAAACAGACCGCAGGGTAAAAAGGGAAAGGGGGGTGGGTTCGTTGCCAGGGATGAAGTACGTAGGTATTGATCTATTTAAAGCCTAGAGTACCAAACGAGGTCCTTATTAAAAAGCGGAATGAAACAAGGGGGAGCCTGCCTACGCCTCTGTGTGTCCTCTGTTCTATCTTCCTTCTTTTTTTTCTCTGTCTCTGTCTCTCTTATTCGGGCTTCCGCGCCACCCTCTATGTATTCCCTCTCGCTCTTTTACACTAATGTACATACATCGCTCTCTCTCTCTCTCTCCGTCACTTCTCTTCATCCTCTCGTCTTTTTTTCATCCCTCTCTTTTTCTCTCTCCTCTTTTTGGCCTTCTCCTTTGCACACCCCCTCTAATCACCCCGCGTGTACTTTTCCCGTCTCGCTCTATGCCTCGACGTGTTCTCTTCCGTTTCACCGGAGAGAGAAGAGACCTCGGGGAGAAAGAGATATGTGGGAAGAGAAAAAGGAGCGCGGGGCAGCAGGGGGAGGGTGGGGTGCACAAAAAAGAAGGGAGAGCTTTTTGAGCGAATGTGCACGTTGCTATTCTACATGTTCACAGAGAAGTAGCCCTTTGCCGAAGCGAGGGGTGAGGACAACGACGACGTCGACGACGACGATGACGGCTACGACGACGACGAGTCGGCTCAAGGAGAGAATTGGGGCTGCCACAGCGCCAAAGTAAAAGAGAGAGAGAGAGAGAGGTCGCAGAGACTTTTTCGAATAAAAAGCTCGTGCAACCACCAACGAGCAACCCTTCGCCCTCGTCCGCCTATTCCTCGTACGACCAACTAAATAAAACATGTATTATGTACGTGTTCAGTCTTGATCGTACTCCCTATTTTCGTCTTGTGTATCTCGATACTGCCGTTGGTACAAAAGAAAATTTGCATGAATAATTAATCGTTCAAATTCGACGACGAGATTATTCATACGAGATCTTCCAACTCGAATCATTGATTTTGTTTGCTCGAATTCTGAATCGTCTTAAAAATTAGTGTCGTTAATGTTTAAATCGATTAATCATATAATCATAATTATCAGCAATAATTAAATCGTGTTCGTTCAGAGAATGAAAATATTAATTATAATTTTTGTCGAATATTACATTATATCTCGCGAATAATTAATATACCTAATGATAGAATTCTCGAACGTCGTTCTATTCGAGTAATATTTTTTCTCTCCCGCTGCCTCCCTCTCCCTCCCCTCTTTCCCTCGGAGAGCAACACTTTCTCGCACACTGAGGTATAACATCTCGAGCTAAGGGTGAAAACAAATGCCTTCGAGATAAGAATTATTCTCTGCGAGTGAGCAGCAGCTTGCGCGCGAGGTCCAGGAGAAAGAGGAGCCGACCGAGAGAGCGAGAGAGAGCATACTGTCAGATAGAGACCTCGACGATAGAGGAGAACGAGAGAGGCTGTACAGAGAGAAGCTCTCTCACCAAGAGCCCCACTACGACCCCTCGACAGATATAAAATCCGTGATTTTAAAGGCATTTTAGTATCGATCCAGAGCTTTTTTGCCCTAGACGCAAAGCTTCCTCGTGCTCTGTTACTACGGCTGCCTCTGGGCTGTATGTTCGCTATAATACGAACCGGGGTGGGGATGAGAGTTTGCCCGGTGGTGCGCACGGTGGTGGTAGGAATTAAACTACCCTCTGCTCTCCGCTCTACAACGCCCCCACCAACCCCCTTCCCCTGTCCCTGCCCCGCTCGATCCTGCCGTTTTTCCCTTCCGTGGTCCTCGCAAAAGAGCTCTTCGTTGGGTACCAGGGGGGAGTGGGAGGCGGGGGAGGAGGGGGTTAAGGGATGTCGGGTTGGAGGGTGGGGGGAGGGCTGGCGTCGCGTAGTTATATGGAATGTATGAGTGCGTTAATGTGTAATCAAATTCCGCGAATCGGTGAGAGCCCTCCCCTGATTTTACCGAAAGACCGAAAAAAAACATTCGTTCCTGACCTTCAACGCCCTCTGCCAACGAAAGGGAAGAAAAATGTGCTATGTTTGCTTTTTTTTCTATACAGAAAATCGTTTTTTAACGTACTTTTTCACCTTCAATTCGCGGGTTGAACATTTTTCTCTCGTATTTCAGTTTGGTTTTATTTTCGCGGAGTGGCGATGAGGAAAAAAACAAAATAATGGTTAACGAAAATTCGGTCGAGGTGTTGTCGAGTCGACGAAGTAGCAGCAGGCGCGTGCCGGGAAAAGCTCGAGAATTAACGCCATGAGATTTATGCAAAATTTGTTTTGTTTTTTTCCCCCTTTTTTTCATCCCTTCAAGTTGACTATAGCGTCGCGGTGAAGTAGGCGCGTAGAAAACTCGAGGGACACGAGCAAGAGGTGCGTGTGTTTTCTGCAAGGCACATCTCCGTGGTTACGAGAACTCTCATGGCTCCGACGCTTGAGGCCCTCATCGTCTCATTTTTTCTCTCTTTTTTTCTCGTCTCTCTATACCCTTCGCTTTCACTCTCTGCGCATCATGCCCCGTTGACCATCGCGTATATTTTACCGAGTCTCCCAACGTATCGCACGACGAGATTCCTCCCTCTTCTCTGTGAAAATGACTCACGCATGTTTCTATTAATAGGAGAAAAAAAAAATCTCGAGAGCGTTTCCTCTTTCGAACGTTTCACAAGGACGGAAGAAAAATTATGACGCGAACATAATCGCCCCGGGGGGGATGAAAAAAAAAACAAGATAATTAAGGAAAAATCATTAAATTTTTATTAACGCGTTAGTACGACTAAAACGTAAAAATGTATAATAATAATTAATTTTATACTTCTCGATAGCCCCCGGAGTTACGAACCGTATACCATAAAAATTGATCCAATTTTCGTGT
Organism: Netelia fuscicornis; assembly: GCA_946811545.1. NCBI lineage: Eukaryota > Metazoa > Arthropoda > Insecta > Hymenoptera > Ichneumonidae > Netelia > Netelia fuscicornis. The sequence goes on from OX328013.1 coordinate 5,605,125, forward strand.
ACGATTTGTTCGTTGAAAAACGCTCCATAAAAATTGTCCCATAACATTTGGCGTTTTGGTGGATCACCGCGTAAACAGTACAAACAGATCAATTCCCGTAAATAACTGTGCGCAAACAACAAACTGTAACTCTTAATTAAAAATAGAACGTCCTCTTCCTACTGGCCGTAAAATCAGATCACTGATTTTATCGGTCAGCTCCAAAAGAACAAAATGACCGGTCATTTTTCGAAACGCGTAAAAAATACAAATTTTATACCTCTCTATTGTGAATATCGACAGTAGAAATACGTGAAATTAAACCAAAAAAAACAAGAAGGAAATAATAAATAAAAAATACAAATACCGTATAGATTGTTCATCCCACGTTTCATGCAACTTGAATTTCTATCGCGGATTTTTCCAAAATCTGTTTTGCTCATCAATCGTCCCGTTACGTGTTAACCTCGACGTGTGTCACGCGTATCGGTTTTTTTCGTCTGGTCGGCGATTGTAACGACACGAGAATCGTCTATACACATAGCGATCCTCTCTATCCTCTCCGCTCGTTTCGCGAGGGTGGAGCAAAAAATATCTATGTATATATATATTTATATATACATGCATACATACATATATGAATATAGACATATATCGAAATAAAGATAGAGATGTATGTATATATTTGGGAGAAGAGGGAACACGCGCATGGCCGTTTCCGCGCGCGCGTGTTTTCTCTTCTGACGGTGCTGCTGCCACCGCTGTTGGATGTATAAAATTCGAGCAATGCAACGTTCCGTGTAACGCGTTTTATTCCGCGACTTTATGGCGGTGTGCCGTCGCCGCTGCTGCCACCGCCGCGCGTCGGGGAATGGCGGATTGGCAAGGGGTGCCTAGGAGGGCGCGAGAGGGTGGTTGGGACACGAATGAGCAAACGAGAGAGCGAGAGAGAGAGAGAGAGGGTTGGAAAGGGACAGCGGGGGTGTCGGTGTGGACGCAGCGAACGGAGGACAGAAAAGGTAGCGAGTCAGAGAGAGAAAGAGAGAGGGAGAGAGACGAGAGAGAGAGAGAGAGAGAGAGTGAGAGCGAGAGGGAGTGAGGACGAAGAGGAAGAACGAGCGCGGGGAGCTATAGGAAAATCCATAAAGTTATAAAATGTGCGGAGAGCGTAATAGTACGCACCGCGCAGATTAGTTATGAAAATATAAAAGGGAAAGAGGGGGAGGTTAGCGGTGATGGCGATGCTGGTGGGGACGATGCGGACAGAGCCGAGAGGGTAACTCTCTCTCTTTCTCTCTCGCTCTCTCTCCCACTCTCTTTCGTTCTCTCTCTCTCTCTCTCTCTCTTTCGTTTCTGGCAGGGTCGCACCGCTGCCGGAGAGGACTCAACTTTTCCAGCCACCCAGCACCCTCCCACGCGGCACCATCATACATCCAGGACCATGTACCACCCAGAGCCCCAGCAAAGAGGAACTATATATAATATCTCGTTTCTAACGGCGTAACCCGGCACATCCCTCTCTTTATGCTTCGCTTCGACATTTTTTTCATCCTCCCCTAACCCTCCCTCCTCAATCTGCTTAGCGTCAATGTATGGAAAAGGGCACGAGGCGGATTTCTTCGAACAGGGACGATCGCGATAGGAGTGACGATTGGAAGTAGGCAAAGTTTTTGAAAAAAAAGGGTCTTCAACTAGAAAAAGAAAACAAGATTATTTTCATTAATTGTATGACAATAATAATCAACTGTAAAGATTTTTGATCCCATTTTATTTCTAATTTATTTATAATCTGATTTTTTCGAACGATTAGTCATTAACTAATTATTTAATTGCAATAATCTTTTTCAAAATTTAATTTGTCTTTTGACACTTGATCACACTAGACCTATTTTATCGATAATTATTACAGCGTGAACATTGTAGATTCATTAGTTATCTCGAATCCCATTAATGTTAATTACATCTCGTGTAGATAGATTGTACAAATATCCGCTTCATCGCTATAAAGATCGTTTGATGTATCCTGGACAAGGATCGAGCGAATGGGTTTCTTGCATTAGATCCTTTTCACTCTCTCTCTCTCTCTCACACACACACATAAACACACTCACTCTCTCTGTTTAGGACAGAGTCGAGACTACATATAGCATACGTCTCACCCTCGATGATACCTTTGGCCATTCGAATTCTCCGTCCGCAGTGAATTCCACCCGATTATACATCTTCCCCTCTCCACTTTCGTCTGAGTTCCCGACAACCGAAAGGAAATTGCTCTATGGAGCAAACAAGTAAATCGTTATCGTTCCCACACGAGTATATGGTATCCACGAACCTTCTCTAGTTTTCCTTTCTCTCTCTTCCTCGCTCTCCTCTCCTCTCTTATCAATGCGTTTGTTCAATGACGTGCACCTGTCTCGTACCAAACCGAGCTAACAATACGACTTGTTTATGGCTAAGAACGAGCTAGAAATTACCAGCTCGTGAGAAAAGTTAGATATTTTACATCGTCATCTACGAATCTCTACAAATCACCTCGTAAAAAATTATCTCGTTCTCATAAAGATCCAAAAAATGAAGAAATTATCATTTTTCATTAAATCAAGAAAAAATAATTATCAAGAATGAATATTAAAAATTTGTTGTCAGGCAAATCAGCCAACGAAATTATAAATTACATTTGTCATAAGTACATTAACATGGTCCCTGATAAAACAACGTCGAAACTCTTATGTTCATTCTCCAATAAGATTCCCAAATCCCCTTTGAATCCCATTGTCTCGATTCGAAACGTTTATTGCGAACTTTAATAATAGTCACGCATTGTCCCTGATTACACGGTTTTCTCACGAGACCGTTACGGCACGGGTGAACAACATTTGGACGGTTGGTCCTCGTGTTCTGTCTACGAAATTTCCAGCGTTCGATAACCCAACACGTGTTCGTCCTATTCATAATTATCACGAGACTCGCAATTTTCGTGCACGAGACTCGTGCGATAATTTCACGTTGTGTCACGTGTAATCCGAGAGATGGTCCGAACGCATGGTCGCGGTACAGAAAAAAAAACGCGGAAGCGAGGCGTTCGATGAAAAAAAAAAAAAAAAGTAAGTAAGCAAGTACAAGAAAAAGTATCTCGAGGGGAAGGAGGGGGGCTGGATCATAAGATCGATAATGTATGAGGTACGCGAGACTGCCGAAGAGTGTGTATTCTTCACCACCCACTACCAACGAGATCGCCATACACGTGCACACGTGTATATGTATATGTATATATAAATATAAATTCCATGTTGCGCCAGTACAGCGGCGGAGCACACCGGTGTGCTCATGCATAATTCAATCAGAGTTAGACTAGAAACGTCAATACAGCTCGCAGATTATTTCTTTTCCCGGGCCGCTGTGCTCTCTCTTCCTCTCCCGCTCTCTCTCTTGCTTCTTTCCTTCTCCATCTCCGAATCCCTCACTCTCTTCCCATTTTAATATATATGTATATATATATATATATATATGTATACACGTCTTCTTTCCTCTACACGTGCATGCAGAAGGGTACATACTTGTACCCTCTTCTCTTCTATTCCCTGTCTCACTTTTACTTTCGCGAGCGAAAGAAGAGGACCGAACGGGAGCGAGAAAGAGAGAGTGAGGGGTGAGAGTAGGGTGGGAGGGAGGGGGGTATGAAGAGAGAGGGAAAAAGCATGTACAGCAGTATACTCCAGTTAAAAGAGAAGTAGTTGAAGAGAGAGTTAGAGAGCAAGAGATTCGACATAGCGTTGAAGTGAGAGGAGAGGGTAGTAGCACGGACGAGGTATTCTCCTCTGCTTGAGAGAGAAAGAGAGAGCGAGAGAGAATGAGAGGGTGCCTGACCCCCCTTGCCTATCCATTCATCCGTCGTTTTCCCTCTATCTTTTATGCCATCTCTCGCTCTCTCCTTTATCTCATTCTATCTTTTCCGTCTTTCTCTCTCTCTCTCAGTGTATTCTCACTCAGCTTTCCAGCCTCTTCTTTTTCCTCACGCCCCCCCCCCCCTCCCCTAAAACCCTCCAAGCAGAGCCCCTTCTTTTATATTTTAATCAACTAATGCTGCGCAATGCGTACATTTATTGCGTCGTTCTTTCCTTTGCCCTCCCTCTCTCACCACTTTCTTTGTCTCTCGTGGGATCTCTCTGTCTCTCTCGCTCTCATCTCCATCTTGTTACCTTCTTTTGCACCCTCCTCCTCCCCCCGAAAAAACCCCACCTTCTCATTCTTTTGCGATTCGACCATTTTGCGTTTTAATTGCGTACCCCCTTGCTCCGCCGGTCGCGCGGATTCGATAAAATATTCACCGTACTTTCATCTTGCTTTTATGAGAAATTATTTTGAGACTTGGGAATTTTTTGAAAATTGCCCTAACTTCGACGTTGCTTATTATTATCATTATTATTATTTATCATTTTCAAACTTATTGTCACTTCGTTTACGACAATTTTTCAGTCCCCTGGCGAAATAAATAAGTATGTTTCGGGAAAGATAATTCTTTTTTTCGCTGTAATTTCATACCGTCAAGAATTTCCATATTTTGCTTACAATTTTTCGGGTGCCTTTCGCAAATATAAATTTTCTCCTCCACTCCGATGCTCGGTAACGACATTATCCATTCCGTGTTTCATCGTTCTCAGGGACGCGGCACGTCCCTTCGCAAGATATTCTCTCTCGTATACTTCGAGTGAAAATATTGCATTACCGCATCCCCACACTAATAGTTTCCCTTGACGAACCTCCAGCATGGGCCTTTAATCTAGCTCTCACAAAGGAGCGTTCACGCAACCCACGGAAGAAAGAAAGAAAGAGAGGGAGAGTGGGAGAGAGAAAGACAGCACGCGATATAAATAACGCGCTTCACGCGTGTAGGCAAAGTACCAAGATACACTTTTTTCCACCCCCTCCCCCTGCCCCTCTAAACCCTCGCTATACTTCCCCTTTGCCAGTCTCTTCGTATCACCTTGGCGTACATGTAATATTATGTATTATGTAGCCTCGATGGGCGCGACGTACCGCTACGTACCTACGCAGGTAAATATGTAAGGGTGTGTTAAAAAAAATATATATAACGACGTACACAACGAAGAGGAGTAAAGGAGAGCGAGGAGGTGGAGGAGATGTAGCGCGTGTGCCGCAATGAAAATTATCTCTTGGTAGAGCGAGGAGAGAAGATTCTTTCTCTCTCTATCTCTCTCTCCCTCTCTCCCTCTGTATCTCTTCCGTTCTCTGGCGCGTCGAAGCGCTTCGTGCGTGTGCCGATGCCGCTGTGTGCCGGCTTCGAGCGTATAGTTGGGCGAACTGCGACGAAGGACGAGGAGAGTCCTCCAGCGCTCGTTTTTTTTCAATGTGAAGCTTCTCGCGCCACAAGACCCTCTCCCTCTCTTTCTCTCTCTCACTCTCTCTCTGTATGTTTTACATAGTCGAGAGTTTGTTCTCCTCTTTTTTACCAATCCTTCATCCCCACTGGGTCTCCTATATACGTATGGGGTTGTCCATGTTTACCCAGCCAATGTCTCGTCATGATTGTCTCCGACGCCATTTATCACTCTCTATTTAAAAAAAAACACAACGATTACAATCTTTCCCGTGAATTAGCGAATTTATTAAATTTTAGGGATGAAATATATAGTAAAAATGTTTGAAAAATCGTTAAGCCCGATTTAATCGGGTATGTAACGATTGGAACTTCAACTAATAGAAAGAATGTAAATTATTAGACAAATCGATAAATTCATAAATTCGTCGATTAATTTTATTTTACTATTTTTTTTTCTATTCTATCTTTTTTTCATGAAAACCCCCATGTATCTATAGTATCTATCCCGTAGCATACGGGTTCGAAGAGAGAAAACGCTCGTCCTACGGCTCTTCCTCCATATTTTCATCCCTTCTCCTATATTCTTCATTTTTTCATCCCTATCTCTCCTTTCCTCTCTCTCTCTCGCTCTCACTATACTTCGCACATCCTTCCATCCTACAGCCCTCCTCGGCTCTTTCTTTCTCCGGTTTCTCTCATTGCGCGCGTTTTTTTCCCGGCGTTTTTATATCCCCCTACTTTTTTCTACCCCCCGCTCCCCTGTCTTCTTCGCTCTCGACTAACTCGCTCACCCCGCGTTATTCGACCCTGTACCTACCATCGGGATGTACATGCCGTCTTTTACATATATATATATATTTATATGTATCTGTGCCTATAGTAAATGCTATATAACTACCCCTCCGCGTGGCTCGAGAAAGAGAGTCCGCGAAGCTAGGCTACACACGGCATTTGGTCGAGGCTCGAAGAGCAAAGAGGGAAATGAAAGCGAAACTGTTCAGCAGTAGTAGAAGAGAGCTCGACCGAAGCGCCCCTCAGCGCCACTTCCCTTTTGGCTGAGCCCTCACTCGGGAACGCGGGCGAGCCACGAGTACCCCGCGCTCTTCTTCTCGCTCTCTTTTCCTCTCTCTCTGTCTCTCTCGCTGCTAGCAGCCCACCCTTCTAATTTTTCCACCCCTTTCACTAAAATTAAAATCAATAGTGGCACCACGTGCCCGGAGAGCAACCCCCCCTGCCCCCGCCCCCCTTGACTGTGCTCTCGGGCTGATGGCCACCCACGACAGGGACAAAATCATCCCTCTTCCTCCCTCGAATACATCTTTCTCACTTTTTCTCTATGTGATTACGGTACATGACCGTCTCATTTCTCACTCGGCTAGTTTCTCTCTCTCTCTCTCTCTCTCTCTCTCTCTCCCACTTTCGGTCTGTTCGCGCCGGTTGCACAGGGTTGAAAATAGCGCCCAGTGCGCGCGTCCGGATCTCACCCCTCCCTCTTTTCTACCCTTCGAATTTCGCGCGCGGGGCGCAACGAACCGATGGAGTGCTAAACTCTTTCCCTCTCTGTTGGAACGATTTTTTCTTTCTTCGTTATGTGGATATTTTTTTGTTTGTTTTTTGTTTTATAGTACGCGGTATCTTTTCGCCTATATTGGCTGGTACTCCCCACCCTCCTTCCCCCCACCCCCGTCTCCCAGGACGCCTTTCGTCGTTCCTGACAGAATTACAATATTTTTGTTTCTTTCTTTCGTATTGTTTGTTTTGTTTTTACGTTTTTTTCAAACCCGGTAGAAAGAGACTCGCTCGTCAAGCACCCTTCGTCTCACTTTCGTTACTGTGCACATCAGGAAAAGCCTCCCCCTTGTCGTACTTTCTCTCTCCCTCGTTCTCTCACTCCATGGCTTGTCTCTCGGTACAACCCTCGTTACGCATCCCCTTTCCTTTATTCTCGCGCGTCTTTGTCTTTTCACCAGCGAATTTTGTATTTATATCCCCGATACGCAAATTCTCCCGTATACCTTTCGCTCCTCCTCCTCCTCCTCTTCCTTCCTCGCTTCGTATCCTGTGCACCTTTTTACACGACTGCGGTACTACGTATCACGCCGGGTATTGTTGTAATTCATCGGAAAACTCTTGTATCGGGGTGGTTCTTGCTACAAGAAAATGAAAAACGTGAAATGAAAATAAAAATTCACCGGGGTCGATAAGCATGACAGCTTTTACAAAACAAATTTCACGTGTAACGCGACTACGAGGTAAATTTAAAACGGATAAAATTCGACGGTAACCTTCGTGGTTTGTAATATTTACCTAATATTTATTCTCGATTAATGTCAATAATTTTTATCAACAGATTTCTCTTTAACAGACTGATTATAATAATAATTATGACAATAATAATAATAAATTATATTTTTTACACAAATCGTACACGATGACAGAGCTAAAAAACTTTCTGTAAAATTATATGGTCACTGGCTATAGACCGATACGTATATAGAAGAGAAGAATAAAAAATTACTACCGGTATGGCCCTTAGTAAGAATTAACCCTCTTGTCACGGCCAATCGAGTGGCTCGTCGTCGTCGTCGACGTCGTTGCCTCCATCGAGTCTTCTCCCTTACCGGAAGCGGAAGCCCTCCATCGTGGTAGACCTCTCGAGGCCTCTCTCTTTCTCTCTCTTTCTCTGCCTCTCTCTTTCTCTCTGCTTTTCTCATAGCCATGTAACAGAAAGGGTGGCGCGACACACCGTGATATACTCGGATATAACGCTATATATATCAACGCGGTCGAGTAACAGGTAAGGTTCAATCCACGGCGGGCAAAGCATACAGGTGGCCGACCATTTCATCCTGTACGTATATATAGATACGTCGACTGTATGTATGTGTGTGTGTATATGTCTGAGGGTACTCCGGGGGTGGTTTTGGCTCATTTGTGTGCTCCGCGAGAAGCGAGCATATGTTTACAAATACGATGAGAAGCGAGAGTGTGTGAGAGGATGTGAGAGGCAAATTGAGAGGGAGAGAGAGAGAGAGAGAGAGAGGGAAGCTTCGAGGGAGGGTCTGTGGTAAGAATGTGCGAGGAAAATGATGCGAGAGTGAACGAACCAGAAAGAGAAAGAGAGAGAAGCGTTGGGAAATATTCCATCTATCTATAGACATGTGTGTCGGTGGCCTACGAAAGTCAGAGAGAGAGAGAGAGAGAGAAAGCCAAGAGTCGAGAGCGAGAGGTACGATTGGAGAAGCGTGTGCCGAGGGTGCGAGCGAGAAAGTGAGAACGAGCGGGCGCAAAAAGGGGTTGAAAGGGGTTGCGAAACGATGGTGATACGTATCGGAAAACCCGTCGACAGAACCACCCGTTTCCCTCACCCTCGCGTTTACTTCGTTCCAGCTTTCCCTTTCCGAACGTTGCAACGCGCATCAACCTGCGATCGAGATGAGTCGAACGAAGTCTTTGGCCTGTAATGCAATCCGAGACGAGTAAAGAACATCGAATAAAAAAAATCGCCACGACACTTTTTTTTTTAAAGCGTCAATACACGTGGGTGAGATAAATTCAGAGGGGTGAAAATATTCACTTTATCCAAATGGCCAATTTGTCGGCCCTGCAATCGATACCTATATATATATTTTTTTTTTCAAAATCCATCATGGTTCCGCTTGTACACGGTGGAACGATTTAATCAGTACATGTTCGCGTTCGAAAGCCGCGTTATGTTCCAGAGGGAAAAGTTTTGCATGTACGCGCACTCCCCTTCTCTCTCTCTCTCTCTCTTTCCGATCCCACCCTCGCACTCCCTGCTGCCCTTATGACGATAATGATGATGATGGAATATGCGTCCGGACAACGGGTTGCAACGAATCCGGTTCGGGCTGTCCCCACTTCGCGAGTTTAAATTACAATAGCCCAGATATGAAAATTGCTCGTTCGTATCTATACGGCGATACGATGTACACATAAATAAAACCGCAACCTATGCAAAACGCGTACCTTGTGATTAATGAAATGTAAAATATGCTCGATTCGATGCTCCGTAATCGAATAATTAAAAATGAACAAAAATAAAAGAGAAATAAAGAAGAAGAAAAAAAAACAGAAAATTGCTCATATAAATGTGTTCGCATTATATGTATACATGGATTGTATACATTTTGTTTTATCGGAACGATTATTGATCGATCCTAAAGGGTTTACGACTATCGTACCTATACGCTGTATATTGAAATGATTTCAAAATTCCATTTTCCACTTTTATCGAGTCCAACGAAAAATGGACGAACGTGGAGCAACGAGTATACACACGTGATGTAACGTGGTATCTGCATATTCGCTCGTATATGCTCACGTGTATGCGTGTGTGCGTGAGAGCGAGTGCAAGCTCACAACAATGGAAGCATCGTTGCGCTGATAATTCTCGCGTTCCGTGCCCTCGCTCCTCCCTCTCACTCCCTCGTTTTGTCGCTGTAGTTCTGTGCCAATAAAACTTTCATCCCGGCCGAATGCACTTCCGGAATAAATCAAAATACGCGCGCACACGTGCGGATCGACTGTCAAAAGCGTAAGTCACGAATTAAACGCTCGTACACGGATACACCATTGAAAAACAAAAACAAAAGTACAGCGTTTACCAGGTTCCCGTGCGCGCGCGGTGTCACCAACGAAACCATCCACGGAGATCCCATTAAATCGGCATCGATTGTTTTTCGATATACGCGCGCGTTTTTTCTTTTTTTTTTATTTCATTACTTTTAACTTTTTTTTGTTCTCCTTTTTGTAAATAAATTGATTCTGTGTCTCTTATATTCGAGTATAATGAAGGATCAAAAGTAATCGAGTGGAGGTCTCGATAGTGGTGGTGGTGGATGCGCGCTCTCTGAAAAATTCATCCCTTTTTGTTGTCAGGGAAAATGAGAGAATTGAGTGGATTTGGAAAATTGATGCATCCTCCCTCCCGCCACCTTGTCCCCGGTCCCCATCCTCTCTCTTTCGCGTAAGCCGGGTTGTATATGCGCCGGGCGTTAAAAGAGAGTGATGCTGTACAGGCAAATGCGTATAGGAAGCGTTGAGTATAAAACGCAGGCCGTCAAAAATAACGCCGTCATCCACCGGTTCGATCGTAAACCCGTGGTGGATGGGCGAGCAGCGTTAAAAAGCCGATACACGCCCAGGGGGTGGTATATGCCTCGAAATATATATATATACATATATACAAGTACATATCTATATAGATATATAGTCATATATGGAGGATAGGTATACTTAAAAACATAGTTATAGAAGCGCGGTGCGAGTGAGAAGGGACGGGCGCGCGGCAACCCGGCAGTATTTGATAATGGAAACGCGCGCGTTTTGTGCTCTCTCGCCAGTATAAACCTTTACGAACGTTAGGCATTGGTTAATGTTATGAGATGTAACCAATCCCCTCATGCTATTCTCCCACCCCCGGTTGGTACAAAATTTTATCTCCCTCTCTCGCTCTCTCTCTCACTCTTTCTCTCTCTCGTTCTGTCTCGTGGCATGGTTATATTTCAGTTGCGACGAAACAGAGAGAAAGAACGAGAGAGACGAGTTCGCGAGACGGCTGTGCGAACTGTCTCTCGCTCGCTCGCTCTCTTTTCAACCCAGCCCCCTCTCCTCGCCTCGTCCACAATGCTATGGTATTGATTTAAAAGTACATTCGTGTTTTCATAATGTTGTATCTGTACCGAAGGCACCGACGCCCACTTTTCCCCAACGTTTCTACTCTCTGCCCCCTCCCCCCTCCCTGTCCCTCCACGCTTATACCCTATGGCCTCATCCACCACCCACCTACCATTCTGTGTATAATATATACGTATATACATATATATGTGTGTATATATACTCCTACAGCTCCCCGTCATCCCTCGCGCAAGCCACGTCCGCACCCCGTCCTTGTACCTTCTGGCAGGGCCTATTCTCTCTTTTTCTCTCGTTCTCTCCGACTCTCTCATCCATTCGTCCCTTTCTACCTTCTCTGTGACCAGAATCATCCAGAAACTGTGGGATGCAGACTGCACAATTAAATCACGCTGCTAATCGCCGAGTGGATAACGTCGATTTTGCGGTGACAAGGGGATGAACGTAAAAGAAAAAAGAGAATAAACGAAAAAAGGAAAAAAAAACGAAACGGAAGAAACGAGGAAGGAATAATTGGACGATGAAACTCGTGCGAATGTCACGTCTCGTCGTTCGCACCTTCGAGCGATACGGGATTTTCTTTTTTTTTCTTTCTTTCTTTCCTTCCTTTTTTCCACGAATTTTTTCCCTCCCGTTTCTCCGGTCGAGGATAATTTCGTTCGGTGGCTCTGGGGGATAATACGAATGAACGAAGAAAAAAAAATATAATTGCCGGGAAGAACGGGTTGAGGGCAAAAAAATAGGGGTTGATTTTGTATCACTTTGTTCCCCATATCGGACGTTGAATGATTTTTAAAATTCTAACGAGCAAACGTTTCTTGTACGCGTATGTAGGGTTCGTACGAGACACATGACGCTGAAATTGCCGAAGAAGTAAATTACCGAAATCGTCTGCACGAAGGGGACTGTAAAACCCGAGGGACGAAAACCCGGCGACGGTCCCCCGATCTTCGACGGGGACCGCACCGACGGATATTCCGACTTTTTCCCAGTTTAATGACGATTCTCTCCTCGTACCGAGAGAGCACGCGCACCTGTTCCGGGCTTTTTTTACAATTTTTTATTTCGATCGTGTTTTTTTTTCTTTTTCGTTCATTTTACCAACGAATTTAATACACCAGTCATTACGCGCACGGGGGAACTCGCGATCGTCATATTTTCTGCACCGTGCACTTCTTTTTTTTTATTCGTAGGCACTCGTTTTGATATAGTCTCGCTTCGAAACCGAGAGATACGCGCGAATGAAAAAAAAAAAAAGAAAAATACAAAACGTAATTGCCGCAATTATAAAATGTTACGTGTGATCGCAAAACTCGATTACATACTGGTGAAGACTTATTTATGACTGTTCGAATGAGAATGGCGCGCGCATCGAGGTAACGGGTAATTTTGGATAGAAATGTGATACACAGCTTACAACGTTGCTGTTTAATTATAATTTTGTTTCGAGCCAGATGTGATATAAAACCTCTTTTATTCTCTCAGTTTACTCGATATCGACCTGATTGAACTGTATATTCGTATATCGTACGAGTTTTGAACAATCGGTAGTTCGTAATCTAAATAATGAAAGATGCGTGACAATGATTGACCTTGAAGGGCCAGTAGTTTCTTAAGAATCGTTATTTAACCGATCAAACGATGACAGGAAATAAAGTTTCAGGATAATTCATTTTTTTTTTTTAATATAAGCTAACAGGAAGAGTTTTCTGTCTGCGGCCCCTCCCTTTCTGGATCAACGAGGGTCGCTCTGTCGCTTGTAGCCGGGCAACACAAGTGGGGCTCGTGGCTGCTGGGGGTGCCAGCTATGGAAAAGTGGAGGGGACGCACGAGCGGTTTTTACTATTGATTACCGAATTAAAAACGCGCATGCATAATTCACTGATACTCTTCTTGTACGGTTATTCGCGCGCCAGGGGTCGTTGTTATCCATTGCCACCCCCTTTGAGATCGTCAACCCTCCGAAAATCGTATGCCGGTAGTTGCCGATAGGTGGCGAACGGTGAAGAATGCGGTAATACCCGCGGCCTCCCCAGAATCTTACCGACGGTCGGTAAATTGGACAAACCATTTCGAGGGATGAAAAATAAGGGTGATCGAACATAGGGGTTGCAAAAATCCAAGGGCAAGTTTGCACGTATCGGTACGTTACCATACGATTTTTTATCGCCAGTCGAAGCTCCTCTCTCTTCTCTCTACTATCTTCGATCGTTGGTTCAAAAAACAACCCTTAGATGGCAGTTCCATCGTAATTGACGATTGATTAATCTTCCGTTACCAGTGACCTATTTCCGCTCCATAGATTTATCGACTGCGCACTAACGGCTTTAAAAAAAATGCTGGAAAACTAATAAATCTGTTCTAGGAGCAAGAGAGTAAGAGGGTACGATATGAAACTTCACCGTCAGTGCAATCTATTATTAATAATTTATTTTGCAAAATAAATTGACATATACAACAGGGATACCTTAGCGATTTTAGCGAAAATGAATTTCATTGTTTTTTTTTGTCACAGGTCCATATCGGACGTTTCTTACACATTAGGTAGCACGATAGCAATTTTTTTTTTACTTTCGATTTTTTTGAAATTGTTTCGTTCCATTTCGACCTGCGCGTACAAACGCGCCCTCACGCACAATCCTACACGCGTACATATACTCATTCATACGTGACGTAAGTGAAAATGTAAACAAAAATGGAAAACAAAAACGTTAAGAATTTCTGTTTTGTTTAATTTTTTCCTTGTAAAAATTGCGTTTCTCACGAAATGTCACAATCTCGCGCATTGAAAGCATTTGCGTTTTTCTTCTTTCTTTTTTTTATAATCGTAACGAGATCGCGATGATTCGTACCCAAAAATTGACAAGAACTCGCGAGTCCCATGTATGTATATATATATATATATTTTTTTTTTGTTCGTTTATGTCTACGATTATATTTAATTGATCGTATGGAACGGTTGAGTGACGAAGCTCCTCGAGCCACTTTTATCTAATTTATATATTTATTTTTATATAGTATATAATAACTTACAGTTATGCGTGTCATTTTTCGATCAATTACAAATCATTCCATCCTATAGGACCTATCAATCTCTATTTGTGTTTACTACAATTACGTTGTATCGATGATGTTATTCAGATGAAAAAAAAAACGCGAAGGCAATAAAAAGTTGTTTTTTCCTTACGTTCTAACTCGATCTTACACTCGACTCTCGTCTGATCGAATTTTTTTTTGTTCTCTCACGTGATATTTAGGATACATAACCGCGCTACAAAATTTTGGAACGAGGGTTTGACGAAAACAACAAAAAAAAAAACAGAGAAATCGACGTTCGATTCATCAGCAGTGTGTATTATGACAAAAAAAATGGGTGGGCGAGGAAGGAGGGAATAGTAAAAAAGAACAGGTGCTGCACGGTGTCGCCTGACAAATTCAGAACGCCGAGTGTATGCCAATAAAAACACGTATCCTCTCATTTCGCTCGCTCGGAGCGTAATTCGATCTTTGTCACTCTGACACTCGAGTCGTCGGATTCGACCGAGATCTTGTATATGTGCGTGATTTTTTTGTTTGTTTTTATATCGAATGTCGAGGCGAGGTAGACGACGAGCAAGAAAAGAAAACAAAGAATCATAAAAATATCGTCATTTATTCGCGTAGAAAAATGATATCTGCGAATTTTTGAAATAAAAAACAAATTCGAATACCTTCAGTTTAGTTTCATTCTGATAAAAAACGTTCGTGTATTTTGCAAAAAAAGGAATGTTTTATTCGTGAAAAAAGCGATCGTAGTACAATTAGTGTACACATGAAAAAAAAAAAAACAAAAAAACGACGAAATAAATCGGACAACCGATCGATGAACGGAGAGTAACTAACGGGTTTGTTTTCCCTTCGTTACGGTTTTGTTTTGTTTGTTTCTTTAATTTTGGTCTACGATTAATGCTCGATAGTCGATAGATTACAATAGACTGTAGAAGTACGTCAGACATTTAAGGGTTGTTTTTGGTTTTTATATAAAATCTATAGTAGTCATTATTCCCATCCCCTCGGATCATTCATACCCATGCTTTAGCACCCTAGTTTACTGCCTAAGTGTATTACGAAATGTCAGCTTCCTCGATATTCATCGAGAGTTCATGGGCATTATTTTCTTTTGTTGCGTTTTATTTCGTAAATCTATAGGAAAAATGGCGATGATAAAAGTAAAATTATCGGAACACGAATGTTCGTTTCACACTGTCGTTAATAATGACGTTTAAATATCTACTTTACAGTGTTTCTCGCCTGATATTACCACGCGTGTATCATCGACTTTACAATTTTTTCGAATCTACCGAGGAAACGCTTGGAAGAGTCACGAGCTTAAAAAAAAAAAAAAAAATTGGAAAGTTTCCTCGCGTTAATTACACGGAGCAGATTTTTGCGAGAGCTCGGGCTTCGAACGCAGAATTAAATAAATCGAATAAAATCGAGAATACCCAACGAATCGTTATTCACCGAGGCTCGACGCGAGTCTCGAAAATATTTCGACGAAATGAATGACGCGTCAACGTTAACACTACTAGCACGCAATACGATCGTTAACGATCGTTCAATAAATCGTGGCTTTTATGTTCACCAATATATTTAACGCAATCGTATATAAAATTTGAAATTTATAACGTAGTATTAATACTAAAAACAGAGATATAATTAATATATACTATATATAATATGTCGTTATTAATATGCGATCGCTGAAACATTTAATCGAGTTTACGTAGTTCGAAGTCTTAAGGAACTATTTTGGCACTATAGATTCTCATATCGTGTCGCGCGATTTTTCATTTATTTATTTCAAATTATTTTCTTCACTTTGCGTTCACGCGGTTTTCAATCCGAATCTCCAAGACATTATTGGCATTTATGGAAAAATGATCGTCCCCTTGTAATTTCGTATCCCACGTAACGTCTTATTCAGCGAGTGAAATGCTTTTATTTCGTAAATGTTTGTGTATGTGTGTGTGTCTGTTTTTTTGTTTTTTTTCTTTCAACTTTTTTTTTGTATAAAATTGTCAATTCTTACTAAAATCCTTGGGACTCCCAACGATCGAGAGGCCAATAATTCAATTTTGCGAACATCGCCGCGAGATTCATCATGATTCGCCGATATATTTCATCATCTCGTTTCTCCACGATTCGTATTCTAGTGCAGTAAATACTCAAAGTGTTCGAGGGTTTACTCTCGTCTCTGTGCCTTTCGAATAAATTTCCCATCCGCCTTCGTCTTCCTCGCGCTGCGTCTCTTGTGTAAACACAGTATCGATATCGATTCTTACTACCCTCCGAGTAAAAAAAAAGATCCATCCACCTACTGCCACAGCAAGAATATAAAGAAAAGCTTCCAGTAACCGATGATCACTGTTCGCGGCCTTGGAATATATTTTCCAATAACGCGATTGACTCCCATTCTTTTCTGCTGTCCCAGCAGCCTTCTTCCTCCCGATAGAGAAATCTTTCTCTTTCCCACAACGGAAACAAATTCTCGGATCGGCGAATAATAAAAGGACATTTCACTACCTGCGAGAAAAATGTCCATAGCCCAATGACACTTTGCCAATTCCGAGAAATCTAAATTCACAAATCATTACCAAGAATCATCGATATCCGTCGTCAAGAAAAACAAAAACAATCAAACAATTTGTCAAATTTACGTTTACACGTTGTATTATTGACCTTGGCCAATCGACGTGAAACTTGAAAATCCGTCAATGCAGTTTGGTCGAACAGGATATCGCGATGAGTGACGTCGTCAGGATAATTCATTTCCTTCTCCGAGTCCCGTTAGACGTTAGTAAATTATCGCTCATTTTCTCGCACTTCCTGTAAGTACCTGGGGCTTCGTATAAATGTATGTTGAATGTACCACGGGGAGAAGTGGACGAGCGAGAGTTCGTTAGCCGACGATTGTTCAGTCGGACGATTTAGCCAGCCGCTGTCTTTTCCGGTAAATTTGTCGCGCCAAGTGCCGTGAAAGGTCTCTGTGTTACGTACGGGTCTCACTATAACTGTATGCACTAGTGTACGTGTGTTGGTCATTAGGCTATATTGTCGATCTCGACCACGGTTGTTCCACTATGTTTCCATCCGTCGCTTTTCATCCCTCGGTCCCTTTACCGCGGCTTTACCTCACCGACCTCACTTTCGCATCCCGCATGCATTTTCCCCGAGATTTGACCAATTTACCTCGCCAGCTCTCCCACACCCGGTTCTCGATAATAGAGTCCTTCGTTCCGACTTCCAACCCCCGCACGACCTGTCCCGCCATCACCTTGACAGCTGAATCAGCTTCTTTCCCCGTGAAACGATAAAATCCGAGTACCCTAGTACGTTATGTGACGGATGGTTTTAGAGCATGCGACGTACCGTCCACCTAAACGGGTCGAACATTTTCGTTCGCGCGAATATCGAATCGGCGTGTGCTCGTACCAAAAATTCAGCGCAATTACGACATTATTACATTTGACGAGAAATAAACAGACGATCGTTTCTCTAGATTAACTCTCTTTTTCCTCGATCGGGCTGACCTCGTTCTGCAACAATTCGAACTTGGGACTGAGACCCGGCAGGATGCTTTTCGTGCTCGTCTTTATCTGACTGTAAATGTCGAGGGATTTTTTGCGATCGAGCTCGAGGCTTTCCTCGATTAATCGGGGCGGTATACTGCCGCTACGCTTGTGCGTTGGAACGAAGGTGCTCGTACCCTCGATCTTTTGTTCTTTGTTCGTCGTTGTCCTCTCGTTATTCTTGTGTTCCGGTGTCAACGTACCGTTGCCCAGTTTTCTCTGTTGCTCCTGAAACGTGTCCTCCTGCGTCTCGTCCTTCAGCAGGACACCCGTTATCACGGGTTTGTTAGATTCCGATTTTTTCTCGATGTTGTCCTTCGTCAAACTTTTGCGCTCCATGCAAGCGAGCTTGTTTGGCGTCGTACCGTTTACCTGGAGATTGGGATTCGAACGCACCGTGTCGGTCGAATTACTCGCATCCGTCGAATCTTGATTCTCCAGCGAGGAACCGGAATCCTGCGAGCAATCGACGTTGTTCTGCTTCTCCAGTAAAGATATCTGGAAATTACTGTTTTTTTTAGCGAAAATCCGTTGGATACGGAGAATTACTTTTTTGTTTTCTAAAGAAACGTGGCAAAGCTCACCTGTTCGTTAACGTCCTGCTTATCGACGCTCGATATCTTGGAATCGTTTAGCATAGCTTTATCGTTGTCGGAGGAATAATCGGTATCGACCCATTTCTCGATACTCGACGACTTCGACTCGTTCAGCAGGGTCTTTTCCGTATCGGGTGAATATTCGATTTCCATCCATTTGGAACCACCCTCCAGTTTTCGAGAATTCCCGTCCGACTCGTAATCACCGATTCCGTTTACGTACATCGGATAGCCGAATTGGTTAGTCCCGTATTCGACCTGATTGCCGTAACGATAACTGTGATTTATCGAGCCTTGGCTCGATATCGATAGATCCGACTGCGACAATCCCGTGTTCGTGCTGCCGAATAGCTTCGTCTTGTCGAAGTCTGAAACGTATCAAACGTAAAAAATGCAAGAAAACTGGGTCAAGTCGTTGACGCTAGAGATAATAAGGACTCCTGATTAGAATCTAATAAAAAAGAAAATTAAAACAGGGCTAATATTCACCAGAAGAACGATCCTCCGGAATTTCCTCGCGATGTACGAGAGCCTGTTGATCGGTTACGAGACCAGAGGAATTTCGATAGCCAGGCTGTGCCTCGACAACGAAGGAACAATTGTCTTGATACTTGCTATTGTTTTCCATCGTCACCTGTAACAAACAAAAATACGATAATTTCATAACTCTCGTTCCAAGACACAACGACTGCTTTTCCTAATAAATCGTCGATCAAAAAGCAATGACTTATCGATCATTAAACCATATTGATTAAACCAATTGATCCTTGGCTCCCTAAACTTAAATCAACTCGAAGTTCAGAATAAAGCATCTAGTAGTGACAAATCAAAGAACCGTTAAGTCGTTTCTCAGCTATATCTGTTATCGCTGCCCCCATTCTACGTCACTTCAAAGTTCATTGACACGCGGTACACGTTGGCTTCCGCCGAGTACCTACACATATTCGCGTAGATATTATGCGTTGTGGAATAACGTCGCTCGTAGCTCGTAAAGTCCAACTGCTTGTGTGCTATCGCCATCCCTCGGTATCTACGAAGCTCTGTTCGTCCTCCGCTTATCGGTATGCACCACTGCGTTAATGTACCGTCGTATACCTTCGAGGGATATACCTGTCATCTCTCGACGCTATATTACGCTGTATTGTACGAGGATAAGGTACGCTCGACGCGTATGTTTATATGTCGAAAGAATAGATACGTATGGGACGTTAGATGCGAAATGCTTCTATCACGTAGCCCATAAGATCGAGTTTGTGGGTTAACGCATCGTGGATATCGGACTTTGATCGTACATATCTTTGGTGCGCGAAGTTGGGTCGCATCTCACAGACCGGGAATCATAGTGATCCGCCTCTCTGGTATGAGATGCTCTCTCCTGTTTTCTCTCTGTCTCTCATTCCAGTAGATTTCTCTCTACCTCTCTCTATCTCTCTATGTCTATTCATCTCCCTCTCTCTTGATGCTACGACGTGTACAAGCGATGTCCACTCCGCTTGACATTCGGGACATCGATCTGCTCCCGTGACCTCCTCGTGGCTCGTCAGCCCGGCTTATCGGGTATACCTAACTCTCGTAGCACCGCCGGTCCAGAATGTATAGGCTTCATGCACGTATTCGCCGCTTGATATGGCAGATCTCGTTAGGGACCTCGGGGACACTGCGAGATTAGAATTTCCCCGAATGCACCACGATATTTCAAGTTTGACGGACAGGAGGGTTGCAAAAATCGACCGGCAGGCTCTACGCAAGCGATAACAAAAAAATAACAAAACTGCTGATAAAAATCATTTTTTTAAATCGTGGTTGACCTTGATACCGATACGTAGGTAGTCTTCCAAAAATAGGGAAAAAATGAAACATTTATAGTCGATATCTGTCCTAGACGTTTGACTATAATACGATTTTTGCAATCTTACATTTGTACTCGAAAGGTAATATAATTTTTATTGGATCGTATAGATAGATTATTATTATGAAAGATCGAGGGTGATTCCTCACGTGAGTCGAGTACCAGGCGCCAAACGGGTGAGTAAACGAGAGGGATGCTTCGAGTAGCAACCCTCAGAATGTAACTGGTTATCGATTCTGGACAATACATCGGCGACGACGAGGACACTGCGTGCACGAACTGGGGCGACACTCTGGCAGGTAGGGGGAACACACGCGCACATATACACAGGCAATAAATAGTATTACAAAAGCTCGAGAGGGAATTCCCGTTCGCCAACCCTCGAGGAGGAGCGGGAAAGCCACGAGTAATTCCATGTCCACCACAAGGGACTATCGTCTCAGCACGCATTATACTCACCATTAGCACCTACTTGACACGTCCGACACGTCTCTCGTCGGTCTTCAGAGCAGACGATTCAATGCCGTTCGATCTTATCCCGTTCCAGCGTCCGTTTCATTAATTTCGCTTTGTGACCTTGAAAAGACGTTGTATATCATCGTAGATAATGGAGCGTCGATGTAGATGTCACGAACGAGGATCTTTGTTCACCATTTTGATTGATTATCAACCTTGACGATATTTCTCGTTTCTCACAAATTTTCATCCCTCGATCCGCTTAATAAGCTTTTGCTAAGAACAATGTTATGAAGCTTGGTCGTACGCTTCGGAAGTGCTTTCGCATCGTTGCTTTCGTTCTTCCGAGGTGGGTATTGTCCAGGAACGCGTTCGCGTTCCAGGTCGGAATCCACGCCCTTCCGTTGTTCGATAGCTTCGCCTTGTCGTTGAACACCTCCCCCGGGTTGCTGGCACCTCGTACACCCACGGACCGTCGAGACGAGAGCTTTTCTGGGCAACCCTATCGAGGTATACTCCTTGTACCTACACCATCGTCCTTCGCCATAAGTAGGGCGATAGGCGGAAAATGGAACTGCATGATGGAAACTCTAGCTCCCTCTTTATTTCCCTTCGACTACCCCTTCTCACCCCAGTGCTTCAGCACCTCGCGCTTCTTAGCTTCACGAGCTGGGACGCAACTTCGATATTTATACGCGAGTGTTGCCACCGTTGACGGAAAATGTCGCTTCCCGACCTACATGACACTCACGATGCTTCATCAACGTACTGGCGCAATGCGTCTTTGTCGATTCATCCAGACTCGACGCATCTATAAAATCATTCAACTCGCGTGGAATTTTCTCAAGACTATCCCCGTTTTTGCAATATTTTGAAAACAAAATATTAAAAAAATATTTCGACTCTTTCCTTTTCTTTTGTTTTCCAATAAACATCTTGGGGGTAGTTTTGCATATTGATCTCCCGAGAAGAGCCATTTGGGGTAGGGATATTTTCCATATGGAATTTGTTAAAAATTTTTACGGTCATTTTTCTTCTCTCTTCTCCCCCAGCATTCCCTTTAAGCTCAGCGAGGTACGAACCTCGTGAGCTCCTCATCAGAGAAAAGGGCGCATTGTACTTTATACTTGATGAATATATATACCTATATATACGTATATATGTATATGTATATACTTACGGCCCGTTCCTCGGTCTCGACGATGATATGGTTATTCTTGAGTGTGAGGGTGATAATGTTACCGTTGGCATTTTTGCTCGTGTGATTCCCAGGGGATGCGTACTCGGCAGCGTTGCTCGCCGTAGCACCGACGAGGGCCACTTCCTCCATTACCTCGGTCTCGCAGATATACCTCGGCCCGTCGAGACCATTCACGAGCTGAAACCAGAGAAGTGAGGGCAAGGAAATGTTGAGCGAGCGACGAAGAGACTCGTGAATAAATATACCGTATTATACGAGGGGGATGTTCCAGATGTATGGCACTTTCGCGTATTCGAAAGTGCTCTTGGCTTTGGACGCGAGCCAAATTTCGACTCGATAACTTTTCGATCGTTCGGAGAGTTATGGAACTTTTCATTCCGTTCAAGATCGATCATCGAGATAGAAAAAAGCTCGCTCGCACCCGCGAATCGTGACGTTTTTCGATGATGACATGAAACATGTCGCGTATTCGCGAATAATTTTTGCATTTTTTTCATTTCGATGATAAATAAAAACTGTCGTCGCTGAGAGAAACGAATGGAGATTCATAATAAGAGGGGAATTTCGCAAATTGCTGGAGAGCATAGAATTTACACAACGAGAAGCGTGTACGAATTCCGCGTCGCGTGTCCAATCGTCGCGATGAATTTCGGTGGAATTTTAATCGAAATCGAGAAGGGAACAGAATACCATCGAGAAGTAAGAGGACGGTTAGCTCTCCCTTCCTCTCGTTACTCTCTCACTCGGAGAAACTCTACCGCAGAGGGTGGAAGGGGGTGAATTTTAAGCCCAGCTCCACCGATCATCGTGATTCTGTGGAAGAACGCCGCTCGGGCAGCGGTGGATAAACTTTTTTTCCAGCGGAATTCCCGGATCTAATTTCAACGAATCGCAGATTCATGGTACCGTCCATCGATATTTCCAATAAGTATCCCCGCGGACATGAATCTACCTCGGAGCAAGAATAGCTCCGCGTTCTATATCTGCGAATATCTCAGTCGTATATTCACTCTCTCTCTCTCTCTCTTACTCTGCCTCCCACTCTTTCTCTCAACGTTTTTATATCTTTTTTTTCTCGTCTCAATGCCATAAACGGACGAGCGCTTTCACCCGAAACGGCAATCTTCGAGCCAACGTCGCGAGCGTACATACGTCGTCGTACGACGAGAATTAAATATTGATCTTGTACGAAATCGAAAGGGATGTGCCGAACCTACTCTCGCTTTCAGCGATAGCGAACGAGAGGATGATGGCCCGGTGAGTGCAACGAGCGATAACGATGAATGGTGGGATCGCGAAGGAAATGGTACCAATAGTCCACGAGAAGTACCTGAAATCTTGCTCGTACAGTTCGATCGGTTTGAACCAATTAAATTCTTATTCGACGTACGGAGAATATATTTTCAAACATCATCCCTTAAATATCGATAATCTATGAATTTCCGTATCGTTAGCAAGCACAGTCAATAATTCTTCGACTATATGGAGTCCCGAGTTTTTTTTCAGTGTTATCCACACGCTCTAGTTCCTCTGGGTTGCTCATTGGGCGTGACCTCCACGAAATATGATCTCCACCCCACGCGTTTTGTCTTTTCTCTTTACTTTTTATTATTATTTATCTTTCAATTGATTCACCGAGCTGCAAACTTATCTCCCAACAATGGTTTCCCCATCCAACAATAATCGCGTTGGCAAAGCTGCAAAGCTATCGTACCTCGGAGGGTTGTACACATTTTTTTTTCGATCCCCGTTATCAAACCTTTTTCCTGCATTTCCCTTGGGATGCTCATGATACTCGCGCATACAGACACGCAAGCGAAACGCAAAATGGCGATGCCCTGTTACCTAGCACGACCTATCCTCGCGAGTGAGGTTGCTTCGGTCGCGACGGTTCAGCCACACCTGCCATAGAGGCAGTTGCACTTTGCTTCGGGGTAGTCTACCGGAAATAGACATCGACAAAGAAGCGGAATTTCCCTCGTTCCCTTTTCTTTTTCGTTCATTTTGTCAGGTATATCGATACCTCGCTCGCTGATGTCTCGTCTCTTACATTTTTCTCGATGTTTCTTTTGTAGTGTGAAAACTGCATCGAGGCATAAATTACCCTCTCACGGAGGTTGTTGGTGAATGCGTCGAGGAACAAGATAGTATCACACTTCCATGCGTGGAAGAGAGCTTTCTCGTAGAATCTACACCACTTTCGCACGATGAATTTCAAATTCCACAATGTTGGCCGACAACATTTTCTCCCGGTCGATCTGGCTGTCAAAGGAACAGCAATCACCGTGCTGTCAGGTAAAAATGCGAGAATGAGGAAGTAAACGACGTGTGCTAACCTGGAACCGTCGTGACCCCCGTCAATAGTTAAGGGCGAGTAACAGAGGGTTGGTTCTCCAGTTGAATGGAGAACCGGACGAAAAAGAATTGAACGAGAGGAACGGAACGAGTATTTTCCTAGGTGGCCTTCCATCGGAAACGTGCACAAGAGCTGCCCTTCGTATTTTCCCTTCGCTCCTACAGCGGATAATACTGTTTTTATCGAACGTATACCTCTAGGTTTCCATTCTCTCGGGATCGTACGTCGTCCGTATTCCGGCAACCGTCCTCCCTACGTTCCCTTCGCCGCGATTGCCTCCACCCAAGCCCACTCCCGTTTTCCAAGTAGATTTATTGCCCGCGTCCTGCATAGGATGTAACTGGTATTTGTACCTGTTCGCAATCTTTCCCCGTTAGGTACTCGACCGGATTGCAAACTCGATCCTCGTTCTGGGATTAGATTCTCTCCGAGATCGGACTCCCACCGTTTCTTCGTTGGAACCAACGGAGGACACCTAAATACGCCAAATCACCCTAAAAACCATTAAATACGATAACTGCCGAAACTTTGGGACTTCCTGCTGTTTCGTGATCGTATCATCGAGTTAACTACGTAATTATACGTAATTTAATGAGACGATCGGGAAATACCTCAAGCTTTGAAGGAAGTATTAATGGACCTATCGACCAAAATAATCAATAACAAGTGCGTGTCGAAACAATGTTAGAAATTAACGCCATGATCTCCGCCTTCTCGTGAAAGAATGAATCTACTTTTCTGAGTAAACATCCCTTAAACGCTAGGGTGAAAGACAGTGAGGAAAAGAGTGTCGGTACGTCGCTTTCTACGACTCTGTTTTCAATTTCATGAGCGCTGTACTACCAGCCATGCAAACCTTCTGCTACTCGACCTACATATACGAGTATATTCTACTTCATCCCTTTCTCGTCGTATTTACTATACGTACATGCATATATGTATAGACGTCAACGTTGAACACTCGTACAAGAGCGAAGAAATTGGCAATTTAAGCGGAATGCCTTCGCCATTTCTTTTACAGTGTGTCGGTGGAGAAAGAACGCGCGTGTGGCATACCGTGTGTGTGCCGTGTGCCCAGCACGTTGGAAAACGTGTCCTGTAACTAATGTCGTCGCGGTGCTTCTTGGTGGAACGCTACTCTCACGCAGACCTCTTTCTTCCTCGATAACCGATACTAAACTGCACCATAGTCGAGGTAAAGAGATGCCGAGGAATAGCGTGCATTCGGCCATGGACCAAAAACCCGTCTCGTCTGACTCTCGTTTACCTCGATCTTACTGCTCCTTGATCTTTTCTCAAATTTTCTCGACTACGACGTTCCGCCTAGTTGGCTCTAGAGTCGCGGTCTTTATATCCACTCGACGAGGTTCTTTGATCGGAATCATCCAAATTTAAGGCGACATTTACGTTCGATACGCGAAAACAATCTCGATGATCTCGAAGCGTCTGCTAATGATCTTAGCTCTATTGAAAGGTCAAACACGAGGTTAACCGAGGTCACGAAACTTCGGATATCATTTTCATCTCGTTCGCGAGGCATCAACGATGGTGGAGATATTTCGTCACGGGTGTTTTAGTAAACACGATTAGACCGGAAGAGATATTTTTCGAAGCATGGCGAAGAGATCGTGAGTTCGTTGTACCGAAAGGTACCGGTCACTCTCGTTCGCTCGAGGGATACCGACATTCCCTCTTCCTCTGGATGTCGCTTCGCGTTCTCTTAGTCCGAGCACCAGCCCTCCGGGCTTTCGACATTGGGGAACATCAGCGGCAGGAGTCGGGACCGAGACGTTCGAGTCCTAATTGACGAACCGGCTGGCCATGACGTAATCTAAGCTGGATACCTTCGCTTCGCGCGGTTACCTATCGAGGTCAATGACCTCGTCTGACGATTCAGTCTTAGATTTCGTTCTCTCTGTCTCTCTGTCTCTCTCGCTCTCTCTCTCTCTCCCGGACCAATCACGGCATTCGCCTCTCTGCCTCTATCCGGTTAGCCCGAATGTACATCGTGCCTCTATTCGTCCTCAAGCAAAATCCAGACGAACTCGTTGAAAACGACTTATACCTCGTCTCGTTTCTTTCGCACCGACTCGACGGTGTTATAACGCATTACCACCGCATTGTGGCTCAAACGACCCGGCAAGACAGTATTACTTCCCGAGTCTTCGACACACACGCGGCGGTATTACAAAGCCCGGACTTGTATACGTCTCGCAACAAAAGACGTGAGCGATGTTGTTTTTTTTTTCATTCATTTTCAAGTCTAAAAATACAACGAACCCACGATGTTCGATACTGAAAAAAAAAAATATTTAAGCAAAATAAATTGACGTTACGGCACGTACGTTTTTACTGACCAAAGGGAGAGAACAACAATTTGTTCGAGAAACGGTGAGAAACCGAGAATCGAAAGAAAAGTTTCCGAGTACGTTGGCTTGGTAGAAATTGTGACGAAAGTTGTCGTATTTGTACTCATTTCGGCGTCGTATTTCCGGCAAAACTTTTTGCCGAGTGCCCAGAGGAAGTTAACACACTTGTTTGCTAACGAGTTTTTCTTCTGGCAACATATATAGAGACATGAGAATGAATTTGTTCGAGATAAACCGATCTCGTCGTAAGACTCAGAGGCTCAGTTTTTGGGGATATCGATTTTGGAAGTTTGGGCGATTTCTGGGGATGGATCGATAGACAAATATTTTTTGTTCTCACCATGCGTGAGATTTATAGATGGAAAAGCATCTCGTATTCTTCTTGAGCCCTCGTTCAATAGACACATCGTGAATACCATTGAGAACGTTCCTCGTTATTGACACGTGTGTGCATACGCTGATACACGCTAGGTAGAAAGATGAACAAGAGGATACACCTCTTTCTCTCTCTCTCTCTCTCTTTCTTTTTTTCTCTCCCTTTTTCTTTCTCTCTCCCACTCTCTCTCTTTCTATCCCACTCTCTTTCTCTCTCTATCTTGGCAACGGAAAAGTTTGCGAGCTTCGGGCGAGCACGTTCCACTCTAATTACCCAGTGCTTGGCTCGCGTACCTCTCGTACACCATCCCCCTTAAACTCAAGGTGGTGAAACAGAGAGAACGTCGAGAGAAGACTAATGGCCTTAAGAGAGCGAGGGAGCGATAGAGACAAAGAATAAGAGAGACACTCTCGTCTCGTTCGATTGCGGAGAACACTTCCGCCAAGTCTCGCGACACTCGACGTTGCTAGTTTGCGCATACCGGAAGCGAATGATAAATATACTCGGCTAAAAATTATAAGGGTCGATTTTTTCCAGAAAGTAGTTTACGTGCGAAATGTCCTTTTGACCTTCAGTGATCGATATCAATGCGAGTATAGACATCCCTGAGAAAGATAAGATTCTTTAGAGATCTAATTATCCAAAGATACTTAATTAATTGATTTTCCAAGGTAATTAATAAATCTCGTCGAATTGTTGAGAAATTCCAGGCGGGAGAAATGAAGATAGAGATGGGAGAGTTTTACCGACGTCTCTATGTACCTCGTACCCGTTAGGCAAGTTGCTAGATCGAGGAAAGTGTTAGAAGCGCTAGACCGTGAATTGTCTAGACGGATCTCAGACGCTAGACCAGCCTCAAGGTTGTTCGACACCGGACAATGCTGTTACGCTTGGCTATGGAATATACGTATATATATATACGTCTACCTCGTCGAAGAATTTGTTACGCCAGTCACGAATAGTTTCAAACGGGCACCTGTGCTGTAACGTTTTTCTATACCTGGCTCGCTGTATTGACCGCGCGAAATACCTACGCCGAGTCACGTGATCGGTTCGCTCGTAGCCAAATCGCCTTCTCTCTCACCGATACATCGTGGAGTTTTTAACAAATTTTTGAACTCTGAGACATTGCTAACGATCGTGTTTGAATTAGGCATGGCGCGATTTTATTTTTAATTCTCGATCGTTTTTTTAAGAACCACAAAAAATGATTCTTTTTGTTGTTCGATCTATAACGATGGGAGCGAGGCGAAGGAAGCGCGAAGGAGCAAAAGAGGAACCGATGGCAAAGGCTACTGACCCTGACCCAAGGGGCGTTGATCTTGGTCCCGAAACCGCCGTTTCCTCTCCGCGCCTGGCTAGTTCGGCCACGCGATCCGCAAGCAAGCCGTACTGGCCCAAGACCATCGTAACGACGAAGACGACGAGGACGACGAAGACGACGACGATGACTACGACGAGGTAAGGAAGAAGAGGAAGACGAAGGATGAGAGAGAAGATGAAGAAGAAGAAGAGGAAGAATAAGAAGAAGAAACGAAAAGAGATGAGCCTTCCTCTCCTTCCTTCTCCTCCAATGCGTCCGTGCGCTTATGTCTTACCTCTCTTTTCTCACTGTATCTTCCTACCTCTTGCGGTCCCTCCGATTGGCCATGCGAGCATTTGGCTCGAGGTAAAAATTGCGTGTCAGGCTTCTTCAAAACGTAATGACGAGATTCCTCTTCAAAACGGATTCCCATGGATTAGTCGAGTATGTTTTGTGGTGAAGGAACAAAAAAAACAGTCAAAATCGACCGCGAAACTCGTTTCCTCCCGCCCGCTTTTTTTTGCCGTTTGAAACTTTACCTCGTGCAAATGTATATTTATATTTTTTATTCGTGCTAGCTATGTCGTGTTATTTTTTAATATCAGCTAACCGAAGATTAGGCGCGTTTGTTTTAAGACGGTAGATAATATTTTCTTTTTTAATTCGTCTTTTTGATTATAAATGTTCATTAAAAATTTTGTCATCCGTGAGACTACTTCGATGTATCAAAATGGAACAGCTCGATTTATGATTATTTTATTCGTGAGCACTAAAATATTGATGACGTAGGCGAGTTACGCCCTAAAGTTTATTACAGCGAATGGTTGATCCTCTTTCCGGAACAAACGCGCTCATGAAATCGTGAATATATCAAAGGGGCTTTTACAATATCCATTAACGAACGTACTGAAATTATCCTTTGTGCAATAGCTAATCCTTTGCGATGTTTTTATTTCAAAAAAATCACAATTAGCTTTATTCGCATTGGAATTTCAAAAAAACGTTAGAACGGAAATGAATCCTTCTAACGTTAATATTTCTTACATGAGAAATACTCGTATCGACAAGTTAAAAAAAATAGTTTTATCGCTGGAGAATTAAAGAAAAATTTAAAGAAAATTTTATCTTTGAGAACGACGCTCTCGACTTCTCGCTTGAACTTTTTCCAATCTAACCGAGTTCTCGTCTCGTCGTTGGCTCTCGAGAAACGTTATATACGTACGAAAAAGTTGTTAATGCTCGCGCGTTCGCGAAGTACATTTGTCATTCCGCCCTTGGTGTTGGTACAGGCTCATCGTCGCGGTACACTTAGAGTTCTCTTCCCATGGCCTACAAAAGCGCGGCGGTGCGTTATTCGGCAAAGTGAGATTCACCGGAGGTCTTTCCCTCTCCCTCTCTCTCTCTCTCTTTCACTCGTCGGCGAGCGGTGTGTCCTGGGCATCGTCCGTAAAAGGATCGACTAAGACCCATTCCCGTATCTGTGGCCTCTGGCCCTCTCGTCCTCCTCCCACAAGCTGCGAGCCGGAGCCAAAGCGAGAGCCACGAAGCTGCGTTCAGCATCGTGCCAGTGCCGAGACAAGGTAAGAGATCCCACGTAGACGAGTTTTGTCGGTGTCCTATATTTCGGGCCTTTCACCTCGCGTATATACAGTACGTTGCCCAAATATACTATACTCTCAAACATATCCGTAAAATGTGTGCAACATCTCGCGAGACGATTGAGCGCGATCCTCGCCTAAGGCTTCGCCAATATTTTTTCTTTTTATTTTTACGATCCTTTATACGTACGCGTTTAATTTCCCTTCGAAAATTTTTGAAAAAGCGCCAATAAAAGAATACAGCTAGACGATATTTATCGCTCGATGACTAATACGACGGGTTAACCCAAATTTCCAATACGAAATGTGTGAAATATTATTATTATTCAAACGTATGTAAAAATAAAAAAATTCAATAAAATTTCTAAAAAATCGTTCAATCGCATAAAAATTATATCGAAGTTAAAGCCATCGACGAATTTCGACCATTTCTCTACGTTCATCGCATCTTGCCATCGTCTAATTCGACGGTTAAACCCGAATTTCCAATAAGAAATGTGAGAAATATTATTATTATTATTATTATTATTATTATTCAAACGTATGTAAAAATAAAAAAATTAAATATAATTTCTAAAAAATCGTTCAATCGAATAAAAATTTTATCAAAGTTAAAGCCATCGAAGAATGTAGACCATTGGTCTACGTCCATCGCATCTTGCACCATCTAATTCGACGGTTAAACCCGAATTTCCAATAAGAAACGTGAGAAATATTATTATTATTATTATTATTCAAACGTATGTAAAAATAAAAAAATTAAATAAAATTTCTAATAAATCGTTCAATCGCATAAAAATTGTATCGAAGTTAAAGCCATCGAAGAATTTAGACCATTGGCTTATGTCCATTGCATCTTGCACCGTCTAATTCAACAATTAAACCCGAATATCCAATGCGAGATGTGAGAAATATTATTATTATTATTATTATTATTATTCAAACGTACGTAAAAATAAAAAAGGTAAATAAAATTGAAAAATCGTTCAATGGAATGAAAATTGTATCGAAGTTAGCGATCGAAGAATTTGGATCGTTGGTCTACGTCCATCGCATTTTGCACAGCTACAAACACAGCTATGCGCTTGTGTACGACGCTGGGGAGAATCGAGTGGATTGGCCGAAGCCAAGTGCAGCTCTAATTCGGCCTTGAATCTAATGCAGCTTCGTTCAGCCGAGGAAAGAGCGAGAGAAGAAGAGAGAGAAAGGAAGAGAGAAAGAGTCGAGTCGTGGTCGTAGACCTCCGGTCGTTGCCCGGTAAAACTGCGCCGAACGTTTCGCACGGGGCGTCGAAGGCCGCGGAACTGCGCCAACGAGAAGAGCCCGCGTGCACTCTGCAGCTTCATTGCCGAGGTACAAAATCAAGAGAAATGTATATTGGTATTACTTTCGGTTTGAAAAAATAATCGGATCGTCACTAATGACAATTAGTGACGATCGTGACAACAATGGATTTTTAGAATTTTGTATTAAGGAATGCTCTTAAAAATAAGATGCGAAGAGAGGGAGAGAGAAATTATTCGTTTTCCCAATAATTATGTATTCAAGCCGATTTATTATTGATAATAAGCGGATAGTGCTATCGTCATAGTTCGTCGATTCATATTTAATTTATTTGAAGAGCGTAACGCTAACTTATCGTGCCAACAAACAAAGTACTCCCGGCTTATTTATTTATTAATCGGCTTAAGGCTCACTTTGATTCCTAAATATTCCACGATCGAATTTGTTATCTACGATAAATATATCTACGATTAAATATCATCCAACGAAATACTCACTTGTGTAACAAAATAAAGATACTAAATAAAACGAACTTGAAAATACATTTTGCTTTTTTGCTATTTATTTATTAATCGCCTTAAGCCTCACTTTAATCCCTAAATATTCTAAGATCAAATTTGTTATCTATGATTAAATATCATCGAACAAAATTCGCTTTTGTGCAACAAAAAAAAATACAAAACGAAACAAACTCGAAAATACATTTTGCTTTTTTGCTGTTTATTTATTAATCGCCTTAAGCCTTACTTTGATCCGTAAATATTCTAGGATTGAATTTATTATCTGCGATTAAATATCATCGAACAAAACTCGCTCTTGTGCAACAAAAAAAAAGATACAAAATGCAACAAACTCGAAAATACATTTTGCTATTTTGCTATTTATTTATTAATCGTCTTAAGCCTCACTTTGATACCTAAATATTCCAGGATCGAATTTGTTATCTACGATTAAATATCGTTAAACAAACTTCTCACTTGTGGAACAAAAGAAAAAATACAAATCGAAACAAACTCGAAAATACATTTTGCTTTTTTGCTATTTATTTATTAATCGTCTTAAGCCTCACTTTGATACCTAAATATTCCAGGATCGAATTTGTTATCTACGATTAAATATCGTTAAACAAACTTCTCACTTGTGGAACAAAAGAAAAAAATACAAATGGAAACAAGCTGGAAAGTGCATTTCGATTTCTTGCTATTTATTTATTAATCGCCTTAAGCCTCACTTTGATCCCTACATATTCCACGAACGAATTTGTTATCTACGATTAAATATCATCGAACAAAATTCGCACTTATGGAACAAAAAGAAAGATACAAAACGAAACAAGCTCGAAAGTGCATTTCGCTTTTTTGCTAAATATACGGCGAGTGAATAAATGAAACGTCGCAAATGTGTCATGCTGTTTTGCACAGACAACAGGGCGTTTACGTAATCCACCAGATTGCTCCGGGCACAGTGAGACTACTATGTACAAGAGTGTGTGCATATTCACATATGTGTCTGTATGTCTGTGTACATAGCCCGGGAGTTCTATCTCTCCGAAACGCGTATATTTTTTCCTCGATAAATTTGTTTGCACTCGAGTTTGCCTATGCTTGGTGTGTGCGAGGCGATTGGGCGGACGAGAGCTCGTAAACGCATATGCGGGGGCGAGAATGAAAAAAAAGTAGAGAGGGAGAAAGAGATTAGAGGAAAAGAGAGAGCGAGTAAGTGAGGGAGACAGGGAAAGAGGGAGATGGAGGGAGGTGGCGCGTCATCCCGAGAACCAAACGCACACTAATGCCAATCGGGATTAAACTATTCTAGCAATGTGCTGGTGGGACGTCTGTGGAACTTCCTGGGGGTAGAGCATACTCAGGCATATCGCGTCTAGCATCAGGCTTTGCCGGAGATCCTTTTGTGCTATTGGTTTGCTTGACTCTCACTCTTTCTCTCTCTCTCTCTCACTCTTTTTTTCTTTCTCTCTCTTCCTTTTTCTCTTGCTCTCTTTATCTCTCGCACCGTAGAACTATTCGAGAACTGCGACGACGACACAGACGAAAACGTTGTTTGGCAGTGGAACGAGGCGACAAAAGACCTCCTTTTACGTCTTTCCCTCCACACTTCACCTTCTCATCTTATTGCTCCTTCCCCCACCTCTCTCTCTCCCTCTCTCTCTCTCTCTCTTTGAAACAGTTAGTTGGTCACAGAAATTCAGACGAAACTGTGTGCCGTAGGTTCTTTGAAAATTGCCCGAAACTTTTCGCGCAAAGACTCTTCTTCCCCTTATTTGCCTGTTTGCGCGAAGACCCAAGGGTCTGCTTAAGCCTTTAGACGTAAAGATCTAAGTGACATCTTTATTTCCTAACCCTAATGGTACGATTCAACCGCGACAAAGATTCTCATATTCCAAAATCAAATCATTCCAAATATTTCTTTATTAAGTTCAAGAAGTTGAAATAATCGAAATTAATCGAAAATAATAAATATTCATCCTCGTCGATATTGAATTAAAATAATATCGTTCGTTGATAACACAGCTGAGCTATTTTTTAAAAAATCAATCAATCGTAATTTCGAAGACGTCAAAGTCGTGATATCGTTTTTACCTGGGGGCTCTAGACGTCGCGATACGAATTATAAAAAGTCGATGTGTGTACGTATATACGTACGATGCTATGCAAAGCATTCAGCAAACTCGTTTGTGCTAGTTCAAGGCTAGGCCATACGGACGTCTGGTCTTCCTTAGTGTGTTTGGAATAACATTAGTGTTTGACGGTCTTCGTGCGTCAGCTATATTGCGATTCGTAGTCTGGCAAAGAATCCTCTCTCTCTCTCTCTCTCTCTTCTTCTTCCGACACACGAACAAACAGACCGCGTTACTACTAGTCAACGATTGCCGTAAGGCCCCGGTGTCGTTTCACAACGACAACGAGACGTCTACGAGTCTCGAGGTGCGATAGTGTTAGACGCGTCTGGGCGGTAACATAGGTTAGTGACACGCCAAGGCCATTCCCGTCGTATTACAGACGTTAGAGAGCCTTACGAGCCTTCTTATAGACTCATAAAGCGATACGAATGAATTTCCAGGTAACCGAGTGATTTCACGGACGAATTTTTTTTTATCCTTTGGAATTATTGTACGAAGCCTTCGGGAACTAATCAATCGATTCACCACACTATCTTTGTAACTCGGTTTAATATCCTGTTGAAATTAGATGGAAAGATTTCGAAGGTCTACCGAATATTTCGGATACGAGAATGATTATGAAAGATCGATCGATCGATCGGCCGATTTCTTCGATACTTCGATCCTCAATTTTGTTCTCATGGATACAATCGTTAAAAATATAGAATTATGATTAGTTGAGGAAAAAGAATCGTTCATAGGTGCAACGATAGGAAGAGCGACGACGCAAATATACATACATACACAGTATCGATTTACCCGATTCCAGGTCATCGACTCGTTGTATGCAGGTCACGCGGCCCTCGTGGAAACCGCACACTTCTCCCACTTTTTTTTTCAATCCCTCTCCCTCTCTCTATCTGCAAAGTGGATAGATACTTTCGGAGAAAGGAGGAGCAGCGAAAGATAAGGTGTCGAAACAGGTTCGGAAAATCGTGAATGCTCCTCTCCCTCTCTCTTTTTCTCTCTCTCATGGTTTCTCTCATGGTTTCTCTCTCTCATGACGCAGTGGATAAGAGACGCGACTGCACATTCCATATCTATATAATATATATATGTGAATATATACGAACATATATTTATATATAGAGAGAGAGAGTTTGCAGGATATTTTTATACCTCGTATACGAGAAAGAAAGGGAATAAGCTCGTGGCTATATTTCTCTTCCGTACACTCCGTAGAATGAAGAAGGTCTTGCGCCGTACGTTTTAGGAATTCTGAAAGCGCGAACACCCTCGCTGACCCTTGCGACGTCTGACCCATAACGGTAGTACCTACTGATCTTCTCTCACGGGACGCTCGTTTCTCTCTCGGCGCTGCGAACAACTTTATTTCAGGCTATTTCAAACAACAATAAACCGTTTATCCTATTTTTACACTTCGAAAAATAAATGTCTAAAAAATAATCCGAACGATTCGTGGTGGTACGTTTAATAATTTGAACTCGGTTCGAGAATTACGTGACTGACCAAAATGCATTTCGATGAAAAAGAGAAGAAAAAAAAACAGTAATGGTTACGTTTCAAAGGTGTTTGCCGAATGTTATGTAAAAATTGAACAGCTGCATCTCGGGCTATGAAAATATTATTTCACCTTTTTCGTAGTGGGACGACGAGTTTGAGAGAGACGGAGGCAAAAAGAGAGAGAGAGAAATAAATGTAACGAGATCGAGAGGTTCGTAGATGCGGACACCTGCGAAACTGCTTTCATTCCCGATTATTTCGGTCGATTATGCGCGAGACACTCGCTCTTTAGAATTCTAATACAAGCCGTGTGCGACGAGACGAGACTTGCCGCTTAGCTCCTGCTCTAAGGCTGAACCAAAAACCAATTGCGAGAAGGAAATCGTAAAGACCTTCGCTCTCGTCGTAGAACCGTTAGAGGTGACAGACGGTCATAACGAGAACGAGCCGAGGAGAATGACTAGGATTTGTCTAGCGCAAATCCTGTCTCGCGTTTATACCAACGAGAGAAGAAAAAAAAAAGAAAACAAAAAGATCGTAACCGGTTAGCCTTGGGCTTTTCACTTCTAATGCGAGAACGCTTTCATGTCCAGGGTCGTAGACGGTCAGACACAAACGTATTGAGCAAGGAACTCAGAGTTTTTCTAGTCCGTTCCGTCTCTCTCGCTCTTCGTTAAACCATCCACAAAAATTGCGCAACATTCTCGCGACCCTGAGTCTTTCGCTTGCCTAACGCGTCCTAGACGCGTCTGGCGATATTATTAGAAAACCGGTCCGATCCTTCACGATCCGGTATTCCATTCGATCCCTCCGTCTCCTTTTCGAAATGTCGAACGCTCCGAGTTAATTACGATTCGATCTTTGCCGAACTAAAATTATGGAAAAAGGAAAAAAACGCACACAC
Organism: Netelia fuscicornis; assembly: GCA_946811545.1. Classification (NCBI taxonomy): domain Eukaryota; kingdom Metazoa; phylum Arthropoda; class Insecta; order Hymenoptera; family Ichneumonidae; genus Netelia; species Netelia fuscicornis. The sequence continues at coordinate 5,641,147 of OX328013.1, forward strand.
ACACACACACACACGAAAACAAAACAAAAAATCATCATTTTTTCATATTTATATCATCGTGAGCGATCTAGGTCGGACTGATTCCCGTGTCGTAATGTCTTTTCGTTTGGCCAATACCGTTAAAAAATCGTCGTCCCGGGTGTGTATGCGTATAAGTGTCGGAGAGAGATTAGGCGGAATATAAAATGAGATAGACTAGATGGCCTGACTGCTTCTTAAACATAACGATTGCATAAATATACACACACATATATATATATATATATATAGATATATATCGAACATACCTGTAGACAAACCAGTTTGTCAATCGACGTTGATCAATTACATAATTATAGAATCCACCGAGTGAGAAAGAGATGAATTTTTAACGATAATGATAATGATATATACCGCCAGGTGGTGGCGTGTCTGCGTGATCGTTTCGAAATTGCAGGGTCTATGTTAAAAACGTGTTTATACGAAGCGCGCGTGTGGCGATGGGCGAGTGGTAAAAAATGTTTGCCATCGGGAGAGTGCTCTCATGCGCTATCAATGGCGACGAGACTTCTATCCTTCGTGAGATTACTTTGGTGTTATTATTATTATTATTATTATTATTTTTTATTAGCGGTAGTACGTGTATATACAGGTACGGATATTCGAGAACGCCCCAAGACTAATACTCGGGGTTAAGACGAGCTAAATTCCTCAACCTAGATTGCTATCGTGCATCAGGCTTTTCTATAGTCCATATATATATGTGTATATATATCTATATAGACGTGTTTAATATAAATGTATAACGCCGGGGAGAGAAGAGACTGCTATTCTCGTACCTCGAACTCCCGACTGAATTCGATTGTGGATTGGCAACATTTTGCTTTTAGGTATAATTCACTCGGGCGCTCACAACGATATTCATATACACTTGTATATATATATATATATATATGTGTGATGAGAAGTTCTTCCCGTCTGACCTAACGGTATCCCTCGGTTCCTTAAAAAAAAAAAGAAATAATAATAAAATGGAGAACATTCCGGCTGTAACATCCACGATACTTTGTTGAAAGCTGATTCCTTTTTTTTACGAATGCCTACAAACGGGCCTCTCTTTTCCTCGCTCATGGCTAATCCATCATCTGTTTGCAATTTTACGGCCATTACGGACGACTCGGCGCGTAACGCGTATCGGTCGACGTCGCGAAACTTTACCGACGGTCTTTGCTAATTTGTCGTTTTGTTAATGAAAAAAGAAATATTTTATACGTATTTTCTTTTTTTTTTTTAGGAATGTAATTATTTGAATAAAAAGTGTCACGCGTGGCCCGAGTTGAAAACAAAAAAACGAAGATCGCGTTTTGATCGCATGTCTCATTCACGAACTCCTAGCATCAGCTACGATTCCGTGTCGAGGGTCAGTGACATCATCCAGAACGATTTGCTAATGCGACGTATTCTTAAATTTAAATGTCGGTGGACCGAGTATGAAAACGCGAGCGAGACTACCTCGCGTATCGCGCCAGGGATTTCTTATTTATGACTTTTATTTCAGGAGGAAAAAAATAAAGTCAAACGAGAACGATTACATCGAACGTCTATCAAACTGCAATTTCATCGAATATCGTCATTCGATTTAAATGAAATACCTCGCTTTCTATACCAAACTTGGACACGACTTACCTTGAAATAGAATGGGAATACAATTTGTTGTTTCTTTTTTTGTTTGTTTCTTGCTGCATTGGCCATGAGCCGGACAGGGCGTATCTCACACGATTTAACCCAAAGAGTTACGCTATTCTGACTTTTTAACGATCGATTTGCATGTATATTAATACCGTTAGTAAATTACCAAAGTAGTGCGACCAGTGGCGATGCCTCGGTGATTGTGTGTGATACGCCGTCGAATCCGGCGAAAACTGGCAAAGTCGTCCAATTAGCATGCAAAAGGTCGTCGTTGGCGTCGTTCGTTGTCGTCGTTATTTCGCCGTGTATACATATAGTCGAGCGAATTTTCAGCGAGGTAGAATCACACGACGTATTATGAGAATTCCCATATTTGCGACGCCTCGTACCAGCCACCCGTTACGAAACGCGAATAAGCGATATAAAGACGAGAACGGTGAGAATTGACCAGGCGTATTTATAAATTCCATATATGCGCCCAATAATTCGTGATCCTAAATGCTGGTCGTCGATAAATTAATATAGATTATAAACGATCGTTTCAGGGATGCGTGGCAGTCAAAGATTTTGCCTGTTTGCTACTCGTTTTGCTTGAAACGGAGAGAGAGAGAGAGAGAGAGAAAGAAAAAGATGGAGCTCCAGAGATCCATGTAACAGTGGAATTTTTTTTCTCTCGAATGCCTTCTCGCTGGCTCGTTATATTTTTTAGATAGTTGAAGCGAACCTAATTATGCTGAGATTTAGAGGCCAGGTTGGTCCGACTCATGGGCGCGACGTTGATGATTTAGATTTTATTAAGTAAGCGTACGTGTCCACCCGCAGTTTGTTCTGACCCGAGGGAAAGAGAGTCGTCTCGGTAGGTTTTCCAACCCTTAGGGACGGTACGTTTTCGTCCAACCTCGTTTTTTTTCCCTCCATGGCACAGCTTGCCTTGATATTCGCAAAGAGTTACGCAAATGGGTCCATTAAAAACGTTTCTCTCGGCCAGGAAGATAGATAGAGAGAGAGAGAGAGAGACGGAGCTGAGAGGGAACTCCCGAATGAAATGCGAAATAAGGGTTGCGGAGGATTGAGGGTGCATATTTCATCGTGCTGCATGTGCAATGTTCGCGAGCCAGGTATTTTGCTCTCGTGTACCTCTCAACAGCTAACCACGGTAAATATGTAAATTCGTAGCTGCGAAAGCATCTTCCGCACGCTCGCTCGCGTTTCTATGAATTTATTCAGAACCTAGGAGGTCAGCCGACTGCTTGACTCGAATGCCACTCTCGTCGTATATACGACGAGTCGAGTAACGCGGACCAGTGGAAAGACAGCGGAACGAGGATCTGGTTGTCCGTTTTGTCCCGCGTACACGTTCCCGTCATCAACGACGCATCTGGTACGTGCATAAAAATGTCGTAGAATCGTATTAAGCCATTATGCAATCGCGCATCTAAGCGACGAAATTGAATTCCGTCGAGCACGTTGCAAATTGTATTTAATTATAGAAACGCTTATTAATTCCAACTTTCCAGGAAATTATGCTTCAATCCTCGCTGCAGAAAAATGGATTTAATAATTGGACTTGGGTATAGTGGGTCGAGTCGTTTCTCAAGGACGTCATCACCAATGAACGATGAACTTTGATCGATCGAAAAAGTAAATCGAGTCTCGATCTATAACGATCATCGATCAGGATCGACAATTTAATCGATCGATCCTTCCGACGTCGGGATATTTGATTCTTCGACGAATCCGAACGTGCGTACTGTAGGGCACACGGCGTTCCGTACTCGATGCTTTCAGCGGAGGTCACCGGGAGTTAATCTCGAAACTCTGCGAGGGATATCCGGAAATTATTCATCGATCTCTCCTCAAGCTCGAATCTCGGGCGAGCTTTGCAACGAGAAACTCTAACCCCCTTCGTGAGCTTCTCGTTTCCATTCGCGCGTCAATGCCGACCCTCGCCCAAACGAGAAGTCCAAATGGTTTACAGTTGATATCGACCTAGAGGCAACTAGATATCGCTGTCCAATATCGTTAGCGTCGATATACAGCAATGATCACGTCGACACGACGCGGTACAGTCGTCAATCTTCCAACAGGATTCGTCCGTCGAACGTCGAAGGTCCTTGGACGTTATCGCCCGTTGAACCAAAACCGATAGAGCTAGCGTTTGCTCGATCGATGAAATTCCGCAGGCGGCACGAGGATCGATACGTCGTCCAGAATTGGCTCGAATAATGGAATATCGATAACGGATATCATTGTGGTCGTCAGGGGATGACCTCTTCGTTCTATCAACCCACGGATACCATTACCATGGTCCATCAAGGATGTAGCAACGAACTAGACAGTCGCAACGACTGCGAATGGTCAAACCTACCCAGATAGGGAGAAGCTAACGAGGGCTGTTTCAACCCTATGTACCTCTAGCTGCGGTATCGAGGTCGTTAATTTCATTACCTTACCGCCCATCTTTATCGATATAAGCGCAACAACGCGAACTTTACATCACGACATTTTCGAATTTTCACGCGAGTGTACGTCGCCAGTTTGTTGGCGACCCTCGTTTTGCTTCGATGCGCAAAAATCTCGTAATCGCGTTCTTCGATCCACGAGAGCGTTAGACCGCGACGTTGCACATTGCACCGTGCTCCAGGCGATTGCACTCTAACGGACTCTTGTAACGGGGAAAGGGAATTTCCCTCTTCCTGTTTGTGCCGTCGCCTGCGACCGCTCCGACTGCCGGCATTAAAACTGTCTGTACAGTACACGGTCGCGCTCGCGAAATTGTCGGTCAAGGTTGCCCAGTTCTCGGAGCTCGTACTACCAACACACGCCTCTTCGCGTCTCTTTTCACGTTTCTCTCACTCTTTCTCGTATCGTTATTCCCGCATTGGCTTACAAGCGAGACTCGCGGTCGTTTCGACGAAATCAAAATTGCGATATGTCGATGTTTCGTGAATCGTCGCTAACTAGGTCATCGTGAAAGTCGAACGAAGAGCGCAAGGCTGAAAATCGTGGATTCTCATCGGAAATCACGAGATCAACGGAAATTATCGATAATTCGATGAATTTATCGATAAGTTAAAGACGAGAGAATGGAGCGACGAGAATTACCTCTTTTTATTTCATTGCAGCTGTTTTTTTATTCCTGTTACTGACCGCCTATGCTAAAATCTCAGACAAAATGTTCGTCATCTCGAGCCTGCCACGAGCGAGCTGCATAGATGACTCGTATGCATTTGGAATGCGCGCCTGTGAGACGCGAATAAGGGGGTCAAGCGAATTCGATGTGCCAATGCGATGTCAAAAGTCGAATGCGCTTCTTCGTATCGACGATACAACGAGCTATTTTGCTTTATGCCTTTCTGCATTTTATTTATTTGTTCATAAATATTGCATGAGAGCCAAGAGAACTATCGAGGGGGTAGAATTGATAATTTAAGCGACTCGAAAGACGCCGGAAAGACGTCTTACGATCGTAAAGTACCTTACGGATATCGAGAAGATTCGGAAACGGAATAGTCATTTCTTCGGGAAAATTGAAGGGACGAGTCAAGTTTTATTCCACCGTTTTTGGTACTGAAAAGTGCCTCGCGTTTTTGAGAAATAAATAAATCAAACTCCCGAAGATAAGAACAACTGGGAGAGTATAAAAGAAAAAAAGTTTTCAACCCCTGTGGGTTAAGGGATGGAAATTTACCAGCGGCGCTACGAGGAAATAACCCTGAAACTCCGTTGTAGAAGAATTAATTTTTTTTTCTTTTAGCCGGCGTTTTCAAGCCCTCCTAAAAAATGACTGGGCCAACTTTGCGCGTGCCAAGCCTCGCCATCGAGCGACCTGGCCAATTCATTAATCCCGCGCGGCTAAACGCCCCGCAGAAACGGCAAAGAACTCGCGAAACGACGAGGTTTTTTCACGACGGTGATAACTCCGAATATCGTGGTTAGACGGAGGCCGTGGGCCAAGCCAAAGTATACGCGGAAAATTACAAGACAACCGTCCCGCGGCGAGAAGGCAAACGAGAAAAGGGAAACAAGGCCGTAAACTTTTGTCTCGCGCGAACCAGCAGGAGTTGCCCATTTTTCCACGTCTCTCCGGTTCTTCTTGCTCTCTTTTTTATTCTCCGGAAAATAAAATTATTCCACCGACCCTCCTCGAGATAACGGCGTCGACCTTGGCTAAAGAGCTCGGAGTCGGGGGATGAACAAAGAAAGAAAAAAAGAAGAAAAAAAACGTAAAGAAAAAGATTTATACTCGGACGTGGCTTACGTATCAAGTTACTCGAAAGGGAAATTAAAATTTGAGAGCGAAACGAGAAAAGTCAACGGGGTGAAGATTGCTCGAGGGTAGTTTTACGTTCCTTGTTTCACATTCGTGCGAGAATCGCGACGATTCCGGGATCGCATTGGCAAAACCACTTTTAACAAACTGTCGGAAACGTTTCCCGTATGAAATTTTCAACCCTTGAATCCGGTAGTTACCGAGGTAGGAGAGGGGGGATGGGGTGAACATTTTCAACTTACTTCTCCACACGTGACGGCGAGCGAAGCTCGGGGCCACTTAGGTTCTCGCGGAGGAAAAGGACCGGCGGGTGGAACGACCAAGCATAAATTTTGGGCGACTCTCAGCGCGTCCGTGCACGCCTCTTCGCTTCTGTTGCCTCTTCGTTCAGACATACATGCACAACGAGCCGGGTAACACGACGAGCGAAACGAGTTCGCCGAACTCGCGGCAAGATTAATGAAGATATTTAAAGTTGCTAAGCGATACCCATCGTGCGGACTTTTGCGAGAGTCCAGAGAAAGGGTGAAGGGTGGGGAGTTAAAGGGTGAGTCGGAAAAAAACGAATGGATAAAAATGAGGGCTTCTTCGTTAACCGATACGATATGGCGATGAAAAAGAGCGGAGGAGAGCGACCGCCATGACCGAATAGGACCAGTTCGAGGCTCGAACTCTCTTCTTTCTCTTCTGCACGACGTCGATCGTTAAGCCAGCAAGGGCGCGCATAACTTTTTAACTCTCTCTCTCTCTCGTTCTCTTTCTCCATCTCGCTAAGAAAAGCTACCACGTATTCAATTAGGAAACATGCTCGAGCCGTTGAGACTACACGATACTGAATCATTAATCAAATACGTATACGCCGCAGCTGGGAGCGTTGAAACAATATTTAAACTTCGATTTTGAGCCATCGCAACAAGGCGCATGCAATTATATTTTCCTTGATCGAGACGCGAGTCTATAAAATATCGTCTCTTGCGTTTGGTCGTTCATCGAAGCGGGTAAAGTGTGGAGCGAGAAAGCGATAAAGGGGGTAAGAGAATGAGCGAGGGAAAGAGCGAGAGAGAAAGAGACAGAGAAAACCAGAAGAAGAGCGAGGATGATGAAACGAGCTCGTTCCTCGTGCGATTATCGTTCGTTGCGGAACTCGAAGAGAATCGAATTTCAAGGCTGAACGAATAGCCGAGAAATCTCGAGTTTTATACTCATCCACGGTCGTATCGAAAAATCCAAGCGCTCATTCCGCCACTCGCGCTTTTGTTGCCCGATGGCGTTTCGTCTCTTCCAGAATCGTAATAACGCGCACCTTCCACCTCGCTCGGTTTGTTCCGATCGTATATACGAGGCTCGATCACTGTAATAATATTTACACGAGGTTCTCCGTCACACAGATACGCCTCTTGACTTTTATGCCGATATTGCCGACGATTTTGTTCGTTCGTGTGAGAGTGCAAAAGATAAGTGCTAATCTCTCTGTCAGGCTAATGTGGAAAGTTGGACGCTCTCTCTCTCTGTTTCTGTCTCTTTCTCTCTCCGCAACCGCTGTGGGCTTTTATCATTTTTGCCAACGTATATAATCGTACAATACACAGTTTCGCGATAATTTCTGCACTGTTTCCTGTTACGCTTCTAAAACTAGGATTTTTCTAAAGCGATAAACAGCATTAACGTTCTGCTATGCAAGAATAGATCGACGTTTTTTTTTGTATTGAATAAATAATTTTGTCGCACGTTTTATTGAATTAAAACTAAATAGCATAGGTTTTATTTCATTAAATCCAGAATTCATAAGAACTTTCAATTAATTAATCGATAAGGACAAGAAAGTAAGTTACAAAGATAAAATATATTTTAAGTTAATTAAGCCATTAATGAATTATTTATACAGTTGACAATATAAGTCATCATTAATCGCTCGATTTATTAACGATTGATTAAAACAATATTTGATTCGTCCAGCAAAATTCTGCTGCGCAGCGTGGAACTTTCTGCGAAAGGACAGGCCACGTTTGGCCGGACGATGAAGAAAATTGACGTCGTTTCATCCGGGATATCGTCGATTCATCACGGTGCAAATACACGAACGATGAAAGATTCATAAGTAAGAAAATTTGACGTGCGCACCAGCAGCGTTACATGTCCTGAGGGTTGAAGGAAGGAAGTGAAGAAAGAAAGAAAGCGGGAAAGAAAGAAAGAAAAATGAAGAAAAGGAGACGAATGACCCTGCCCAACGCGGTACCATCATGGTCCATACGAAACTTCCCGGCAGCAGCGCGGGGGCTATTTGCATCGTGAATCACCGAACGTGCAGTGAAATATTACAGGACTGTAATCACGATTCTTTGGAGTGCGCAGCACTCTCTTGGACTAGAGAGAGGTAAGAACGATCGTTGAACAAGAGGCGAGTGGAGGGAGAAGCGAGTAAGAGTAACAAAAAAAAAACAGAAAAAAGAAAACAACTCGAAGGCCCCTCCGGTCCGCTTGTGCTTTTCGCTTCGTGAATCTTTCGCCGTTCTCTCGCGCGCGGGCCGCACCGGGTACCTTCATCATGTTCGTGTTTCTTCCACCAAGAGGGAGAGAGAACCAACGAGAGAGACAGAGAGCGAGCTCTTTCTTCTTTTCTTCTTTCACTCCTTGCACCATCTTGGGGTTTCGCCTCAATCCACGCTTGCATACGTACATCCCCGGCACTAGGACGAAACTTACGCCCCTCGAGCCAGCGACGTCCTGCCTCATCGCTCCTCGACCCACGTTTCGCCGATCATTCTCTCTCTCACTTCGTCCTTTTTTTATGTTTCGTTCTGTATGAGCTACCGCGAGATCGTAAATGTTAGTGTAACCTAACGGAAAAATTCAACCATTGGCCACAGGAAGCAACTCTGGAGCTGAATAGAGAGAGAGGGAGAGAGAAACGAGAAAAAGAGAGGCAGAAACCATTTTTCTGACCAGTGTACTTTACTACGTACCTCCAGCCTCAATTTTTTTATGCCTCTGTACGCTGGCTTCGACCACAAACCTAACATTTCCGCCATACATGCTCGGTTTATGAACCGAGTATTTCTTTTTGTTTGATTGTTTCTTTTTGTTTTCGAAAATACAGAGGATTTCGTTCGAAGATTTTTCTCCATCGAACGAATCTCGCTATTGTTCATGCCCTGAAGTCTCGTAACGACGCGGGCTGGAATGGCTCCTAGGTGAAACGCGCATGAAGCACGCGAACGTTAGACCAAGGCCAGCTCGAGTCTTGTTCGCTCGCCCCCCCCCCCCCCCCTAGCCACCTTTTCGGGTACTCGAGGAGTCAGCGAAATCATGAGCCGAACGTTTAGGAGGCCAACTTTTCGTTTATTTCACGGTATAATTGACGGGTTCTTGAAGCTAAGAAGTGCTCTCTCGCACGGGCGATCGGGCCACTTTTTCCTCCCTGCTCGTTTTTTTTTCCTCGCGGTACACTAAGGATACGCGGGATATCGCCCAAAGGCGTTCAACTTTTGGCTCGAGTTGATTATACACGCGTCTATACGGGACTAACTGCACACCAGGTTATCATCAGATATCAGCAGGAGAAAGAGAGAGAGGGAGAGCCAATTTGGAAACGCATTATTCGCACGAAGATTCTTGCAAGAATGAGTGCTGCACAATTATTTTTATTGAGATAAAAAGCCAAGTGATCTAAAATTAAATGATGTAAGAGCAATTACTCAAAGTGTCTCAAAGAAAAACTATTACTTTTTCGGAAAAATAATACAATTCGAAATAAAAATAAATCTTTTATATTTATATTCGTATCAAACAATCCCTATGTATCAAATGGTTGAATATAAAATGGAAATTTAATCATGAACTCGCACAGGGTCGAAAACAACGTCTACGACCGAAACGACGTCAACGTCGATGGCGACAACAGGCAAGGATGACGAGAAAAGCCGAAGAAAAGAATGTATTTCCGGCTCGCAGGATCGCGACAATAATCACGTAGAAGGAAGTGAAGCAAGACGTCGCGCGGGTTTAATATAGCGGGCGTTCTCGGTTGGCTGCTGTCGTTCGTCGACAGGCGGCAATTCTTGGATCCAGAAATCATAATTTCCATAACATTATGCGTCGACAGAAGGAAAGAGCTCGCACGCTCGTTTCGAGAAAAGGAGCGAGATAGACCGGGGAAGGTAAGATGCAACGAACGGTTAAAAGAAGAACGAGAGAGGGTAGAAAGGACTGGAGAAAGAAGAGAGAGAAAGAAAAGGACCGGTATATACACCCGAAGGTAAAGGTGGAATGCTCTCGCGACGCCGAACGATACTTATCGTGTCGCAAATTCTCCCCGCTGGTGAAAGAACTCCCATTCGGCTCGTATAGGCCACGGGTAGAACGACATCGGCAACAGCATCGCGGCAATCGCGGGTTCTCCACCACGCTCCACGGCAAGATCTCTCGTGCAATTCTCAATCCCTGCGAGCTTGCTCGAACGACTGTGTCTCTCCCTCCCTACTCCCTTTACCTTTCTCGTAATAAGACGTTGTCCCTTGCCTCGTACGTACTGCTCACCGAGCGAGGTCTTCAAGAGATAAAACAGAACCATGGTAGAAGTTCACGGTACCCGGAGTCGTTTAATGCGAAGAGAAGTAAGCCCGAGACGAGAGACGATAAAAATAAAGAAGAATAGACAAAAATAAAAAAGGAAGGTAAATAAATAAAAATGAGCGTAAGTAGGGCTAGAGAACGAACCTAAAGGGAAGATAGACGAGTGCGGAGGAGAGAAGGAGCGTCGAGGAAGGTGCGAGTGAGAGAAAGAGGCAATTCGAGCGAGAAGATGTTGATGAGGGCGCTCGGGGGCGAGGGAACAACTACCGCGAAATAACCGACTATACCCGAGGAGGCCCAGCGGTAAATAACTATAATTTCTTTCGTTGGTCTTGGCTGTATATAGGTGTAATGTATAGTTTTTTTTTGTTCGTTATTTTTATTTCTGTGCTCGAGCGAAGCGAAGGGAGGTTTTGCAGGGTGCGCTTCCTCGTCGTTGCACGCATCGTGGCGGTTGTACCCAGATTCGAGTAGCGATACCTATATCGACTATCGGATATAGTAATGGCGAAATATAGGCGGAGGAGAATGGTGGGTATCCATGGACGTAAACTCTTTTGGATCGTGACTACGCGAGAAGAGCAGAAGAAAAGAGAAGTCCGAGCGAGCACGCTCGCAGTAAAACGACGAGGTTTAGGTCCGCGTGGCTTGACCACAAGCACCAGCACAACGTGGTCGAACCGATCGCGAACGTCGCGTAGTCATCGGAGAGGGGATGAAAGCGGGCCTTGGCTGCTTCGGCCGGGTGCAACGACCCCTACGCTCGGGTCAACCACCCCGCGAAACGCGAACTTACGCACGCGGACAGATGGACGGAATGGACGGATGGATGGAATAAACGAGAGAGGAGAAGGACGACCTAACCCGAGATGTGTTCTCTGTGTTGCCCGATGCTGCGAAGGAACGCCCGAGTCTTGTGAGAGAAAACGAGAGAGAGAGAGAGAGAGGGGCAGAAAGACAGAGACGTTATACAACGCGAGAATGAAAGAAGACGCTTTTGGGCTCTTCGCAAACTCGTGTTTTGTGTGCCTCTCGCTCTTTCAGCTTTCGGGAACATCACGCACGTTTGTTTCACCCAGCGGAGAAACGGAGAGGAGCGTGAGCGAATGGAACGAAGAATTTTTTTGACGGTTTTCATATTCAGGAAGAATCACACGCGTTGTCATTCAAGCGAGATGAGCGTTTTTGTTTTCGGTTTCTCTTGGGAATTAAACGAGTCACCAGGTGGTACGCGATGTTCGAGTCGCTAAATAATTTCTGGGTAGCTCTTCTCGTGAAACGAGAAGAGGGTTGATACCTACTTAGGGAAGAAAAGAGGGTGGGAACATTGGAATTTAGCTCGAAACGCAATGAAGTAACGAGTTATAGAGGAAATTAGAGTGACACAGGCGATATGCTTGAGATTATCCAGGCCGATATCGACAGTACTGTTTCAAGGGGTTAACAGAGAGAAATATCACCGATTCGGTCATCTGATATTACGTATGTGCGGGAAACCATCAACCGGATATACGGGATTGAATTCGGTCATCCGGATGAGCTTCCCATCTCGATAATCGGTCGATGCACTCACGATTCAGAGGCTTCACATGCGGATAAAGAGAGAGGAAGGGGGAAGAGAGAGAGAACGAGAGAGAGGATGAGAGAATCGAGTGTATCGTGACGGTGAATGCTCGTATAATCGAGGCGAGAACCGCAGGAGGGCATCGTGTCCCAAGTCCTCGTCCTATGAAATTCATGCCGTTGAGATTTGCTGCTGGAGATTCGAGGCTGACGGAGCTCCGGGCGATCGGCAACAACGCCGAATCTCGATCGAGGGAAGGGACTTTCGACTAAAATCAAAAGACAACGAGCGCCATCTTGGAATAAATATATGAAATATCGTGCCGAAATAATAATTACCGGTTTGGAAAAATATTCTTTTTCTTCGTGTAACGACATAGCGCGAAGATATTTGCTTGCGAAATCGGTTTTGATTACTCGTCGTCGTCAGCGACGCACTATCCTCTATCCTCGTTCGGGTAGGTACTTCGCAAACCGGTTTCTCGTTCCCTCGACTGCCCCGCGGTGATTCTATTTCACGCAACGAGAGATCCTTAGTCGTACGATGCAACGACGCTTACACGTACGCACTTTTTTTTTCTCGCAAGGCCGTAAAATGTGTATATCAGTTTATCGGCGTAGCAATAATTTTGCCTTGAGAAATTCTCGAGGCCTCGTCATCGAAGTACGTGGGAACGGATAATTTGGGTAATCTCGTCTTGAGATCGCGCTGCTTCTCCGACTTTTGTACAAGGACGCTTGTACTTTTCTTTGCGTTTATTTCTTTTCGTTCGCGATAGGTACACTCGCGTTTTATTTTCTGTCGCGATCTGACTCGCGCACGTGTGCAGCCCCGACGATAAGGAGCGAGGGACGACGACAGGAAAAATTATTCTTACGACGATACGGGTGTAATAATGTAAATTGCGAATGTGGCGAGAGGTTACGACATAGAAAGTCTTTTCTACGTTTTCGAAAAATTACAGACCGAGTACTTGTCGAAAAAAAAGTGAAACTCGAGAAATCGGTTCGAGAATAATAAAAGTTGTTCCAGGATAATGTTTTTTTCTTTTTAATTGATTCTGCGAGTTTTAGTTCGCACTCGCTGGACTAATTAACCTTCGAGTTTTAAAACGCAGCTTGGTTCACGCCGTTGCAACGATCTTTCGATTTTTTTCAGATTTTTATCGAATTTTTGCAATCTTCGGTCGAAAAATTAAAAAATGCAAAAATGTTCATCCTTTGATGCTCACATCCTATAAAAAAAAGTCCAGAAAAACAGGATAGTTGCAGGCTAACGTAAACGAGCACCGGCGTATCATCAACTCGCACGCTAACGATTTCGTATAACGACAGAAAGATGACGAAGTCTCTCATCTCATTTCGCCGCTGGACCAAAGAGAATGAGAGAAAGAGGCGTCGTAGAGCCCGAGTGATCGTGAGATGTTTTCAGAGGAGCGGCAGCTCATTTTTTGTCATCACCGTTCACGACGAAGGGACAGGAAAGAAAGCACGAGGGCTAAAAGTAAGCGAGAACGAAGGAAAGACGAAGAAATTGAAGAGAAACTGAGTAGGGCACAGCAAGCAATGCGGAAAGGGAGGGAAAAAAAAGTTCTAAGCTAGAGGCGCAAAGACCTTTTCGTTCGAAAGTCCGAAACTCCTCTCTTCGTGTTTGCTTTCGCCGGTGCGAGAGAGCCGAGAAATAATGCGAGGGGACAGCGGTCGTGGTTCGATGCAGCTTCCTTTTCCATTCCCCGTTCCTCTCATCCAGCCACTTCTCTACTTCTATCTACCTCGAGTTCTTCCTCGTTTCTCAAAGGCCCAGGACACAAAGCAACGAAACAACCCGAAGCAACGAAACGAGGGAGGGAATCGGTCTCTCGGAGTAATTTCCAGAAAATACTCCCACTCGCAAAATCTTCCTCTTCTCGGATATATACCGCGCCCTTGCCACTCGCACCTCCCTTTCTCAGCCCGTCATCCCCTCTTTCCCTTCCCTCCTTGTCTAAGTAGTTAAGGAGGTGTTCGCAGACTCCTTTTCTCGGGACTTTCGGTCGACTTCATCTCTTGTTTTCGAGAGTGGTCTCCACACACCTTCCGGTGGAACGTTCAGGATTAACGACCTTGTCGTTCCGAGAGCTTATAATCCACCGAGAGAAAATGAAGACGAAATCTTCCCCATAATGCAGGTTTTCGTTCTTTGACATAAAGCCTTATTCTTTTCCAAACGAAATACGAAGAAAAACTCTCCTCGCTACGAGGTGACTCGAGCTCGACGTTTCTTCATCGTTAATTGCTTTTGAATCGGAGAAAACTCTGTAAAATAAATGTATTGATAAAATAAAGAAAAATCGTTACCATATATTTATTCATCGTCTTCACCATTCCTCTGATATCGCACTGAAAGCGCGCGTTCGCATAAAAAGGCAAAAATAAAAATAAATGATGGGAACATTTACGTGCTCATGGTTTTTTCCTGTATTCAACGAGGGGGTGAGCTTGGTATTCACTTTTGGTTCCGAGTGGCTCGTTCGCTCGCAGCACGAGGGAGAAAACCTTCGGTCGATTAGAGCGAATCGCTGTTCGCGCACAACCCTCCTGTACACATTTTTTTTTTTGGAACCTCTATATTTTTTTCCTTTGCCCCCTTTTATTTATTCTCGTCTGTCCTTACCCCCTGCCGTATTTTTCTATTTTTTTCCTTCTTGTTCGAGCCAACGGCGAGTAAAAGTCTTCCTCGAATGCGTTTTTTTTTCACAGTATGGTAAGTAGCTACATTCTATAGGTACGTAATATTGGGTCTGGCTTCTATACACCGACATCACGTAGATGAGTTACATAGTAACAAAAAAATACAGCGAACGAACTATACAAAAAATATATGAAAAATATCGTACGCGGAAAATTGAGAACGGAAAAAAGGTACGATCTCCAGGGCTCAACCACGGACCGAACTATGCATGACGTGAAAATTGAAAAGTTTTTTAAAGCGCACTGCGGCATATGAGAGTCTGCGTTATATATACGTGTGTATATGTATATGCGTGTGCGTGTGTGTGCGAAACAAGCACTAGACACGTGTCGTGCACGCGTGGCACGTCAACTGCCGCTCGTTTACTTGTTATAAGAGAAATTCATTTTGTTTCGTTCTTTTTTTTCAAGTTTTTGTTTTTCAAATCGATGCATCACGTGCATTCGGCAATGCCCAGCGATTGTTCATGCTCCGGCTACGAGAGATGTGCAATAAAAAACACATGGGGCGAACCCCGGAGAGTACACGACGTGACCTGAATCAGGGAAACGGTGTGGCGCACAAATTAAAAATATTTTAAATAAATAAAAATTGATACGTGGCGATTGTGAAATAGTTTTGGGAATTTCTGCCGCACTGAGAATTGTTTTTTTTTTGTATTGAAGTTATATCGAGAGAGTGTGTATATTTTTGTTTTATTATTTGAGGTATTATTCAAGATACAGCGACGAATTAGTTCGAGTGTGTTGCGAAAAATTTTTAAGATTTTCGAATTTTCCTCGCTGCAGGTAAATCGAGAACATCCGAGTCGTGACGTGAGAACCACTGAGCCATGGAGATGATGCTAGCGCCGCGGCGGGGGGCCTGAGAAGTAACCTTGAATTTCGATAAATTATTGCGGAAGATGAGCGAAGAGTTGAAATTTTGGGAAGTTTGACCAATATTTATTCAGAGACAAATTGCCACCGATGGACTTTACCGTTATGACAGCGGGATTCAGACATACGACAATCTTCAGTCGATATTATCAACTGCAAAACATTATTTGAGACGCATCAAAAATGTCGTGAGAAGATCCAAGTCACAGCGAGTTTCAGTTAAATTTCTTTACGAGGCATAGACAATGTTTCATTTCCATTAATCGACAAATGTTATTCAATACGTACTGATATGAAAGAGCAACTTAAACCAGAGATTAGAGGGAGATCAGCAACGCAGGACAAATGTTGCAATCTCGAGAGTTGGTTATGCGACATCTGATGTGAGCGGCCAAAGGGTAAAATTTTTTGTACCCACGTTAAGTTATCCGCAAACTATCGTAGTATTATATATATATATATATATATATATATATATATATATATATATATATGCATAGCAAATGGCGAATGCCGCGAGGATTCAAACGATACAGTGTTGTAATTGTGATATTCGTATTGCGCGGTCAATTTCCGATTCCATAACCTATAATTGAAGCCTTTTTGGGCAAAAAAAAATGTTGACCCTCGGCAGGTGCTGATAGTCGACATTTATGATTTCCTGACTCCTGACTTTAGGGGGTCTGGAGGGGGTCAAATTTTTTTTTCGTCCACAAAGGCGTTGTAGCATCATTTCTGAATCGGAAATTTCCCGCGTAACACGAATTTGATGAAATAAAGCGATTGTGGAGCAAACACAATTTTGACCTCATCGCCGAGGTGTTTTTTGCAGGACCCCTCCTATGCGTCCCAAAAATCGCGATTTTCAAAGTGTCGCCACGGTCACAAAAATTGAGGTATCCGGATGATCCTTGGCTACTCGGCGAGTGCTCGGTGAACTCTGCAAAAAGTCATTCGCAAAATTTTCTGTCGGACGAACGAAAACGGAGATACACCATCGTGAATAGTCTATTTTTTAAGGATTCGCGGTACCCATCGAAATTGGCCACAAATAAAAGCGTTTCGGAGCAAAAACAATCTCTGCCTAAACCATCAAAGGAATTGGACAATTTTTGAAATTTTGCAAGAAATGAGGAATTCTTAGAATTTCCAGGTTGTCAATAGACGCATGCTGTCAATATATTTGACAAGCGATTTCGTTTTAACGAATATCGATATTCCCCGCAACTTTGACAAACATAGGTACTAGACGTCATTGAGAGAGTATTACTCATCGGGAAACCGTTAAAGAAAAATTAAACACGCTCGTACAACACGGATAAAATTATCACTGAAAATTAGCGTCGAGTTGGAAATGATGTTTCGCACAACTAGCTGCAGTTCTCAAAGAGATTTTCGTTCGAGAATGTTGTTTTGTATTTGCGGGTGCTAACGGAACAAGCGTCACTACGAGCGTGCGTCATTGTTTAACTGGAAGACAATGAGAACGAGTCGTGAATCGCTGGTCGCTAATCTGACTCGAGAGATTTTGCATATACGACCGCGATTTACATGTTGCCCGAATGACGATAAACGTCACAAAGCAGCTTTAAAACTTTCCAATTGCTGGTTGGGGATGTCGTTGGAAAATTGCACGCGTATCTTCTCGCACGCGATTATCCACATTCTGCGAAAATGACTGAAACACTTCCGAGACGTTGAAGAAAAGAAACTCGAGTTGACCGAGGTTTTTCAAACTTTTAATTCACAGTGTAACAACAACAAAAAAGCCGCGTTATAGTGTATAATTCACAGGATATTTGCATGAGAATACCCGCGGTATTTCCATGCAAATGTTGCCGCTGACGCGAGTAATTTCGCTCGACTTTTATTATTCCGTACAATCGGGGTGCGAGACCACGGTCTGTATACGTGTAACGAAGAAGGAGAGAAGCGAGGAAAATTTACGAGAGGATTGCCGGAAGTGGATCCCGGAAGAGGAGCAACATTTCGGCAACACTTTTTGTCCTCGTGCGGTGGATAAAACCGAGGTAAATTGAGCTCGGAAGGAATGGCTTTTCGTGCTTCCCCCCCCCCAAAAAAAAGAAAGACAAATATTGTATAAAATTCATCGAAATATTGCAAAACAAAAAAGAAGTATCGAAAAAAATGCTTTTATTTTGACGATTCGACGTTGGTACGGATTGCAATTCGTTCGAATTCTCGTAGCTACGGACAATTTCACCAATTTTTTTTTATCACGGAATTATCGTGGATGAAACTATATGCATCTTTCTCTTTCTCTCTCTCTCTCTCTCTCTCGTCATTCCTATACACTCTCATCTGCTTCCCCGCAGCACCCTCGCCCCCTTGACGACTCTCCTTTCCTCGTTCGCTGCAAAGAGCTCTCGGCACTGTGCGCGTGGCCTACTTCCTGCGACAGTTCGCGATATCTGAGTGTGGTGTATATATACGACCGAGAGGCTTGCACCATCGCCACGCGAATTAAATGCATCTCTCGGGTCCATAGCGTATCTTCGAGACGGCTGCATAGGACGAGGAGAACGAGAGGAGAGAATCGAGAATGAGAAAGAGAGAGAGAGAGAGAAGTAGAGACTGAACGAGAGAGTTTTGAGCGAATCCGAACGCTTGCCATCGCTACAATCAACCCAAGTGGGCTATCTGTTATTCACTTTTGCTTATGAACGGCGTGCATTCACTCGCATACGTACCATACACACATCCAAACCCAAACGCCTCATCAATTATATACGTACATTTATATAAGCAGTTCTTATTTAACGTATCCGACGTATCGTATTGCTCTCGCGCTAAAAGTTTACCCGTACGAGGATCGTACGAGAGAAAATTCGTCAGGAAAAAAAAGCTCGTACTTCGATTTGACTTTTAGATTTTTACACGACAGGAACGACCATCGTTACCCAACTGATCCTCGGTCTCTCGCTTCACCCTACACCCGATACGTAGCGCTTATCTCTGCATTTTCAGCTCTGGCCATTTGCCACGAACTCGCGTATTTCATCTACGCATTTACCATCCACGCGATTCTGGGATACGTATCCGTGTGTATATTTAACGGGTTTATATACGCGTCGTATAATACAGAGGTTCGTGTAATCAAGATGAGTAGGCGGTGTATGTGCACCACTTTCAAAACATTTACACATACAATATTTAAACGTATATATACATATATACAGTTATGTACAAGTGCATTTCCGATTTCTGGATGGAATGCAACCTGGGAGTTACCAAAAAATCGTATATTTCACGGTGGTACTCGGGGCATGAGTTTATGAACTTTGCAAGAGAGAAATCATGCTGGAAAGTTTATCAAAAATTGTCGAATGATAATTTTGTTCGACTATTAAGTGTTTTTTTTCTGACTTCTTCTTCTTCTTGCGCGCGCGTTTGTATGTATTTTTCCATATTTTCGTTTCGCAGTCGTCGCGATTTATGATAAATTTAACGATGCTTTCGCAAGGACGATAATTCACTATTTACGACGATGACCGAGCGATTAAACACAATTATATGCGATGGTCTCTGCAGTTTCTGGAATATATTAGAAATGTCATGGGTAATAAAGAGCCAGTGTTTCCAGCCTCACTGTCTTTCATAGATCTCCTCGCATCTATATATATATACATATACATATATGCGTGTAATATTACACATATAGATGTATATATAAACAGTTGCCGGATGAACATGAATAAATGTATAGCTAATGTGAATATATTAACGTATTATTTTCTCCCAGCATCGTGCAAACCTCCAGAGGCACTCTTTCTTCTTTCCTTCGTCTCTCGTGCTCATCCGCTTTTTATCTACCATTCGCATGTTTTTTTTCTCCCGAATCTTCTCGGTCCCTCCTCGACCATCGTCACGTACGTGTAATAATCTTGCACGTTTCGTCGTCGTCGCACTGACGAGACCGAAGATTCAGGCCCATAATTTTTTTCGTTCCTTTTTTATTTTTTTTTTTTACATCGAGCCACGTTAGGCCATTTCGCGAGGGGCCTTCTCTAGGACCCAAATGCGTGAGGGTCTTTTGCCACAAAATCCGCGTGGCTCCATCGCTGCCGTGGCTGCTGCTGGGTTATGCTTCTGGGAGCGGCTGAACGCTCTCCCCGGCCTCGTGCTAAATTCGCGTTGCGCTTTCGACGTGAGCTCTGCGATTTGACACCGTTCCGTTCAAATCTTTCTTTTTTACTGCCTCAACTTTTTCTTTCTTTCTTCCTTCTCTCTCTCTCTCTCTCTCTCTCTCTCTCTCTCTCTCTCTCTCTGTTTCTCTCACGCGCCTCAGCGATTTAAGTGCGAAACGAGAACGAAAGAAGAATCTGATCGCACAAAGAAAAAAAAACAATTATCGTCGCTTATCAATAACTCGAAATAATTAATTATTCTTGATAATCCCGTTGTATTTCGTTATTTTTCATTTTCCATTACAGTTGCGCCCAGCCTTTGAAATTTCGCGTCCGCGTTTCGAGAGCGCGTTTAATCGCGAGTCTCGCGCGAAACCAAACGAGTTTTCCTCATTCCGCGAGAGTTGCGCCTCGCAACGCACGATTCTCGTTATACCGCGCCAACTTAATACACGCTCGCACACAACGGATCGCACATAGGAGACGAGCAATTTGAAATTCCATTGTCGAAAACTTTCGCGACATCGCGTCGCAACGAGCGAATGCTCGCCCCGGTCGCAAAACTCTCGTATTCAAACGAAACAATAATATTATTAATTGATCGGGGTCAACGGAAGAGAATAGCGGTGAGCTCACTCGGGATGCATCGACGCGGAATCGACAAAAAGAATTTGCTTTTTTTTTGTTTTCTTTTTTTTTCATTTCTTTTCACGAACGCATACGCTTAATCAACTTTGTATGAGCGATGGCAAAAAAAATAATTTATTCAACAGTCTATTGTACATTATGCGTATATATATATGTATTAGCAAGGTCGCTGGCGCATCCGTCAACTATAACGATTTGTCAGTGACCCATACGAGAAATTCAGAACGCATTCGACAATCTCAATTGCAGATAAGCCATTGGCGATTCTCGCACCCACCGCGGTAAATATTTTGACGTATCGGCCAAGCGCAAGGGCGTATGTGAGACTTTCGAGCGCGTGGAATAACGGCGCATGCGCCATTTTGATTTTTAGTAACGCCAACGGATACGCGCGTATCGACTACGGAAGTGAACAAAAAGTAGATTTATTTCTGTATCGCCTCTAACGTGACCCGGCTTACCGCGCGAATCGTCATGTTGTTGTTTTTTTTTGTCTCTTCTTTTTCATATATGTTTCTCGTTATAAAAACAAGACGACGATTCGAAACGGTGAGAAAAATAAACAGATACGTAATATACGACGAGCGATAAATTTCCATATTCGACGAATTGCGCGACCCGATCAACGACAAATTTCGGGATCGTTCCTTTTTATCATTTGTCGAAACGGTTTTTGTATTTCTTATCAAAAACATCGTGGCTCGTTAACGAACCCGTTAAAAAATGTAAATTATTTACAATTTTTTTTGTAACATTGGAAATTCGAATCTTCTCGATTACTTTCGTCCTTCGCGCTGGTCCGTTGGCCCAAAAATTTTAGTATATTTTCCATCCAGAACGAAGTGCGCGCTACGTGGAATACGCTTCGCGATGCAAAAGGCGAAACTGTGGGCAAAAAGTCCTGAGAGCGAGCGGAACGTTTCGGTGAACGAACGAGAGAGAGAGAGAGAGAGAGAGAAGGATAGACGCTCTCGCGAAACGGATAAAGTGGAATTGGGCACACGCGGAGTGTGCAAGAGCGGTTAAGGTCTAAGGCAATTGCAGCAGCCAGCTCGGCACTCCGGTCTTCTCTCGCCGGTACAGCCTGTGCTCGTGCACCGTGGCCGGGTGCAACGTGGCTCTTGGAGCGTACACGCTGCTGCTGACTCTCCGCGAGAGTTTTGGGGTGGGGCGAAGAAGATCCAGGCGCAGGGCCTAGTAGAGAAAATTGGGGGAACACGGGTCACTAAAATTTAGATCTTTATAAAAAGAAACAAGATAGATTAAAAAACCGACAACTACCCCCAAAATTACGTCCATAATTTTTTTCCTAAAAATTCAAAGATCGATCTATCGAGCTCTCGATCGAATAGATGTCGCTCGAGAACGCGTTACAATAAAAATATCCCGATCGAAATAGAGATGTGCGAATTTCTTCTTGGGTGACCCGCGTTACCCCAGGCGCGTCGATAGATGTCCGTGCAGAATGGCGAGAGTCGAAACGCGGCGTTGGCGGTGGCGGCGACGACGTCGGACGGTGTATAGGCTGCAGCAAGCAGCAGCAGGCCTCCATGCACTCCGCAGTGACGCCAGCATCGAGTATATACCGCCGTGCGCGAAGCATAGGGGCAATAGAGGGCAACGCACCCAGTCAGCCTTGGCATGAATTGAGTCTAGCAATGCGAAAGTGAGGCTTAGCTTTGGAGCGCTCGTTCGAGAGAGCACACCACGATGCCGTTGCAGTTAGAATATATTCGCTCGTTCTTTCTCTCTCTCTCTCTCTTGGTCTCTCTTTCTCTCTCTATCTCCGCTTTCTCGGTTCTCGAACGTCCGTTCGTGCGAGAGAACCGCATCGAAATCGACGAGATACAACGAGAGTTGGCCAATATACGAACTAAAAATTCGTTTAAATTCACATTCCCTCGAAATGGATTTTCATTCAATTATTTTCACGCACACTTTATCGTTTTTCGATAAATATAAAGAGAAATTCTCAAATTCGTACAACGAATTTTTCAAAAATATTTATTTTGCTGGAGAAATTGGAAGAATTGTTTGAATAATAATAATAATCATAAAAATCGGATTATTTTTATTCTCCCAGGATCGTCGTGTATTCGCGATATAAATAAAGCTTTACGATCTTCTTTGTAAATTCTGAAAGATTATGACGGAGCAAAGGAAATAGTAGATTATGCCTTGGAGCCGAGAATTTTTTCTCGCTGGTCTCTGTCCCTCAGCGACGAGCAGAGGCGACTACTTAAAATTATACGAGAGCGAATGCTCGAGGCGCCCTCTCCAATATTCGTCTGCCCCATGCTATTATTATTTATCATCGACTTGTTATAACTATATAGTGCTACTGATTAGTAGCACGTATCGCGAATATATTCACCGAGATTCCTTATACCCACCCCTCGTACAACCCTTTCGCGCTCCACGTATAAGCTCACTGCAAATTTCGCTTTTCTGGCAAATTTGCATAAGCCAGTTTTCCGAAAGCTTCTAACGAAGCGTTCCTTGCTCGCGGCTTTCGATGTACACGCTCTGTACCTGTTCGTTTTGCTCGTGCGCTCACGTATACAAACACCCATACGTGACCGGTGCATTTCACGTGACAGGAAACTACAGCAGATTAGACGGAAGCTCGCGCGTCTGAGTGATGTTGCACTATACCAAAATTCCATTGTTTGTGCGGTTTAAGCCTCGAGTCGACGAAATTCGGGTACCGAAAGTTTAACGGAACTGCATTAAATCTGGAGTGTAACGATCGTTAGGGGTTGGAAACACGAGGAAGGGAGAGGTGGGACAAAGGGGAGTAGGATAGGAAATTTTTGTTGGCAATTGCGACAGAGAAGTTCGTTCTTCTACGATTCTCTCCGGACTTCTCTCGTTTGATTCGCTTTATTTGCGCAGAGCCCCAAGTTGCCCATTCAAATAAAAAGGACGAAAGGAAAGATAAATACGATATAAATAAAAATAATAGTAACAAATTGAGTTTTCGATCGTCCCAAGCGTGCGTTCTAGTTAAAATTGTTTTTATTGGTACACGAGTCGAGCTCTCACTTCGTATCGATGAACAGAAGTTTTGCAAATATTTCTCCTCTCTTCTCGATACATGGAGAACGAGTATACACGTGCTTTGCACACATACATACACGCACAACTATCTCCGCCTCGAAGTTCCCCTCAGGGAAATAATTCGAAAGAGTTGGAAGTCGCTCGCTCGTGCTTATCTCCCGGATCTTGGCACTCGCGATCCCGCTATGTACTTCTCTCCGCGAAGAGAAAGATAGAGAGAGAGAGAGAGATAGATAGGGAGAGAAGAGTGTCTTATTGATCCGAAAAATAATATTAAAAAGAATCGAATAAAACGCAACTAAATAAAAACGAAAGAAGAGAACGGGAAATGAAAAGAACCGAGAGAAGATAGACTTTGTCCACCGATCTTCCGTCTGCGACATATCGACGATGTATTTACATCCGTTATGAACCGGAAATTTGGCGATATAAATTTACTTTCACAAACGTATCTCGAGAAATATCGGCGAGTAGAGATTTTGTCTCGTAAAATTGACAAATATGACGTATTTTCATAACGAACGGCCGATTTTTTATTTGAATTTTCTTTGTAATTGCTAATTATCTTTCTCTCTTTCTTATTTTCGTCGGACCTCGTTGTAATTTTGGGCGGGTACGGAGAGATGCATGAATAAAATTTTAGTCGAAAATTCCATAAACGAGCTCGTGCGTGCTTGTCTGCAACGACGCGGGGTACCTTCGTACACGTTTTATGGTGGTTCGGGCCGAACGCGCGGGCACAATTTACGAAGCATGCAACACTCTTCGTTGCGCGTATAGCGTGTCTCGCCGGCACATAGAGTCTGCATATACTCTAAAGAGAGAGAAGGAGAGAAAGAGAGATAGAGAGAGAGAATTCGCCATACGTTCGCGATATTTTCGTCTCACTCTAGCGCTCTTTGCCTCGCGTTACACAGATAAACGAGTATTTCGGGTCGACGATACAGTGATTGGCCACCTAAGTGGATGCACAAATCAGCTATTGTCATACCTGTGTCTCGCTCGATCCAAAGGAATCCACCGTGAAGATGGTGCCAATCACTGGGTGACGGCCAATCACTGGACTGGTCTCATGCGAGCCTAGTACACTCGCCACTACGTGAAATTGCATCGGGTTCGCGGTGCGCAAAAAGTGGCAGGAGGAGGAGGAGGGATAAGAGTGAACGAACCAGTGGCAGGCGATGGTACAATGATATAGGATATTCGTGACAGTCATTGGCCATCTTACAGTGATCAGCAGACACCGCAATATCCCTTCTTCGACAGTGAGAACTCCAGCGTATGCCAATCACTGTCATTTTCGTCCTCTTAAGCTGCCAATTACTGTGATTTCATCAATTTAGACGAACACTCGCTGTCTTTCGCCCTCTCATATTGCCAACCACTGTATCCGCGAGGCAACGGAGAGTGGGACAGAGCTGCAGCTCGTCGACCGGATAGAGAGCGAAAGAACGAAGCGTAAGCGCCTGCAGTCGTGCCAGAGTGAGACGCTAGATTAATCTCTCGCGAACACACACACACACACACACACACACACACACACACACACACACACACACACACACACAGACACAGAGTAAGAGAGAGTGAGAGAGTTTCAAGCCACGAGAGTGAGGAGGGGGAGGCTTGAAGCGAAGCTCGAGTCGCGGGACGCGAAATTGTGGTAGGGTAGACGAGGGGAGGTGAGCAGCGGAACGTCAACGGTGCAACGATGGTGGGGATGACGTTCTCGCTTTTGAAAAAAACCACGAAGCTTTAAGAAGGCGCGCTGTACCCCCCACTATTGAGAGTACGAGCGACGCGCTCTTCTAGCCTCGACATAGACCAAAGTGCTCCAAGTGAATTATTCTAACGCGGTTCTAACGCTAACGAAAAAATGAACGCGATTCGCAATTTTTTCATCGATTTTCGGAAATTATCGTGCTATAATAAAAATAAAAAACCGGGGAAGTAAACAATTCTTAGCTCTGTGTCGTCGATCGATCGATTAATCAAATCTTATCTCGTTTTTGTATGTACATCGTTACTCTATCATTCTATGATTTTTGTCTAGTTTTCTATTTTACGACTCGTCTATGATTTCTTTTCTTGTTCATCGTTCAACCCTCGCCCTTGTTCAGACTCGCTCTATTCTATTCTCGTTTTCCAACTCTCACCTCTTCCACACTTTTTTCCTCATCATCCTCTTCGTCTTGTTTCGATCTCCCTCTCACTCTTACACTCGGCTGTCTTCTACAACGCACGTACCAACCACAGCGCGAATTCATGTTCTTTTTCTCGTTTTCGCGGGTTCGTCCCTGCTTTTTTTCTTCTTCCTCTCTCTCTGTCTCTCTCTCTCTCTTTTCCTTTCTTTCTTTTTCGGAACAACGATTTCGGGGCTAAAGGGCGGGGGTTCGCCCTCGTCGTTCTGTGCCTGCATAGTTCTGGGTGGTACTCGCCCGTTTATTTGATCGTTTCTTGTGGTTTTTTTACTCCTGTTCTTCGCTTCTTCTTGCGATTTTTTTCCCCCCTGAGAGCTCAAGCTTCTTTTCTCGATTGCTTTCTCGTTCTCCGCCAGCAAGCCACCAAAAGCTATCCCAGCTACTCTCTTGCCACGAATGCTTCCTCTCTTTCTCTCACTCTCTTTTTCTTTCTTCGATCTCTCAAGAGAGTTCCGCTATTCTCTCCTCCCGACAGCGAACGATAGAGGGCTCTGTCCCACTTACGAAAACGTACGCAGTCACGTTGTAAGCTTGTTCGCAAGCCAATTTTTTGAAGGTTTCAATTGTTTTTTATGTTACTTTTTTTCCATCGTCCTTTTGCTCCCATTCGAACGACGCCTTATGTTCTCCCGCGTGAGCAAAGTTGACGCTCTCGATTCAAACTCCGATGTGTTTTCGCGAGACGTTTACCGATGATTGATCGTTTTTTTGTCGAGTGGGGAGAGAAATTAACGCGCGATAAACATCGATCACTCGAGAGATTCTCGAAGCGATAGTTCGGATAGTTTTTTTTTTTTTATATTTTGTATTTTTAAACAGTGCAATAATAATCGATCGTGTCCGAAGGAAATACGAAAGAAATGCAAACATACGAAATACACGAAAGAAAGATCCGTTACAAAATTCAGTGAAAATATTTCTGATAAGAGATTTCTTTTTCTTTCATGCTAATATTTCGTAAAATATTTACAAGTGTTATGTCGTAACAACTTTTCTCCAACTTTCTTGCCTCGACCTACGTGCCTCGGATATTTTTGTTTTCGCATCTTGTGCGAGACGAGAACGCCCCAAAAGTGTGCTTCGAGTGAATCATTCATACCTTCGCTTTATACCGACGAAGGAAATCTCTTTTCTCGTATGGATATATAATACTCGACGCAAAAACCGGATATACTACGGAAGACGAAGAAGCCCGTGAGTGCTTGAAAGAGGAACAGTGAGGGAGAGAGAGAGAGAGAGAGGTAAAGAGGAAAAGCAGAGGTCCTGAGTAAGATCCGAAAGTCGGGTGTGTCTCGAACCTCGAGGACTTTTGCAAAGCGGCTTTTGCATTCGTGGGGAATGTCGTTATCGTAAAGTCGAGAGGACAATATGTTCGTAGGATCGAAAATAATCGGGTATCTTATAATGGCTTCGTCAAAGCGAAATATTTCAAAGTAAGATGGGATAAAGTATCGACACGAATTTTACAAATTTAAAAATATTCGTCTCGTTTATTTTCAACGCGGGCGCAAAGACGTATTGATATTATTGTGATTTATTTTCTTTTTGTGAAAAGAATTCGTATCGTAAAAACTAAATTTAGTCGATAAATAAATAAATTATCAATCGTAATGATAGAATTTTATTTTCTTCGTGCGGCGAGTAGAAAGACGAAGTGTGCAATTAAACCGGAAGTGAACGTTATCAGAAAGCATGGAGTAGCTTCGATCCGTTTGCTCGAACAAAGTTCGTCGAACTCTCGATAGCTTTGTTCTCGAACGATGTTATTGCACGTGTGAGTCAGTGAAAAGTCATTAAAGCTAAGGAATATCGCCATTAACGCGCTGGAAAAAGAGACGAGACCGAGGTCGAGAGATCGAAAACGCGAGGATGAAAATTGCGATGTTAACGTCGACGGGACGATATAAATTCGATGCGCGGATAAATGTTTACGGTATCTCGTGAAAGTCGGCGCCGAAAGAATATACTTATAATAAAACGCGAACGAGACGCGTTTCCTTCGCGAATCTCGTAGACAGGATCGTGAAAAATACAAGAAGAAACTCCCTTGATTCCTTACGATACTTATATAATCCCTGACGACTTTCACGTCGTCGTCATCGTCGTTGGTGCAAACCGGAAACACGCTCGATGTACTCGTCCCCGGTTGCTCGTCGCGCATTATATTTTTGTTGACGTGAGCGCTTTTTTTCGCCAATTTCTGTCACTGCTTCGATAATGACAGAGAAAGATCCACTTACTCGAGCATTAATTATGCGAACGAGAACATTTTCCTGGCTGTATAATTTTAAAAAATTGCCATCAATGTTTCACAAAAAATAGATTTATGACGTTTTTTTTTTATAAATATAATTGCAAACCAGAAAAAAATAGTATTTTTAGGATTGAATTAACGTATTTAAAAAATTGTCTGAAATAAAAAACTGAAATTTTAGGAAGAAAAGAGAAAAATTGTAATAAAAGTGTATACCGCATTACGTGGGGGAGAGACAATAAAGATAGTTTCGAAAAATATATCCTACTTTATATTCCACGAGCGATACGACGGATTCTCTGTAATATAGCAAAACCAATGAGATTACCATGGTTTGCAACGTTCTCTACAAAGTTGGCAAAGCCAACGGGAATATATACGTTAGATGACTACACCGGAAGTTAACTACACGCGAACTTTGAGAAAGCTTATACGAGACTTAGTCTCGACAAAAATGTAAACCAACGGACGACGTGACAATTTAAACTTCTTTTTCATCGTGCAAGCGGGCAAGGGCTGGCTTGCACGATGATACATGAATTTTTATTTTTCAGTTATAACTGGATTTGGATCTCATCGTCCGATTGCTCGAATATCGTTTATTTTTATTCGATTCGTTTTTTTTCTTTGCTTTGATAACTTCGGTTCGCGCAACTTTTCGGTTAGATTGCTCGGTCAACAAACAACTTCCGGTTGCGTTCACGCGCCATTAGGTATTGTCGGACGGCGAAAGAATTCGACGAAGGGAAAAAGGAGTTTCCCATTTATAAAGCTTTCGCGGTCTCGTTTTCGGTGGGAGGAAAAGTCGTCTCGGTCTCACGTGCGCGTCTGTTTTCCGTCTTATTTGCTACGTGACTTGGTAGATCCGATCGTGTGGATATCGAGGGAAGAGTTGCGAACAAGGAGAGCGAAGAAAGAAAGTAGAGATAGAGAGAAAAAAAAACGAAGAAGAAAGAAATGAAAAGAAGGGATGGGAAGTGTAAGGGTGGGAGGAATTTGGCGTTTCGCGTGTGTGCACCAACGGGCAAAGCACTCGTGGGGAATACACTGTAATAATATCCAGCGAGACAACGCGCTGCTGTTTCACGATATATATAGACACAGTGAGCTAATATAAATCCACATATAGAACATACACGGTACGAAACGGATATCTCTTTCTCGTTCCTCGTTCGGCGCATCCGATAAAACCGTGACGTATACGCAGGGGCGGAAAGGGGATGATGCAAAGCGGCTAGACGAGATCGCTCGACACGACAGAGCGAACGAGAGAGAGAGAGAGTAAGGTAGATAGGTAGATAGATAGAGAGTGAGAGAGAAATAGAAAAAAGAGAGATAGAGAAAGAGGGCGAGAGTTCACCACGTCGGGGTGAAAACTGCTATTCTATGCAAAATAAGCGAGCGACGCACGCTCTCTCCCGTTTCTCGTCTCGTTCGGAATGTTCACTCGTCTCTTGACGTCGAAATGCAATCGAACGTCCCAAAACTTTCGACCCTTTCCTTTTTTTTGTTCCTCCATCGAATCAACGTAGATTGACAAACGATCCTCATCAAAAAAAGAGGGAGAGTGTAAAATTTAGGAATTCTCAAGATACAAATAAACCCGTGATGATAAATTTTCAAATACGAATCTCTACGTTTCCGTTAATATTTCCAATATTTCCAACCAGCGTTTATTCTCCCGTACCGGACAGAAATACGAATATGAAACGCGAAATTGCGAAACTTTTTTTCGTCAATGACAAATCGGCTTTTTGCCTATCGAGGCGTACGCGTGTGTTTAACAATCCGCGAACGAGACAGTACACGGAACGAGGGGCGTGATAAACAATCGCGTATGTACCAGGTCGAATCGTAGAAATTTGCGTCGCGAAAACTTCCCCCGATGATAAATTACACGACGCATGTCCTATCGCGATTACGTGCTGTGTGCATCACGTTACCATATATCTACGTGTATATAAATATATATCTATACATGTTTCCGTGCAATACAAAGCGTAATATGTTATAAATGCAGAGACGCGTGATACATATTTCGAAGAGTACAATGGGAGAGAGGGAACATGATATTTTGGAGAAATAGTCGGAATATACGTGTGTTGCGGAGAAGCTTCCACGGTCTTTGGGGCGAGAGAGGGTGGTCCACGTATATCTGTGTTTTCGATCTATTCTCGAAGGAGTACCATGAGTTATGCGGAGATACGAGTCCTAGAAAGGAGGGATGGTGGTGGTTTGGGTAGGGAGTAGGGCATGGTAGGGGTTTGAAGGTGCATGCGCACCAAAAGTGAAGTACATACACGAGTCGAGTTATATACGTCGGTGCTGGGATGAATATATAGGGACACATAGCGATATCCGAGGGCATCTAGGAATATATAGTCGGCGTTTATACGTATATAGCTATAGGAGCTTGATGTTTAAAAGCTCCTGGTTACACGGGTGGACCACAATGTAGATTGTAAAGAGGCAACAAAAAGTACGCGCGAAGCTTTCACGTCGAGGAAGGATTGGTTCGTGCATAGAAGGGACGGAGAGAGATAACTTTATACGCAAAATATGTAAGTATAAGTAAGGTGTGCTCGAAGACTCAGGCGCCATTTTCCGTAATACCTTTTTATCGAAGAATGAAAAACATGGACAGACAGTAAGGTAGGGGAGAGGGAGAGGAAAGAGGGGGAGAAAAAGTATACGTTGACCTGGAAATGAAGAACATTTATGGCCGATGGAATATTGAGGGTCCTTTTTTCGTTCCATCGACATTGGCAACACCCCCTCGGGTCACGCTTGTATCGGTTATCCATTTTCTACGCGGCCGGCTCTCCCTCATAATGTACCCGTGAATTTCATTCACGTCCATTTCATTCTTTTTTTATCACCACTTTTTTATCGCGGCGATATGCACGTTCCTCTAGCCTCAGGGTTTCTCTCTCTCTCTCTCTCTTTTTAGTATCGGACATTTCTCTTCCAGACCTCGGAGCGGCGGTCAACGGAATGAAAAAAAGATGCTTGAAAGTCTCGCGCATCGATGCGGCTGAGATTTTTCATCAGCGAAGTAAAGACCGGCAAAGTACTCGTTTCATATTTAAAGAGAGCGAGACGCAAGAGCCAGTCAGCGGAAGAGTCTTCCTTCTCTATTTTCTCCCTTACTTCCGTCTTTTCACCATTTAATCTCTAAAAGGATATTCGAGAGACCGTGAGTAGTAGACTGTTTTTTTCTTTACTTTTTTTTCATTACCAACCCTTGAAAAAGGGATTCATCCTATTGGAACTACGTCAACATCATAGACTGTTGCATTCGACAAATCCTCCTTTCTCTTAGTACTGTCGCTACCGCGACGGAGGACAGAGACGGAGGCAGAGGTATCCTTGGAATTTAATCCAAACCTAACGGATTTATGCAGATACGTTTGGTATGCGAACTTTAGCACGAGGTGCTCGGGCTGTTACCCAAGGGCTTTCGCCCGTGGGATTCCCTTGGGCGATATGCTCTCCTGGTTAGCTGATCCGTGAAACAGACGCTAGCATCTCTAACCCTCTGGGATCCCACGTTGCTTACACCATGAGCTCTCATGCAGATATTGTCTGCCGCCATCGCTACGCGATCTTGTCACAAATGTGGCAAGCACATACGAGAGATCAGACATACCTAGGGTATTACCATTAACCCCCGCGACCTCAAAAGCTGAGACACGAAACGGCCGAATCCATCTGATATTCCGTTCGCGCGAGTTTCACAAAGCTCGTGCCTAGCACGCTCCAGTAGCACAGTCCTTGCTTGGAGTTGGTGGTACGAGTGACATCCCCCTTGCTGCAATCCCCTCGTACATACATCATGTGAATATCGTCGCTTATGCGTAAATGTCGGTAGCGAATTCACCGCCCTCCTATCTCTATAGATACTCGCCGTTAGTATGCAAGAATGGATTTCGATGCTCGTGTTCCCTGGTTCGCGTATGCAACTACGAGGGTAGTAGATAGCGGTATTGGGGTTGAGATCGTAAAAATCGTGAATTACCCCGATCCGTAACACAGAGACGAGGGGGATGATCGGTTCCAATTTCGATCAAAATCTCTTTAAAATAATCGATTAAAAATTATACCCTCGGTTTGACGGGCGATTTAACGGAAAAATCATCCCTCGAATTGACAACCTCCCTGGTAGTTACTCACAACAAGTTCGTACCGAAAATAATCGGGGTTTTTCATTGCAGCGGTTCTATAGGTCGTATAAACTATAGTTTGTAGTCTCACCATGGTCGACATTATTCCATAAAATTCACCGTTATATCCGCGTATACTCGAGGCCTTCGGTGATGGTGATCACGTCGTCGTATCTAAGGAACATCGGGTATAAACACGACGCTCTAAGCCATAGATCGAGTCTATTCGTAAGTGCCAACGAGAATTACGTGGTGCTTCGCGTTCGTGTACTTATCGAATACTCCTGGGCTTTTGGGTGTACATATCGAGGGTCTTCTCTCGTAGGCCACTAGTGTGTACGGATACGGCGTTATAGTAATCAGATTAGGGTGTCCTCGAGACGTGGGTCCCGTAGCACGTGAACTACAGGACGAGGCTAATGGGGTCTCGTATATTAACGCGTTCTCCTCATAGAACGGAACACGACCACCGATGTATGCTCTCATCAAATACGTGTCGTAATTCGCGACCTTCAAAAATGTGTCCAATGATAAACATTCTTGATCGATGATAAAACGGGGAGAGAGCTAAATTAGTTATCATCAACGCAATTCGCTATTCCATCAATTATCTTTAACTTCGATGATTATCACCGTTACTACGACTCGACTAATGAGGGTCACCTTTGACATCGCGTTGTTTTCTTTGGTCAAACCAAACGGTCCATACCGTCCATACAAATTACCTCTGTTCGCTGGTTTAATCGGGTACTACCGCATTGGAGGAATCGATCGATACGGTAAATTGACTCGGTTAAGTTTCGCACATGACCGAAATTCGTATACGCAGTGAGGTTCACGCAGCACACAATGTAATCGATCTCCTTGCGCATATATACGTATACGTTATATGTACGCGATATTTACATATGTACGTATATATATATATACGCATCTTCCTACGCGTCCTCGTATTTCCGGGTTAGGTGTGCAAACGTAGGGCCGAATATACCAAACGGCTAAATGGACACTGTGCCTAAACGTATATGCGGATCCGAACGCGAATATACATATATATATCGTGAATAGGTTAAACGAGGCCTCCTCATCTCGTGCGAGCGGACGTTTATGTGAAAATAGAGGGAAACCGCAGGTATATGAGAATAGGCTACGGCACAAGCTCGACGAACGTGGCCATTGCAACCAGTAGGATTTAACATAACCAACTGAGTCAACTCTGATAACTATTCATAAGACTCTAGGCCTCTATAACCGCAATCATTACACGATTGCGAATAATGAGAGCAACCAGAATCATCAGCCTCCAGTTCTCCGGATATCCAGAAATTTCTGAACAGGCGTATTCCGCGATTGGGAAAAATGGATATTGATGTTTCCGGGTCCGAAGGAGAGATTGTGTTTCGTTTGATGCGATCGGGGACGATTGGAAAGAAAAGGTGTCGGTCATTTAGGGACGAATCGGAGCGTGGCTCGAGATGAAAGAGACGGAACGATGGAGAGCTTCGTTGGTGTAACGAACGAAGAGAGGAAACGGAATGGGACAGAGGAAGATTGGTGGCAGGGCCAGAGAGACATCGTTCCGTTTCATCGAACCTCGCGATATTAAGAGTCTCGGTACCATAGGCGAGAAGGAGGTAGGGAAACCCAGACGGGGCAAAGCTTTCTCTAACCGGGGGCGTCGTTAGAGAATGTAATTTCGATTTTAATTGCCGTGGGCTTCGCTCGGGGCTTCGACTCGAGAGCGATCGGCAAGCGCGAAATGATGAGCAACGTCGTCCCAGAGTGCTGGAGCGGGCTGAAAACTTTCGCTCTGCTTACGTTCTCTCTCTCTCCTGGCGATCGAAGTTCCTCAACCTCTCTCTTTCTCTCTCAGTGTGTCAGTGTGGTCTTTATATGAGCGCGCATCTCTTTCAATCGTTCAAACAGTAGAGCAATACTGGTGCGATCGATCGAGACCACTAGAGAGAGAAACACACACAGAGAGAGAGAGAGAGAGAGAGAGAGAGAGAGAGAGAAAGAGAGAGAGAGGAACAAGAGAGAGAAGAGAGATAAAGAGAGAACCTCGACGATCAATTAGCGAAGACGTAGTGACGGAATAATGGGAACACTTTTTATATCTTTCCAAAGTGAAGCTGCCAGGGAGAAAAATTCTCTCGAGGCTTTTATATATCGAACGAGAACGAGAAGAGCGAGCGCGATATCCGTATAAATCAGCGGTGCTTGTATAAATTCATCGACTATACGACATTCTGGACCGCGGAAGCTGAGTTTTCTCTCTTCAATAAAATTTCATATACACGGATTCCATATACAACTTTATTCGATATATTCTGAAAAAAAATCTAACCAGTAGGGGACTCGAAGTGATAACGATGAATACTTTGCGACGTTGTCGACGAACTAACGACCACGAATATTTACTGAAACAAAAATTGTATATGTTTTTTATGGAATTTTATTATAATAGTTTAAGCTCGATTTTTATTTTAAGATTAAGTCGGTAATAAATTTAAACTTCAATACGATAGAATAATCAAAAATACCATGAACCAAAAACGTAAATACGACGCGAGAGCGTACGATGGTTTAGCTATTAACCTCGCATTTCTCGTACATCTTTTGTTGCGGCGGACATTCCGCTCTCATCTCTATAGTTACCTTATACCTGTATCATGAATAGCGTTATACTACCGTGCGCGGTGTATTCGTGGCAGCTCCAAACACGTTGAGGCATCTCCCTCTCTTTCACCCTCTCTCTCTCTCTCTTTTGGACTCCACCAGTCGTTCCATCTCTCTCATACGTGGAAATGCAAAAGCAGACGAGCAAATTTGTACGAGGGGGCCGTCGACCCGGTGGACTCCCAAAACACGCACAATGCACCGGTCGGTCGATGGCACAATAGGGCCAAGCTATACGAGTATGATAATATTAATGCTTGGAACGATGGGCCGACGAAAGCCGAGTCATGCTCTGCACGCAGAGGCTAGTTTCGATACAAAAGCCAGAATCTGTATTAGAGGATTCCCGGTGCAATCCGATGCCTGCTTCTATCCAATTGTTCGCATATACATGCATCGATGATTGTTTTTACGCAATTTCAGGATGCGAGAAAATCATGCAGCAATTCGAAACAACGGTGAACAAAAGAAATCAACGTCTGGATTTCATTGGCTAAATCCATCATCATCTTCTAACAAATTTCTCCTTTCTATTCAAATTTTGTAACTGCGATTAATAAGAAAATAAATAAATTCTACGTGAACAAATCTTGTTGAAAATTAATCTCTTCAAGTGGCTAAATATTTATCGATTCGATATTTCGTATAAGAGGACCGATGTGAGAATCGATGAAACTTTGGTACGATTTACAATCAAGTCGCACCTATGGGAATTGTTCTCCCTCGCATATCGTCTCTCAGACTGGTAATCGCGGTTTATCAGCGAAAGACCGCTTTTCCACAATAGAAACCACGTCCAAGCCCTTTCCCACTTCGTCTATATCGTCGGTTTATCGGCGCAGTGTTCGCGGTATCGTGATTATGTACCTCAATAAAGGATATTTTCCAAAGCCCGTACCGCGAGTACACGCCGCACTGTGGATGTCCAGCGACTCGAACTGGGTTAATGAGTTTACAGCTCGACGAGCGCGAGTGTGCGAGAGAAAAAGAGAGAGAGAGAAAGGAGGAGGAGGAGGAGAAGTATAGGGGGTGAGAGTCATCGAGCGCGGTGCTTGGATTATTATCACCCACCCCTGATACTGCAATGTGTGGCCAGAGACCAAAAGAAAGAGAGAGCGAGAGGGCGAGAGAGACCAGTCCACTGGTCGCACCAAGGGACCGATCAGCGACATCATTCATTCATTACGCAAATTTGTGTTCGATTAATAATTATTAAAGAGAGTAGCTAAAATAACGATCCGGACGTTTAACCAATGCGAAACGATGCTTTTTTAGAAAATTCTTTTTTTCACTCGTTATATCTTCTCAGCCGCCGCAGCATTGACAAAAGTCACGTTTTTTTCCTTTCTTCCTTTACCCCAACGAGATCAACGACCGACCTCCGGACAAAGAAAAATATCTGGTCTGCGGTAAGTACGAGAGTTAAGGTACGTATGTACCTACCATAAAGGCTCGAGCCTCGACAGACGCACGCGAAATTCGCTCGAAAATAACCGATCTCTCTCGCCGATCCTTGCCTCGAACGTTTCTTTATGTTTGACGGGGCGTTTCGTTCGATATTACGCAAGCCATTAAAATACGAAAAATAAAACATTCTTTTCATTATACGAATTAACTCGAGGTGATCATTATTTCGTCATTTCGATTAATATACTTCACTATGATTATTAAAATAATCCCCGGTCTTTTTTTACGAACGATTATTCGTAATTATTATTGCTTAATATTTTTTAAATTCAAATATCGTTCGGGCGCTATTTTTGTATTTTATTGAAAATAGCTCGAGCAACACTTTTCTCGAACAAAGAGCAGAGAAAATTCGCGTGCGAATTTTTGTCATCCCAGCCTTTACTTCTGGTACGAAGCTTTAAGTATACTCCGGGGAAAGGGAGAGGCCAGAAATTCGGAGCATCTGCCATTCGGTATTACGTAATTCTCAGGATACGCCCGATCGAGAGGACATACAATTGCATGTATATATATATAGCGAGTATATAGGGAGTCCCTTTATCCTCAAGATGATTTCGGTGCACCGACTATTACGCAAGGTGGTTTCATATACGTTGAATGGTTATTGTCCACAAGAGTTGACCGATCGATGATGAATAGGTATAGAAGTCGACGCCATTGAATATTGACATTCACGTACGAAATGGACCCAGTAGGTATTGAAATTTTCCCAAAGTGGCTGCGGCTGACCAAACACGTTCAATAAACCAACCAAACATTCCTCGCCCTCGGAAATAACTTCCGTTTCACCCTTATTCGTCAATTTCCAAAAACCATTTGCTTCTCTTTATTGTTAAAAATTCTGATCTTTCTAAAAATAGATTGTCTATGATTTTATCAAATTTACAACATTTCAAAAACAATTTATTGATCGATCGGTTTGTTTTATATGTATGAAAATCGTAAGAGATGTGTTCGAAGACGATAAATTGAAATTGTCGAAAGTTTTGCAACGATTGGTTTTATAGCGTCGGATGGTACGGAGTGAAAACTCGATCGAATTGACACTTAAGGGGGGGGGGGGGGGGTATCGAAGTTGCGCATATATGTAAAAGGTGGGAGGAAAAGAGAGGGGGCCGCTGCAGGCGTGTGCCTTCGGTTGAAAAAGGACTCCGTTTGGTCCCCAAGGTCCAAGCTCTACTGTCCGTGCTCTTTTCGTAGCCAACTTTATTCCCAAAAGCCCGCGAGACGAGAGAAACTCGGATTTTAAATATAGGGTGTCCTATATTTAACCATTTCCCTCGTTTATTTGACACATGATCGACGGTGGTTGATAAAATAGAATTGAAATGGAGTTCAGTTTCTTTCTCGTGAATTATCAGAGTTCGTAGAAAAAATAGAATATTGCTAAATATAAATATCTCTCTACATTATTTCTACATACAAATAACCATGAGTGTGTACATACGACCTCTAATTAAAAATAATCGTCAAAAAGAAAATATTTTTTTTCAGAAGTCTTAAGCTTAGCCCTTTGAACTTTGTTCGACGATTTGTTGCGAGGGAAATTAAAGAAAGACACCCGTTATATGTCTGGATGAGACCAACAGTAGTCTCCGCAGTCGCCAAGAGGATTTTGCGGTAGGTGATCCTCGAGCTGTAAAAAGAAGCACACCGAACTACCGGACAATGTGATTTTTCACGAAACCCTCTCTTGTATTTTGCTCCCGCGAATTTTCCTTCTTCTCGTCGCTGTCGTTCCATCAAGAAGGATACTCTGCACGTGTGTGAACCTGGGAAAAAAGAAAGTCTGCCCACTTTTCTCCTAAACTCCGGCTCGTTTACGCCGTCGGCCAATGTAAAGGAAACATCGTAATATCGCTTTTCCGCCTGGCGAACCGGGTCACCGAGATCTTTTCTTTCCAACTGTCAGATATTTCTGTCAAGAACTCGCGAGTGTATGACACCTGTGTTTTTAATTGCTATACGTCGTCCGATCCTTGAAGCATTCGCTAGAAAAGTTGAGATGGCACTCGAAGCTGAAATTGGGCGAACGCTTTAACGACGTCAACTTCAGCATTCTCAACTTTCGTTGATGTAAATTCAACGAAAAAGGAAGAAGAATTCTCACATCAAATTTTTAATTACCGTAGAACGAGATTAATTCGATGTGAAAAAAAAATTGAGGGAAATCCTTCGTTAAATCCTACGGGTATGCAGCTAATCATTTTATCACTTTTCCTCGAGGTAGGTCGACGTTTAACCGCTCGTGACCGAGCTATATTACAGATTTTCGTGTGCCTCCCTTTTCTCTCTACTCTCTTGTTTTTTTTCCTCTTGCATCCAGTAGTAAATCCGAAGGATTTTCAGAACGGTCAAAAGGCTCCGCGAAGTTCTAAAGCTTCTCGAACTCGTTTCCATTCGAGTGCGAGTAAGGGGCGTAACGCGGGCGGTTTGAAGAGAGGTCATCTTTAATTACCACACGGGCTATATAACGTCCTTTCGTAGGAAAACTCTCGCGCACGATCGTAAAAATTTCAAGGATTATCTGAGATTGCCGAGGGATAGGATCGTTGAAGAAAACACCCGAGGTATTTCTTGATCGTTGAACGTAAAACGGTGTGATCGATACGAGGGTACAATTTCACCCCCGAACGAAGCTCGTATTTGTTCCAAGGGATCGTATGGGTTCAAAAAAATAAATAGAAATAAAATTAACTTAAATAACATCCCGTGTAACGTCTTATTCGGGTCGATTAAATTTAGTTTTCTTTGAGCAGAGGCAACGAAATTTTTTTATAAGACTCCCCTCGTTTCAAAGAAAGAACAAATTTTATCGTTCCCTGGTGAGCCAAAGCGAATCTCGACGGTGTTTTGATATAAGGACAATAATTTGTTCCTCCTTTTGTTCCTTCTACGACTTAAGTACACCGCGTATAAAGCATATTAGCTCGTCGTTTTTTTTATTGTTTTTTTTCACAGCGAACCAATCTGCACACCGAGGCTTGGGCCAGCGGGGTGGGAATGAGGCGCTCGTAAAAACTCCATACTTCATGACACCCGTCGATCGTTAAAGGCTAAGAAAAAAACCGGTAGCTGGCTATTTTACCCGGGCTATAACCTGCCGCGCCCAACCCCATGCACGTATATCCTCAAAGACGTTCCAAGTCCTTACAATACCTTAGACCACTATTCTCTCGCCACTTCCCGGAACTTTGCATAAGAAATTTGCATCAAACGCGATGCTAGAAGTCTAGAAATCGTCGAAAAGATAGCGACGATTCGAATAAATTATCGCCACTCGATATAATTTTCAACGATTTCATTAAACTCCATGAAAAATCATTTTTTTAAACTTTTTGATTATTTTATAGAGGAATAAAACTTTATGTATAATGATTGATGAGAATAAGGGATCAAAATTAGCCTAGGACGATTTATTATTCGAATAGTTCGATCTCCTCACATCCAACTTCGTCACACCAACCACTTTTGGGACGACCCGCACCCAACGGTTGATCAGTCCTTTTCTCAACCTCTTTTCAACCCCTTTTCAAGCTTCAATTTGAGGAGAACAATCACCGATCCGTAGAAACTTTCACGCAA
The DNA here is from genome assembly GCA_946811545.1 of Netelia fuscicornis. Classification (NCBI taxonomy): domain Eukaryota; kingdom Metazoa; phylum Arthropoda; class Insecta; order Hymenoptera; family Ichneumonidae; genus Netelia; species Netelia fuscicornis. The sequence goes on from OX328013.1 coordinate 5,681,040, forward strand.
ACGAGGTTGTCGCAAAGGGAGTTACCCAACGACTACAACTCTCTAACCACGGCTAGTTCCTTCCCTCGTTCCGTCGACTCGCCGATGGAATCGCGAAGTTTGTCGGTGCTTGAAGGGTCTCGCTCCCGATACTTGAGTTCACAATCGCTTCTCCTCCAGTGTTCGGCTTCTCATTAGATCGATGCCAATCGATGCTCATTGACTCGTCACCTTGGAAACGGCTATTTTGTACAGGCTGCACCGAGAATCGGCGTTTCATCGAACCGGAGTTGGATAAAATAGGGGATGAAAGGGGTGGGTTAAGAAAATGTTCACAAAAATAGCTTCTCTCTTCTTCATAGCCGTTAATGATCGAATTTCGTCGAAGAATGAGGGAGTGAAAATAATACAGACGTGTTTCCAATTGAACGTGGCTGAAGGGATGAACCCAAGGTCCCTAAAAAGAGAACTTCTCGTTCTCTCATCCCTGAAAGTTCGGGTGTGCGAGATCGAAGCCAATGCCCAATTAATTCCCGGATCGCAATCCCTCCCGCAAAGTAGCAGGCTTGTAACGCGTATTTGTTCCGTTTCCAGGATTTTTCTCATTCCCATCGACCATCGAACGGTTCCTCTTTCCAGTGAATCCTCCCCTCTGACTACGGCAATCGCTGATACGCTCTGCCAATCTTTCTCCTCGAAGCTACGAAAACCATTTTATTTCCGGCTTCCGCTGAATCGACCGTGTGGACAGACGAATACACGCAGACCCCAATTTGTTCACGAACAAATGCGCGAAAAACGAATGAAGATAAACGTTTGTCCCACGAACGAAATGAAAACATTTTGGTTATAGTCCCGTGTGTGTCTGTGTTTGTACCAGTGAACGAAAAATGAAACGTAAATCTCGGGTAGGACTTTGCCCGTTCAACGGTGCAGTCGAGAGCGATAAAAATAAGAAAGCGAAAAAAGGATGGGGTTGCTGGTGGGAAGGAAAAAAGTGGAACAAGCAGTAGGAAGCTTTCCGGGAAAATATTGTGCGGAAAAAGGGAATGTTCCGGTGTAACTTTTTTAACCATTCGCTCACCTTGTGCCAGGGAGCTTACCTGCTTGCAAAAAAAAAGAACGAAGTATGCGAGGCTTGTGGGGGGTAGAGGTTGGGGGTTGGTCCAAGAGTTTGCTGGTAAGACGCGAGAACGCTCGCGGGACGCGCTATAACATTCTCGAACGAGCGTTGCGCCAGAGAACGAACGAAAACGGAGGAGAGAAGGAGATGGTGAGAAGGCGAAAGGGAAGACCGAGGGTAGAACAAAAGTTGTACAACTCCATAAATATTGCCGGAGAAAATGCAAGAGATATTCCGCGAATTCAGAGCCCCACGTCTCTGCCTTGTAATGTACTTTTGCCCCCGAGATGTCTCTTTTTCTTTCTCCAGTTCTTCCTGCGTTCTCTCTCTCTCTCTCTCTCTCTCTCTCTCTCTCTCTCTCTCTCTCTCTGACTCTTCCTCCTTCGCTTCTGTTCCCTGTCCTGTCTATTTCTCATTCCTCGTGAGATGTTTCGCGCGCCTATTATTTATCCGAAATTCACAGACGGCCGGGGAAGCCGATACGACGAGGTAAGAAAGAAAACTTCTCGTGACGGAATATCAATTTGTGAGAAAAGAAAGAGAGAAAACGACGTAGGAACGAACGGGAATAACTTTCGTTCAAAGATGAGTCCCTAAATTTCTTGCTCGTAAAATTTTCACTCGAAACTTCTTCCCGGGATAAGTCTTATGTTAGTTTCGTCGGTACGTCGAGGAACAAACGAGCGGATAAACTAGCGAGCAAAATGGCGTTCACGGGCCACCGTGGCAGTGACTTTCTTTTTAATGCGACGATTAAGACCGGAAACGTGGAATCAGATAAGAGTTCTGAAGCAGGTATGGTGTATATATAGATACGAGCGAGAGAAGGAGGACAATGTTTCATAATGGGAGCACGAGTGCAACTGCTGCCCTCTAGAGATACCCTACGGCAGTAAAGTCGCCCATCCTTGCAAACAGAAGAGTGATACGAGGAGTGTTGGAGGTCAGTGTGACTGGTTCTCCATTACGAAGTCGTAACACGTTCTCGCGTAAGCGTCCTTGAAAAAAAAGCTCCTGCGAGAAATTTCATAATGTTGGATCGAGCCAGAAGGGTCTTTGTGTATTTCTTATCGAGTATTCCGCGCGTGAAATTTCAAGTCAGCGGGAGTATCGTTGACCTTTTCACTGGATCTCGTTCTCCCTCGCTCTCTTATTATCTCGCGTATCGTTTCTATATACACGAGGATTGTAAATAGGGGTGGTTTCTCTCATCCTCCCTCGCGCCAAGAGGGATGAGAATGGCGAAGCGTCTGCGGTCTTCGGGGAGCTGACACGAGCGAAGAATTCACGAGCTCCGGAGATCGGCAAAATGTGTCGCTTGGGAGTATTTGCATCTGTCACTCGTAACGTTAGGGAAACGCGTTGGTAGCGGCGGTGAGACGAAACGAGCACAGAGAATTTCGCGAATGCAACAATGTTGCAACACTCGAAACGGCCGGGGAAGGGATCGGGTCCCTGTTATTAATTCGTCGGTGTGTCTCTCACGTAGACTCGGTGTGGAGAGACCGAGTGTGATGGAACGTCTGTTGCCGCTCCATTGTGCGTCACGACTCTCGTCACAACCCGGAGAAATGCAGAACTTGGCCTACCGTATCCTCCGGGGGTTACAGCCGAGGACGATTCCGAGTGAATTGTTGTCCCGACAGGACGTTTCGGGCATTGTATCGCGTTGGCGAAATGAAAACTGATGGACGGCCCACGCGACAAATGGTAATTGGACCGAGAGTTACCTCGCCCATGACAATATTCCGTTTCATGAATTATCTAAAATAGAACGAAAATTGATCGATTGTTTTTTCATTGAAAATCGATCGATGATTTTTTTCGTCTGGATAAATTCAATTCGAATGATGGACGGTGCATGCGACAATAGGCAATTGGATCGACACAGTTGTCCCATCCATGTACAATATTTCGTTTTAGGAATTTATAAAAAAAAAACAAAATCGATCGATCACCCGATCATTATTTCTGTTGGAAAAATTCGAATACAGTACAAATTCGATCAGTTCATTCTAAAAAAAACCCACAAGTGTACCATGTCCTCCAGGTTTCCAGTTTCCTGAATTGATGAAACGTTCTCTTCCATTGAATTTAAATCAATCTGTTTTTCTTGGTCCAGAATAAAAAAAAAGATCCTCGCTGACTACGAAAACGAATAAAGTTGATATTTTTGTTTGCGCCTGCGATTGATCCTCCCTTGTTGGGCCGTAAGATACACGACGAGAGAAGATACTGGATTTTCTTCCGTGCAGAAGGTTCCCGAGGGCGCGGGGCCTTGGAACCCATATACACACACACACACACACCCACATATCTATACACGATATTGAATTCCCCATGCCGGTTCCCGTAGAGTCTGCCGGTGGTTTGTTTGCATAGAGAATGGTGATGGTGGTGTTGGAGACTGTTGGATGCTCGAAAAGTGAAGGAGGAGCTGTGCAAAGCTACCGGACTGGCTCGACGGCTGGAAGCCACGGGTATGTTGAACCATCGCTGGTTCACTCGCTCCACGAGCCAAGAAAAGTCCTATAACCGTGAATCCACTCTGTCCTGGTATGCGAGGACATTGGAGGAGGTTGTGCAGGACGAAGTAGAAACAGACGAGGTGGATAGAAAGCGGTCGAACAAAGAGAAAGGGAGAGAGGGGGAGATGAGGAAGGAGAAAGAGAAGAGGAGGTGAAGGAGAAAGAGAGGGAGAAGCACACCTCACCCAGCTCACTACAGCACTATAGTAATACAAGCTTTACTCGGGGCGTTGTATATTCCACAGTAGTAGCTCGAATACCAAAGGCTCGAAGGAAAAGGAAGAGAGATTCTCCCTTGAAGCAGCTTCCAGCAGGTTCGTTTGCCCGTTTATACGTTGCGGGGGCATTCCCGTAATTCACTTCTTGCCTGAGAGAAGAGGAGACCCGCGAGAGGATCCACCGCCATTGAACCTTCATGGACCCGGGCAAAGATCGCGAAGCCAGACCGCAGTCAAGCTACGCTGGAGGAAAGAGAGACTCGGCAAACTGTGAAGGACTGTGATATAGCGCGGCTGCATCTTCACAAATATATAGATATAGATTAATTCTGTATAGATGCAGTTTAAGACGACGAACATGCTGTGGCGAATGTGAGAGCGACGGCCGTCCCAAGTGCCTGATTGGACGATCGTCGTTAAATCTAGACATAAATCTCATCCTCTTTTAATTCGGGTTTGCCTAGAAAAACATGGCTCATCTTTTCGTCCTTCGCGCGTTACTCTCTCGTTCCAACCCTGTTTTTTCCATCTTGTTCCACCTCCCGTTTCTTGAGGTATCATTTATCTCCGTGGCCAAGACGCTCTCCCCTCTCTCCCTCCTCTCGGTCTCTCTATCCCCCTCGGTTTTTACTCTCGCGCTTCTCCTTTTTCAATGGATCTCCTTTCTTCCCTTCGCTCCTTCTCGTGTAGCACGCTTGCTAGCCCCGAGCCTCCCATCATCATCGCTTTAACAGCCCTCGTCTCTATACTGTTATGCCATTCTCTCTCCTCCCCTCCCACAATCTCTTCCACAGTTCTTCCTCTCACTCGGTCTCTCCCGTCTCCTTTTCGTATATTCTTCATCTTGGCATCACGTACCAACTTTTTTCCGTTTCTTTTTTACTCCCACCGGATCTTCACTGGCTTATACATTGTATAGCTTCACCTCTTATTTTCCCTCGCTAAAACCTTACACTTGTTCCTCGGATGCGATTATCATCGTATCTTCTCTTACTTTCCTCCATCCCCTTCTCCGTCCGTGGTTCGCTCTCCACTGACTTCTGACCTTCGATGTGGATATCGTATCAAATTCTTTCTTCTTTTTTTCTCGTACAATTAAGAGCTATGCATTAGGTACGTATCGAACGGAAGTTCAAGAGAAATGAACATGGATTCAATATTCTTGGAGCGAATCGGCAAAAACATCGACAGGGGGTTAAATATAACACACACCTCGGGCTTCCGAATCCTTCGAGCGAAAAAGAATTCCGTCCGTTTCGTGATACAGTTTTCGTTCTTTTTGCGACTCCATACAGAATCCCGTGAAATCAAGATAGTCGGACGAGAAAAAGCAGGTTCGTCGCGAGAAAACCGACAGAGGGTAAACTAAGGTCTTTTCTTTTATCCTTTGCCGGAGAAAATTTAGCGCGCTCCGAGGTTTGGATTTGAAATAGGGACGAGAACGTAAGAAGAAAAGATTGACGTGCCCGGGGCGATACATTACGATATTCGGGAGTCGAACCGACTGAAACGAAAAATTCTTTGCGGTAGCTTCGGTTTTTTAGTGCCCGCGAGGTTTTTCTCGATGGCTTCGATCCTGTGTGTTTTGGTATTCTGCCATGAACGGTGCGTCGTGTCACCCGTCGTTCCATCTGGATCTCTCATTCACCAGGTGCGACGTCAGCGAACACGAAGTTGAAACGGAACGATCGAAAAATATTCTTCCGAACGAACGAGACCCGAAACGGATGGATTTTTTTTATTCTATCTTCTTTTTTGAAGATTCTCCAGATAAAAAAAACGCGGGACTAATGTTTCAAAAGCGAAATTACGTATCTTGCGCCGAAGATATAACGAACGAAATCTACTTTATTATTCGCGCTTTATATCTCGGGCTCTCGGGTGTCTTGTCTTTGACGAAGCTCCGGGGCGTACAAAAGCCAAAGTAACGTGGGTACTTCATGCAGCTAACTAGCAGGTGCAAATTCGTTCGTCGTCAAAAGAACCAAAAATAATGTATATTCTCACCTACAAGAGACGAAGCACCTGCCACACACTTTCGTGTCCCGTCTCCGGGAATAAAACTTGCCTCTTGTTGGGAGAAGCAGGCAAATCTGGTGTCTCGTCTTTCACATTGAGGGAGAGAGAGAGTGAGAAAGCTAAAACCAGTCGCGAGAGAGAAATGTCGCCTACGGCCATTAACCTTAATACGGTCGTTTGCATGGCTCTTCCACGTAATATCTAGCTATAACATTATAGTCGAGCAGAAGCATTTGCTATAAGAACTAACAATAAGATACTGTACGCAATCCAGAAACAGAGGCACGCCAATAATGTCCGTTATTGCAAATAAGTTAAACGTCCCCACTTTAGAAAAAAATAGTAATATTTCTTTAAATACGAATCTACAAAAATAATTAATGATGTTTATCTCTTTTTATATAATTACTGTAAAAGGAAATGAATACGTTGAATAAAGATAACGAATAATTTTAATATGAAAGAAAAACGTGGAAAATAATTCCATTATGCTGCAACCTACTACGTTTTGATATTTGTACTACCCCAACCCTCGCAAATTCCAGAAAAAGGGTGCAAAGGAGACGCTACTAGTGATTACATCTTGCCAGTGTTTAGCATGTCCGTAAATAAGGTTGGTTAAAAAAAAAATATATATATATATATATATATACAGTGAAAAGCCTCGTGCAAATATTTGTCCCGAGATTTTCCTCCACCTTCGTGAATATCCGTGAGAAAAGCTCGTACTCCCGAGAGCGCGAAAAAGAGTGTACAGCCACTTTCTCGCGGAAAAGAGTTTTCTCTCGTTGTACACTATTCATATCTTTTCATAAAGATTCCAAGCTGCTCTACCCTGCAAAAGAAAAGTGGTGAAAACGCGAGACCTGAAAACCACGATTATTTTCCAACCTCGTAGAAAAATCGGTATGAACAAAATAATATATCGAAACACCAAAATCGAATAGCGAATTCGTACAAGAGATATTTCAATTTCACAAATTGGGTAAATTTTTATTTCGTTTTATCACTTTCCTCGCGGACTGGAAATCGTTCGGTCGTATGCATATTGATCGTCGTGTACATTTTTTTCGTCCTGGAAAGAAAATACCGATCAATCCTTAGGAATCCGTAGGGCTGGCATACGTGCTCGCGCGATATCGATCGCGCCGTCGACGAGTAATTACCGTCGACGTGTACGCGGTATCGGAATTTTTCTCGATGCGACGGCGGAGACGATCGTTCGACCGCACCGACCGGAAATAAGCGACGTCATTTTTTTTCTCTGCACGAGGCCAAGCTGAAACGATCGGTCATTCATCGCGTCGCGTAGCACGACGAAAAATCGACATATTTTACAAAACGACTTCGTTACGTGTCGACACACACACACACAGACACATTCGCGAACTCGCGAATATTGAATAAAAGAAAAATATTATATTCGACCCACGCGTCGTAGAGAAATATCCACGGCATACGTAATATAAAAAGCGTTCGTACAAACATTAATAAAACTCGAAATGAATGAAAAACGGAGGTAAGTGAAAAATCAAAATTAATATAAAAGTTTTGTTTTTATTGGAATTTTTTTAAATTACCACATTACTCGACGATACTTCGCGAATGCTTGCAACGCTTTTTATGATGAAGAGTCTTCGCTTATAAAGATATTTTGCATAACGATAAAAGTAGGAGTGCGGACGTCTTTTCAACGCAGGCGACTACCAGGCTGAGGATGATGGACAATAGCCATGGATATTTTCTTTCTTATGTACACTGCAAACGAGTACTGCGATTTATAAGTTGGACACTTCACGTACGTAAATGCACCTGTGTGTATGTGTGCGCGCGTGCTATAAAAACCAAAGAGACCTCTTCGTATTTCAGCCGTGCTCGGTAGGAAAATGGGAAAAATATTTTCCTCGAGTGGGTCAACGATGCTCTTCTTCGAAGTACGGAATACAAGATACACCTACATCTCGGCTGTATATATATATATATATAAATGTACAACGAGCAACTGAAGGATAAGTAAAGACATGAGATTTGCACGGGTTTGATCTTCTTTCTCCTCGCTCGTGAGATGAGATTCTGGCGACAGAACGCAAGAGACGTGAAAGAAGAAAACGAAAACTTGAAAAAGACTAAAGAACAAAAGGACGAGAGATGAATCGGAATGAGGACCGGTAAGCGTCACGAACGGACGAGATCGACGGTGAACAAAAGGCTAAAGTACTTGAAAAATGACAGAAAACGAAAAGTACCAGAGAGTACAATGAGAAAAATCAGGATACAATTGATCATTGTATATAATTTGTTTTAATAAATTTCAATATCGATAAGAAACGACATTTCTTGTTTAAATAAAAATCATGGGATTAATTAATTTTCCTCAATAAACTAAATTCTCGATTTTATCAACGTGGTTAAAAAAATTCTCGTTTAAACGAGGGTAGTTTTTGTTTTTTTTTTTTTATTTAACTTTATTCAAATGAAATAAATCCCTTTTTCCTCGGTGCTAGGAGATGCATAGTGGATAGTGCGAGTGTACGAACAGACGCCGTATATACAAATATACGTGATATACAACGAGTCACTATATGGCAAAGGGGAGCAAAGAGCATGCTGTGGTGGAGAGCACCATCAGTGTGCTATGGTACCAGGAGTCTCTCATTCTCCCTCCTCTCTCATTCTCTCCTTCTCTCTCTTTCTCTCTCTCTCCTTCTCTCTTTTGGGACCTCCCAAGTGTGACAGAGGTCGTCGAGCGGTAGTGCGGAATGCTGTACGGGAAGTTCGGTCGAGGCGAGATGCGGTAACTCCGTGCGCAATGCAAACGGTCTCGTTTCTTTTTTCTGTGTTTGTCTTTTCCTCTTTTCTTTCTTTTCGTTTTTTTTTATTCACGCCGAGGCACGTGAGGGAGAGGAACACGGAAAGAATTGCTGGGGAAAGACGGAGAACGGTAGAGAGAAAGAGAGAGGAGAAAGAGGCCGAGGCATTTAATGCAAAAACATGGCTTTGTGCACCGTGTATCTTGGTTCTCTTCTGGATATATATATATATATATATATATATATATATATATATATATATATATAGATATATATATATATATATATATATATATATATATATATATATATATATATATATATATATGTACACACACATACAAATTTATATATATATATTTATATATATATAAATACTCTCGTCACGAATGCAACGGGGCGCCCCATAAATTTATACGTGCATTCTACCTCTCACTACTCCCCCAGATACAAATAAAACGTGCAGTATTTGCACCTCTGGATGTATATTCATACGGACGACTATTGCAAAATGAACTTTGCCCAGGTGAAACGAAAGAAAAAACATTCATTTTCCGAAAAGAAAAAACGTATGTATAAAAAATTTTAGATCTGAAATTTTGCTGTTTAATCAATTGGCGAAAATACATAGCGATGCGAATATTTTGCACACTACAGGGGGATGATACAACCCCTTAGTTATAGGTATGAATAATTTTGTTCACACCGCAAGGGTCGTTGATTTAATCCCTTCAAATTTTCATGGATATTTATGGTTTTACCTGCGCTGGTGATATTGGTTTACCCGTTCCCCTTTTCGCGAGTGCGCGTGGCTTATACGACAAAAACTAATGCTCGAAGTGTATATATTCATCCTGAATTTTGGCAACGTCTCGCGAGTTTGGAGTAGACGAGCAAATACACGTAGGAGTGTTCAGCTCGCACGCGAAGAGCGCGAAAGAGCAAAATAAGAGACAAAAACCATAGCGAACGTGTATTTACCTCGCGGTACGCAAAGCCTTGAATCCACTTTCTACCCATACACTTCCCCACCGCACTACCGTGTCGGCCGTTACGGTCGTACCAGAGCGGGCGAAAAAGTAAAAGGGTGAAACTGGCTCGCGGGTGCTGCTGTGTATAACAAAAACTACTACGCGAAGCGCGAAGGAAAGAGATGGAAAATGGATATGGGCGTGAAGCTTTTTCGAGTTGGAAATTACTTCGAGCGGGAGAGAGGATCCCCCCGCGCAACTCCTTCATGTACCTTTCGAGCACCACCCAGTGCCGCGATCGCTGTCTCGACACTCTCTCGCCAACTGCAACTTTTTTAATGGCACTTCAACTTTGAACAAGGATCTCTCCGGTACCGGGCGACATCGTTCCAACCACGCCCTTCGTTCGCTTCTACTCCAATTTTATTCCGCGATCGGATTTCACTCGATAACTCTGGGAGATACCGCACTCGCTGTAGCGAGATAGAGATTAAGAATTCAGGGGTACGAGGAATTCGTTGAGAAGTAAGTTAATAAAATAAGGTCGAAAGTTTGCCTTCGTTGTAAAGAAAATGATTTTTTTAAGATTCGAGGGATTTCTAAAAACTAGCCCTTTCGTCACTGCATTTTCCAATCATCAAGATTCCGTTCCTTTACAACCACAGAGATGTTGTAAATTGCCCGAAACACGACCTAGTTCCAAGGGTTCTTCCCTCAACCGTGGGAATCTCACTAGCTACGAGTATTCTTGATCGTAAACAGGTGTTTTCAAGAACGGTGAAAGCCCTGGAAGATACCAAAATCGGAGAGAACAGGAATCGTAGGAACACGTTCGTTGGGATTCGAGAAGTGCCCGGAGAGGTGGTTTCCGACTCCCGAGTGACTCCGGTCGTCTACTCTCGACATCTCTGTCGTTGGAATCGAACGAACTGAGAACCAGCCATCGGAAGAGAGCAAGAGAGAGACAGAGAGACGGGTGAACTAGTAACAGGGGTTGAAACAACGGAAACAGGCGGTACATGATGGAAAGATAGACGCTGGGCATCTGTATATTCAGACGGTTAGGTACCTATATATCTGATTGGATTTTGTCCGAGGGCTAGTTCAGAGGTTCTTGGTCTTCGAAACGGTGATTATCCCTCCGTGCTACTCGTGGATTCTCCAGACTGCCTGGGCGAGTTAGATATTCGGATACGTTGACTGGATAACTTTTGACATTTCACATCATGTGTTCGTCCAGCATTCGAAGGTAGACTTTGTAATCACGAAAAATCTTGCGGTCCGTTCTACCTAACCACTGGATTATTTCATCCAAGTTTCCTCGCGGTCTGCTCGAAGTATTCGTTTAATAATTAAATATAGGATTAATGACAAATTCGAAAATTACTGATAATGATTTTGAGTTGACCTGAGAGGAATGTCAAGGTCGATTGGGAATGTGGTCAAAAATTTGTAAATAATTTTTAAAGTTGGAAGGACGATGCTGCCTTATACGAGTTTGAATACTTTTGTTACGATGTAGGGGTTGGCCTAGCTGTCGCTTTCATCCAACGGCTGTCCTTCCGTCTTGGACCTTTCGCCTCGGTGCAATTTCTTAGCCCGTGACCCCATCCGTCGCACCGACACTTGGGCTCTCTCATGATTGAAATGGAGTTTTCTTTGAAAAACTTTCCCTGCGTTCCAAAAAATATTCAACCGGATATCCTGCTATAGCCATTCTCTTTTTGGTAACTTTTTTTTCGTCCAAACGTCCGTAGGGGTGAACTTCCCTCGAGGAAAGAACAAAAGTGTCCAAGTTTCAAAAACTTGTCAAACTTTCCTGGTAATATTTGATCCTTAAATTTACAGTCGGTAGGAGTTTGTATCGCGTCGGTTATCGACGGAGTGGATATGAACGGAGAAAATATATTTTGACTTTGAAAACAATTAAAATTTGATAAAACGGTGAGGGATTTCTGGAATCCTCTGACTTTGGGTCGCTTCGCATTTTGTCAAGCCGACACGAGAGTCACTGGTATTGTTTCTACGAGCAAATTCGAACGACGCTGGAGACTTTCGTCGGCCACTGTGCTGTGACGACGGTCGCGAGAAGGATGAGGGGGAAGCCATGCATGAAAATTCGTTGAAACATTAATTAACGTTGCTGGACCGTTGGCAGTAATTAAAAGTAAAGCTCTTTCTCCCTCCTCTTTCTCCTCTACCACGTGACCCCCTGTCCTTCTCTCGTTTCTGACCAACCGGCTAACCTTTTTGGTTATACGCGCTCAAGGTCCAGTGAGATATTCTGATGAAAAACTTTAATTCGCCGTCTCCGAGATTTACCTTGAAACACGTTTCTCGGTTAGGTAATTACTTCGTGACGCTGGGCTTACTTTTCTCAATTCGTCGCCCGTGTTAATAATAATTTATATTTTTTCGTGCTACACTCACTCGTGTATATTCTTCAAACCTCGATATGTCTCGGGTTGTCGCATGAAGCAACTACCAACGTAGCAATAATAAACATTTTCGCTTAAAGACAAATAACACATAAAAAACGCAATTAAATAAGTATAATTAACCTTTTGATTAATCCATTTCCCCAACAACTTCACTTTTACGATTCAGATAATTTCTCGAAGTCGAAACAAACATTCTATTTCTGCTGAAATATTAAAATATTGGCGAGAGACAAAATAATAGATCGTGGACAAAATACTCCTGAAACTCATCGAATATTCGCTTTACGACTTTACCTCAAAAATTCACCAACCTGATGGAAACCTGAGGACACACTCTTAGTTCATCCGGCTTAGCCGTAAAATGCTTTCCACTAACCAAAGTGATGAATTTCCAATGTTACAAGTTTCGGGCCAAAGCTGCGGAGTGTTTTAGTGACACACACGTACAGGCGGGTGAGAAAACTGACACAGATACGGGGGGTTCCATGTAGCTCAGTCGGTAACCGCAATTCTCTGTAGATTAGCCCTCTCTCTCTCTCTCTCTCTCTCTCTCTCTCTCTCTCTCTCTCTCTCTGTCTCTATCTCTCTCTCTCTATCTCTCTCTTCATCCCCTCGTGCCGTGGCAAACCGGAGTAGCGAGAACTTTACGCATAATCTATCCGTCTCGTGTGCCTGACCGCAAATGGTCGTATTTACTCGGGCACACGATGGTGGGGCCTTTCGAGGGAAAGCCGCGGGCAACGATGAGCCGTGGCTATCCCACTACGGTTCAGCAGAGGTTTGTCGGACTACGGTTACGAGCGATAAACGGTCTCAAAGGGTGGTTTCCAAACGTTCCTCGCGTTCTCGAACACTGGGCAACCATTGGCCACCGAGTCCCGGGGCAAAGCTCTATACTCCCCTTCTCTCATTGTGTGTGCGTGTCCCTTTCTCTCTATGGATGTTACAGCCATTGGGCATTCGTGAACAATAAACGTTGGGCTATCCGATCGTTTTCCTTGGCTATATAATTGTCTATTCTAGTAAATATACGCAAGCACCTTGGGGCATTGGCTTATAACTTTGTTACGAAAGCTGAAACTGGCGTGAATTCACCGATGGTAAGAAACTGTGACGATCGTTGAGCAAGCTTTAGGCTCAAAGTCATATCGGTCGAGCTTTTTTGGTTGATGGTGAAACGAAATGTTGATTGAACGGAAATTAATAGATTTCGTTTTATTATACGGGAACTGGAAGACAATTATTCATATTTTCTAAGTAATGAATATTATCTCGCTTTGTTTGAGACAATGGAGGAGGGTAGATGAAACTCGATCGAAAGATATTTCGGAGTTTGTTCGTTCCGGGACTGAGGTATTCGTCCAATATTTGCCCCAAGGGCAGAGTTTCGTCCTTACCGAGATCGTGAGTCCCGATACCTTCATAAACACGAACCAGGGGAAATCGGATCGTTTTCCTTAATGAAACAACATATCTTCCGGGAATATGTCATATATCGTTATCCCTAAGGCGTTGTCCCATAAGTTTCGCGCAAATGCTTGAAACCGGAAAGACCCTTCTCCGTGATACGCTGGAAAATATGATCGGTTTCCATCGGAGTTTGCCGATAATCCCACTCAACGTGAAAATTTTCAACATTTTCCTCTCGACGAGTCGATATTTCGTGAAACGTACGACGGAGCTGCGCGTTTTCTAGTAAAAACAAAAAATATGGAGGACGTTCGCGACGAGGAAAAGTCGATTTTCCCTGGGACTGAATTCGTGAAAGTTTTAAGGGATGAAATAACATCGATGAGGTGGACTTTTTATTCATTTATTTTTTTTCCAAACGTCCTTCTTCCGCTTCATAAATTTCTCGTAAACAACGAATATACAATTATAAATGTGTCTACGACAAGGAAGTATCGACTTTGTTCACGAATTAGGGGTTGATTCGTTCCCATCGACTTTGTGTCTATGTATATGTGTTATATTTCTTTATTTTTAAATCTTTCGATACAGGATCAACGTTCCCCCACGGGTTGGTTAAAGCCATCGGTAATTCTCGATAATGGAGAAACAGTGTAGCCTTTCTCGCGGGGTGCCGCATCGTTCGGATAGAAACAAAACCGTATCGGCTACCCTTAACTTTTTCCTAACCAATCGCAGAGCCGGCGAGTTTCCCTTGGCTCATCGATCGCGAGGGAATTTGCAAAAGAAAGAGCGAGAGAGAAAAAAAGAACGCAAAAAGAGGAAGGGAAAAAAATGTCGTTGAAGCTTAGTGCTTCGTCGCTGATGGTGGTCGAAACGGGATTCCAAGGTAGAAGTTAGCCGAGTATCGGTAAACTTACAACCCACACCCGAGTCGTTCGAGTACGCTGTACTTTCATATCGTTGCCTGTCGATGGGAAGAAGTTACGATGGATGAAAAAAAACGTTCCAGCTTTGAAATAATTGATCGAGGCGACCGACGAGTAGAAACGAGCTCGCTATTATTATTCTTATTATTATTATTATTATTATCAACAAAATCGTAATTGTGATCGTTCATAATTATCGGAAATATATAATTATATAAACAATTAATATGACCATAAATTAAAATTACTAATTGTCATTACTCCATTCTGATTATAATTTCTAATTGCTGTCGTTTATGCGTTTGTATCGATGTCTCGAATAGGAGAGACAGCACTAACAAACAAAAAACTAACAATTCAACGAAGAAACAGTGTTTACGTTTGGCGATAATGAATCGCCGAGGTAATAACTCACCGTAATTACGCCGTTGCATTCGCGCGTGTTATTCATTTCTCCCACTACAAAAGTGCGTTTAAAAACGTGCATTAGCGCGTATTTCGCAATGCCCGAGTGCTATATATTTTCACGTGTTACCGCGAGCTATTAAATCGCAACCCTTCCTACGTCTGCGTCCCTTTTCCACAATTCCACGGTAATGAGCTCCGCTTTTCATTTACCGTTTAGCCTCGAAAATTTAGGTTATATATTTAACACGAGGAAAATTTATCAGCTGACGTTTGGCAAATGGCGTTTCTCTCTTCTCCGCGTGTAGAAACCATTTACGCAAGAATAAAAATACGCCGGCGAGTTTTTATTTAAAAACAAGAAATATCTCGAAAAGTAACACTAATTAACAAAAAAAAAAAAAAGATAAAAACCTCAGAAGAAAAAAGAAAGAGCGGGAAATAAGTCTGACTTTTTAAACGCGAATCTTCTCAAGGATAACGATACAGAAACGAGGTTCGCGTAGTTCTTTTTCATCGTCTCGTACATGAAGTGCCCCGAAGAAACTTGAAGGGTGGGCAACGGACACGAGAGAACTCGAGTAGGTATGTAGTTACGTAAAAGAGTTCGGGTATAACGAAAGTAGAGCAGTTTGAAGAGACGAGAGAGCGTTAGAAGTTTGCCTAGTCGCGAGAGCGAAAGCTTCGAAGACCCGCCGAAGATACACGACGACTCAAGAGTATCATATACACACTCACCCACACACACACATACACACATACACCCTCGTATATCTATATATATATATACGTATGCTTGACTCAAACGAGAGAGGGTGTCGAGGGCGCTGCTTCCTCGGCGACAAAACGAAGCCCAAGAGTCGGGTGTATTGGAAGCGAGTGCCATCTATGTTGGAACTACACACCATAAACTCAATGTGGTATATTGCCTCGACATTCCCTCGACGAGGGAAACCAATTTCTGAACTCGAAACTATCCCGAGCGGCATATCCCTCTATAATAGCTATGTAAAACGTTATATACGAGGCTGTGGGGTATCTTACCCACCCCGACGGCAAGTCGATCCGAGAATCCCGGTTTACCACGAGGTCGAATCTGTGCCACGCGAATATCTCGTCACGTTTATTTCGTACAGTTAATTAAGGCAAGTTTCCACCTTCTCCATATTCGGCTTTTCGTACAATCGATCGTGACCTCGTCGGTCGTTGATTCGACGAAACACATCGGGCGAATTAAGAATCAAACGATTTTTTCTGGGTGAATTTCTCGATTACGAAATCGGGATAATATAATTTTTTCTTTTTTTTTTAAAAGGAAAATAATTGCGAATATTAACTCACGTCTTGCACGGAGAGAATTCTTGTTGGTTGTATACTGTCGCTTCTCGAGTGCGGCCGATGATGAAGAGACTCGGCGGTGTCGTCTCGGGAACAGACACCCCTGTAAAATTGCAATCCGCTCGAGCTTCTGTTGCGGTATTTTCTCCATGCGTGTCTGTAACGATCCAGAGCAATAAAGGAAGTAATAATAATATCGTTCGAAAGTATTGAGAGAATACAATTATTTGATTGAATAATTATAAATAATTTAATTATTATCATTATTTGATCGATTCGTGTAAAAAATGAGTAATTTAATAACGCAGGTATAAGTAATGATGTTTGTTTCGTAGAAATCTACGACCGATGAAATAAAGAATTGTAATCGAACACTTCAATTAAGGTGTTCGAGTAATTGCACCCCGAAGGAGAATGTTTTACGTAGGGTTGGGATTTCATTCATTCCACGAGCACTTTGAAACTGATTAACATGTTATCGACATATTCCCGTTATTAAACTCGAGGCTATTGGAAAATACATAAAGCATTTCCCACGAGACGAGAGCAAACGTGAGAAAGACGTGTGAGGTTTGCGGAGGTGAGAGACACTGCTTTGGTGTCTAACACGTGTACGAAACAGAGTACATACGCGATTCGAATGAAACAATATTGCAAAATGACGACGACCGGAAAGGAGAGGGTTTGATGAATTTGGTACTTAACAAGAAACTGGCTCCATTCTGAGGTCGTGCTACATTCGTGTCGCGACGATGTCATCGTCGCAATAATTATTTCACCTTAAGCGTCGACGGTTAATATCGGAGAGCTAGATATTCAGAGACATATTGAACATTCTCGGTCTCGTTAGCGATGCAATAACATTACCTAATACTGAAACCCACGACGACGTCGTTAACGCTGACTAAATTTCGACGACGGAATTATTCCGTATTCTCATTGCACAACTCGATGAGCACAATTCCATGGTTTAAACACTCGAAAGAATTGTCGAAAATAATAGAAATTGATACGAGAAAACACGTGTCACATTGATTAATCATTTTATTATTATCGATTAAGAATTTAGATTTTGTAAATTTATTCGAAATATCAATATAAATATTTATCGATTCGTATATTTATCATCGAACGATTTATGGGACGATAGTTTTTGAGGCACAATGGATTCCATGCAGTCAGCGAGTTTGCAATTCGTCTATGCCCAATTTCCAATATTACGAATAACGACACGACCGCATCGACGACGATTTACGCATGCGAACGTGCCGAAAATTACGACGATCCATAAAAATCAATTTACGCATTATATTTCAAGCGTATCGACGATCGTGAGTTTCACCAACCATCGTATGCGTTCAAAATCGACAAAAAAAATAAAATGCGATTTTTACGAAAATTTGTCGACCGAAGAATTTGGATTAGACGAAATGTAATGCCAATGGGAAAAATTGTTGTGTGGAAATAAAATTCACGCGATAGCAGTGAAAAATGTAAAATTCTACTCGAAATGATAAAAAAAAATACAGGCGCAAACAAAATTGTTATATTTCCGCTATAAAGTAGTCACGCGTGATGGAAAATCGGGAGTGATATGTTTGCACGATAAACTTCATTCCTCGTTCGCGAAACTCTCAATCCTTCGCTTATCCTAAAAAATTGATGCGATTCCAGGTCGAAATCGAACCAACGAATAAAAACCAAAATCGTTAAATAAAAAAATTCCGATTTACATTTTTCTTACCAAAAGTAATCCACAATTTCCTCCGCTGACCCCCGTTGCCTCCCATAAGTATATTAAACCAACAAAAATTCCTTATCTTCGTAACCCCGTCTGATAAATTTCTTTTCAATTGCCCATTGAATCGAAATTCTTCATCACCTTTTTTTATCGTTTAACGCGATAACGTTACGCTTCTTTAAGACGGGGTAAAAAAAGCTCGCGATTATCCACCGAGGGTGATGTTTTACGAGAAACACTCCTAAGAGAATTAAGACGCTATT